>OX465285.1:95361951-95961951 GCA_949987705.1 Thereva unica
AGAAGCCACCTTCAACTACGAAAACCATAAAATAAATATGTTGGAGCTCGACATTATAAACGACATTCAGAGCCTCGTCCACAAAAAGGATATGCCAGCTTCTGAAAAACGAAAAATAAAGAACGTGGTAGAAAAGAAGAAGGACGAGCTGAAGAAACTGTACGAGCGATTCAATGAGCAGTTCCCACGAAATACATTGGAAGAACCAAGATGGAAGCAAGTGAAAGTGTTTGCTGAAAAACTGGAACACCCCGAGAAGGTCATTGAGAACCCGACTACAATAGAGGAAGCTCAAAAAATGCTGGCCGCCGAAGTCAGGCAAGTTTACGATATTGAGGGACCCATGATCATTACGACCAAAGTTTCTGACAATGCCACGCACCACCTGAACAAATTGGAAGTCAGAGGAATGGAGCGTCCAGCGGCCTACTTCGAAGTCGAAGATGAATCCAAGATTCAGGTATTGCCTAGCTCTGAGTACAAGGAGATACAAGAGGAGCTCAAGTTAGAGAAATCTCAAGAGAAGACCCTTCGCGAGACCATGAAAGCTAAGAATACCCCAGAAGCCACCTTCAATTACGAAAACCATAAAATAAATATGTTGGAGCTCGACATTATAAACGACATTCAGAGCCTCGTCCACAAAAAGGATATGCCAGCTTCTGAAAAACGAAAAATAAAGAACGTGGTAGAAAAGAAGAAGGACGAGCTGAAGAAATTGTACGAGCGATTCAATGAGCAGTTCCCACGAAATACATTGGAAGAACCAAGATGGAAGCAAGTGAAAGTGTTTGCTGAAAAACTGGAACACCCCGAGAAGGTCATTGAGAACCCGACTACAATAGAGGAAGCTCAAAAAATGCTGGCCGCCGAAGTCAGGCAAGTTTACGATATTGAGGGACCCATGGTCATTACGACCAAAGTTTCTGACAATGCCACGCACCACCTGAACAAATTGGAAGTCAGAGGAATGGAGCGTCCAGCGGCCTACTTCGAAGTCGAAGATGAATCCAAGATTCAGGTATTGCCTAGCTCTGAGTACAAGGAGATACAAGAGGAGCTCAAGTTAGAGAAATCTCAAGAGAAGACCCTTCGCGAGACCATGAAAGCTAAGAATACCCCAGAAGCCACCTTCAACTACGAAAACCATAAAATAAATATGTTGGAGCTCGACATTATAAACGACATTCAGAGCCTCGTCCACAAAAAGGATATGCCAGCTTCTGAAAAACGAAAAATAAAGAACGTGGTAGAAAAGAAGAAGGACGAGCTGAAGAAATTGTACGAGCGATTCAATGAGCAGTTCCCACGAAATACATTGGAAGAACCAAGATGGAAGCAAGTGAAAGTGTTTGCTGAAAAACTGGAACACCCCGAGAAGGTCATTGAGAACCCGACTACAATAGAGGAAGCTCAAAAAATGCTGGCCGCCGAAGTCAGGCAAGTTTACGATATTGAGGGACCCATGGTCATTACGACCAAAGTTTCTGACAATGCCACGCACCACCTGAACAAATTGGAAGTCAGAGGAATGGAGCGTCCAGCGGCCTACTTCGAAGTCGAAGATGAATCCAAGATTCAGGTATTGCCTAGCTCTGAGTACAAGGAGATACAAGAGGAGCTCAAGTTAGAGAAATCTCAAGAGAAGACCCTTCGCGAGACCATGAAAGCTAAGAATACCCCAGAAGCCACCTTCAACTACGAAAACCATAAAATAAATATGTTGGAGCTCGACATTATAAACGACATTCAGAGCCTCGTCCACAAAAAGGATATGCCAGCTTCTGAAAAACGAAAAATAAAGAACGTGGTAGAAAAGAAGAAGGACGAGCTGAAGAAATTGTACGAGCGATTCAATGAGCAGTTCCCACGAAATACATTGGAAGAACCAAGATGGAAGCAACTGAAAGTGTTTGCTGAAAAACTGGAACACCCCGAGAAGGTCATTGAGAACCCGACTACAATAGAGGAAGCTCAAAAAATGCTGGCCGCCGAAGTCAGGCAAGTTTACGATATTGAGGGACCCATGGTCATTACGACCAAAGTTTCTGACAATGCCACGCACCACCTGAACAAATTGGAAGTCAGAGGAATGGAGCGTCCAGCGGCCTACTTCGAAGTCGAAGATGAATCCAAGATTCAGGTATTGCCTAGCTCTGAGTACAAGGAGATACAAGAGGAGCTCAAGTTAGAGAAATCTCAAGAGAAGACCCTTCGCGAGACCATGAAAGCTAAGAATACCCCAGAAGCCACCTTCAACTACGAAAACCATAAAATAAATATGTTGGAGCTCGACATTATAAACGACATTCAGAGCCTCGTCCACAAAAAGGATATGCCAGCTTCTGAAAAACGAAAAATAAAGAACGTGGTAGAAAAGAAGAAGGACGAGCTGAAGAAATTGTACGAGCGATTCAATGAGCAGTTCCCACGAAATACATTGGAAGAACCAAGATGGAAGCAACTGAAAGTGTTTGCTGAAAAACTGGAACACCCCGAGAAGGTCATTGAGAACCCGACTACAATAGAGGAAGCTCAAAAAATGCTGGCCGCCGAAGTCAGGCAAGTTTACGATATTGAGGGACCCATGATCATTACGACCAAAGTTTCTGACAATGCCACGCACCACCTGAACAAATTGGAAGTCAGAGGAATGGAGCGTCCAGCGGCCTACTTCGAAGTCGAAGATGAATCCAAGATTCAGGTATTGCCTAGCTCTGAGTACAAGGAGATACAAGAGGAGCTCAAGTTAGAGAAATCTCAAGAGAAGACCCTTCGCGAGACTATGAAAGCTAAGAATACCCCAGAAGCCACCTTCAACTACGAAAACCATAAAATAAATATGTTGGAGCTCGACATTATAAACGACATTCAGAGCCTCGTCCACAAAAAGGATATGCCAGCTTCTGAAAAACGAAAAATAAAGAACGTGGTAGAAAAGAAGAAGGACGAGCTGAAGAAACTGTACGAGCGATTCAATGAGCAGTTCCCACGAAATACATTGGAAGAACCAAGATGGAAGCAAGTGAAAGTGTTTGCTGAAAAACTGGAACACCCCGAGAAGGTCATTGAGAACCCGACTACAATAGAGGAAGCTCAAAAGATGCTGGCCGCCGAAGTCAGGCAAGTTTACGATATTGAGGGACCCATGATCATTACGACCAAAGTTTCTGACAATGCCACGCACCACCTGAACAAATTGGAAGTCAGAGGAATGGAGCGTCCAGCGGCCTACTTCGAAGTCGAAGATGAATCCAAGATTCAGGTATTGCCTAGCTCTGAGTACAAGGAGATACAAGAGGAGCTCAAGTTAGAGAAATCTCAAGAGAAGACCCTTCGCGAGACTATGAAAGCTAAGAATACCCCAGAAGCCACCTTCAACTACGAAAACCATAAAATAAATATGTTGGAGCTCGACATTATAAACGACATTCAGAGCCTCGTCCACAAAAAGGATATGCCAGCTTCTGAAAAACGAAAAATAAAGAACGTGGTAGAAAAGAAGAAGGACGAGCTGAAGAAACTGTACGAGCGATTCAATGAGCAGTTCCCACGAAATACATTGGAAGAACCAAGATGGAAGCAAGTGAAAGTGTTTGCTGAAAAACTGGAACACCCCGAGAAGGTCATTGAGAACCCGACTACAATAGAGGAAGCTCAAAAAATGCTGGCCGCCGAAGTCAGGCAAGTTTACGATATTGAGGGACCCATGATCATTACGACCAAAGTTTCTGACAATGCCACGCACCACCTGAACAAATTGGAAGTCAGAGGAATGGAGCGTCCAGCGGCCTACTTCGAAGTCGAAGATGAATCCAAGATTCAGGTATTGCCTAGCTCTGAGTACAAGGAGATACAAGAGGAGCTCAAGTTAGAGAAATCTCAAGAGAAGACCCTTCGCGAGACCATGAAAGCTAAGAATACCCCAGAAGCCACCTTCAACTACGAAAACCATAAAATAAATATGTTGGAGCTCGACATTATAAACGACATTCAGAGCCTCGTCCACAAAAAGGATATGCCAGCTTCTGAAAAACGAAAAATAAAGAACGTGGTAGAAAAGAAGAAGGACGAGCTGAAGAAACTGTACGAGCGATTCAATGAGCAGTTCCCACGAAATACATTGGAAGAACCAAGATGGAAGCAAGTGAAAGTGTTTGCTGAAAAACTGGAACACCCCGAGAAGGTCATTGAGAACCCGACTACAATAGAGGAAGCTCAAAAGATGCTGGCCGCCGAAGTCAGGCAAGTTTACGATATTGAGGGACCCATGATCATTACGACCAAAGTTTCTGACAATGCCACGCACCACCTGAACAAATTGGAAGTCAGAGGAATGGAGCGTCCAGCGGCCTACTTCGAAGTCGAAGATGAATCCAAGATTCAGGTATTGCCTAGCTCTGAGTACAAGGAGATACAAGAGGAGCTCAAGTTAGAGAAATCTCAAGAGAAGACCCTTCGCGAGACTATGAAAGCTAAGAATACCCCAGAAGCCACCTTCAACTACGAAAACCATAAAATAAATATGTTGGAGCTCGACATTATAAACGACATTCAGAGCCTCGTCCACAAAAAGGATATGCCAGCTTCTGAAAAACGAAAAATAAAGAACGTGGTAGAAAAGAAGAAGGACGAGCTGAAGAAACTGTACGAGCGATTCAATGAGCAGTTCCCACGAAATACATTGGAAGAACCAAGATGGAAGCAAGTGAAAGTGTTTGCTGAAAAACTGGAACACCCCGAGAAGGTCATTGAGAACCCGACTACAATAGAGGAAGCTCAAAAAATGCTGGCCGCCGAAGTCAGGCAAGTTTACGATATTGAGGGACCCATGATCATTACGACCAAAGTTTCTGACAATGCCACGCACCACCTGAACAAATTGGAAGTCAGAGGAATGGAGCGTCCAGCGGCCTACTTCGAAGTCGAAGATGAATCCAAGATTCAGGTATTGCCTAGCTCTGAGTACAAGGAGATACAAGAGGAGCTCAAGTTAGAGAAATCTCAAGAGAAGACCCTTCGCGAGACTATGAAAGCTAAGAATACCCCAGAAGCCACCTTCAACTACGAAAACCATAAAATAAATATGTTGGAGCTCGACATTATAAACGACATTCAGAGCCTCGTCCACAAAAAGGATATGCCAGCTTCTGAAAAACGAAAAATGAAGAACGTGGTAGAAAAGAAGAAGGACGAGCTGAAGAAACTGTACGAGCGATTCAATGAGCAGTTCCCACGAAATACATTGGAAGAACCAAGATGGAAGCAAGTGAAAGTGTTTGCTGAAAAACTGGAACACCCCGAGAAGGTCATTGAGAACCCGACTACAATAGAGGAAGCTCAAAAGATGCTGGCCGCCGAAGTCAGGCAAGTTTACGATATTGAGGGACCCATGATCATTACGACCAAAGTTTCTGACAATGCCACGCACCACCTGAACAAATTGGAAGTCAGAGGAATGGAGCGTCCAGCGGCCTACTTCGAAGTCGAAGATGAATCCAAGATTCAGGTATTGCCTAGCTCTGAGTACAAGGAGATACAAGAGGAGCTCAAGTTAGAGAAATCTCAAGAGAAGACCCTTCGCGAGACTATGAAAGCTAAGAATACCCCAGAAGCCACCTTCAACTACGAAAACCATAAAATAAATATGTTGGAGCTCGACATTATAAACGACATTCAGAGCCTCGTCCACAAAAAGGATATGCCAGCTTCTGAAAAACGAAAAATAAAGAACGTGGTAGAAAAGAAGAAGGACGAGCTGAAGAAACTGTACGAGCGATTCAATGAGCAGTTCCCACGAAATACATTGGAAGAACCAAGATGGAAGCAAGTGAAAGTGTTTGCTGAAAAACTGGAACACCCCGAGAAGGTCATTGAGAACCCGACTACAATAGAGGAAGCTCAAAAAATGCTGGCCGCCGAAGTCAGGCAAGTTTACGATATTGAGGGACCCATGATCATTACGACCAAAGTTTCTGACAATGCCACGCACCACCTGAACAAATTGGAAGTCAGAGGAATGGAGCGTCCAGCGGCCTACTTCGAAGTCGAAGATGAATCCAAGATTCAGGTATTGCCTAGCTCTGAGTACAAGGAGATACAAGAGGAGCTCAAGTTAGAGAAATCTCAAGAGAAGACCCTTCGCGAGACCATGAAAGCTAAGAATACCCCAGAAGCCACCTTCAACTACGAAAACCATAAAATAAATATGTTGGAGCTCGACATTATAAACGACATTCAGAGCCTCGTCCACAAAAAGGATATGCCAGCTTCTGAAAAACGAAAAATAAAGAACGTGGTAGAAAAGAAGAAGGACGAGCTGAAGAAACTGTACGAGCGATTCAATGAGCAGTTCCCACGAAATACATTGGAAGAACCAAGATGGAAGCAACTGAAAGTGTTTGCTGAAAAACTGGAACACCCCGAGAAGGTCATTGAGAACCCGACTACAATAGAGGAAGCTCAAAAAATGCTGGCAGCCGAAGTCAGGCAAGTTTACGATATTGAGGGACCCATGATCATTACGACCAAAGTTTCTGACAATGCCACGCACCACCTGAACAAATTGGAAGTCAGAGGAATGGAGCGTCCAGCGGCCTACTTCGAAGTCGAAGATGAATCCAAGATTCAGGTATTGCCTAGCTCTGAGTACAAGGAGATACAAGAGGAGCTCAAGTTAGAGAAATCTCAAGAGAAGACCCTTCGCGAGACTATGAAAGCTAAGAATACCCCAGAAGCCACCTTCAACTACGAAAACCATAAAATAAATATGTTGGAGCTCGACATTATAAACGACATTCAGAGCCTCGTCCACAAAAAGGATATGCCAGCTTCTGAAAAACGAAAAATAAAGAACGTGGTAGAAAAGAAGAAGGACGAACTGAAGAAACTGTACGAGCGATTCAATGAGCAGTTCCCACGAAATACATTGGAAGAACCAAGATGGAAGCAAGTGAAAGTGTTTGCTGTAAAACTGGAACACCCCGAGAAGGTCATTGAGAACCCGACTACAATAGAGGAAGCTCAAAAAATGCTGGCCGCCGAAGTCAGGCAAGCTTACGATATTGAGGGACCCATGATCATTACGACCAAAGTTTCTGACAATGCCACGCACCACCTGAACAAATTGGAAGTCAGAGGAATGGAGCGTCCAGCGGCCTACTTCGAAGTCGAAGATGAATCCAAGATTCAGGTATTGCCTAGCTCTGAGTACAAGGAGATACAAGAGGAGCTCAAGTTAGAGAAATCTCAAGAGAAGACCCTTCGCGAGACCATGAAAGCTAAGAATACCCCAGAAGCCACCTTCAACTACGAAAACCATAAAATAAATATGTTGGAGCTCGACATTATAAACGACATTCAGAGCCTCGTCCACAAAAAGGATATGCCAGCTTCTGAAAAACGAAAAATAAAGAACGTGGTAGAAAAGAAGAAGGATGAGCTGAAGAAACTGTACGAGCGATTCAATGAGCAGTTCCCACGAAATACATTGGAAGAACCAAGATGGAAGCAAGTGAAAGTGTTTGCTGAAAAACTGGAACACCCCGAGAAGGTCATTGAGAACCCGACTACAATAGAGGAAGCTCAAAAAATGCTGGCCGCCGAAGTCAGGCAAGCTTACGATATTGAGGGACCCATGATCATTACGACCAAAGTTTCTGACAATGCCACGCACCACCTGAACAAATTGGAAGTCAGAGGAATGGAGCGTCCAGCGGCCTACTTCGAAGTCGAAGATGAATCCAAGATTCAGGTATTGCCTAGCTCTGAGTACAAGGAGATACAAGAGGAGCTCAAGTTAGAGAAATCTCAAGAGAAGACCCTTCGCGAGACTATGAAAGCTAAGAATACCCCAGAAGCCACCTTCAACTACGAAAACCATAAAATAAATATGTTGGAGCTCGACATTATAAACGACATTCAGAGCCTCGTCCACAAAAAGGGTATGCCAGCTTCTGAAAAACGAAAAATAAAGAACGTGGTAGAAAAGAAGAAGGACGAGCTGAAGAAATTGTACGAGCGATTCAATGAGCAGTTCCCACGAAATACATTGGAAGAACCAAGATGGAAGCAACTGAAAGTGTTTGCTGAAAAACTGGAACACCCCGAGAAGGTCATTGAGAACCCGACTACAATAGAGGAAGCTCAAAAAATGCTGGCCGCCGAAGTGAGGCAAGTTTACGATATTGAGGGACCCATGATCATTACGACCAAAGTTTCTGACAATGCCACGCACCACCTGAACAAATTGGAAGTCAGAGGAATGGAGCGTCCAGCGGCCTACTTCGAAGTCGAAGATGAATCCAAGATTCAGGTATTGCCTAGCTCTGAGTACAAGGAGATACAAGAGGAGCTCAAGTTAGAGAAATCTCAAGAGAAGACCCTCCGCGAGACCATGAAAGCTAAGAATACCCCAGAAGCCACCTTCAACTACGAAAACCATAAAATAAATATGTTGGAGCTCGACATTATAAACGACATTCAGAGCCTCGTCCACAAAAAGGATATGCCAGCTTCTGAAAAACGAAAAATAAAGAACGTGGTAGAAAAGAAGAAGGACGAGCTGAAGAAACTGTACGAGCGATTCAATGAGCAGTTCCCACGAAATACATTGGAAGAACCAAGATGGAAGCAAGTGAAAGTGTTTGCTGAAAAACTGGAACACCCCGAGAAGGTCATTGAGAACCCGACTACAATAGAGGAAGCTCAAAAAATGCTGGCCGCCGAAGTCAGGCAAGTTTACGATATTGAGGGACCCATGATCATTACCACCAAAGTTTCTGACAATGCCACGCACCACCTGAACAAATTGGAAGTCAGAGGAATGGAGCGTCCAGCGGCCTACTTCGAAGTCGAAGATGAATCCAAGATTCAGGTATTGCCTAGCTCTGAGTACAAGGAGATACAAGAGGAGCTCAAGTTAGAGAAATCTCAAGAGAAGACCCTTCGCGAGACCATGAAAGCTAAGAATACCCCAGAAGCCACCTTCAACTACGAAAACCATAAAATAAATATGTTGGAGCTCGACATTATAAACGACATTCAGAGCCTCGTCCACAAAAAGGATATGCCAGCTTCTGAAAAACGAAAAATAAAGAACGTGGTAGAAAAGAAGAAGGACGAACTGAAGAAACTGTACGAGCGATTCAATGAGCAGTTCCCACGAAATACATTGGAAGAACCAAGATGGAAGCAAGTGAAAGTGTTTGCTGAAAAACTGGAACACCCCGAGAAGGTCATTGAGAACCCGACTACAATAGAGGAAGCTCAAAAAATGCTGGCCGCCGAAGTCAGGCAAGTTTACGATATTGAGGGACCCATGATCATTACGACCAAAGTTTCTGACAATGCCACGCACCACCTGAACAAATTGGAAGTCAGAGGAATGGAGCGTCCAGCGGCCTACTTCGAAGTCGAAGATGAATCCAAGATTCAGGTATTGCCTAGCTCTGAGTACAAGGAGATACAAGAGGAGCTCAAGTTAGAGAAATCTCAAGAGAAGACCCTTCGCGAGACCATGAAAGCTAAGAATACCCCAGAAGCCACCTTCAACTACGAAAACCATAAAATAAATATGTTGGAGCTCGACATTATAAACGACATTCAGAGCCTCGTCCACAAAAAGGATATGCCAGCGTCTGAAAAACGAAAAATAAAGAACGTGGTAGAAAAGAAGAAGGACGAGCTGAAGAAACTGTACGAGCGATTCAATGAGCAGTTCCCACGAAATACATTGGAAGAACCAAGATGGAAGCAAGTGAAAGTGTTTGCTGAAAAACTGGAACACCCCGAGAAGGTCATTGAGAACCCGACTACAATAGAGGAAGCTCAAAAAATGCTGGCCGCCGAAGTCAGGCAAGCTTACGATATTGAGGGACCCATGATCATTACGACCAAAGTTTCTGACAATGCCACGCACCACCTGAACAAATTGGAAGTCAGAGGAATGGAGCGTCCAGCGGCCTACTTCGAAGTCGAAGATGAATCCAAGATTCAGGTATTGCCTAGCTCTGAGTACAAGGAGATACAAGAGGAGCTCAAGTTAGAGAAATCTCAAGAGAAGATCCTTCGCGAGACCATGAAAGCTAAGAATACCCCAGAAGCCACCTTCAACTACGAAAACCATAAAATAAATATGTTGGAGCTCGACATTATAAACGACATTCAGAGCCTCGTCCACAAAAAGGATATGCCAGCTTCTGAAAAACGAAAAATAAAGAACGTGGTAGAAAAGAAGAAGGACGAGCTGAAGAAACTGTACGAGCGATTCAATGAGCAGTTCCCACGAAATACATTGGAAGAACCAAGATGGAAGCAAGTGAAAGTGTTTGCTGAAAAACTGGAACACCCCGAGAAGGTCATTGAGAACCCGACTACAATAGAGGAAGCTCAAAAAATGCTGGCCGCCGAAGTCAGGCAAGTTTACGATATTGAGGGACCCATGATCATTACCACCAAAGTTTCTGACAATGCCACGCACCACCTGAACAAATTGGAAGTCAGAGGAATGGAGCGTCCAGCGGCCTACTTCGAAGTCGAAGATGAATCCAAGATTCAGGTATTGCCTAGCTCTGAGTACAAGGAGATACAAGAGGAGCTCAAGTTAGAGAAATCTCAAGAGAAGACCCTTCGCGAGACCATGAAAGCTAAGAATACCCCAGAAGCCACCTTCAACTACGAAAACCATAAAATAAATATGTTGGAGCTCGACATTATAAACGACATTCAGAGCCTCGTCCACAAAAAGGATATGCCAGCGTCTGAAAAACGAAAAATAAAGAACGTGGTAGAAAAGAAGAAGGACGAGCTGAAGAAACTGTACGAGCGATTCAATGAGCAGTTCCCACGAAATACATTGGAAGAACCAAGATGGAAGCAAGTGAAAGTGTTTGCTGAAAAACTGGAACACCCCGAGAAGGTCATTGAGAACCCGACTACAATAGAGGAAGCTCAAAAAATGCTGGCCGCCGAAGTCAGGCAAGCTTACGATATTGAGGGACCCATGATCATTACGACCAAAGTTTCTGACAATGCCACGCACCACCTGAACAAATTGGAAGTCAGAGGAATGGAGCGTCCAGCGGCCTACTTCGAAGTCGAAGATGAATCCAAGATTCAGGTATTGCCTAGCTCTGAGTACAAGGAGATACAAGAGGAGCTCAAGTTAGAGAAATCTCAAGAGAAGATCCTTCGCGAGACCATGAAAGCTAAGAATACCCCAGAAGCCACCTTCAACTACGAAAACCATAAAATAAATATGTTGGAGCTCGACATTATAAACGACATTCAGAGCCTCGTCCACAAAAAGGATATGCCAGCTTCTGAAAAACGAAAAATAAAGAACGTGGTAGAAAAGAAGAAGGACGAGCTGAAGAAACTGTACGAGCGATTCAATGAGCAGTTCCCACGAAATACATTGGAAGAACCAAGATGGAAGCAAGTGAAAGTGTTTGCTGAAAAACTGGAACACCCCGAGAAGGTCATTGAGAACCCGACTACAATAGAGGAAGCTCAAAAAATGCTGGCCGCCGAAGTCAGGCAAGTTTACGATATTGAGGGACCCATGATCATTACGACCAAAGTTTCTGACAATGCCACGCACCACCTGAACAAATTGGAAGTCAGAGGAATGGAGCGTCCAGCGGCCTACTTCGAAGTCGAAGATGAATCCAAGATTCAGGTATTGCCTAGCTCTGAGTACAAGGAGATACAAGAGGAGCTCAAGTTAGAGAAATCTCAAGAGAAGACCCTTCGCGAGACCATGAAAGCTAAGAATACCCCAGAAGTCACCTTCAACTACGAAAACCATAAAATAAATATGTTGGAGCTCGACATTATAAACGACATTCAGAGCCTCGTCCACAAAAAGGATATGCCAGCTTCTGAAAAACGAAAAATAAAGAACGTGGTAGAAAAGAAGAAGGACGAGCTGAAGAAACTGTACGAGCGATTCAATGAGCAGTTCCCACGAAATACATTGGAAGAACCAAGATGGAAGCAAGTGAAAGTGTTTGCTGAAAAACTGGAACACCCCGAGAAGGTCATTGAGAACCCGACTACAATAGAGGAAGCTCAAAAAATGCTGGCCGCCGAAGTCAGGCAAGCTTACGATATTGAGGGACCCATGATCATTACGACCAAAGTTTCTGACAATGCCACGCACCACCTGAACAAATTGGAAGTCAGAGGAATGGAGCGTCCAGCGGCCTACTTCGAAGTCGAAGATGAATCCAAGATTCAGGTATTGCCTAGCTCTGAGTACAAGGAGATACAAGAGGAGCTCAAGTTAGAGAAATCTCAAGAGAAGACCCTTCGCGAGACCATGAAAGCTAAGAATACCCCAGAAGCCACCTTCAACTACGAAAACCATAAAATAAATATGTTGGAGCTCGACATTATAAACGACATTCAGAGCCTCGTCCACAAAAATGATATGCCAGCTTCTGAAAAACGAAAAATGAAGAACGTGGTAGAAAAGAAGAAGGACGAGCTGAAGAAACTGTACGAGCGATTCAATGAGCAGTTCCCACGAAATACATTGGAAGAACCAAGATGGAAGCAAGTGAAAGTGTTTGCTGAAAAACTGGAACACCCCGAGAAGGTCATTGAGAACCCGACTACAATAGAGGAAGCTCAAAAAATGCTGGCCGCCGAAGTCAGGCAAGTTTACGATATTGAGGGACCCATGATCATTACGACCAAAGTTTCTGACAATGCCACGCACCACCTGAACAAATTGGAAGTCAGAGGAATGGAGCGTCCAGCGGCCTACTTCGAAGTCGAAGATGAATCCAAGATTCAGGTATTGCCTAGCTCTGAGTACAAGGAGATACAAGAGGAGCTCAAGTTAGAGAAATCTCAAGAGAAGACCCTTCGCGAGACCATGAAAGCTAAGAATACCCCAGAAGCCACCTTCAACTACGAAAACCATAAAATAAATATGTTGGAGCTCGACATTATAAACGACATTCAGAGCCTCGTCCACAAAAAGGATATGCCAGCTTCTGAAAAACGAAAAATAAAGAACGTGGTAGAAAAGAAGAAGGACGAGCTGAAGAAACTGTACGAGCGATTCAATGAGCAGTTCCCACGAAATTCATTGGAAGAACCAAGATGGAAGCAAGTGAAAGTGTTTGCTGAAAAACTGGAACACCCCGAGAAGGTCATTGAGAACCCGACTACAATAGAGGAAGCTCAAAAAATGCTGGCCGCCGAAGTCAGGCAAGTTTACGATATTGAGGGACCCATGATCATTACGACCAAAGTTTCTGACAATGCCACGCACCACCTGAACAAATTGGAAGTCAGAGGAATGGAGCGTCCAGCGGCCTACTTCGAAGTCGAAGATGAATCCAAGATTCAGGTATTGCCTAGCTCTGAGTACAAGGAGATACAAGAGGAGCTCAAGTTAGAGAAATCTCAAGAGAAGACCCTTCGCGAGACCATGAAAGCTAAGAATACCCCAGAAGCCACCTTCAACTACGAAAACCATAAAATAAATATGTTGGAGCTCGACATTATAAACGACATTCAGAGCCTCGTCCACAAAAAGGATATGCCAGCGTCTGAAAAACGAAAAATAAAGAACGTGGTAGAAAAGAAGAAGGACGAGCTGAAGAAACTGTACGAGCGATTCAATGAGCAGTTCCCACGAAATACATTGGAAGAACCAAGATGGAAGCAAGTGAAAGTGTTTGCTGAAAAACTGGAACACCCCGAGAAGGTCATTGAGAACCCGACTACAATAGAGGAAGCTCAAAAAATGCTGGCCGCCGAAGTCAGGCAAGCTTACGATATTGAGGGACCCATGATCATTACGACCAAAGTTTCTGACAATGCCACGCACCACCTGAACAAATTGGAAGTCAGAGGAATGGAGCGTCCAGCGGCCTACTTCGAAGTCGAAGATGAATCCAAGATTCAGGTATTGCCTAGCTCTGAGTACAAGGAGATACAAGAGGAGCTCAAGTTAGAGAAATCTCAAGAGAAGATCCTTCGCGAGACCATGAAAGCTAAGAATACCCCAGAAGCCACCTTCAACTACGAAAACCATAAAATAAATATGTTGGAGCTCGACATTATAAACGACATTCAGAGCCTCGTCCACAAAAAGGATATGCCAGCTTCTGAAAAACGAAAAATAAAGAACGTGGTAGAAAAGAAGAAGGACGAGCTGAAGAAACTGTACGAGCGATTCAATGAGCAGTTCCCACGAAATACATTGGAAGAACCAAGATGGAAGCAAGTGAAAGTGTTTGCTGAAAAACTGGAACACCCCGAGAAGGTCATTGAGAACCCGACTACAATAGAGGAAGCTCAAAAAATGCTGGCCGCCGAAGTCAGGCAAGTTTACGATATTGAGGGACCCATGATCATTACCACCAAAGTTTCTGACAATGCCACGCACCACCTGAACAAATTGGAAGTCAGAGGAATGGAGCGTCCAGCGGCCTACTTCGAAGTCGAAGATGAATCCAAGATTCAGGTATTGCCTAGCTCTGAGTACAAGGAGATACAAGAGGAGCTCAAGTTAGAGAAATCTCAAGAGAAGACCCTTCGCGAGACCATGAAAGCTAAGAATACCCCAGAAGCCACCTTCAACTACGAAAACCATAAAATAAATATGTTGGAGCTCGACATTATAAACGACATTCAGAGCCTCGTCCACAAAAAGGATATGCCAGCTTCTGAAAAACGAAAAATAAAGAACGTGGTAGAAAAGAAGAAGGACGAACTGAAGAAACTGTACGAGCGATTCAATGAGCAGTTCCCACGAAATACATTGGAAGAACCAAGATGGAAGCAAGTGAAAGTGTTTGCTGAAAAACTGGAACACCCCGAGAAGGTCATTGAGAACCCGACTACAATAGAGGAAGCTCAAAAAATGCTGGCCGCCGAAGTCAGGCAAGTTTACGATATTGAGGGACCCATGATCATTACGACCAAAGTTTCTGACAATGCCACGCACCACCTGAACAAATTGGAAGTCAGAGGAATGGAGCGTCCAGCGGCCTACTTCGAAGTCGAAGATGAATCCAAGATTCAGGTATTGCCTAGCTCTGAGTACAAGGAGATACAAGAGGAGCTCAAGTTAGAGAAATCTCAAGAGAAGACCCTTCGCGAGACCATGAAAGCTAAGAATACCCCAGAAGCCACCTTCAACTACGAAAACCATAAAATAAATATGTTGGAGCTCGACATTATAAACGACATTCAGAGCCTCGTCCACAAAAAGGATATGCCAGCGTCTGAAAAACGAAAAATAAAGAACGTGGTAGAAAAGAAGAAGGACGAGCTGAAGAAACTGTACGAGCGATTCAATGAGCAGTTCCCACGAAATACATTGGAAGAACCAAGATGGAAGCAAGTGAAAGTGTTTGCTGAAAAACTGGAACACCCCGAGAAGGTCATTGAGAACCCGACTACAATAGAGGAAGCTCAAAAAATGCTGGCCGCCGAAGTCAGGCAAGCTTACGATATTGAGGGACCCATGATCATTACGACCAAAGTTTCTGACAATGCCACGCACCACCTGAACAAATTGGAAGTCAGAGGAATGGAGCGTCCAGCGGCCTACTTCGAAGTCGAAGATGAATCCAAGATTCAGGTATTGCCTAGCTCTGAGTACAAGGAGATACAAGAGGAGCTCAAGTTAGAGAAATCTCAAGAGAAGATCCTTCGCGAGACCATGAAAGCTAAGAATACCCCAGAAGCCACCTTCAACTACGAAAACCATAAAATAAATATGTTGGAGCTCGACATTATAAACGACATTCAGAGCCTCGTCCACAAAAAGGATATGCCAGCTTCTGAAAAACGAAAAATAAAGAACGTGGTAGAAAAGAAGAAGGACGAGCTGAAGAAACTGTACGAGCGATTCAATGAGCAGTTCCCACGAAATACATTGGAAGAACCAAGATGGAAGCAAGTGAAAGTGTTTGCTGAAAAACTGGAACACCCCGAGAAGGTCATTGAGAACCCGACTACAATAGAGGAAGCTCAAAAAATGCTGGCCGCCGAAGTCAGGCAAGTTTACGATATTGAGGGACCCATGATCATTACGACCAAAGTTTCTGACAATGCCACGCACCACCTGAACAAATTGGAAGTCAGAGGAATGGAGCGTCCAGCGGCCTACTTCGAAGTCGAAGATGAATCCAAGATTCAGGTATTGCCTAGCTCTGAGTACAAGGAGATACAAGAGGAGCTCAAGTTAGAGAAATCTCAAGAGAAGACCCTTCGCGAGACCATGAAAGCTAAGAATACCCCAGAAGTCACCTTCAACTACGAAAACCATAAAATAAATATGTTGGAGCTCGACATTATAAACGACATTCAGAGCCTCGTCCACAAAAAGGATATGCCAGCTTCTGAAAAACGAAAAATAAAGAACGTGGTAGAAAAGAAGAAGGACGAGCTGAAGAAACTGTACGAGCGATTCAATGAGCAGTTCCCACGAAATACATTGGAAGAACCAAGATGGAAGCAAGTGAAAGTGTTTGCTGAAAAACTGGAACACCCCGAGAAGGTCATTGAGAACCCGACTACAATAGAGGAAGCTCAAAAAATGCTGGCCGCCGAAGTCAGGCAAGCTTACGATATTGAGGGACCCATGATCATTACGACCAAAGTTTCTGACAATGCCACGCACCACCTGAACAAATTGGAAGTCAGAGGAATGGAGCGTCCAGCGGCCTACTTCGAAGTCGAAGATGAATCCAAGATTCAGGTATTGCCTAGCTCTGAGTACAAGGAGATACAAGAGGAGCTCAAGTTAGAGAAATCTCAAGAGAAGACCCTTCGCGAGACCATGAAAGCTAAGAATACCCCAGAAGCCACCTTCAACTACGAAAACCATAAAATAAATATGTTGGAGCTCGACATTATAAACGACATTCAGAGCCTCGTCCACAAAAAGGATATGCCAGCTTCTGAAAAACGAAAAATAAAGAACGTGGTAGAAAAGAAGAAGGACGAGCTGAAGAAACTGTACGAGCGATTCAATGAGCAGTTCCCACGAAATACATTGGAAGAACCAAGATGGAAGCAAGTGAAAGTGTTTGCTGAAAAACTGGAACACCCCGAGAAGGTCATAGAGAACCCGACTACAATAGAGGAAGCTCAAAAAATGCTGGCCGCCGAAGTCAGGCAAGTTTACGATATTGAGGGACCCATGATCATTACGACCAAAGTTTCTGACAATGCCACGCACCACCTGAACAAATTGGAAGTCAGAGGAATGGAGCGTCCAGCGGCCTACTTCGAAGTCGAATATGAATCCAAGATTCAGGTATTGCCTAGCTCTGAGTACAAGGAGATACAAGAGGAGCTCAAGTTAGAGAAATCTCAAGAGAAGACCCTTCGCGAGACCATGAAAGCTAAGAATACCCCAGAAGCCACCTTCAACTACGAAAACCATAAAATAAATATGTTGGAGCTCGACATTATAAACGACATTCAGAGCCTCGTCCACAAAAAGGATATGCCAGCTTCTGAAAAACGAAAAATAAAGAACGTGGTAGAAAAGAAGAAGGACGAGCTGAAGAAACTGTACGAGCGATTCAATGAGCAGTTCCCACGAAATACATTGGAAGAACCAAGATGGAAGCAAGTGAAAGTGTTTGCTGAAAAACTGGAACACCCCGAGAAGGTCATTGAGAACCCGACTACAATAGAGGAAGCTCAAAAAATGCTGGCCGCCGAAGTCAGGCAAGCTTACGATATTGAGGGACCCATGATCATTACGACCAAAGTTTCTGACAATGCCACGCACCACCTGAACAAATTGGAAGTCAGAGGAATGGAGCGTCCAGCGGCCTACTTCGAAGTCGAAGATGAATCCAAGATTCAGGTATTGTCTAGCTCTGAGTACAAGGAGATACAAGAGGAGCTCAAGTTAGAGAAATCTCAAGAGAAGACCCTTCGCGAGACCATGAAAGCTAAGAATACCCCAGAAGCCACCTTCAACTACGAAAACCATAAAATAAATATGTTCGAGCTCGACATTATAAACGACATTCAGAGCCTCGTCCACAAAAAGGATATGCCAGCTTCTGAAAAACGAAAAATAAAGAACGTGGTAGAAAAGAAGAAGGACGAGCTGAAGAAACTGTACGAGCGATTCAATGAGCAGTTCCCACGAAATACATTGGAAGAACCAAGATGGAAGCAAGTGAAAGTGTTTGCTGAAAAACTGGAACACCCCGAGAAGGTCATAGAGAACCCGACTACAATAGAGGAAGCTCAAAAAATGCTGGCCGCCGAAGTCAGGCAAGTTTACGATATTGAGGGACCCATGATCATTACGACCAAAGTTTCTGACAATGCCACGCACCACCTGAACAAATTGGAAGTCAGAGGAATGGAGCGTCCAGCGGCCTACTTCGAAGTCGAAGATGAATCCAAGATTCAGGTATTGCCTAGCTCTGAGTACAAGAAGATACAAGAGGAGCTCAAGTTAGAGAAATCTCAAGAGAAGACCCTTCGCGAGACCATGAAAGCTAAGAATACCCCAGAAGCCACCTTCAACTACGAAAACCATAAAATAAATATGTTGGAGCTCGACATTATAAACGACATTCAGAGCCTCGTCCACAAAAAGGATATGCCAGCTTCTGAAAAACGAAAAATAAAGAACGTGGTAGAAAAGAAGAAGGACGAGCTGAAGAAACTGTACGAGCGATTCAATGAGCAGTTCCCACGAAATACATTGGAAGAACCAAGATGGAAGCAAGTGAAAGTGTTTGCTGAAAAACTGGAACACCCCGAGAAGGTCATTGAGAACCCGACTACAATAGAGGAAGCTCAAAAAATGCTGGCCGCCGAAGTCAGGCAAGCTTACGATATTGAGGGACCCATGATCATTACGACCAAAGTTTCTGACAATGCCACGCACCACCTGAACAAATTGGAAGTCAGAGGAATGGAGCGTCCAGCGGCCTACTTCGAAGTCGAAGATGAATCCAAGATTCAGGTATTGCCTAGCTCTGAGTACAAGGAGATACAAGAGGAGCTCAAGTTAGAGAAATCTCAAGAGAAGACCCTTCGCGAGACCATGAAAGCTAAGAATACCCCAGAAGCCACCTTCAACTACGAAAACCATAAAATAAATATGTTGGAGCTCGACATTATAAACGACATTCAGAGCCTCGTCCACAAAAAGGATATGCCAGCTTCTGAAAAACGAAAAATAAAGAACATGGTAGAAAAGAAGAAGGACGAGCTGAAGAAACTGTACGAGCGATTCAATGAGCAGTTCCCACGAAATACATTGGAAGAACCAAGATGGAAGCAAGTGAAAGTGTTTGCTGAAAAACTGGAACACCCGGAGAAGGTCATTGAGAACCCGACTACAATAGAGGAAGCTCAAAAAATGCTGGCCGCCGAAGTCAGGCAAGCTTACGATATTGAGGGACCCATGATCATTACGACCAAAGTTTCTGACAATGCCACGCACCACCTGAACAAATTGGAAGTCAGAGGAATGGAGCGTCCAGCGGCCTACTTCGAAGTCGAAGATGAATCCAAGATTCAGGTATTGTCTAGCTCTGAGTACAAGGAGATACAAGAGGAGCTCAAGTTAGAGAAATCTCAAGAGAAGACCCTTCGCGAGACCATGAAAGCTAAGAATACCCCAGAAGCCACCTTCAACTACGAAAACCATAAAATAAATATGTTCGAGCTCGACATTATAAACGACATTCAGAGCCTCGTCCACAAAAAGGATATGCCAGCTTCTGAAAAACGAAAAATAAAGAACGTGGTAGAAAAGAAGAAGGACGAGCTGAAGAAACTGTACGAGCGATTCAATGAGCAGTTCCCACGAAATACATTGGAAGAACCAAGATGGAAGCAAGTGAAAGTGTTTGCTGAAAAACTGGAACACCCCGAGAAGGTCATAGAGAACCCGACTACAATAGAGGAAGCTCAAAAAATGCTGGCCGCCGAAGTCAGGCAAGTTTACGATATTGAGGGACCCATGATCATTACGACCAAAGTTTCTGACAATGCCACGCACCACCTGAACAAATTGGAAGTCAGAGGAATGGAGCGTCCAGCGGCCTACTTCGAAGTCGAAGATGAATCCAAGATTCAGGTATTGCCTAGCTCTGAGTACAAGAAGATACAAGAGGAGCTCAAGTTAGAGAAATCTCAAGAGAAGACCCTTCGCGAGACCATGAAAGCTAAGAATACCCCAGAAGCCACCTTCAACTACGAAAACCATAAAATAAATATGTTGGAGCTCGACATTATAAACGACATTCAGAGCCTCGTCCACAAAAAGGATATGCCAGCTTCTGAAAAACGAAAAATAAAGAACGTGGTAGAAAAGAAGAAGGACGAGCTGAAGAAACTGTACGAGCGATTCAATGAGCAGTTCCCACGAAATACATTGGAAGAACCAAGATGGAAGCAAGTGAAAGTGTTTGCTGAAAAACTGGAACACCCCGAGAAGGTCATTGAGAACCCGACTACAATAGAGGAAGCTCAAAAAATGCTGGCCGCCGAAGTCAGGCAAGCTTACGATATTGAGGGACCCATGATCATTACGACCAAAGTTTCTGACAATGCCACGCACCACCTGAACAAATTGGAAGTCAGAGGAATGGAGCGTCCAGCGGCCTACTTCGAAGTCGAAGATGAATCCAAGATTCAGGTATTGCCTAGCTCTGAGTACAAGGAGATACAAGAGGAGCTCAAGTTAGAGAAATCTCAAGAGAAGACCCTTCGCGAGACCATGAAAGCTAAGAATACCCCAGAAGTCACCTTCAACTACGAAAACCATAAAATAAATATGTTGGAGCTCGACATTATAAACGACATTCAGAGCCTCGTCCACAAAAAGGATATGCCAGCTTCTGAAAAACGAAAAATAAAGAACGTGGTAGAAAAGAAGAAGGACGAGCTGAAGAAACTGTACGAGCGATTCAATGAGCAGTTCCCACGAAATACATTGGAAGAACCAAGATGGAAGCAAGTGAAAGTGTTTGCTGAAAAACTGGAACACCCCGAGAAGGTCATTGAGAACCCGACTACAATAGAGGAAGCTCAAAAAATGCTGGCCGCCGAAGTCAGGCAAGTTTACGATATTGAGGGGCCCATGATCATTACGACCAAAGTTTCTGACAATGCCACGCACCACCTGAACAAATTGGAAGTCAGAGGAATGGAGCGTCCAGCGGCCTACTTCGAAGTCGAAGATGAATCCAAGATTCAGGTATTGCCTAGCTCTGAGTACAAGGAGATACAAGAGGAGCTCAAGTTAGAGAAATCTCAAGAGAAGACCCTTCGCGAGACCATGAAAGCTAAGAATACCCCAGAAGCCACCTTCAACTACGAAAACCATAAAATAAATATGTTGGAGCTCGACATTATAAACGACATTCAGAGCCTCGTCCACAAAAAGGATATGCCAGCTTCTGAAAAACGAAAAATAAAGAACGTGGTAGAAAAGAAGAAGGACGAGCTGAAGAAACTGTACGAGCGATTCAATGAGCAGTTCCCACGAAATACATTGGAAGAACCAAGATGGAAGCAAGTGAAAGTGTTTGCTGAAAAACTGGAACAGCCCGAGAAGGTCATTGAGAACCCGACTACAATAGAGGAAGCTCAAAAAATGCTGGCCGCCGAAGTCAGGCAAGTTTACGATATTGAGGGACCCATGATCATTACGACCAAAGTTTCTGACAATGCCACGCACCACCTGAACAAATTGGAAGTCAGAGGAATGGAGCGTCCAGCGGCCTACTTCGAAGTCGAAGATGAATCCAAGATTCAGGTATTGCCTAGCTCTGAGTACAAGGACATACAAGAGGAGCTCAAGTTAGAGAAATCTCAAGAGAAGACCCTTCGCGAGACCATGAAAGCTAAGAACACCCCAGAAGCCACCTTCAACTACGAAAACCATAAAATAAATATGTTGGAGCTCGACATTATAAACGACATTCAGAGCCTCGTCCACAAAAAGGGTATGCCAGCTTCTGAAAAACGAAAAATAAAGAACGTGGTAGAAAAGAAGAAGGACGAGCTGAAGAAATTGTACGAGCGATTCAATGAGCAGTTCCCACGAAATACATTGGAAGAACCAAGATGGAAGCAAGTGAAAGTGTTTGCTGAAAAACTGGAACACCCCGAGAAGGTCATTGAGAACCCGACTACAATAGAGGAAGCTCAAAAAATGCTGGCCGCCGAAGTCAGGCAAGTTTACGATATTGAGGGACCCATGATCATTACGACCAAAGTTTCTGACAATGCCACGCACCACCTGAACAAATTGGAAGTCAGAGGAATGGAGCGTCCAGCGGCCTACTTCGAAGTCGAAGATGAATCCAAGATTCAGGTATTGCCTAGCTCTGAGTACAAGGACATACAAGAGGAGCTCAAGTTAGAGAAATCTCAAGAGAAGACCCTTCGCGAGACCATGAAAGCTAAGAATACCCCAGAAGCCACCTTCAACTACGAAAACCATAAAATAAATATGTTGGAGCTCGCCATTATAAACGACATTCAGAGCCTCGTCCACAAAAAGGGTATGCCAGCTTCTGAAAAACGAAAAATAAAGAACGTGGTAGAAAAGAAGAAGGACGAGCTGAAGAAATTGTACGAGCGATTCAATGAGCAGTTCCCACGAAATACATTGGAAGAACCAAGATGGAAGCAAGTGAAAGTGTTTGCTGAAAAACTGGAACACCCCGAGAAGGTCATTGAGAACCCGACTACAATAGAGGAAGCTCAAAAAATGCTGGCCGCCGAAGTCAGGCAAGTTTACGATATTGAGGGACCCATGATCATTACGACCAAAGTTTCTGACAATGCCACGCACCACCTGAACAAATTGGAAGTCAGAGGAATGGAGCGTCCAGCGGCCTACTTCGAAGTCGAAGATGAATCCAAGATTCAGGTATTGCCTAGCTCTGAGTACAAGGAGATACAAGAGGAGCTCAAGTTAGAGAAAAATCAAGAGAAGACCCTTCGCGAGACCATGAAAGCTAAGAATACCCCAGAAGCCACCTTCAACTACGAAAGCCATAATATAAATATGTTGGAGCTCGCCATTATAAACGATATTCAGAGCCTCGTCCACAAAAAGGATATGCCAGCTTCTGAAAAACGAAAAATGAAGAACGTGGTAGAAAAGAAGAAGGACGAGCTGAAGAAACTGTACGAGCGATTCAATGAGCAGTTCCCACGAAATACATTGGAAGAACCAAGATGGAAGCAAGTGAAAGTGTTTGCTGAAAAACTGGAACACCCCGAGAAGGTCATTGAGAACCCGACTACAATAGAGGAAGCTCAAAAAATGCTGGCCGCCGAAGTCAGGCAAGTTTACGATATTGAGGGACCCATGATCATTACGACCAAAGTTTCTGACAATGCCACGCACCACCTGAACAAATTGGAAGTCAGAGGAATGGAGCGTCCAGCGGCCTACTTCGAAGTCGAAGATGAATCCAAGATTCAGGTATTGCCTAGCTCTGAGTACAAGGACATACAAGAGGAGCTCAAGTTAGAGAAATCTCAAGAGAAGACCCTTCGCGAGACCATGAAAGCTAAGAATACCCCAGAAGCCACCTTCAACTACGAAAGCCATAAAATAAATATGTTGGAGCTCGCCATTATAAACGACATTCAGAGCCTCGTCCACAAAAAGGGTATGCCAGCTTCTGAAAAACGAAAAATAAAGAACGTGGTAGAAAAGAAGAAGGACGAGCTGAAGAAATTGTACGAGCGATTCAATGAGCAGTTCCCACGAAATACATTGGAAGAACCAAGATGGAAGCAAGTGAAAGTGTTTGCTGAAAAACTGGAACACCCCGAGAAGGTCATTGAGAACCCGACTACAATAGAGGAAGCTCAAAAAATGCTGGCCGCCGAAGTCAGGCAAGTTTACGATATTGAGGGACCCATGATCATTACGACCAAAGTTTCTGACAATGCCACGCACCACCTGAACAAATTGGAAGTCAGAGGAATGGAGCGTCCAGCGGCCTACTTCGAAGTCGAAGATGAATCCAAGATTCAGGTATTGCCTAGCTCTGAGTACAAGGACATACAAGAGGAGCTCAAGTTAGAGAAATCTCAAGAGAAGACCCTTCGCGAGACCATGAAAGCTAAGAATACCCCAGAAGCCACCTTCAACTACGAAAGCCATAAAATAAATATGTTGGAGCTCGCCATTATAAACGACATTCAGAGCCTCGTCCACAAAAAGGATATGCCAGCTTCTGAAAAACGAAAAATGAAGAACGTGGTAGAAAAGAAGAAGGACGAGCTGAAGAAACTGTACGAGCGATTCAATGAGCAGTTCCCACGAAATACATTGGAAGAACCAAGATGGAAGCAAGTGAAAGTGTTTGCTGAAAAACTGGAACACCCCGAGAAGGTCATTGAGAACCCGACTACAATAGAGGAAGCTCAAAAAATGCTGGCCGCCGAAGTCAGGCAAGTTTACGATATTGAGGGACCCATGATCATTACGACCAAAGTTTCTGACAATGCCACGCACCACCTGAACAAATTGGAAGTCAGAGGAATGGAGCGTCCAGCGGCCTACTTCGAAGTCGAAGATGAATCCAAGATTCAGGTATTGCCTAGCTATGAGTACAAGGAGATACAAGAGGAGCTCAAGTTAGAGAAATCTCAAGAGAAGACCCTTCGCGAGACCATGAAAGCTAAGAATACCCCAGAAGCCACCTTCAACTACGAAAACCATAAAATAAATATGTTGGAGCTCGCCATTATAAACGACATTCAGAGCCTCGTCCACAAAAAGGGTATGGCAGCTTCTGAAAAACGAAAAATAAAGAACGTGGTAGAAAAGAAGAAGGACGAGCTGAAGAAACTGTACGAGCGATTCAATGAGCAGTTCCCACGAAATACATTGGAAGAACCAAGATGGAAGCAAGTGAAAGTGTTTGCTGAAAAACTGGAACACCCCGAGAAGGTCATTGAGAACCCGACTACAATAGAGGAAGCTCAAAAAATGCTGGCCGCCGAAGTCAGGCAAGTTTACGATATTGAGGGACCCATGATCATTACGACCAAAGTTTCTGACAATGCCACGCACCACCTGAACAAATTGGAAGTCAGAGGAATGGAGCGTCCAGCGGCCTACTTCGAAGTCGAAGATGAATCCAAGATTCAGGTATTGCCTAGCTCTGAGTACAAGGACATACAAGAGGAGCTCAAGTTAGAGAAATCTCAAGAGAAGACCCTTCGCGAGACCATGAAAGCTAAGAATACCCCAGAAGCCACCTTCAACTACGAAAGCCATAAAATAAATATGTTGGAGCTCGCCATTATAAACGACATTCAGAGCCTCGTCCACAAAAAGGATATGCCAGCTTCTGAAAAACGAAAAATGAAGAACGTGGTAGAAAAGAAGAAGGACGAGCTGAAGAAACTGTACGAGCGATTCAATGAGCAGTTCCCACGAAATACATTGGAAGAACCAAGATGGAAGCAAGTGAAAGTGTTTGCTGAAAAACTGGAACACCCCGAGAAGGTCATTGAGAACCCGACTACAATAGAGGAAGCTCAAAAAATGCTGGCCGCCGAAGTCAGGCAAGTTTACGATATTGAGGGACCCATGATCATTACGACCAAAGTTTCTGACAATGCCACGCACCACCTGAACAAATTGGAAGTCAGAGGAATGGAGCGTCCAGCGGCCTACTTCGAAGTCGAAGATGAATCCAAGATTCAGGTATTGCCTAGCTCTGAGTACAAGGAGATACAAGAGGAGCTCAAGTTAGAGAAATCTCAAGAGAAGACCCTTCGCGAGACCATGAAAGCTAAGAATACCCCAGAAGCCACCTTCAACTACGAAAACCATAAAATAAATATGTTGGAGCTCGACATTATAAACGAC
This sequence comes from Thereva unica, assembly GCA_949987705.1. Taxonomy (NCBI): domain Eukaryota; kingdom Metazoa; phylum Arthropoda; class Insecta; order Diptera; family Therevidae; genus Thereva; species Thereva unica. The sequence goes on from OX465285.1 coordinate 95,387,822, forward strand.
ATTCAGAGCCTCGTCCACAAAAAGGATATGCCAGCTTCTGAAAAACGAAAAATAAAGAACGTGGTAGAAAAGAAGAAGGACGAGCTGAAGAAACTGTACGAGCGATTCAATGAGCAGTTCCCACGAAATACATTGGAAGAACCAAGATGGAAGCAAGTGAAAGTGTTTGCTGAAAAACTGGAACACCCCGAGAAGGTCATTGAGAACCCGACTACAATAGAGGAAGCTCAAAAAATGCTGGCCGCCGAAGTCAGGCAAGTTTACGATATTGAGGGACCCATGATCATTACGACCAAAGTTTCTGACAATGCCACGCACCACCTGAACAAATTGGAAGTCAGAGGAATGGAGCGTCCAGCGGCCTACTTCGAAGTCGAAGATGAATCCAAGATTCAGGTATTGCCTAGCTATGATTACAAGGACATACAAGAGGAGCTCAAGTTAGAGAAATCTCAAGAGAAGACCCTTCGCGAGACCATGAAGGCTAAGAATACCCCAGAAGCCACCTTCAACTACGAAAGCCATAAAATAAATATGTTGGAGCTCGACATTATAAACGACATTCAGAGCCTCGTCCACAAAAAGGATATGCCAGCTTCTGAAAAACGAAAAATGAAGAACGTGGTAGAAAAGAAGAAGGACGAGCTGAAGAAACTGTACGAGCGATTCAATGAGCAGTTCCCACGAAATACATTGGAAGAACCAAGATGGAAGCAAGTGAAAGTGTTTGCTGAAAAACTGGAACACCCCGAGAAGGTCATTGAGAACCCGACTACAATAGAGGAAGCTCAAAAAATGCTGGCCGCCGAAGTCAGGCAAGTTTACGATATTGAGGGACCCATGATCATTACGACCAAAGTTTCTGACAATGCCACGCACCACCTGAACAAATTGGAAGTCAGAGGAATGGAGCGTCCAGCGGCCTACTTCGAAGTCGAAGATGAATCCAAGATTCAGGTATTGCCTAGCTATGATTACAAGGACATACAAGAGGAGCTCAAGATAGAGAAATCTCAAGAGAAGACCCTTCGCGAGACCATGAAAGCTAAGAATACCCCAGAAGCCACCTTCAACTACGAAAACCATAAAATAAATATGTTGGAGCTCGCCATTATAAACGACATTCAGAGCCTCGTCCACAAAAAGGGTATGCCAGCTTCTGAAAAACGAAAAATAAAGAACGTGGTAGAAAAGAAGAAGGACGAGCTGAAGAAATTGTACGAGCGATTCAATGAGCAGTTCCCACGAAATACATTGGAAGAACCAAGATGGAAGCAAGTGAAAGTGTTTGCTGAAAAACTGGAACACCCCGAGAAGGTCATTGAGAACCCGACTACAATAGAGGAAGCTCAAAAAATGCTGGCCGCCGAAGTCAGGCAAGTTTACGATATTGAGGGACCCATGATCATTACGACCAAAGTTTCTGACAATGCCACGCACCACCTGAACAAATTGGAAGTCAGAGGAATGGAGCGTCCAGCGGCCTACTTCGAAGTCGAAGATGAATCCAAGATTCAGGTATTGCCTAGCTCTGAGTACAAGGAGATACAAGAGGAGCTCAAGTTAGAGAAATCTCAAGAGAAGACCCTTCGCGAGACCATGAAAGCTAAGAATACCCCAGAAGCCACCTTCAACTACGAAAGCCATAAAATAAATATGTTGGAGCTCGCCATTATAAACGACATTCAGAGCCTCGTCCACAAAAAGGATATGCCAGCTTCTGAAAAACGAAAAATGAAGAACGTGGTAGAAAAGAAGAAGGACGAGCTGAAGAAACTGTACGAGCGATTCAATGAGCAGTTCCCACGAAATACATTGGAAGAACCAAGATGGAAGCAAGTGAAAGTGTTTGCTGAAAAACTGGAACACCCCGAGAAGGTCATTGAGAACCCGACTACAATAGAGGAAGCTCAAAAAATGCTGGCCGCCGAAGTCAGGCAAGTTTACGATATTGAGGGACCCATGATCATTACGACCAAAGTTTCTGACAATGCCACGCACCACCTGAACAAATTGGAAGTCAGAGGAATGGAGCGTCCAGCGGCCTACTTCGAAGTCGAAGATGAATCCAAGATTCAGGTATTGCCTAGCTCTGAGTACAAGGACATACAAGAGGAGCTCAAGTTAGAGAAATCTCAAGAGAAGACCCTTCGCGAGACCATGAAAGCTAAGAATACCCCAGAAGCCACCTTCAACTACGAAAGCCATAAAATAAATATGTTGGAGCTCGCCATTATAAACGACATTCAGAGCCTCGTCCACAAAAAGGATATGCCAGCTTCTGAAAAACGAAAAATGAAGAACGTGGTAGAAAAGAAGAAGGACGAGCTGAAGAAACTGTACGAGCGATTCAATGTGCAGTTCCCACGAAATACATTGGAAGAACCAAGATGGAAGCAAGTGAAAGTGTTTGCTGAAAAACTGGAACACCCCGAGAAGGTCATTGAGAACCCGACTACAATAGAGGAAGCTCAAAAAATGCTGGCCGCCGAAGTCAGGCAAGTTTACGATATTGAGGGACCCATGATCATTACGACCAAAGTTTCTGACAATGCCACGCACCACCTGAACAAATTGGAAGTCAGAGGAATGGAGCGTCCAGCGGCCTACTTCGAAGTCGAAGATGAATCCAAGATTCAGGTATTGCCTAGCTATGAGTACAAGGAGATACAAGAGGAGCTCAAGTTAGAGAAATCTCAAGAGAAGACCCTTCGCGAGACCATGAAAGCTAAGAATAACCCAGAAGCCACCTTCAACTACGAAAACCATAAAATAAATATGTTGGAGCTCGCCATTATAAACGACATTCAGAGCCTCGTCCACAAAAAGGGTATGCCAGCTTCTGAAAAACGAAAAATAAAGAACGTGGTAGAAAAGAAGAAGGACGAGCTGAAGAAACTGTACGAGCGATTCAATGAGCAGTTCCCACGAAATACATTGGAAGAACCAAGATGGAAGCAAGTGAAAGTGTTTGCTGAAAAACTGGAACACCCCGAGAAGGTCATTGAGAACCCGACTACAATAGAGGAAGCTCAAAAAATGCTGGCCGCCGAAGTCAGGCAAGTTTACGATATTGAGGGACCCATGATCATTACGACCAAAGTTTCTGACAATGCCACGCACCACCTGAACAAATTGGAAGTCAGAGGAATGGAGCGTCCAGCGGCCTACTTCGAAGTCGAAGATGAATCCAAGATTCAGGTATTGCCTAGCTCTGAGTACAAGGACATACAAGAGGAGCTCAAGTTAGAGAAATCTCAAGAGAAGACCCTTCGCGAGACCATGAAAGCTAAGAATACCCCAGAAGCCACCTTCAACTACGAAAGCCATAAAATAAATATGTTGGAGCTCGCCATTATAAACGACATTCAGAGCCTCGTCCACAAAAAGGATATGCCAGCTTCTGAAAAACGAAAAATGAAGAACGTGGTAGAAAAGAAGAAGGACGAGCTGAAGAAACTGTACGAGCGATTCAATGAGCAGTTCCCACGAAATACATTGGAAGAACCAAGATGGAAGCAAGTGAAAGTGTTTGCTGAAAAACTGGAACACCCCGAGAAGGTCATTGAGAACCCGACTACAATAGAGGAAGCTCAAAAAATGCTGGCCGCCGAAGTCAGGCAAGTTTACGATATTGAGGGACCCATGATCATTACGACCAAAGTTTCTGACAATGCCACGCACCACCTGAACAAATTGGAAGTCAGAGGAATGGAGCGTCCAGCGGCCTACTTCGAAGTCGAAGATGAATCCAAGATTCAGGTATTGCCTAGCTCTGAGTACAAGGAGATACAAGAGGAGCTCAAGTTAGAGAAATCTCAAGAGAAGACCCTTCGCGAGACCATGAAAGCTAAGAATACCCCAGAAGCCACCTTCAACTACGAAAACCATAAAATAAATATGTTGGAGCTCGACATTATAAACGACATTCAGAGCCTCGTCCACAAAAAGGATATGCCAGCTTCTGAAAAACGAAAAATAAAGAACGTGGTAGAAAAGAAGAAGGACGAGCTGAAGAAACTGTACGAGCGATTCAATGAGCAGTTCCCACGAAATACATTGGAAGAACCAAGATGGAAGCAAGTGAAAGTGTTTGCTGAAAAACTGGAACACCCCGAGAAGGTCATTGAGAACCCGACTACAATAGAGGAAGCTCAAAAAATGCTGGCCGCCGAAGTCAGGCAAGTTTACGATATTGAGGGACCCATGATCATTACGACCAAAGTTTCTGACAATGCCACGCACCACCTGAACAAATTGGAAGTCAGAGGAATGGAGCGTCCAGCGGCCTACTTCGAAGTCGAAGATGAATCCAAGATTCAGGTATTGCCTAGCTCTGAGTACAAGGAGATACAAGAGGAGCTCAAGTTAGAGAAATCTCAAGAGAAGACCCTTCGCGAGACCACGAAAGCTAAGAATACCCCAGAAGCCACCTTCAACTACGAAAACCATAAAATAAATATGTTGGAGCTCGACATTATAAACGACATTCAGAGCCTCGTCCACAAAAAGGATATGCCAGCTTCTGAAAAACGAAAAATAAAGAACGTGGTAGAAAAGAAGAAGGACGAGCTGAAGAAACTGTACGAGCGATTCAATGAGCAGTTCCCACGAAATACATTGGAAGAACCAAGATGGAAGCAAGTGAAAGTGTTTGCTGAAAAACTGAAACACCCCGAGAAGGTCATTGAGAACCCGACTACAATAGAGGAAGCTCAAAAAATGCTGGCCGCCGAAGTCAGGCAAGTTTACGATATTGAGGGACCCATGATCATTACGACCAAAGTTTCTGACAATGCCACGCACCACCTGAACAAATTGGAAGTCAGAGGAATGGAGCGTCCAGCGGCCTACTTCGAAGTCGAAGATGAATCCAAGATTCAGGTATTGCCTAGCTATGATTACAAGGACATACAAGAGGAGCTCAAGTTAGAGAAATCTCAAGAGAAGACCCTTCGCGAGACCATGAAGGCTAAGAATACCCCAGAAGCCACCTTCAACTACGAAAGCCATAAAATAAATATGTTGGAGCTCGACATTATAAACGACATTCAGAGCCTCGTCCACAAAAAGGATATGCCAGCTTCTGAAAAACGAAAAATAAAGAACGTGGTAGAAAAGAAGAAGGACGAGCTGAAGAAACTGTACGAGCGATTCAATGAGCAGTTCCCACGAAATACATTGGAAGAACCAAGATGGAAGCAACTGAAAGTGTTTGCTGAAAAACTGGAACACCCCGAGAAGGTCATTGAGAACCCGACTACAATAGAGGAAGCTCAAAAAATGCTGGCCGCCGAAGTCAGGCAAGTTTACGATATTGAGGGACCCATGATCATTACGACCAAAGTTTCTGACAATGCCACGCACCACCTGAACAAATTGGAAGTCAGAGGAATGGAGCGTCCAGCGGCCTACTTCGAAGTCGAAGATGAATCCAAGATTCAGGTATTGCCTAGCTATGATTACAAGGACATACAAGAGGAGCTCAAGTTAGAGAAATCTCAAGAGAAGACCCTTCGCGAGACCATGAAGGCTAAGAATACCCCAGAAGCCACCTTCAACTACGAAAGCCATAAAATAAATATGTTGGAGCTCGACATTATAAACGACATTCAGAGCCTCGTCCACAAAAAGGATATGCCAGCTTCTGAAAAACGAAAAATGAAGAACGTGGTAGAAAAGAAGAAGGACGAGCTGAAGAAACTGTACGAGCGATTCAATGAGCAGTTCCCACGAAATACATTGGAAGAACCAAGATGGAAGCAAGTGAAAGTGTTTGCTGAAAAACTGGAACACCCCGAGAAGGTCATTGAGAACCCGACTACAATAGAGGAAGCTCAAAAAATGCTGGCCGCCGAAGTCAGGCAAGTTTACGATATTGAGGGACCCATGATCATTACGACCAAAGTTTCTGACAATGCCACGCACCACCTGAACAAATTGGAAGTCAGAGGAATGGAGCGTCCAGCGGCCTACTTCGAAGTCGAAGATGAATCCAAGATTCAGGTATTGCCTAGCTATGATTACAAGGACATACAAGAGGAGCTCAAGTTAGAGAAATCTCAAGAGAAGACCCTTCGCGAGACCATGAAGGCTAAGAATACCCCAGAAGCCACCTTCAACTACGAAAGCCATAAAATAAATATGTTGGAGCTCGACATTATAAACGACATTCAGAGCCTCGTCCACAAAAAGGATATGCCAGCTTCTGAAAAACGAAAAATGAAGAACGTGGTAGAAAAGAAGAAGGACGAGCTGAAGAAACTGTACGAGCGATTCAATGAGCAGTTCCCACGAAATACATTGGAAGAACCAAGATGGAAGCAAGTGAAAGTGTTTGCTGAAAAACTGGAACACCCCGAGAAGGTCATTGAGAACCCGACTACAATAGAGGAAGCTCAAAAAATGCTGGCCGCCGAAGTCAGGCAAGTTTACGATATTGAGGGACCCATGATCATTACGACCAAAGTTTCTGACAATGCCACGCACCACCTGAACAAATTGGAAGTCAGAGGAATGGAGCGTCCAGCGGCCTACTTCGAAGTCGAAGATGAATCCAAGATTCAGGTATTGCCTAGCTCTGAGTACAAGGAGATACAAGAGGAGCTCAAGTTAGAGAAATCTCAAGAGAAGACCCTTCGCGAGACCATGAAAGCTAAGAATACCCCAGAAGCCACCTTCAACTACGAAAACCATAAAATAAATATGTTGGAGCTCGACATTATAAACGACATTCAGAGCCTCGTCCACAAAAAGGATATGCCAGCTTCTGAAAAACGAAAAATAAAGAACGTGGTAGAAAAGAAGAAGGACGAGCTGAAGAAACTGTACGAGCGATTCAATGAGCAGTTCCCACGAAATACATTGGAAGAACCAAGATGGAAGCAAGTGAAAGTGTTTGCTGAAAAACTGGAACACCCCGAGAAGGTCATTGAGAACCCGACTACAATAGAGGAAGCTCAAAAAATGCTGGCCGCCGAAGTCAGGCAAGTTTACGATATTGAGGGACCCATGATCATTACGACCAAAGTTTCTGACAATGCCACGCACCACCTGAACAAATTGGAAGTCAGAGGAATGGAGCGTCCAGCGGCCTACTTCGAAGTCGAAGATGAATCCAAGATTCAGGTATTGCCTAGCTCTGAGTACAAGGAGATACAAGAGGAGCTCAAGTTAGAGAAATCTCAAGAGAAGACCCTTCGCGAGACCATGAAAGCTAAGAATACCCCAGAAGCCACCTTCAACTACGAAAACCATAAAATAAATATGTTGGAGCTCGACATTATAAACGACATTCAGAGCCTCGTCCACAAAAAGGATATGCCAGCTTCTGAAAAACGAAAAATAAAGAACGTGGTAGAAAAGAAGAAGGACGAGCTGAAGAAACTGTACGAGCGATTCAATGAGCAGTTCCCACGAAATACATTGGAAGAACCAAGATGGAAGCAAGTGAAAGTGTTTGCTGAAAAACTGGAACACCCCGAGAAGGTCATTGAGAACCCGACTACAATAGAGGAAGCTCAAAAAATGCTGGCCGCCGAAGTCAGGCAAGTTTACGATATTGAGGGACCCATGATCATTACGACCAAAGTTTCTGACAATGCCACGCACCACCTGAACAAATTGGAAGTCAGAGGAATGGAGCGTCCAGCGGCCTACTTCGAAGTCGAAGATGAATCCAAGATTCAGGTATTGCCTAGCTATGATTACAAGGACATACAAGAGGAGCTCAAGTTAGAGAAATCTCAAGAGAAGACCCTTCGCGAGACCATGAAGGCTAAGAATACCCCAGAAGCCACCTTCAACTACGAAAGCCATAAAATAAATATGTTGGAGCTCGACATTATAAACGACATTCAGAGCCTCGTCCACAAAAAGGATATGCCAGCTTCTGAAAAACGAAAAATAAAGAACGTGGTAGAAAAGAAGAAGGACGAGCTGAAGAAACTGTACGAGCGATTCAATGAGCAGTTCCCACGAAATACATTGGAAGAACCAAGATGGAAGCAACTGAAAGTGTTTGCTGAAAAACTGGAACACCCCGAGAAGGTCATTGAGAACCCGACTACAATAGAGGAAGCTCAAAAAATGCTGGCCGCCGAAGTCAGGCAAGTTTACGATATTGAGGGACCCATGATCATTACGACCAAAGTTTCTGACAATGCCACGCACCACCTGAACAAATTGGAAGTCAGAGGAATGGAGCGTCCAGCGGCCTACTTCGAAGTCGAAGATGAATCCAAGATTCAGGTATTGCCTAGCTATGATTACAAGGACATACAAGAGGAGCTCAAGTTAGAGAAATCTCAAGAGAAGACCCTTCGCGAGACCATGAAGGCTAAGAATACCCCAGAAGCCACCTTCAACTACGAAAGCCATAAAATAAATATGTTGGAGCTCGACATTATAAACGACATTCAGAGCCTCGTCCACAAAAAGGATATGCCAGCTTCTGAAAAACGAAAAATGAAGAACGTGGTAGAAAAGAAGAAGGACGAGCTGAAGAAACTGTACGAGCGATTCAATGAGCAGTTCCCACGAAATACATTGGAAGAACCAAGATGGAAGCAAGTGAAAGTGTTTGCTGAAAAACTGGAACACCCCGAGAAGGTCATTGAGAACCCGACTACAATAGAGGAAGCTCAAAAAATGCTGGCCGCCGAAGTCAGGCAAGTTTACGATATTGAGGGACCCATGATCATTACGACCAAAGTTTCTGACAATGCCACGCACCACCTGAACAAATTGGAAGTCAGAGGAATGGAGCGTCCAGCGGCCTACTTCGAAGTCGAAGATGAATCCAAGATTCAGGTATTGCCTAGCTATGATTACAAGGACATACAAGAGGAGCTCAAGTTAGAGAAATCTCAAGAGAAGACCCTTCGCGAGACCATGAAGGCTAAGAATACCCCAGAAGCCACCTTCAACTACGAAAGCCATAAAATAAATATGTTGGAGCTCGACATTATAAACGACATTCAGAGCCTCGTCCACAAAAAGGATATGCCAGCTTCTGAAAAACGAAAAATAAAGAACGTGGTAGAAAAGAAGAAGGACGAGCTGAAGAAACTGTACGAGCGATTCAATGAGCAGTTCCCACGAAATACATTGGAAGAACCAAGATGGAAGCAAGTGAAAGTGTTTGCTGAAAAACTGGAACACCCCGAGAAGGTCATTGAGAACCCGACTACAATAGAGGAAGCTCAAAAAATGCTGGCCGCCGAAGTCAGGCAAGTTTACGATATTGAGGGACCCATGATCATTACGACCAAAGTTTCTGACAATGCCACGCACCACCTGAACAAATTGGAAGTCAGAGGAATGGAGCGTCCAGCGGCCTACTTCGAAGTCGAAGATGAATCCAAGATTCAGGTATTGCCTAGCTATGATTACAAGGACATACAAGAGGAGCTCAAGTTAGAGAAATCTCAAGAGAAGACCCTTCGCGAGACCATGAAGGCTAAGAATACCCCAGAAGCCACCTTCAACTACGAAAGCCATAAAATAAATATGTTGGAGCTCGACATTATAAACGACATTCAGAGCCTCGTCCACAAAAAGGATATGCCAGCTTCTGAAAAACGAAAAATGAAGAACGTGGTAGAAAAGAAGAAGGACGAGCTGAAGAAACTGTACGAGCGATTCAATGAGCAGTTCCCACGAAATACATTGGAAGAACCAAGATGGAAGCAAGTGAAAGTGTTTGCTGAAAAACTGGAACACCCCGAGAAGGTCATTGAGAACCCGACTACAATAGAGGAAGCTCAAAAAATGCTGGCCGCCGAAGTCAGGCAAGTTTACGATATTGAGGGACCCATGATCATTACGACCAAAGTTTCTGACAATGCCACGCACCACCTGAACAAATTGGAAGTCAGAGGAATGGAGCGTCCAGCGGCCTACTTCGAAGTCGAAGATGAATCCAAGATTCAGGTATTGCCTAGCTATGATTACAAGGACATACAAGAGGAGCTCAAGTTAGAGAAATCTCAAGAGAAGACCCTTCGCGAGACCATGAAGGCTAAGAATACCCCAGAAGCCACCTTCAACTACGAAAGCCATAAAATAAATATGTTGGAGCTCGACATTATAAACGACATTCAGAGCCTCGTCCACAAAAAGGATATGCCAGCTTCTGAAAAACGAAAAATGAAGAACGTGGTAGAAAAGAAGAAGGACGAGCTGAAGAAACTGTACGAGCGATTCAATGAGCAGTTCCCACGAAATACATTGGAAGAACCAAGATGGAAGCAAGTGAAAGTGTTTGCTGAAAAACTGGAACACCCCGAGAAGGTCATTGAGAACCCGACTACAATAGAGGAAGCTCAAAAAATGCTGGCCGCCGAAGTCAGGCAAGTTTACGATATTGAGGGACCCATGATCATTACGACCAAAGTTTCTGACAATGCCACGCACCACCTGAACAAATTGGAAGTCAGAGGAATGGAGCGTCCAGCGGCCTACTTCGAAGTCGAAGATGAATCCAAGATTCAGGTATTGCCTAGCTATGATTACAAGGACATACAAGAGGAGCTCAAGTTAGAGAAATCTCAAGAGAAGACCCTTCGCGAGACCATGAAAGCTAAGAATACCCCAGAAGCCACCTTCAACTACGAAAACCATAAAATAAATATGTTGGAGCTCGACATTATAAACGACATTCAGAGCCTCGTCCACAAAAAGGATATGCCAGCTTCTGAAAAACGAAAAATAAAGAACGTGGTAGAAAAGAAGAAGGACGAGCTGAAGAAACTGTACGAGCGATTCAATGAGCAGTTCCCACGAAATACATTGGAAGAACCAAGATGGAAGCAAGTGAAAGTGTTTGCTGAAAAACTGGAACACCCCGAGAAGGTCATTGAGAACCCGACTACAATAGAGGAAGCTCAAAAAATGCTGGCCGCCGAAGTCAGGCAAGTTTACGATATTGAGGGACCCATGATCATTACGACCAAAGTTTGTGACAATGCCACGCACCACCTGAACAAATTGGAAGTCAGAGGAATGGAGCGTCCAGCGGCCTACTTCGAAGTCGAAGATGAATCCAAGATTCAGGTATTGCCTAGCTCTGAGTACAAGGAGATACAAGAGGAGCTCAAGTTAGAGAAATCACAAGAGAAGACCCTTCGCGAGACCATGAAAGCTAAGAATACCCCAGAAGCCACCTTCAACTACGAAAACCATAAAATAAATATGTTGGAGCTCGACATTATAAACGACATTCAGAGCCTCGTCCACAAAAAGGATATGCCAGCTTCTGAAAAACGAAAAATAAAGAACGTGGTAGAAAAGAAGAAGGATGAGCTGAAGAAACTGTACGAGCGATTCAATGAGCAGTTCCCACGAAATACATTGGAAGAACCAAGATGGAAGCAAGTGAAAGTGTTTGCTGAAAAACTGGAACACCCCGAGAAGGTCATTGAGAACCCGACTACAATAGAGGAAGCTCAAAAAATGCTGGCCGCCGAAGTCAGGCAAGTTTACGATATTGAGGGACCCATGATCATTACGACCAAAGTTTGTGACAATGCCACGCACCACCTGAACAAATTGGAAGTCAGAGGAATGGAGCGTCCAGCGGCCTACTTCGAAGTCGAAGATGAATCCAAGATTCAGGTATTGCCTAGCTCTGAGTACAAGGAGATACAAGAGGAGCTCAAGTTAGAGAAATCTCAAGAGAAGACCCTTCGCGAGACCATGAAAGCTAAGAATACCCCAGAAGCCACCTTCAACTACGAAAACCATAAAATAAATATGTTGGAGCTCGACATTATAAACGACATTCAGAGCCTCGTCCACAAAAAGGATATGCCAGCTTCTGAAAAACGAAAAATAAAGAACGTGGTAGAAAAGAAGAAGGACGAGCTGAAGAAACTGTACGAGCGATTCAATGAGCAGTTCCCACGAAATACATTGGAAGAACCAAGATGGAAGCAAGTGAAAGTGTTTGCTGAAAAACTGGAATACCCCGAGAAGGTCATTGAAAACCCGACTACAATAGAGGAAGCTCAAAAAATGCTGGCCGCCGAAGTCAGGCAAGTTTACGATATTGAGGGACCCATGATCATTACAACCAAAGTTTCTGACAATGCCACGCACCACCTGAACAAATTGGAAGTCAGAGGAATGGAGCGTCCAGCGGCCTACTTCGAAGTCGAAGATGAATCTAAGATTCAGGTATTGCCTAGCTCTGAGTACAAGGAGATACAAGAGGAGCTCAAGTTAGAGAAATCTCAAGAGAAGACCCTTCGCGAGACCATGAAAGCTAAGAATACCCCAGAAGCCACCTTCAACTACGAAAACCATAAAATAAATATGTTGGAGCTCGACATTATAAACGACATTCAGAGCCTCGTCCACAAAAAGGATATGCCAGCTTCTGAAAAACGAAAAATAAAGAACGTGGTAGAAAAGAAGAAGGACGAGCTGAAGAAACTGTACGAGCGATTCAATGAGCAGTTCCCACGAAATACATTGGAAGAACCAAGATGGAAGCAAGTGAAAGTGTTTGCTGAAAAACTGGAACACCCCGAGAAGGTCATTGAGAACCCGACTACAATAGAGGAAGCTCAAAAAATGCTGGCCGCCGAAGTCAGGCAAGTTTACGATATTGAGGGACCCATGATCATTACGACCAAAGTTTCTGACAATGCCACGCACCACCTGAACAAATTGGAAGTCAGAGGAATGGAGCGTCCAGCGGCCTACTTCGAAGTCGAAGATGAATCCAAGATTCAGGTATTGCCTAGCTCTGAGTACAAGGAGATACAAGAGGAGCTCAAGTTAGAGAAATCTCAAGAGAAGACCCTTCGTGAGACCATGAAGGCTAAGAATACCCCAGAAGCCACCTTCAACTACGAAAGCCATAAAATAAATATGTTGGAGCTCGACATTATAAACGACATTCAGAGCCTCGTCCACAAAAAGGATATGCCAGCTTCTGAAAAACGAAAAATAAAGAACGTGGTAGAAAAGAAGAAGGACGAGCTGAAGAAACTGTACGAGCGATTCAATGAGCAGTTCCCACGAAATACATTGGAAGAACCAAGATGGAAGCAAGTGAAAGTGTTTGCTGAAAAACTGGAACACCCCGAGAAGGTCATTGAAAACCCGACTACAATAGAGGAAGCTCAAAAAATGCTGGCCGCCGAAGTCAGGCAAGTTTACGATATTGAGGGACCCATGATCATTACGACCAAAGTTTCTGACAATGCCACGCACCACCTGAACAAATTGGAAGTCAGAGGAATGGAGCGTCCAGCGGCCTACTTCGAAGTCGAAGATGAATCCAAGATTCAGGTATTGCCTAGCTCTGAGTACAAGGAGATACAAGAGGAGCTCAAGTTAGAGAAATCTCAAGAGAAGACCCTTCGCGAGACCATGAAAGCTAAGAATACCCCAGAAGCCACCTTCAACTACGAAAACCATAAAATAAATATGTTGGAGCTCGACATTATAAACGACATTCAGAGCCTCGTCCACAAAAAGGATATGCCAGCTTCTGAAAAACGAAAAATAAAGAACGTGGTAGAAAAGAAGAAGGACGAGCTGAAGAAACTGTACGAGCGATTCAATGAGCAGTTCCCACGAAATACATTGGAAGAACCAAGATGGAAGCAAGTGAAAGTGTTTGCTGAAAAACTGGAACACCCCAAGAAGGTCATTGAGAACCCGACTACAATAGAAGAATTTTTGGAAAATCTGATAAAGGCCTTCAGAAGAATTTACGATATTAAGGAATCTGGCGTTATATCGAAACAATTTACTGAAAATGCAACACATGAGCTAATCGATATTGAGCATGGAGGTACAGATCGTCATGGTATGCACATTCAAGTGGTACAGAGTGTTCTTTACCCTCGAAATTACAGTGAACTACAAAAAGAATTTAAAAGCGTGAAGACACGCGATGAAACTCTTTTAGATGAGAAGAAGGAGAAGAATAATGAAGTTGCCAGCTTCAACTATGAAAATCACAAATTGACTGTGTTGGAAATTGACATTTTAAAAGACTTACAAAGCCTTGTTCAGGCAAACAAAACACCAGCGTCAGAAAAGAGTAAGATCAAGAACTTGATAGAAAAGAAGATGAAAGAACTTCGAGAAGCGCACAGTAACTTCAAGGAAAAGTTCCCTAGAGACCGTTCAAGTCATGCAATTTTGAAACGAGTAGAATTTTTGGTAAAGGAAGCCAAGTCTTACGAATTTTGGGAGGTTGAACACTTGAAGACGGAGGATCCCGTTGAAACTGTTGAAGGATCGTCTTTGAATTCATTGGATAAAGTTAAAGAAATGTTCGAAAAAGAAGTAAGAAAAGTATTCCAAATTCAAGAACCTTTAGATATTTTAGTCGAAACCACTAGAAATTGTACACATTCTGTAACCACCTTTAAAACTCAAGGGGTTGAAAGGCAAGCCATTGATTTTCAAGTTTTACCTGCAGCAACTATTCGCCGTATGAGTTTGGCTGAGTATAGGAAACTGCAGAAGCAGTATGAAAACGAAAAATCGCAGGAAAGTCTACTGCTGGAAAAAAGAAAGGAAAATCGATCTATTGAAGCGTACTTCAACTATGAAATGCACAGAGTGAGTATGATGGAGTTGGACATAATCACAATCGTTCAAAGTATTATTCATGAAACTAATATGTCGACCTCGCAAATGACTGAAATTAAACGAGAGGTGGAGCAGAAGTCCACGGATCTACGAAATCTTTATGCAAGGTTTTATGAAGTGTTCCCAAGGAACAAACTGCAAAACCCGAGATGGCGGCTGATTATGACTTTAGTGGAATCTTTTGTCGACTCTGAAACTACAACGGCAGAACCCAATAACCTAGTTGATGTAACTATGAATAACGGAGTGACTATATCAAAACAAGTCGTTCAAATTAGTGAAAAACCGTCAATTAAGACGATAGAAGACGCCAAGCAATTCCTGGAAGATGAAGTTAGAAAAATTTATCAAATTTCAGGACCTATGATTGTAACAGAAAAGCACATTGAAAATCGAACTCACCTGGTTGTTGAATGTGAAATACGAGGATTGGAAAGGTTGGCGAAAGAACTTACAGTAAAACCGCATTCCAGGATTCGTTGCATTGATGGCTCGGAGTACACTGGAATGCTAGAGCAGTTCGAAGCAGAAAAGGCTCGAGAGAAAGA
The DNA here is from genome assembly GCA_949987705.1 of Thereva unica. NCBI lineage: Eukaryota > Metazoa > Arthropoda > Insecta > Diptera > Therevidae > Thereva > Thereva unica. Next base: position 95,402,986 of record OX465285.1, read on the forward strand.
GTTAAAATTCAATATGATAAATAACCGTTCTGAGGACGCGACATTTGAATATCAAAGACACGTTCTAAGTATTTTAGAATTTGATATATTAGTGAACATTCAAAGTATAGCTCACAACAAGGATATGTCGGCAACTGGAAAGGATAAAATTGAGAAATACGTTGAGCAAAAACTTAGAGAACTTTCGGAACTCTACGAGAAATTCTATAAAAGATTTCCAAGGAGTAATTTGAAAAAACCGAAATGGCGACAAATTAAAGTGTTCATTTGGCTTAAACCAACAACAGACTATGAAGTTACGTCTGAAACTTCAAAAGTAACTGATCTTGAAACAGCAACTGGAGGAGAGAACATTGTCTCAGAACAGCCCCCAATAGATCAGCCTGCCCTGGAAATTCCACAGCAAGGACCAATGTTTTCGCCCGAACAACAACCTGAGTCGACTATGGTAACAGAACCGTCCACAGAGGCTCCAGAAAAACAACCTGAGTCGACTACTGTAAAAGAGCTATCCACAGAGGCTCCAGAAAAACAACCTGAGTCGACTACTGTAAAAGAGCCATCCACAGAGGCTCCAGAAAAACAACCTGAGTCGACTACTGTAAAAGAGCCATCCACAGAGGCTCCAGAAAAACAACCTGAGTCGACTACTGTAAAAGAGCCAACCCCAGAGGCTCCAGAAAAACAACCTGAGTCGACTACTAAAGAGCTATCCACAGAGGCTCCAGAAAAACAACCTGAGTCGACTACTGTAAAAGAGCCATCCACAGAGGCTCCAGAAAAACAACCTCAGTCGACTACTGTAAAAGAGCCATCCACAGAGGCTCCAGAAAAACAACCTGAGTCGACTACTGTAACAGAACCGTCCACAGAGGCTCCAGAAAAACAACCTCAGTCGGCTACTGTAACAAAACCGTCCACAGAGGCTCCAGAAAAACAACCTGAGTCGACTACTGTAAAAGAGCCAACCCCAGAGGCTCCAGAAAAACAACCTGAGTCGACTACTGTAAAAGAGCCATCCACAGAGGCTCCAGAAAAACAACCTGAGTCGACTACTGTAAAAGAGCCTTCCACAGAGGCTCCAGAAAAACAACCTGAGTCGACTACTGTAAAAGAGCCGTCCACAGAGGCTCCAGAAAAACAACCTGAGTCGACTACTGCAAAAGAGCCGTCCACAGAGGCTCCAGAAAAACAACCTGAGTCGACTACTGTAAAAGAGCCTTCCACAGAGGCTCCAGAAAAACAACCTGAGTCGACTACTGTAAAAGAGCCGTCCACAGAGGCTCCAGAAAAACAACCTCAGTCGGCTACTGTAACAAAACCGTCCACAGAGGCTCCAGAAAAACAACCTGAGTCGACTACTGTAAAAGAGCCAACCCCAGAGGCTCCAGAAAAACAACCTGAGTCGACTACTGTAAAAGAGCCATCCACAGAGGCTCCAGAAAAACAACCTGAGTCGACTACTGTAAAAGAGCCTTCCACAGAGGCTCCAGAAAAACAACCTGAGTCGACTACTGTAAAAGAGCCGTCCACAGAGGCTCCAGAAAAACAACCTGAGTCGACTACTGTAAAAGAGCCATCCACAGAGGCTCCAGAAAAACAACCTGAGTCGACTACTGTAAAAGAGCCTTCCACAGAGGCTCCAGAAAAACAACCTGAGTCGACTACTGTAAAAGAGCCGTCCACAGAGGCTCCAGAAAAACAACCTGAGTCGACTACTGTAAAAGAGCCTTTCACAGAGGCTCCACAAAAACAACCTGAGTCGACTACTGTAAAAGAGCCGTCCACAGAGGCTCCAGAAAAACAACCTCAGTCGGCTACTGTAACAAAACCGTCCACAGAGGCTCCAGAAAAACAACCTGAGTCGACTACTGTAAAAGAGCCAACCCCAGAGGCTCCAGAAAAACAACCTGAGTCGACTACTGTAAAAGAGCCATCCACAGAGGCTCCAGAAAAACAACCTGAGTCGACTACTGTAAAAGAGCCTTCCACAGAGGCTCCAGAAAAACAACCTGAGTCGACTACTGTAAAAGAGCCGTCCACAGAGGCTCCAGAAAAACAACCTGAGTCGACTACTGTAAAAGAGCCATCCACAGAGGCTCCAGAAAAACAACCTGAGTCGACTACTGTAAAAGAGCCTTCCACAGAGGCTCCAGAAAAACAACCTGAGTCGACTACTGTAAAAGAGCCGTCCACAGAGGCTCCAGAAAAACAACCTCAGTCGGCTACTGTAACAAAACCGTCCACAGAGGCTCCAGAAAAACAACCTGAGTCGACTACTATAACGGAACAGCCCACAGCCCCTCCAAAACAACAATCGGAGTCGGCTAGTATAACAGAACCGTCCACAGAGGCTCCAGAAAAACTACCTGAGTCGGCTACTATAACGGAACCGTCCACAGCCCCTCCAAAACAACAATCTGAGTCGACTAGTATAACAAAACCGTCCACAGAGGCTCCAGAAAAACAACCTGAGTCGACTACTATAACGGAACCGTCCACAGCCCCTCCAAAACAACAATCTGAGTCGGCTAGTATAACAGAACCGTTCACAGAGGCTCCAGAAAAACAACCTGAGTCGACTACTATAACGGAACCGTCCACAGATGCCCCAGATTCGACCCCATCTAGAGACTGCGAGGGATCTGCTATTGCTTGCGTTTCACTTACACCTGATTCAGATGCCTTGATCAGTCCTGTGATTGATTTAAATGGTTATGGAAACGTAGAAAATGTAGATCAATACCCTCCAATATATGACGGTAGTCCCTACTGGCCACCTCAGTACCCAGACGAGTATCCCGAAATGTACCATCCGGAGTCACCTCAGTATGCAGTAGACTATCCTGCATATGGTGAAATGTACCATCCAGCGCCTCCTCAGTATCCAGAACAGTATCCTGCCTACAGTGAAATGTATCACCCGTCATATCTTCCCCAGGAATCACCGTATTATCCCATTTATGACCATTACCCAGTTCTAGATGGCTACCAACCTCCGCCCTATCCTTATGACTACACAGGTTATCCTCACCAGCTGCCAGATGAAGCTTATCTAAATACTTACCCAGAACAATATCCATCCGTCATCAGTCCAAGTGCAGAAGTATTGCCAGATGACTTACAATGCGTTATCCGACTATTGTCAAGCTTTTGCAGTTGGACAAAGGACAAGAGTCAACTTCATATATCGGAGCAGTGCTCACATGTTGAGAATCTGAATTCAGAAGAAGTACTTACAATCGCCCATAATTTACGAGAAAATCTGCAAGCATTTTGCAGCTATGTAGGTTTTAGGCATGCTGATTTGAGGTATGCCTGCAGCAATGTCTTGGAATTCTAATATGTATTATAAATTATCACCTATATATTATTTTATGTATTTTTAAATTAAACTAAATAAATTGTTCATGAAATAAGATACCCTTGTAGTTTTATTGGATCACTTTTAATTTTAAGCTAGATTAAGTGTAAAGAAAATTGTTATACAGTTTTATTAATAAAATAAATTAATAATAGTTAAAAATATTTTTTCTTGCGAATTCCTTCCTCAAATCTCCAACCTATACCACAATGTTAAGTAAGGAGCTTTAAATCTTATCATCAAAACCTTATCTTCATATGTATAAATTACTTCATATAAAAATTATTGTTGCAATGTCAAATATTTACAGTATACATACACCATTACACAAAAAAAATTCTATACCAATTGGTAGAACCAATATTTATTTAAATATACCCTGCCCTCACAAATAACAATCAATATTCCATCCTTTATGAATATTCATTTACATGAAAGTATGCAGATTTACATCTGTATGGGGGATTTACGAAAAAAAACGTGTGCCTAAAAGTATGCAAAAAGTTAACAGGCGCACAGAGATGCTACGTCAATAAAAGGCAGTTAAGCGGGGACGCCATCTCGTATTCGATAGACGAAGTCGGAAGTTTGTTACGGTAGTTTTGGATAGGAGTGTATGAATTATGACTTCTCTCTACTAGCATTTCGTCTACCACTTCTGGTTCTTCTTCTTCTTTGGTGAGATATAGGGTCCAAAATGTCCACGGTTACTGACTTTACCTATTGTACTATATCGCTTGAGAGGTTCCATCTGTCTGCTTAATAGCTTGTCACATAGACTTTACTATTCGAAATGCAGAAATTCTTAACGTCAAGCCAGCAAATATGGCTAACAAATTTCCTAACGTCAAACCCACAAGTATTCTCAAATCATCTCTTCTGCACCCCAGCAATTCCTTAGCCTCTTTAAGAGACAGCTCACGAAAGAAACGCTTTGAGTTGGCCTAGATACAGGCACGGACCTCCAGTGTTCGGTGTGTTTCATCCGCGTCCGACCGGCAAGGGCCGTCTGCACCAAACTGGTTTCCGGACTGATGTATGAAACATAATTGGTCCATAGAAGTGAAACGAATTGACAATGGTAGACAGCGGTAGGTCCATCCTGACCTCCATATCAAATAAGGTATTTTACAACTGGGTGCGTCAACAAGATCGTTCAACAACATTGCAAAAGCTAGCCACTGCCAAAAGATAGCATGAGTTTTGATGAGTGTGCTCCCACGCTGTTAGTCGGTTATCCAAGGGGCCCACGATGGTTCGATTTTAATCCCTTGGAACGTCTATTTCAAATTGCACTTTAGATAGAAGATCGACAGTGTAAAGCACGGTTAAGCCGCCGATTAAAACTCTCATTAAGGTAAAGATAATTGTAAAATTGATAAGTATATCTTTAACACGGACAGAATAGCTATTAATATGCCGAACTTTTGTCGAACCAAGTCAGTTATTACTTTAATGGACAACTGTCGCTCCAGCTGGAATACAAGTCAGCATAGCCTATGTCTTTTTGACAGAACTGCTGACAATCTTGCATGATTCTCTAACACTACAGAAGAACAATTTTGTTGTCGAATAGCCAACCCTAACCGAAACCTGTCCGAAGGTATTTCATTTTTTGGCCAGGAGGTACAGTACCTATATTCAGTGAGTACCGGGCCACAAAAGCATCGAGCGCAACATGAAGGCAGATAAATTTGCCGAACTTGCACCAAATCATGTAGCCATACCCGCGGAGAACTCAAAGAAGACACTGTGTGTGACTAAGAAAGATTTTCCCATTCATTTTCTTCCAGAGCGAGCTAAAAAGCAGAACATGCTCGACAAAGCGTTTAAAAGGATGTCTACATTCCAACGGTCTTGAAGGATATCGACTACTTTTTCCAACGGGTCTATCGTGTACGAAAAACTTTCGAACCTTCGCATGTTAGACCATACCAAGTACTCAAACGATTGAGAAAACAGTTCGACGTCAAATTAAACGCTTCAACCAAGCCCATATTGACAGGCTAAGCTATGCAATCACTCCATCCTGCAGCTAAGAATTATAAAATATATCGGCCGACATCTCATTATATCCCAAAATCTGTCCGACTATTGTCCTCAACGAATCTGTTCCTTCGAACCCCCATATGTATCATACCAAGTTCTTAAACGATTACGAAAACACTTCGACATCAAATTGAACGGTTCAACCCAGCCGATATTTATTGATAGACTAAAGCAAGCCTTCGGCTGCGACCACGACAACAAAGCCAAACCATCCAAAAAAAGGAAACATTCTGATTTTTGACCCTGTCCTGTTCCTGATAATCGAGCTTTGATTTTTTTTTTCGTAAGTAAAACCATGTCCAAGCAAGAACCAAACTGCCCACAAAAAGCAAGTAGGTATTTTCTAAATGGACCATCCAACTGTCCGACAGTTAAGAGTTATAAAATATGTCGGCCGACAAGTTCTCATATGAAAAAATTTGTCGGGCAACAGGCAATTGTCTTCAATCAATTAGTACATGTGCTGTGGCATTCAAAACTGCCGCTATATTTGTGGTTAACTCTTTAAAGATTGAAAATTTGATATTGGTTAGTTTTTAGACTAGTTTTTAAAATACCATTCATTAGTTTATATTAATTTCTTAGTATGTAAAACCGATAACTAAACTCGTTCATAATATTTAACAACAAACGACAAAGATATTAAAATATTTTCCACATGGCATTTACTGAAATAAATTGAAAAAAGTTCTCCAAACATGTGTTGCTGTTGAAATATATGCGTAAGCCATCGATACAATCTCTACGCCAAAACCCAAAGATTTATGCCAGAACGAGATAATAGCTCAAATCGCTTAAAATCTGGCACTTGCGAAAACAAATGCATTTTAAAATAGTCTTAAGCAAATTGGGATAAAACTACGTTGGCAATTTTCAAACAACACAACCGGCGAAAACAATCTTTTTGTGGGCAAATAATAAAAATTCTATAAAAAGATTGAAAGATTCTATCCCAAGTCATAGATTGATATGTGCACGTTGTCTGTTGTCGCCGCAGAAATCCGTTAAAGATGAGGTAAGAAATAAAGATTTTAATCGAAGAAACTTAAAACAGACTAATGTTATATTATGATTCTAGGACAACCATGAAATACTTAATACCACTCATGTTTTTGGCTTCTGCTATTGGTTATCAATTAATAGAGAAAGGATTTGAAGGATTGACCAAAGAACAAAAAGCAGAGACCATTGCCAGAACAAGGCAAGCAGTAGAAAAGAAGCTGATAAAGAACAACTGCACCGAACCGATTGTAGTGCATGTCACAGTTTCCGTTGATAGTGTTAACAAGCAAAAACTCACGGTAAACTACGATTTCAATTGTAACAATGTTACAATCACAAATAACATGGATATCATTGAAGTATTCAAGAAAGAGGAGATCGTCGACTTCGACAAAATCAAGGCCGAAATAGAAAAAAGACAGAATGAACTTATGAGTGTTATGGATCTGGAAGCAGCAAAAGAGCTAAACGAATTAAGAGTGTTGTGGCGTATAGCTGATCTAGAGTTGGCCCGACAATATTACAAAGAAATAATGGAAGGATCCACAGATGTATTAGCCCAAGAGGGACAAAAAATCAAGGTGGAAGAAGAAGAAATGGATGTGCTACGGGCAATGGATTATAACCAGCTAGTAGACTACATTGAAATGGAGTTGGCAAACCTTAGCCGAAGGACTGACATTAATTTAAGTGAACGCAAACTTGTTTTATTGAAAAACGAATTAGCAAAAGCCATGGAAGGAACAGATATGGAAGAAATTGAATATAGAAGATTGCTTGTACGAAAGCTGGAATTGGAAATTCTAAAGAAAAAAGGCATGGAGGATGCAGCCCAATATACTAAGGTTATTGAGTATATAAATAAGATTGAAGAGAAACGTTTCCTAAGGACGAAATTGATACAGCAATTTGAGGAATATGAGCAAATTGTTGAAAAATTGAGAGTAATTAAGAGTCAAGGTAAGGTTAGTTCAGAGGAATTACGAGAATATGAAGATGAGGTGTTGATATCGCGAAAGCGCATTGAGACCTATGAGCTGAAGCTTCTTATGTTAATTGATTATTCACCTGAGTTGGAAAAGGAGCTGAATAAGGTTATAGAAGAGATAAAAGTAATAGCTAGTAGACTAAGCGGGCAGTTTTCGATTCATTTTACAACAACTACTACTACTACTACCACCACTACAACTACCACTACTACTACTACCACTCCCAAACCAACTACTACTACTCCAAAACCTACTACAACTCCTAAGCCAACGACTACTACTCCAAAACCAACAACCACCACTCCTAAGCCGACCACCACAACTCCGAAGCCAACTACTACTACTCCAAAACCTACTACCACCACTCCTAAGCCGACTACAACAACTCCTAAGCCAACTACTACTACCCCAAAACCTACTACCACCACTACTAAGCCGACCACCACAACTCCGAAGCCAATTACTACTACTCCAAAACCTACTACCACCACTCCTAAGCCGACTACTACAACTCCGAAGCCAACTACCACTACACCAAAACCGACAACCACCACACCTAAGCCAACTACTACTACTCCAAAACCTACTACCACCACTCCTAAGCCAACAACCACTACACCAAAACCTACAACCACAACACCTAAGCCAGCTACTACTACTCCAAAACCTACTACCACCACTTCTAAGCCAACTACCACTACACCAAAACCTACAACCACAACACCTAAGCCAACTACTACTACTCCAAAACCTACTACCACCACTCCTAAGCCAACTACCACTACACCAAAACCTACAACCACCACTCCTAAACCAACTACCACTACACCAAAACCTACTACCACCACGCCGAAGCCAACTACTACTACTCCAAAACCCACAACGACCACGCCGAAGCCAACTACTACTACTTTAAAGCCAACCACCACCACTCCTAAGCTGATAACAACTTTAAGGCCAACACCAACAACTACAAAGCCAGTTTTAATAACTACCACAACACCAACACCAACGACTACTGTCACACCACCGTGTGAAGATGTGACTTTGAAATTAGAGTGTGTGCTATGCCAATATATTCCTTCGAGGTGTGATGATCAAGGATTCAAATTTGTTATACAACATCATCAACGGCCTCCGGTATATCGACCAGTATACCCTTATCCATGGTATCCTCAACACTTTAACCCTTATCCACAACACCATGCTCCAGCATTGCATCAACCAGCATATACAACAATTATTAATCAGCATCCACTTCCGCACCAGCAATCGCTTCTTCAACCAAATTACCAACCAATGATGCCATATCAGTCGCATGTTCAGTATCCATATCCTCACTATGGTGGCTATAATCCTCAATTCTATCCTCAATATTATCCCCAATACTATCCCCAATATCCAAAAGTCTATCCTAATCCTCCCCAAGTATCTTACCCATGCCACATCCATGGATGTCCTAATCAAGACATTGCAGGCGCAGCGAAGTTATTTTCAACATTCTGCAGCGTAACAATGCACGAATTGGTGGAAACAAGTGTTCAACAGTTTTGCTCGAAAATTAAAACGCATATTTCCTGGTCAGACACTGTCCCGCTGCTGGTGGAAGTACGTCCAAAACTAGAGAGCTTCTGCAGCTTTGCTATACCTAAGCAGCCAGATCTTCTTCAGTCATGTAAAAGTGTTCTGCTATCGTTGTAAGGTTGAACTTATGAATTGTAAATGAATAGAAATAAACACTATATGCTTTCATATTTTACTCGTTTTTATTTATATTTTATTTGCATCGTATTTGACCATGTACCGTACCATCTAAACCAGGGGCGGCGCTTTCATAGGTGAAAATGGTGCACTTGCACCGGGCGCAATTAGATAGGGCCGTTGATTTTAGAAAGAGAGGGATGGCAGAGAAGCTAGAGGAAACTGGCAAAATCATGATGTAAGTTCACTCTTAAGGAAGCTTCTTCTCGGGTAGGCGTTGCGGTTATTCGGAATCAAATGAAAACGAGGTCAAACTGAGATTGGGTTGATAGGATGGTGACAGAAGAGGAATTGAAACCGGCTATAGAAACATTTGGCTCATTCAAGAAATCGCGGATTGGAGAACATTTTTTCGCTTTCCCAATGCTACAAGAAGGCCATTGTACTTAAACAGGGGCGGCGCTGTCATATTGGCAAATGGTGGACTTGCACCGGGCGCAATTGGACCAAGCGCCGGCCCTGTCTACCACCCTACAATCTCAGAAGTGTATGGTCTCAACTATTACCGGTCCATTCTTTTGTACAGAGCTTCTGAGCTTAGAGAGTAGTGAGTATATTTGGACTTATTCCTGAAGAATTGGTCTTAGTCGTCTTCTTCTTCTTAAAATAAGGTATCATGTGAGTAGGTACTGCACATAACTTGATATCAGGTTACACACCGCGCTGAACTTCATCATAAAGTCTCAGAACGCAGTCAACACGATCAACGCTGATATTATCGTGGCGAATAAGAACAAATACACCCTCTTACAACACGCCCACGTATTAACGAAAATAGCGAGGGTAGCTTGTTATTACTCCAAAGCAGCACGAAGGATAATCTTCGCAAAAAAGGATCTTGTGCTCTTGTGCAAGCGTATTTTTTGGCGCGATCATTTTAGCGCTGATCGTGTTGAGTGCGTTCAAAGTCTTTATATTAGTCCCGGAGTTGAATCATTTTGATATCAAGGTGTACGCAATCCTCCCGTACCGTCATCAGTCTTCTGATGTACCACAAAGTACCGCCGGCAACACTTGGCCTATTGAATTGAAACTCCTATACCTCAAATTCTTAAGTCAGACTGCCGAACTCAAGATAACTTTCTCCACGCTATTACAAGACAGCGACAGAAAACGTTGGAGAGACTCATCTTCGTTTAGGCCAAGCACATAGGTTAGCTCCTCTGCCCTCCTGATCTGATCTGCATTGAGTTCAATTGGAGCGCAGAGTCGGTAATTAGTCAACCAGTGTACTGGTATACTTTCTGCTGCGTCACAATAAATTCTTCGTTACGACACAGTAAATGATGGAGTTCATCAGACTAGGAATGGACGTTCAGTATTCATATATACATACAGATCACGATACGAAGGTCAAATCAAACTGATCGACGCCCCATTAGTTGGTTCCGGACCAATGACTAAATAGCCAGAGCCCAATATAATCAGGTCATCATTCTCTTTTGTAATGACTTTGAAATCCTGTTAACCTTGAACCTAAACGAGTTTGACCCGATTGTGAATACTTAACTCATCATGATCCTGTAGGGGATATAAAACCAAATTTAATTTTATCCTACAGGACTTGCTTGTCGAATACGATATAGATTCGTTTGCTAGCATCTTCTTTTCTCTCCTTTAACCCCTCATGGGACATAGGTCGTGACAGCTCACAGCTCCGACCAGGATCTCCCAGATGTTGCGGCTTCTGCTAGTAGGGTTCTCCTCCACATTGTTCTAGTTCTTCCGACTCGACTTCCAGGATACCACCCAGGGCCTGTTTGGCTAGATTTTCGTTTTCGCAGAGCGTGGCCAACCCAATTCCATTGTTAGCATACCTCTGTCTAAACAGCGATATTTAAGCAGCAGCTACAACATACACTATCCTTAGTACTCTGTTAAGTAAATAACCTGATCTCACCTATCAAAAAATCCCACAGCATTGTGAAATGCTGGGCCTTGAAGTAAAAACACTCTCCAAACTTAAGACTTCTAAAAATACCGAAATGCAAACAGAAAACTTATTCTGAGTATATGAACAGATTTTTCTGAATAATACGCAAAACGTGCTCAGTTCTATGGCAGATTTCTATTGTCAATCCTTCACCAGCAAACAAAATCTGTTTTTAGTCAAACAAAAGTGACAAATATTAACCCGAAGAACCGAAGAAATTGATTAATATAAAAAGTTTCCGATTTTCGCGATAAACCTCAGTCGATTTTCTTTATCCATTCTAATTGCACCTGAAAAAAGCGCTCTTTATAGTGAAGGTACTGTTCTGGCAGTAAAACAAAAATATTCCTAGAATAAATAATATCACTCCTTTTTTAGAACTATGAAATATTTGATCGTTTTACTTTACGTAGCCCTTGCATTGGGCTATGAAGTAACGCTGCCGAAAGAGTTCGATTTATTTAGCGCCGAGGAAAAGGCTAAAATAAAAACTCAAGTCGAAAATAGGGTAAACCAAAAAATAAAGGAAAAGAATTGCCGAACGGAAGGGTTGGAAGTAAACGTATTTATGGAAAAATTGGGCAATGACGAATTTAAAGTAAAGTCCAGTATTTTATGCAATGGCGTAAAAATAGAGAGCGACCTCAACGAACAGGCACCTCCCGCTGCAGTACAACTTACTAAGTGGGAATTACAACAAAAACAAATCCGACTGAAGATAGACGAAATAGAGGTAAAAATATCAAAGGCGAAAACAGCCAGCGAAAGAGACAGGCTGAATAAGGAGCGAGCGAAATTGGACACAGAATGGAATTGGAGCAAATATTACGAATTAAAGGAAGGTTACGAAAGTCTGGGCAATGTTAACGAAGAATATAAAAAGTTAAGACATCTGGAACTTATAAGACAAAAATCGTACTGTGACTATCTAGAAACTGGCCAAAGCAATAAGGAATTATACAACAAGTATTATCAGGCCGACCAGGAGTACAGAAGAGTATATTGGGTCTATGAACTTAACAGGCTTACTGCCGAAAAACAACATCCTTCAAGCCAAGACACAGAAGATAAGAGAACACTCACTGATCTAAAAATTAAGAAAGTTAAACTAGAAATTGAACAATTGCAAACAGGTCAAAGTTTTAGAACTCAAATTTCTGAAGTTGAAAAGTCCATAAATGAACTAGAAGCAAAGATACGAGCGGAGATTGAATTTACTATTAAACATGAAACCGAACCTGCCCCAACCACCGCAGCAAACACAACCGAAACACCTGGGCCGGAAAGACGTAAGCGCCCGACAAAAGGTCCGAAATGGAACGATTGCAATAATAATACGAAACCAGGTCGTCCTATGACTAATCCAGCTTTTCCGGGGCAAGGACCTTGTAATCAAGAAGAGAAAACGACAACAACTACCCAGAAGCCGAAGAAAACTACACAGGCGCCTACAACGACCACTACTACAACAACTACTACTACAACAACTACCCCGAAGCCAACTACCAAGCCGCCGACAACAACTACTACAACAACTACCCCGAAGCCAACTACCAAGCCGCCGACAACAACTACTACAACAACAACTACCCCGAAGCCAACTACCAAGCAGCCGACAACAACGACTACTACAACAACTACCCCGAAGCCAACTACCAAGCCGCCGGCAACAACTACTACAACAACAACTACCCCAAAGCCAACTACCAAGCAGCCGACAACAACTACTACTACAACAACTACCCCGAAGCCAACTACCAAGCAGCCGACAACAACTACTCAGAAGACGACAACAACTACCCAAAAGACGACAACAACTACACCGAAGTCTACAACAACTACCCCGAAGCCGACTACAACTACTACTACAACAACTACCCCGAAGCCAACCACCAAGCAGCCGACAACAACTACTCAGAAGACGACAACAACTACCCAAAAGACGACAACAACTACCCAGAAGCCGACAACAACCACTCCGAAGCCTAAACCTATCACACCTATTCCGACAACAACCACAACTACGCGCAAGCCAACAACTACAGCAACAACAACTACTCCTAAGCCAATAACAGTTCCAACAACGCCGAAGTTAACAACAACTACCCCGGCCAAAATTGAACCTACTACTCGACACCCTGAAATAACTACGGTGAAGACAACAGTAGAAAAGGTCGAACCCTGTGCCCCTACTGTACCCAAGTGTCCAATGATGGATTTATTATTCAATAATCAGAAATGCCAAAATCTTAACCTTGTCCCACCACATTTTCATCGCCCTGCATATCAGCTAGGACCACTGCACCATCCAATGTACCCACAATATAACCCATATTATCAGCCTGCATATATTCCGCCCTACGGTTGGCTATATCCTCAACAACAACATCACCCGTCTTACACAACGATCATCAACCAAAATCCTCTTCCACAATCACATCCACACCTTCATCACGTGCATCCGCTCTATCCACAGCTATACCCTTACAACCAGTACAGGCCGCAATTCGCCCAGCCGCAGCAACCATTTTATCCTCCACATTATCAAGTCGGATCGCATCCGTTTATGCATGGTCCTCACTATCATGGGCATGATCATTTCACTGGAGGAGTGAAGCTATTTTCGACCTTCTGTAGCTCATCTAACACAGGAGATCAACTCGTTGGGCAATTTTGTTCAAAAGTGGGTGAGCGGCCGACATGGGACCAAACTATTCCTCTGCTAGTAGAGATTCGCCCCAAGCTTCAGAGTTTCTGCAGTCATGCAGGTGAAAAATATCCGGAATTGTCCCAACAATGCAAAGATGTTCTTTTTCACTTGGCCAATTCTGGTTGATCTTTGTAAATCAACCAAAATGTAATTTAAATCACTAATAAATTGTTCAATCGTTATTGTGTATTTATTTATTCACTATTTCCTAAAAAGGATCAGTTCTAAATGAAGTTCCAGCTTACGATAAGTTTAAAAGACATGATATCTTGCCACCTTGATGGGTATTGGGGCAACCACTACTTTTATGAACAGTACTCTAGGCCAGCGGTCGACAGCCTATGGCTCGTGAGCCACTAGGTGGCACGTAAGAAGATCTCTGGTGGCATAAAGACAATTAAATTCGGAAATGTACATTCAATTAAAATTATCATAATGGCCATTTACATTCAGGCCGCCGGCAGGCCATGGCCTGAAGGTTACTCGCCTTGAGGCCATGGCTTGGACGTTACTCGCCGTTAGGCCAAGTATAATCACACAGTCACCGGCCACCAACTGAATGGGGCATGCAGTCCAAAAAAACTGACAAAAATCGTTATGTCTGTGGGAATTTATCGTCAGTCGGTGCCTGAAGATCTGAACTTCCATTTAGCCTGAAAATTTCTTTGAGACTATGAACATATTAGCACTTGAATTAACAACCTGCTACACTAAATTGTCGTCTTTGCCTACGTGCGTGTAGTGAATGATGAGGTCACCTACAAGGCACGGCCTGTAAGACGGTCGCCTCAAATCCCTATCGCTCAGTAAAGAGCAAAGGCGCCAACAGCCGAAAGAGCAATGAAGGCGCCAATTTGTGGGCTCTGAACTCGACGAAAATTAATCTGCCCGTCTCGTTCTTGGCCACAGTCTCGCAATAGCAAGAAGCAATCCTTGCACAATCCATTCTAATCGGCAAATATCTAGACAAACTGCTGAGCATTATAAAGGTGATCCCAAATGGGGACAAGAATACTTGTGGAACCTAAAACTCATTAAAAATAAGAAGATAAATGCCACACTCCCAAATTTCACTCACAAAAATAGCTTCTTCCCATCTTAAATTTAATAGTATGGTTGTGTTCAAAAGTGAACATATAGAGTAACCATTTTTACTCTCTGCTCTGGTTGTAAAATAAGCGTTAAAGGTCATGTCCAAATAATTATTTTAGGCTGGATAAGGCAAAAAATTAACAAAATTTAATTTTTTTCATTTTTCCAACCAGAATTATTTAAACAAGTGTTCACATGTTTTGTTTCAGAATATGAGTTTGGTAGATTCTGTTCTATAAAACTGACAAAAACCCAAAATTTAACAATAGTCACTGGAGAAAAGCAGGCAATAAAAATGAATATTATAAATTTTTACTCGATTTTCATAGTTCTGCTGGCACTTTTTGCTAATATAGAAGGGAAGCTGAAGATAAGAAGCAGATGTGTTCAAGGAATATGTGACTTAAAACCAGACAAACATGATTTTATTCCTAAAAAATAAATTGAAACTTTTGGAATTTTTTGTTTTTATTTTAAATAAAATTTGATTAATTAATTTAAACAAAAAAAGTTTTTATTTGTGGGTATATGTGTGGATATTCATTAACTTTGGGTGTTTCACTCAATTTTCACTCGATACTTTTGGAACTATTTCTCTGTTACCAAAATTTTAGGTTGAGATTTTTGCAAAAGGAAGTTTTAATCAAGTATAGTTTAGTACACAAAGAGAAATTCTCTGATATATTTAATCTTATTTGCCATAGCACAGCTTATAACGAGTGAAACTTGCACAAAAACTGCACTAGTTGGTTAGCCCCAAAAAAAATTTCTGCAACAACTTAAACAAAGATAAAAAATACATTTTTCCGGTTATCGAAAAATAAGTTCAAACAAACTTAATACTTTATTAAAATATTAAAACAAAGTATTAACATTATGTTTATCCCCATTTTCCACCTTTTCCACCTTTGCCACCTTTAAAGCCGCCACCCTTTCCTCCTTTTCCACCACCTTTACCGCCGCATCCTCCTTTACCACCTTTGCCGCCTTTACCGCCAGCTTCGGTTAGGCTAAATACAGCCAGTAGCATAAAGACTACGATGAATATCTTTGAAAAGTTCATGATTCCTGTAAAAAAATTAATAAATAAATGAATAAATAAAAAATTCTAGATATTTATCCTTAAAAATATTCTTCATCCTACCTTTTTCGTTAGCAGCTCTTCCTGGATTGGTTCTCAGTGAGACTGGTCCAATGAAGTTTGTTACCTTTTATAATGCCTATATGCATTCATGTGAAGACACAATTTATTATTAGCATTTGTGTAAATAAATTTCTCTTTCTTTTTTCTAAAATTAATTTCGTATTAATTTTTTATCGAAATTTGACAGTTGAATGTACTTATGAACGTACATGCGCCTGTTACTATCGTCAATAAAACCATTCCCAGACAAGAATAAAAATTAGAAATTATTTTACGCTTAGCTACAAAAAAAATTTCATTCAAAGAAGAGAATTTCTGCAGTAAAAGTTCTTTCTTTCCATTGCTGAATAACAAATTAATTCTTTTATTATAACATTGAACAAAATAATCACAAGAGACTCATTTACGTATATTTTTTTAACAAATTTAAATAAAGCAGATGAATTTTTCCGTGACGTTTAAATACATAAGTTCTTTCCTTGTAGGTTTGTAAAACAATAGATGCCTTAGTTTTATCCCATTTTGATTTTCACTCCAACATTGATTTTTACTTGAACGCCACCGCCTCTTCTTCCGCCCTTTCTCTTTCCACCTTTTTTCTGAGGAAATGCTTCGATTAAGCTAAATATGGCAAACAACATGAAGAATATCATGAAAATTTTTGAGAAGTTCATGATTACAAAAAAAAACAGCTTGTTAGTTCTTCAAAATTCTCGAACTTCTTTTTGGATTTATCGCACTTCCGGTGATCGATATCAACAACGAATCACCAAAGTAGCCTCAAGTTTTTCTTTTATAGTTATCTGATAAATACAACACAAATAACCCGAAATATTGTTTCATTACAAAAATAGCATTTGTTTAAATAAAACAATTTTAAAAGAATAGGAACTAGGGATTTTATAAATTTTGGGGTTTCTTTAAAAAAATATATACTCTAAAACCCCCTAAATTCTTTTTAGAAAATTAAAAGAGAACTAGCAGAAAATGCAGACGCACTTCTTCCGAATTGAAAGGTGGTAAGATAATAATACTTGCTTACTTGGTAATGCTATGTAACATTAGAGGGACAATAGTTTTGGGTCAAGGACAAAGGAGAAATTGTTGTACTTTATGTGTACTGAAGCTCTTCTTTCTATGGTATAGTATACAGTACGTATAGAGTTCACAAGGTCTGCGGTCGGTCTCTTAGGCACATCTTTTCGGTCAAGATCGTGTCATAGAACGAAACCCTGTTCCTAGATTTAAAGAGGCAATGATAGACCAGGCAAAAGGCTGGCTATTCCTCGATCAGTGATCATTTCAAAGCCAACTAGTTCCTTGGTTTCTTGGAATTTCATATCAACAGCTTTCGACTAAGTTACTATACAGCTGGAAACTCATTAGACCAGGGGTGGACCTCTAGCGTTATATTCCATCAGGGTTCGATTATTTAGCAGCCTCTTAACCAAACTGGCTCGTGCCTCTGCCCGGGGGATTCCGATCTCGAACGAATGAATAGAATGCCAGAGCCCAGGCTGGCTAAGACGACCACCACCCAAACAAGGATTACTGGATTAAAAAACACAATTCATCAGTTTGCAGTTCGAAACTAGTCTAGATTTGTTATTGAAAGTCTGTTGCTTAAGTACCCGTTCTGAACACTGCTACCCGAGAGTATAGTAACTACAACTCCAGACCACCTTCCCCGAGATCTGCAAGGAATTCTCTATCGAAATGCCTTCAAGAAGAGAGCAGAAGCGAAAAAGTTCATGTACGAATATTCACCGACGGCTCGAAAACGTCCGAGGTCCTCCTTGAAAGGGTTTATCTAAAGACCATTAACAGTTCACTATCCTGGCACCATCCGGTGTACCCAAGTATCTTTCAAGCGTCACAAGGATGTAGCATTGACATTTTCATAGAAAGCCTAGACTCTATCAAAGCTATTGATTCAGTTATGATGCGCGCCAACCTAGTTGGTTCCCGGCCATAAGAATATAGATAGGAACGAGAAAGCCGATTAAGTAGCTTTAGCAAGGAGTCTTTCTCCGGGGCTCGAAAACCGCCAATTTTTCCTGGAGACCTAAACTATTTCCAGGGCGACTTGAGCGACTTACAACAAAGAAAAAACTATGGGTCTCGTAAACGGACCCTGACGAAATATTGCCAGTATCACGGGAATCATCACGAATAACGGTACCCAGACTGTGAAATATTGTGATTTCGTAACCCGGAGGAGTCAACCTTTGCCTTTAACTTGAAAAAAACCCAACCTTGCAGAACTTTCATCCAAGCTCACTTATACCCCGGCTTCACCGGCCTCAGTTTAATTAAGTTCACTTCAATCGGCATAAGTGGCTTCACCGGCTAGCATGTTCAGTTCGTGCTTGAAATTGTTGTTGCTTTTTTGCCAGAAGTTAGAAATGCAAAAGCTCACTGGAATGACATTCCATTATTCCAATTTTTTACTCTCTTTTGAGCGAGCTTTTACTTTGAAACTCAATTTCATGTTCTGTAGGCCCAAATCAGGCTTTTTTTCCTGACTTTAAAATGTGAAAAATGGAAATTTTTAAGTACAGTAGACTCATTTGCTCGAACTTGCGAAATTTTGGCGGTGAAGCCGGGGTATTAGATCAATTTCAATTGGCTGCTTTCATCTAGGTAATGAGTTCGATGACGATGTAGCAAGATTTTACTCCATCCCTTTTAAGTCGTCCAGTTCATCCCCACTCTGGTATAACTGGTAAACCTACCTGAAGAGTAAAGACACTGCGAGTTTCAATGCTCATTGGGGGTATACAGACGGTGCACATTCATGGCAAGTAAAACCGGTTTTATAGATGAGAGAGGGAAGGGAGCGGAAGAACTTAACGAAACATTTTTCACGCAAAAGCAAACCCGTGAAAACTTACACACATATAAAATATTTCTTCTATCTCTTGTTTTCTTTAGCTCTGTTTTTGTCTGACAAGTGAATTTTATTTACAATACATTTAAACGTTCCTGTGTAGCGTTCAAATTTACTACGCACAATTTACGCCCCGTGTGTGTTCCGAAGGGTTGAATAAAGCCGGTTTTACTCAGCACACTTATGGCAGCGTCTGTATACCCCCATTCATTCACGAGGGATCATGCTTCTGGAACCAAAAGCTTTGCTGTAAGTTCCTTGAAAATACACGGAGCAATAGCAAAGGAAGCAGCTTTTGTGTTGCTACGCGATGCTTGTTTGTATTAGTGAGATCTCAAATATTTGGACTTTGCTCGAGTGTTGATTTAAATCTGGTCGGGTGTTTAACTAAATCAAGTAAAAATTAGATATCATAATAGAAGAAAATAGTGCGTTGATGATTTCAACTGCAGCTGCAGCGGCAGCATGTTTTTTTATTGTTAATTGTTGACTGTTTGAATGTTTATTATTTTCAACTCCATGGCAACGTATTAATTTCTTATTTGTGTGAGTGCGTGCTCCCCGTGTTCGCAGGTCGAAAGCCGGAGCACATTCCCTCGTGTATGAATGGCCAATGACATACAAAGGACTCAAAACTTATCCCTGTCAGTAACCAGGGAAGATATCTCGAAACATATCAATGAACTTCCACAAAAATCGTTGTCCAGCCCTGATGGTGTCCCTCCTGCTGTTCTAAAATCCTTTGCACGGACCCTACTGTCTCCTCGGCTATGTTTACTTCAAAAATCCCTAAAATCAAGGACGTTTCAAAACCTTAGGAAAAAACTCTTTTATAATAGCCTTAGCTGACAGAACCTATAAGGTTCAATTCCGCAAACTCAAACCTAAAAACATCGAAGCGTACCCTGGTGTCCCGCAAGGCAGTCATCTTGGTCCTCTCCTTTCTATTTTATAGATAGATGACATTGTTACCCTTATAACTGTAAAATCCATATTTACGCTGATGACATCATCATTGTACCACCAAATAAGGAGTATCGTATAGCCGATCCGTCAAACAACTATTGCCCAGATGTTGACTTCGTAGAGCGTTTGGTATAAGGTCAAATGATACATTGTGAAAGACTCATTTAATTGCCCAAGAGCCTTACAATGGTGGCTAGCTAGTTTAATATTGCTTTTTCTAGCTTGAGGAGCAAATTGTACTGGATGAAGTAGAACTGTTGAGGCGAGAAAAAAAAATTTTTTTTTTTTTCATTCTTCACACTGTTTTCAATTGGCTTGAGAATAAACCATCATTTTGTCTTATTTGTTTTGCAAAACTTTAATTTTCCTACATATTTTGTTGAAATGATTGGATCAAACTGATTTTTTCATAGTACAAGCTTCCAATTAAATTTTGTAAATTCCCTTAGTAGAATATAAGTAAAAATAATATCAAATAATTTAACAGTGTACTTTCTCTTAAATACACTTTAATCTAGATAAATTTAATATAAAAAAAACTAAATTAATTCCATCGTCATAAACATTTTCTTACGCCAATCTCCAATTTGAATAAAATTTTAAAAAAGACGTAATTTCTTCGGCACATTTCCGTTGACATAAGTGCCACTTGCTCAAATGCGAGTGCAAATTGAATTTGTTTTCGTGCTTTTGAAGGTTTCCTGAAATTTGCACAACTGCATAACTTATTGAAGATTGCGAAAAGCCAATATTGTCCACGATTCTAATTTTACTTGGGTAAATAATGGAAACATTCTCAGTTCACTTCATGCAACAACCATACTGTGTGGCAGGAATTCGTAATGAAATTCTTAAGAACAATATTTTTTTCGTTTAAAACTTTTAGTTATCATAGAATAATGTTAAAAAATTAAGTTTTAAATATCTTAAAATTCTTCTCAGTGTGGCTTAGAATTCTTCTCATTGGCCTTAAATTAATAATTTCTTAAATTTATGATGGTACTAAAAATTTCCCTTTTCACATTTTCTTACAGCAATCGATAAAACCGTAGTTGTAAAAAGCGATTCAGGTGAATTCGGATTTCGAATACATGGCTCAAAACCGGTAGTAGTTGCAGCTATAGAGCCAGACACCCCAGCAGAAAGTTCTGGCTTAGAAGTAGGAGATATAATCATATCAGTAAATGGTATACAAGTCCTAGACAAACATCACACGGAAGTAGTTAAGATCGCACATGCTGGATGCGAAACACTAGAGCTGGAAGTTGCCCGAACGATAGGTGTCCTGATGAATGAACAGCAAGAATCTGCCAGTCCAGCACTATATACAGGATACTTATGGCGACAAAGTGGACAAGCGAAAGGATCTCCTAACACTAAAAAATGGGTACGAAGATGGTTTTGTTTACGGCCTGACCATTGCCTTTACTACTATAAAACGGATTCGGTAAATTTATTATTAATTAATTTATTAATTCAAATTTTAATATCGATTATTTTTTAAAAAAAGGATACACAACCTGTTGGTGCTGTAATATTAACTAATCATACTGTAGAAAATTGTTCCACAGATGTTGGAAAACAATTCGCCTTTAAAGTTGATTCTGGTGAAGGGATTCCAATGTTTTTAGCTGCTGATACTGAAGAGGCCGCCAATCGCTGGGTAGCGGTTATGAGCCATGCTTCATCACAACCAGATCCTTGGCTGGAAATGACGTATATAACATATTTATTTTGAAAGGACTTAATTACAAAACAAAATTTTTCTAATCCGATATTATTAATTTTAGTGCTAGAAATCTGCGACTGCCTCCAAACTCTATTCATAGGCCAGATTGTTTTGGTTATCTTATGAAATTGGGAAGTCGTTGGTGCGGCTGGTCTAAGCGATATTGTGTGCTAAAAGATGCTTGTCTTTACTTTTATCAGGATGTAAATAGCAAAAATGCTTTTGGTATTAATTGAATTTTGTGTTTGTGGTAAATTTTGCGATTAATTAACTTTTATTTTAAGGAATGGCATGCCTGCAAGGATATAAGGTTGTTGCCATGTCTAGTAATGCAGCTGGACGAAAAAACGCTTTCGAAATAGTTCCACCCGAGCCTAAACTTAGACATTACTACTTCAGTACTGAGTCCGAAATGGACAAAAAAAGGTAAATTTTAAAGCTATGCTGAGGCAATATCATTTGAAAGTTTCATTGTTCAAAAAAAAAAATGTTTACAATAGTTTGAAATAAGTTTAATTAGGAAAATATTGTATTGTCGGGAGTTTAAGAATCATTCAAATTTTTTTTGCCATTTATAGACAGAACAATTTGACTACGGAACAATCTACCACAGTCTGTATTCCCAAACTTATACAAAATCCTAGGAGAGGTTCATTGTTTCCTCGTCCAGCACCCTCCAGACTACCCTACACCTATTCTATCCTACACCTAGAAACTAGTCTTACTTACTACTAGACATTAAACACTGACGTGAAAGACCAGATGGGTTGGTAGTAAAAAACATGGTCCTTAACCTTAGGCTTATCTGGGTATATCTCTATCTGGTGACAAGTAAGTTGGTTTCGGTGAGTCTAATTTGAATAAGTGTCGTTAGACGAGGTGGTAAGGGAAATTTCCATTCTCTCGCGACACAGGTAGGTAGGGGAGACAATCGTATAATCGTCTATCTTTAGCAAGCACAGCAGCTTCTGTTCATTATCCCCCGGTGACCTTGCGAGAGTTGACGCTAGTCTGGTCAATTCATCTGCCTTCTCGTTGCCCTCGATGTTCCTGTGACCCGGTACCCACTCAGCTATAGTGGGAATAGCGCTCCCGGCCAAGGAATAGAGCTCCTTCTGGCAGTTTTCGATCAGCTAGATGTAATATGGGCTGGGCCTAATGCCTTTTTTTTATGTGGCAGTGCTAAGCTCAGGAATCACCCTTTGTACTACTAGTCCGTCATGTCATTTGTCACGTCATGGTGCAATGTCTAGCAGTAAGCTTAGTACGGGGAGGGGGTTGGAGGGGTTATAAAGGAACGGGAGGGAATTGAAGAAGGTGGTGATGAACCCTGCGTTTGAACTCTTGGATGTGGTAGGAGCTCGGAAATACTGACTGCGAGAGATTATTCCACAGCCGAGTTGTTCTATTAACAAACGAATTCATATCTTGTTGAGTGCGTGAAAGGGGGAGTTGCAGGTGGAGGGAATGAGACGAGTGGGCTAATCTGGTGTTGCGGGTATAAGAATGCCGTGGAGGCAGGAGAGCGTTTAGCTCGGAGGAACAGTCACTATGATAGTAGCGATAAAATTTTGTCAGTGCTGCTACATTCCTACGGTGGCTGAGGGGGTCGATGGTGGAGCAAGCGGTATCGTCATCAATTTATTTAAGGGCCTTTTTTTGGACCTTATCTAACCATGCCAAGGTGGTTATTGGAGCGCCGCCCCAAACGAGGGAGTTATATTCGAGAAGAGGTCGAATGTAGGATTTATAAATAACACCACGGGCCGATGGCTGGAGGAGGAACTTACACCTCTTAAGAAATCCCAAGCACTGAGATCCTTGTTTGGCGATTTGGAATATGTGGTCATTCCATCGCAAGTCTTTGGCTAATGTCACGCCTAAGATGTGTAACACTTTCACTTCATTCACCTTCAAGGGTGGAGGGGTGTTGAACTTCTTTTTGGAGATAAGACAGTACTTGGTTTTGGCGGGGTTGAATTCAACACGATTCTTCTTTCCCCACTCTAGAATGAGTACAATGTCGTTATTAATAGAGTTGGACATACGTTCGCGATCATCAAGACAGGATCTGGCATGAGTCTGCCTTGTATCGAAGCTGTACGAGTACCGTAAAGTACCGTCGTCAGCGAAGCTGAGAAGTGGGTTGGAGGGGATTGAAAGAAGGTCATTTATAAAGATAAGGAATAGGGCGGGTGATAAGATTGACCCCTGGGGGACCCCCGCCGAGATCGGGTGGGATGCGGATTTGACGCCATCCAATACTACTTTGATTGAACGACCGAAAAGGAAATGCCTGATCCACTTCTGTAGAAGTGAGTCGACTCCAATAGCTTTGAGTTTGGCTAACAGGGCTGAGTGCCAAACTCTATCGAAAGCCTTGGAGATATCTAGAGCAACCAGACTAGACTCGCCGGATCCATGCAGACTACGGCTGAGGTGTTCTGTAAGACAGACTAAAAGATCGCCAGTGGATCTTTTCTGGCGGAAGCCATATTGTCTGTCGTTAATGAGTAGGTTGGATTCTAGATATCCCATAAGGTGATTATCGTCTCCATGGTTTTGGAGAGAATAGAAGTAATTGCTATTGGGCGGTAGTTTAAGGGGTCGCTGGCTTCACCTTTTTTCGGAATTGGCTGAACATGGGCAAGTTTCCAAGAGTCTGGGTAAACTCCGGAAGAGTATGATAGGGCAAAAAGTTTGCGCAGAGGTCTAGCCAAAGGTGAGGCGCATTGTTTTAAGACGATAGGGGGTATGTTATCGGGTCCAGTGGATTTGTTGACATCGAGCTCCTTGAGGCACCTGTACACCTCACGAGTCCTGAAGAAAACCCTGTCCATTAAGTGAGCATTGTGCTCGAGAACTGGGGGTAGCGCATCAGTTTCGGGTAGGGAAGAATTTGAAGCAAACAGAGATGCTAATAAATCGGCCTTGGCTTTTCTGTCTGTTATCACCTTCTTATCGTGAATGAATGAAGGAGTTGTAGATGCAGTGAAATTCTTCTTTATGGAACTTACCAAGGACCAGAAGTTTTTGCTACCAGAGGTTGCATTAAAGAGTTTACTTCTCAACTTACTGTCAAATGAATTTTTGACGTTCCTGATGGTGACTTTACAGGAATTTCTTAGTTTTATATACTCCTCACGGAGCGATTCACCCGGGGAGCTCTTGTAAGCTCGAAAGGCGGCTTCTTTGTTTCTGATTGCATGCATACACTCCTGATTAAACCATCTGTTGGGCCTAGCCTTCACAGATTTAGTAGAATGAGGAATGTACAAATGCATTCCTGCCTGTATGATCCTGGTGATACGGATAGTGGCAGAGTTGACGTTTTTGGTTCGGAAACACTGATTCCAGCCAGTAGCTTGGAAAAAATTAATTAGCCCCAGCCAATTGGCCTTCCCATAATGCCATACAGTTCTTTTAACTGGTTTGGGAGGGGTGGGAAATTCGAATGGGAAGCTAGCGCTAATTAAGCAGTGGTCCGAATTGCCGAGAGGTGAATCAACTTCGACGGAGTATCGCTCTGGATGGGAAGTGAGAAAAAGGTCAAGGAGATGGTTTCCTTGACTGGCAACATCAGGGACTCTCGTGGGATGATCCACAATTTGATGTAAATTATTGGTGTCTGCAAAGAGCTCGACGTCCTTGCCAGAAACACTGGTGCCATTTGAGTAAGTCAGCCAGTTTGCGTTATGAACATTGAAATCACCCGCTACGATAATTTCACACTCAGGATTGGACGACAAAAATCCCGAGATTTGTTCGGAAATAGTATCAAATGATGAAATGGACGCTTCGTTACTTATGTTAGGACTTCTGTATAGGAAGCAGAAGAATATGACGTGGCTTTTGAAAATGATTTTAATCCAAAGATAATTAAAATCTGAAGTCGTGCTTGAAAATATTTTATGATAAGCCACGTCATCCCTATGACCGCTTGACTATCTGTTAACAGAATCACACTGGTTCCCAGCCTTGAATTTGGCTGCATGACTTGAAGGCTTGAAAAATTGCTTTGCCTGGAAAACGCTGACTAAATTAGGCACGCAGAAGCTTTTTGGTATTTTAATTGATGGCGAAAACACTCCAGCTCCTGCACCTGATTCTGATTTGGATCCATCTGTGAACAAGACAACCTCATGGTCCATGGTCAGGTTCGAAATCTTCCCATTCCTCTGTGGTAAGCATCCAGGTTTTGAAAGCTTTCTCCGTTTTGGCCATTATTTATCTTCATCTTCACGAGATCTCTCCCTTTTAGTCCTAGAGTTCAAGAGCCCTTCCTCAACAACTGCTTGAAATTTTGCATTGATGGCTTTGTTTTCCTACGAGATGGTACCGGCTGCCTCATTCTGTGCAATTCTGCCGAGAACGAAGAGAGCCCCATTGTATATTTTCCTGCCCTCGTGATCTCCGTTTCTCAGATGTGCCATTCTCACTTGGGTAGTGACTCCTGGTACGGGGGAAAGGTCTGTAATCCTTGATCTTAGTTCTTGTACATACGTCGCTGTGCCGGGTCGTCTGTGCATCTGATTGTTTCATTATTAGTTTTGTTATTTCTGTGAATGTTTCCCCCACGAGTAACGCCGGAAATGAAGTTCGCCTTGACCGTTTGGGCCAGCCTATTTATACCTACTGGTCACGGTATACAGAAACAAGATAATGTAAAAGACTGTATATCGTAAACGATATTTTAGTGCTGACGTCACGTGGGGCCCGCTTTCCATATAAAATCGAAACTGTTGCTGTTGTTTCTGCATTAGAGCTGACGTCTGTGGGCGCCCACTTTTTACGGTATTCGAAGCTGTCGTCTCTTTTACATTACCTTATGTTTCTGTATACCGTGCCTACTGGTTAGCCCTTCAGACTTCGACACGGTACCTCTACGCCTTGGCTTAAAAGTCACTACTCAGACTACAGGCACGGTTTTTGCTGCTTGTGGTAATGTCTTCCAAAGTGAAGCATTGTGTAGTGAACGAAGGATGCAGTTTCATGAATTGGGAAAAATAGGTTTCGATTGGACACATTCAGAGGATGGACGAGAAGACAAAATAAGTATACAAAACGATTTCGAATTTAGATTGAGGACGTTTTTAACAAAGGTCAGACGTTTTTAACAAAAACCTATCGACTAGTTGCTGCTGTACTCATAATTCCAAATGAATTTGACTGAGAATCGTCTTTTGATAATATTATATCTTCCCTTGAAACCTCATGAGTTGGTTTGAGCTCAACACTTAGGCCAAAAGAATAGGCCCATTGCGATACCATAGTGAACTATGAACTTTAAACCTGATCTTTAGCCATCTCGAGGAAGTAATGAATCTTGTAAGTGTCCCAATTTTCGAGGTTTCCGCTAGCGTGCTTAGAAAGGGCTCACCAAAAACGGTTAATCTCCCTCTGCTTAGATCTGGACAAAGTAAATGCAGTACACGTTCCTCCTTGTCCAAATTCTTACAGCTTCTGCAAAAATTTTAGGTCTCAAGACCTAAGCGGGTCGCATGCATCCCTATCAGACAATGTTTGATCAGCACTCCCACTATAGCTGAGAGGTCTTGTCTCCCGCGACTTCAAGACATACCAACCCTTTTCTTTCCAGGAAAGAGAGTGTCGGTTGTACCTCTCCTAGCCAATTCGTTCAGCTATACAATTTCCTTCTATATTTCGGTGACCGGGCACCCATACGAAGAGGGTCCTGAAAGGCTGAGCCATCGCGTTAAGATATCTGCGTCTTTCAGAGATAGTTCTAGGGCTGTTTGTGCGTGAGCGCAGAATTTTCAGACTCCACCTCACTATCTAAGAAAATGTAGACAGTCCAATACCTGTCGTCTTGTTAGTTGATTAGTAGAACAGCTACATGTATGGCTAAAACCTCCGCTTGGTATAAACCACAGTGATCGGGTCAGTCAGAAGGAGACTTCAATCCCAAGCTCTGGAGAAAAGACTTCTCCTCCTACCCGACCTTCGAATTTAGAGTCATCAGTAAAAAAATTTGTGGCTCCCCGAATCTAGTACCATATAAATGTTCACCAAATATTGTGACAACTCAACAAAAACTAAACTTAAATTTCATTTATTATTTCGGCTTTATTTTGTTACAATATTTAACAGTCAAAGGATTCATTGGACTTTTACATAAATCAAAATCAGATTTTACAGCATCCGGATCGGCATAAACATTTCCAGAAAATGACAAGATGATGGCCAGTAATAAAAATAGAAGAAACTTCATTTTCTGTGTAGTAAGGAGAACCTGCAAAAGTGTAAAATTGCAATTGTGAATGAGCATACAAAAAAACCTTAATTTTACCTTGATAGCTCGTTAAATATATCTAAACTCTGATTTCAAGACTCAAAAATCTGCAGGTTTTTATAGACAATCTTTACAATTCCGTCACAACTTTGTATTTCTATTGACGCCACCAGAATGATTTGTTGGTTTAGCTGAAATCTTCTGAAATTTGTATTTTATAAATTTTGTTGTCATTTCGTTATTTCTAGAAAGTCAATATTAAAAATGTGTCGATACCTTGTTTACTAGTTTGGAAGAAAGAAAATGTCGCCCTGCATTCACGTGGAACATTTTCGAAAACATCTTTATCACCAAGCTGATTAAACTAAAAAATCCATTTCACAAACGTGGGCAAATCCATTTCATATAGGCCTGCATCGATTTTACAAGGCCACGGCAGGTATCGATAATATTAACAGAACATGCCAAAAAATAGAAACGACCCGAAATCTGCTATCAAATAAAGAACAAATCTAGCGAAAACAGTCAAGCAGCTAAACCAACAAATCAACTTGCGACAATCATTAATATACGCACACCTTTGTAGGTGTTATTAACAGATTAGCAAAGGTGCAAGAAATACTCTATATAAAAAGAACTTGGTTTGTAGTGATTTTCTGTCAGTATCTTACAAGACTTTATACAGATTATAATCAAGGTTTGACAAAAATAAATAATTTCTCCTTTGAAACTCTTCGAAAATATTTATTATATTTCAGAAAATGAAGGTCCTTTCGTTGATATTCACTTTTGTATTAGTTTTTGTTGGATGCACTTTTGTAGCAGCAGGAAAAACTGCAGCGGATTTTGAAAAAGAATTGGGAAAGCCCCTTGATGTCTTATGTAGAACTCCCTATAATTCACTGACTAAGTCCTATTGTAAACAGAAAGGCAAAGGAAAATAAACTTGGTTGTAGTTTTAAGTAAAAATTGTTCTTTAAAAAATTTTATTGAGATAATTATGAGTTTTAATTTTTCATAAAACAAAAAAAACATTTTATAATTTTGACCATTTATTTTTACAACAATACAAACATTAATTGAAAAATTAATTTACACTTTTATGTCACGCTATAATTTCCAAATTAATTAAATGAATAACCATATTTGTCGCAAATTTCCTTAATACTCTCATGTGTTGCAACCGTACATATTTTATATAACCGATCGCGCATGTATCCCTTGTATCCAAACGCTGGCACAACAGACACAGTAGACATCAGCAGTATTCCCAATAGTAATAGAAAGCACCTCATAGTTAAACACGTTATTCTTTATGAAACTTCAAAAATGTTAGTTTACACTCTTATCATCTTTAGAACTATAGCGAAAAGGTGTTTGCAGATCTGACATTTTGGTTGATCGTGAAGCTTTTTTTAAAGAAATACAAACTTTTCACCTGAATCAACATTTCCCGATCGTATTTTTAATTATTATTATTGTTCAGAAATTAAAAAATTTACTTAGCCGTCTTGGATCACATTTAGGAATAGTCGATAGGTATCATTTGAAAGAAGTCTTACTCTAAGAATTTGTAGTCTTGCTGCGGCGGCACTTGGTAACCACATTCTTTCTATTTTTCTTTTTGTGATAAGGTGCAGACAGGGCCATAGCGGTCTACATTTGCATCTTAAGTAAACTTGAAAGTATTTGTATTTTAAAATGCTGCTGACTCTGAAGAATAGTTGAATAGTTAAGTATGTATGTTCGAACAAAGTCTCGTTAAACATCGAGAGCTATCATAAGACAGTGATAGAAAACTTTAAGAGTAAACCTCGAGTTAATGCATTCTTACTAGAGCCACAAGAAGAAACAGCTCGGTCCTCGTCACGATCTAATCTACGCACTGATCCATTCATCCATCCAATGTCGCTACATCCTAAATCGAGCTTTGTCCTCATCTAGGGTTGGTCTCCAAAGTTGACGGTCTCAACTGCCTCAATTCCATCTTGATCTACCTGCACGCGGTGGTTACACCATGAGTGCTTCTCGGCGACATATTTCTCGACATACTTCCTTACAAAAACTCTACGAATGGCAATGCATAGTTCCGGCACCCCATAACCTTGAAGTTGGCCAAAATTCAGCTTTCGAAATTGTTGGCTGGTCAAATGTCCATTCGGCTATTCTATTAAACTAAATCATCCGACCTGGTTTTGTAAGAGCGTATTGCTGTCCTATCCTCTCTTGGTATTACATGAGCTAAACCCACACGTCCGACTGCAGCTATTGTGACCTTACTGAACCTTCCTCCCTTCCACCTAGTAGTGAAGAAGGTGGCGCAGGCGTGGCGCTGTGTCTACCGAGGCTATTCTGCTTTTACCCAGGAGACCTTCTAGATCACTTATCGATCCTCAAGGATCTAAATCCCAAGCCAATGGTATCATTGTCCAATACCATTCCCACAACTTTTGACTTCGTTTACGACGTTTAATCGAATACGACAATTCGGTTACGACGATTGCGATGGAAACATGGTAGACCCCTCTTTAGAGGAAGCATGGCTTTTGGTGTACTGCTGAACTATCGTGATGCCAGCAGTGAGGTACTCGGAGCAGTACTGTCTCAAGGAGTCGTAGGTTAAGATCAGCCCATAGCCTATACGAGCCGCACTCTAAATAAGGCGAAGCGCAATTACTCCAGAAAAGGAGTTTCTAGCGGATGCAAACCTGATAATAAGGTAGAGATAAGCATAAATAGCCCAAGGAGCGAAATTTCCATGGTTCTGGACACTACCCGAGCTTGTGAAACACTGAGGTACTAACCATCCAAGTGTGTGCTCAGACCCGTATTAATGGAGCTCCAAATTGGCTTTACGCTGATGTCGATTTCGGGCCACGAAGGTCACATTGGTAATGAAATTGCCGACCCCCCGGCTAGAGTAGGGGTAAAGTCATCCCTTGTCGATCCAGAACCTTTCTGTAAGTCAGATATGGTGGAATAACGAGCTCTCCAAGTTAAGATCCGCTACGAGGAAACTGTTCAACGCAGCTAAGAAGAGCGGCAACTGGGAGAGTTATAAAAGCTCGCTAACCAGCTATAACAGGGCAATCAGACGAGCAAAAAGAAATAGCTGGAGGAATTTTTGCAAGAGTGTCGAAGACATTCGAGACTCAGCAAAAATCTATAAAGCTTTATCAAAGGGCTTGTCGGTAGATCTTGGATCCATCAGGAGAACCGAGTCACACAGTCTAGGGAAGAAACCTTGATAACATTGCTCCAGGCACATTTCCCAGGCACAACCATTTATTCAAAAGAGAACATAACTTCTGCTGGGCAGCGTATAGGCCAACTTTCTAAAGTGCCCAAAGCCGCCTGGACAGAAGCAAATACCTTGTTCAACCATGAAGCTATCAGGGAGGCGATTAGATCGTTCAAACCATACAAGTCCCCTGGAGCAGACGGAATCTATCCCATTCTGCTACAGGAGGGCTGCGACCTAGTCACTCCCTTATTATGCAAATTATTTAGGGCTTCCTTCGCACACGGCTACATCCCATCCGTCTGGAGGAACGTCAACATAACATTTATACCTAAGCCAGGGCGTTCGGATTACACCCTGACTAAATCTTTCAGGCCGATAAGTCTCTCGTCTTTTGCCTTGAAGACAATGGAGAAAATTGTCGACCGGGCGATAAGGGAAACTTATCTTCAAAGCCAACCACTAAGCTCCTATCAGCATGCGTACCAGGCGGGCAAGTCTACTGAGACAGCACTGCACAATCTGGTGCTCAGGCTTGAACAGGCAGCTCTAAACAAAGGAGTTGCGCTGACGGCCTTCCTCGATATCGAGGGAGCCTTTGACAACACATCCTTTGATACTATAGCTAGGGCTCTAAGTAGACACAGTCTAAGTAGCACTTTCTGCAACTGGATTGACTCTATGCTGAGAACTCGCAAACTAATTGTTTCTCATGTTGAGGGGTCTCTGGAGGGCACTATAGCAAGAGGCTGCCCGCAGGAAGGAGTTTTATCTCCACTTCTCTGGTGCCTTGTTGTAGATGAACTCCTCGAGCTGCTCAACGGTCGGAACATTTTCGCCCAAGGTTACGCTGACGATGTCGTCATAGTAATTACAGGTGAATCTGAAGACGCCATGTCAAGGCGCCTGCAGCAGGCACTTGATCTGGTCTCTAGCTGGTGCGAGAGTGTAGGTCTAAAAGTCAATCCCGACAAAACGATCCTAGTTCCTTTCACCAGGAAACGATCACTACCGGGAATTTGGGAACCTACATTCGCGGGCAGAACTATAGGCTTTTCTCAACAAGCCAAATATTTAGGAGTGACGCTAGATGCCAAACTCAATTGGAAACAGCATATGGACACTGTGATGTGTAGAACGCGCAGATCCCTGTGGGCTTGCCGCAGAGCTTGTGGTTCCACCTGGGGTTTGCAACCGAAAACCATGTACTGGATATACACCACCATCATAAGACCCATGGTAACTTATGGAGCTTTAGTTTGGTGGCACAGAACGAAGCTTAAGGGTTCCATAACCTTTTTAAGCAAAATTCAAAGAATGGCTTGCCTCTCCATCACTGGGGCCATCCGCACTTCCCCAACGGCAGCGCTGGAGACTCTCCTCAATTTGGTACCCCTCCACCTTGAGGTAGAGAAATCCGCCATAAACGCGGCGCTGCGGCTGAAAGCGAATGGTTACTTGGGCGCTGGTCTTGGGCGAGGACATTCTATAATAATCAACATCATAGAAGAGATTCCGGAAGCGGAGATGCTATCGGACGGCATGCCCTATAAATTCTCAAAATTTAAGCAACCTTGTGTACATATACAGGAAAGGCTTACCTGGACTTTTCCTAAAGTTTTGCCGGGCGGGCTAGTATGGTACACGGATGGCTCTAAAACGGAGACAGGTGTAGGCGCAGGAATCTGGAGTGAAAGTCCCAGATTCAGCAAGGCTATAAGTCTAGGCACTCTGGCAACTGTCTTTCAAGCAGAGGTGTACGCTATTCTGGCATGCACTCATGAGAACTTAAGAAGAGGCTACCAAAATAAACGGATTTTTATCTTCTCTGATAGCCAAGCGGCAATTAGAGCGATAAGGTCCCGTAGGACCAAGTCGAAATTAGTTTGGGACTGCCAACGTGCTCTTCATGAGTTGGGCGTTCTCAATCAAATCACACTTGTCTGGGTCCCAGGTCACCGGGGCTTCGAAGGCAATGAAAGTGCGGATGCCCTGGCTAAACAGGGCTCTGATTTAGAATTCATTGGTCCAGAGCCGGCTATTGGGGCACCGTCCAGCTTGCTGCAAAGGGCCCTGGCCGATCGGACCTTGATGAAACATATTAAACGCTGGAGGTCCGGGCCTGGACTGGCCAACTCTAAGCGGTTCCTTCCAGGGCCGTCCCCTAAGACGGCCAAGGAATTATTACGGCGCAGCAGGAGTGATGTTAGGACACTTGTTGGCCTAATTACCGGACACTGTGCCCTAAATTACCACTTATGGAAGATAGGAAGGGCAGAGGACCCTACATGTAGGCTTTGCCTAGAAGAGGATGAGTCTGCCCTCCATGTTCTCTGTGAGTGCCCTGCAATAACGAGGAGCAGGGTCTCTTTGTTCGGGAAGTCCCTGCTCGAACACTCAAGTCTAAGCGACAAACCACTAGGCAGACTGCTGAACTTGTTCAGGCGGTCTGGCCTACAAATATGAGGTGTAGGGGTTGTAGTACAATAGGCCAACTAAATGGCCGCAGTACCTTTGGACCTAATACCTCACACAGGAAAAAAAAAAAAAGTCAGATAAGGTGGCCAAACTTTTAAATTTCAACAGATGGAAGCTAATAATAGCTGCGTTCCTTTTCTACTATTTAGTACTTGTGAGCAGAGCAGAAAAGGAACGCAAAATTTTCTGCTTTGAGAAAAATCTCACTTGAAATTTTTGACGTTACTTTAAACTTTACAAATAAAAAATTCTTAAAAGAAGAATTTGTGACTCAATGGAGAAATTAATGCGATAATAACGAAAGATAATAATTTTTTATAATTATACGACTGAAGTTTTATTTATGGACGTTTTTATATGAGTAAATCAGCTCGACACAAATAAAAGCCATCTAGCGGGTAATGGCGTAAGTGAAAATAATTCACAATAGACTCGAAATGGCCGCTTTCCCCCTAGCGGATTTCAATTGCGTAATTGCAAGTGATATCTACTCGTTTATAAGAGCAAGTGTAGTTGCTAGTACGCAAGTGTAAAAAATAGTAAAAATTAGCAGAAAAGGAACGCAGCTAATAATAACAGAGCTCCTGACGCACCAATGCTCGCTCAATTATCATCTAAGTAGAATAGGGCTGGTAGTTGATAGTAGCTGTCGGTTCTGCAGGGCAGCTTTCGAAACTGCGGATCACTTGCTGTACGACTTTGTTTGTGTCTCCTCCATAGCAACTTCCCTGCTCTCACGGAGGCTTGTGATATGAATCCCAAATCTATTATAGGCTATATTAAAAGTCTTAACCTGGAAGGCTTTTAACGACCGGGTTGGCATAATAGACCAAATTAAATAGGTTGCAGTGCCTGCCAAGGCGCCTCTAAAGGAGAATGAACTGGAATGATACGCACCTTGCAAAGAACTGGAATGATATTGCACCTTCATGCTTTTAAATGATCGAGAAATATCCACCACAGAGTCTTATATTTGGAAGATATGGCCTGATGTATTATTCGATGGGTCTTTTACGCTATGTCGTCTATTTGTACTGAGCGGTCGAGGGGCTGACTTTTTTTTTTTTTTTGATGAAAAAACCAAGCTTAGGTGTAACCCTTTACACCTTGCATCTTTCATCGATATTTCCTTTAAGCCTACCACGTGTTTAGATATTCCAACCTGGTACATAACATCAAATAATTTCTGAATATACAAATAGCTGGTCTGTTGTGGATCTTACAGGACGAAACCCACATTGACACTCTCCTAGAATCTTTTCTACGTTTGATTGTAGTTTATTATAGAGAGCATGTAAAAATACTCTTTATGCTATATTCAACAGCTTTACGCTTCCACAGTTCCTACGATCGCCCTTTTTTATGTAAGGTTTACACTATGCCCTTAAAAAACAACAAGGGTTACCTGTAACTATAAAAGTTCATTGCAAGATCAATGATCATCATATTAAGAAAAAGCTTCTGAAAGCTTTTCACAAACAACTTAACTGATCTTCAGTAGTTCAACTTAAGCCTAAATTTATGTGACTTTCTATCTAATAAATTTCTATTTTATAATTTTAGGTGGATATCAGCTCTAGAATATTCTATAGATCGTTGGATAAAAGCCGGGTAACTAGAGCTTATGCTTAAACAAAGCAAAAAGAAAAAACACTCGATTAAAACAAAATGAACGCCTACACTTATGCCTTCGATACAATATAAGTTTAAGACAGATCCTATTCAATAGGCAACAACAAACTCATATAAAATATTACCAGGAGAATAAAAAAAAAAGAAAACAAAAAAATAAGATGTTCCCAAAAAATATATAAATATTTTTTTAAATTATTACAACAAAAAAAAGGAAATGTGTTCAAAAACAATATTCTTCTATTTTTCAATTTTATTTTTGTTATTATTATTATTATAAATTTTATTTATTTGTTACATTATTTTACAATATTTTCAAAAAATATAGTTTTTTTAATCAGAAATTGTTTTTATTTTCGCATGATTTGTTTTTATTAATATTTTTGTTTATTAAATTATTTAATAATCCTTTTACTAACAAAAAAATAAAACTAAAATATAATATTTCGCACATTGTGAAATAATTTGTTGTATAATAAATGTAGTAAAGGAGAATATAAGATTAAACACACACAAACAAACACAAAAAAATAAATAAATAAATAAAAAAAATAAGAGATTTATAATTGTTGTTTATTAGTAATTTAATAAAAGAAAGTTGAATAATTGCACACACACACGAAAAAAAAAATAAAATATTACTAATCAACACACTTTTTTATTTGTGAAAAAAGTGTTATTGTGAAAATTCTAATTAAATCAAAAGTAATAAAAAAAAAAGATATTTGTTTTGTAAGAAAATATATATATAAATATTAAATATAAATATAAAAATAAATGATATGATGTCGTTATGAGCTGAAATAAAATATAATAATTGTCTTTAGTTATAGATATGACTAAAAAATTAGGGAATAAGATAGATAAATAAATAAACAAAAATATAAAACAAAAAAAAACACGTTAAAAAATACGCGTGACTTATTAAAATGTCTTATGCAACGTTTAGAATGTTTAAGTTTTCTTATATTTAAACAAAAAAACTGAATATACAAGAATATTATTGAGAGGAAAAGAAGAAAATATATATATACTCGTAAAAAATTAGTAATTTAATTAATAATTTTAGTGAAGCATGTGTAAAAATCGAATAAAGAACAAAACACCGGATTACATGAACACAAAATTCGGATATTAAATATTTAAAAATTAAATGTGCGTACCTAAAGAGATAAAAAAAAGTTAAGTAGAAATTGTAGATAAATAACTATTTGTAACGAAAGAGCCCTTTAGGGAGGACCACTAGATGTTTAGTAACTTCATTATGAAGTATTTAAAAAAAAAAAAAAACTGAAAAAATATGGAACAAAAAAACAAACACACACGATGTTTACACGTTTTGAAAAACATTTGGAACACTTTAGAAAATTTCATGAAAAAAAACAAAAAAAAAATATTTAGTAGATGTGAAAGTAAATAAAAATGTAAAGTAATAAAAAGTAAGCAAAAAAAAAATTAATGTTTATGAGCTTTAATTAGACGAGAAAATTGTTGAAATATTTTTTAACGAAAATTGAAAGAAAATGCTTTCAGTTTTTTAAAATATTTCACACAAAACTAGAAATTAATAAAAAAAATAAAAATAAAATTATAAGTGAAAGTAAAAAAACATTTTAAAAAATCTGGTGGGATCTTGAAACTCCGTAATAACTACATACAGTGCATGAAATTAATTTGAAGACACCTAGTTTTCCCAACTTTGAAGTTCGGTTATGTAAAAACCAAGCATTTATATGACTTACCAAGAATATCAAAATTTAGGGAAATTTTTGTATAGATTGGTCTTGGTATCGAAAATTTCCCCGTTTTTCATGATATTCTAGAACAGTGGTCCCAAACTTTATTTCATAAGGAACCTTTCTATAATGTATAAAATTTCGCGGAACCCAACGATGAAAAGTAAAATAATATATGTATGTATGTATATTTATCCTTTAATATATTTTAAAACGCTTTTATTAGCTCGCTTTCTTGTCTGTCTGTTTGTCCGGTACATATCTTGAAATCGATTTTTTTGGATACTTTCGGTTACCCGATCACCCTGAAATTTTGCACACAACTTCAGCTCCGATGACAATGCAATATGGTATACTCATTATACCGTTAGATCCATGGCGGCCGTCTCAAGAGGACGGATTACTGTTTTCTTCACGGAACAAATTTTGCAATCATTTTTTCAAATACTTCCGGATATCCTATCATGCTGAAATTTTGCATACAACTTTAGCTCCAATGACAATTCAATATGGTATACTCAACATACCTTTAGATCCATGGTGGCAGTTTCAGGGGAGCGAATTGAAATATTCTTCACAACCCCTTCGACAAGAACTGCCTTAACGTTGGAGTTGAACAGCCGCAATTTGGTGTTAGTGGAGATCACCGTTGATCTCCATATGCGGGACAGGCATGCATATGCGCCTCGTGCTTTATTTTTTCTGGAATACGTCTTCTTCTGCACCACCATTTTCGGTAATAATGCTTCCGAGGTAGCAGAATTTATTTACCAGTTCCACGTCACGGTTATTCAGCGCTGTCCGTTCAATGGTGTTTGCATTTATCCACATTTCTTTTGTTTTAGTCGGATTTAGCCTTAAGCCTGCTGGACTACTTTCTGTTGCCAAATTGTTAATCATGTTTTTGAGGTCCTGGTGTCTGTGGGCCAGCAAACAGATATCATCTGCGTAGTCGAGATCCTTAACGCGGTCTACCAAACCCCATTGTATGCCGCCTGTTCTACTATCTAGAGCGCCGACAGTATGTCATTTATTACTATAAAAAATAGTAATGACGAAAGTAGACATCCTTGTCGTACTCCTGAGCTCACCTCAAAGCTGTGAAATTTTCCATTATGGAGAACTCTGCATTTTGAATTGTTATATAGGGCTTTTATTAATTCTATTATTTTATCAGGCAGTCCACGTCGCCGTAGTGCCTGCCAAATGAAGCTCCTATTAACCGAGTCGAACGCTTTCTTATAGTCTACGAAAGCAAGGTAAAGGGAGGATCGGAATTCAGTAGACTGCTCCACTATTATTCTCAAGGTGTTAATATGATCGATACAGGAGCGGCCCTTCCAGAATCCGGCCTGCTGTAGATAATAAACAGATACCTCCCCAGGTGTCGCATATTGTAAGGCCCCCCTTTTTTGGTATTTTGACTATGATACCTTCCGTCCAATCCTCCGGAAAGGTACAGGTGTTTCACGCTATTTCTAGGATTGGCTGAAGCGCATCTGCTATGAGGCTTGAGTTGGCTTTCAACAATTCTGGCGGGTTGCCATCTTTCCCAGCTGCTTTACTATTGGCCATCGCATGAATTTCGGTTACTATTTCTGTCTTGGATGGGGCCCGAGTGGCAATTCTTATTGGCTGTACATTGTTGCTTTCCTGAGA
Source organism: Thereva unica (assembly GCA_949987705.1). NCBI lineage: Eukaryota > Metazoa > Arthropoda > Insecta > Diptera > Therevidae > Thereva > Thereva unica. The sequence goes on from OX465285.1 coordinate 95,441,614, forward strand.
TTCCCTGTGTAAGTGCACCATTCAGGGCGGCGAAGAAGTAATCTCTCGATCTTTGGAGTTGCTTCCATCCGCACTCTTAACGGCATGCTTTTTAGTAGAGTGCTTTCCCATGAGCTGTTTAGTAATTTGGTACAGCACCTTACTGTTGCCTGTGTTTGCCGCGTTTTCCGCTTTTTCTGCGAGCTCATTTATCTGCTGCCTCTTATCACGCCGGACATTTCTCTTTACGTCCCGGTGTGATTGGGAGAAATATAGTAGTGTCTTAAAATTAATTTCGCATTTCCAAGGCATAATTTTAGAAGTTTGCTGAAATTCACCACTCCCCTTTCTAAAATTCCATGAAAAACAGAATATTTTTGACACGAAGATGAATCTACACAAAAATACCTAAATTTTGATATTTTTGGTAATTCATAGAAACGCTTGGTTTTTGCATAAAGGAACTTCAATGTTTGGAAAAGTAGGTGTCTTTAAATTAATTTCGTGGACTGTATATAGACAAGAAAAAAACACAAAAAGAATGAATCTAACTAAATATATTGATGTTATCATTTCATATCATGCCTATTTTAAAACAAGAAACAAAATATAAAAAAAATATTTAAATTTATTTAGTTTTATATATTCTTCCAAAACAAACTCGTAAATAACTTTTTTCAATTTTTAAGTGAAAAACACAAACAAAAAAAACTATTAAGTCAGAGAAATGCTAACACAAAAAATTAAAAACCAAAAAAAAATTGTTAAAAACAAAATGTTTTATATTTACTTAAAATAAAAAAAAGATATATAAAAACTAAAAACCTTAAAAAAATGAAACAACAAAAAAAATAAATAAATATTAAAATAATTTATAGGAAATTAAAAAAAAATTATAAACAAGTGCTTTTAAAAAGGAGATTTAAAAAACAAAAACATAGTAAAAAAATGAAAATTTAAATTAAAAAAACAATTTTTAAATAAATATAAAATAGTTAAAAAATAAAAAATAAAGAGAATAATGTTAAATAGGTAAAAAATAAAAGAGTTTTTATATTAATTGAGGTTTCGGTTTTTGATAATAAAAAAAAAATAATAAAAACAAAAAAACAGAGTTTGCCACACACTTTTTAAATAACATAAAAGACATGAATGAACACACACACGTTTTTTAAAGGTATTATTAAAGTCGTTTTAACTAAGCAAACACAATGAAATTTATTAATTATAATTGTTGTAGATTTTTTTTTTGTTTTTTATTGTATTTATTTTTATTATATGTTTACGTGGTTGTGCTGATTTTTATTTTTGTAATTAATTATATTATTTTTATTTATTTTACCCACATACCCTTAAACATTTTCTATATATTTCAATTTCCACTCCATAAAATCTTTATTCATATTATTCAAAAATAAACAAAAACATTGTTTCTACAATTATTCTACAACCATTTCAAAATTTTGTTTTTTTTTTAATATAAAAACTAAATAAACAAAATATAAACAAAAAAAAACGAATTTTTAAATAAATCAAATTCAAAGAAAAAGAAAATAGCATTTTTCTTGCTTATCAAAAACTTTTTTATGTTGTTCTTGTGTGAAAATCAATAAAATTTAGTGAAATTAAACAGAAAAAGAAATTTAATCCACATCAAATAAAAAAATAGTGTAGATAGTCTGTACATTTTTCCGTTTTGATTTACGTTGTTAATAATTCATCGTGTTTTTTGTTAAATTCATCTCTCTTTAAATTTAAATTTGTTATGTTACATAAGAGAAAAAAAATTGTATTATGCTCAGCACTGCCAAAGCAAATATATGAATTTCAATTGAATTTTTGGTTTTTGTATTTTGTTAAATTGTGTTAAATTGTTTAAAAAAGAATTACAGGAAAAAAGCAAGTGACCCCTGCAAGGTTACGTAGCAAAAAGTAGATTAGTTCATCGATGGCTAGAACCCTCTTACCCAGCAAGCCAAGTCCAGCCTCCTCGCCTGGTTTCCAATTTCTGAGAGGATTACTGCTTCTGATTGGTGCTTCTGCGCACCAGATTTAACAAACTGCAACAAACCTTAAACCCCAGGTAAGCGTTTCAGACAAAACAAATATTGAAGAAATGTGGAGTACAAAAAGGACGATATTCTGGCAGTAGCGCAAGTAACCTGTGCGCTTATATCCAAAGAAACCGGCAACACTGGACCTTGAAGGCAACCTTGCAAACAATAGAACGCAGAGGAGCCTGCAAAATTTTGCGTGAGCTTTAAGGGGTTGCTCTGATTTTTGGTTTTAAAAAAACAAAAATTTTTTTTTTGCTTTTTTATATTTATTAATATGTGTAGAATACGTTCCTAAAATATTATGACAAAATTTTTGTTCGTTAAAAAGTTATATGCAGTAGCACAAACTGATTTTCCGCAGGGCGTTCGACGCGCGAAAACTTCAAACGCGTTTTTCTCAAAATGTCATTTGTCAAAACGGTTCCATCAATATAGAAAAAACTATTTAACATATTGACTTAATTTTTTCGGCAATTTGTCGAAAATGATGTTGTCGAGTTCGCTTGTGTAAAATTTTTTTTTCAAAATCTTACTATTAGTATTTTATCCTCCCATTTTGGGCCAGAAAAGTTGCATTTTTACGTTTTTTCCCTAAAATGTCCTTAAATTTTTTTTTTGATGCAATTCTTACTAATGTTGACACAAGCGAACTAAAGGACATAATTTTTAACAAAACCGTTTTTCACTTTTCTCATTCTGACCAATGGGGACGGAGCTATCGATGGAACCGTTTTCCATGTTATTTTTGAGGTGTCAACTTCAGCGCGTGCTACATATTTATTGATGACGGCAAAAAAACAAAAAAAAAATTTTTTGTGATCTCTAAAAGTTATCTAATACTATGAAAAAACTTTTGTATATAAAAATAATAAGGGTTTTCTGTAAAAAAAAATCCAAAAATAGTCAATTTTTTGCCTCAAAAATCAGAGCAACCCCTTAAGTAGCCCACACACTCTCAGTTTTAACTGCGCTGTGTAAAAAAACCTGTACGATAAACTGAACTGAAATTCGTCAGTTCGTTTTGAGGGTGTTTTTCCTCGGTTTCGGCAATTTTGTTGTTTTGAGTACATCTTTTTAATATTGGCAAATGGCCGGAACTGAGAGAACTGAACGATAAACTGTTTGACCTGAGCAGAAGAGGGTCCAGAAGCTCTGAGGAGTGAGTGAAAATAGCTCAAAACTGCACAGTTTACACAGTTAACGTCATGAATTTGAACGGGAATACTCCAAATCATCCCGGGAGGTAAAGCGCAGTGTCCGTCATCATAAAAGGCGGCAGATAAACGAGCTTACAGAAAAAGTGGCAATATAGACAACAGTAATGTCTTTAGGTACTAAAAGACATGCCGTAAAGAGTAAAGATATAAGCTTGCTGAGCATCGACGAGGAGTAACTCCAAAAATAGAGACATTATTCCTTTGCTGCCTTGTCCCTGCCGGCGAATTCTGTTGGGTTCGGCTTGGTAGGCAGGCAAACTACCTTCTCAAGGATGTCTTACAGAGGTTCAACTTTTCTACCAAACGAGGGCAAACGAAACAGAAGAGAGTATGACGCGTATGCAAGGTCTCATGGCCGACAAATGACATTGACAGACAAGAGTAAAATGATCGTAAGAAATATTTCTGCAGTGGGAGATCCGTATTTGATAGCATATTCAGATCCAAAGAACTTCTACTATTATGCTCTATCAATCGGCAACTGAATTACTACAAGGGTTTGATAATGCAAGAGATAGAGATTAGAGATTAGTTCGGGAGGATCAACTAGAAGCAATAAGAAACATGGAGTTCATGACTGGCTGCTCGAAAACGCGCTCGTACAGTCGGAAGCGTGCAAGTTTTATTTTTACTCGAGTTAAAATAGAACTACGAAAGCACCGGCAAACTCTTCACCCAAAAACCCAGCCCTTTCTGGTGGGAATCTAGACCTTGACACCTGAGTTGAAGTTGAGTTTCAATTACTACGTATATATGATGAGTTAAGATTGAGTTGAATTTTCGACTCGTGTCACAAATCACAAACAAAACACAGAGATGCTGCTGTCAGCTAAATACAAATACTCACCTACTGATAGCAGAGCTGAGTTCAGGCGATCCTCTCGCGCCTACATATAGTTGAAGTCGGATTCAGCCTGAGTTCAACTCATCAGCTAGCTAACCCACAATTCGCAAAGGTATAGAGGGCAGTATATTGCTGTGACTGTACGTCTTCTTCAACCAGAAGAAGACTTCTCATAGCTGACTCCATCTGACATATCCGATGTATCTATAGATTAGGTATCAGCAGATCGAAAAATTCGTTTTTTTTTTCTTGCTTCAGTCATGTCCTTCTTAGGGCTTGGACTAGTTTAAATTTGTTATATTATTTTGTAAAGCGTCTAACCACAAGACAGAGCCAAATTTAAGCATGTACCTAAGTAATCGTCTGTATAGTCAGTACTCTCTCTTCGTAAATGGCTATACTAACCTTCTTTACCCTATCTTCGAGTGGGCTTCCAGTTCAGCTTTGGGTCTAGAATAAAACTCAAGTACATTTCCACCTAATTTTAAATATTTATTCGTTTATCTTATTCAAAAATCATATCAGTATAAAAAGGTCATTTTACGCTTACACAACCTTATATTTATGCACACCTTGAGCCGTGTTACTATAAGCAAACTTTGGAAGCACTCATGCATTGGGTCGCATTAAAAATATTTCCTTTAATACCCAAAATTAATTAAAAACTGCTTTTAGCGGATTAAAAAACCCTGATTCTCCCAATTCTATTCACGCTTAAATTCTTTAACAAGAAATCCTTACCAAGGTGATTCTAGAAGGTTACCAAAATTAGCACTTTTCACTCTATCACTCTAACCGGCAACACTACAAGAGCTTCATAAAATTGGCTGAAACTCAACACTTCTACAAGATGGTCCCAAAACTCTTATATCCTTAAATCTCATATTTCATAAAAAGATCAAATATCCACCGGCATGTTGACAGACGGAAAAATACACCTCAGCCGAAACGGAGCATAAAAAACTTGGGTTACACTCGGAATACCTCAAACATTTTTTCCCCCAAAAATCCTTCAACCCCCGATCAATTCGGAAGATTTGGAAAGAGCAAAGCGCATTCCATTTGGACCGTTTTAACATTTTAGGACGGATCTTTTCCTATTGTCTTGGGTGAGTCCAGCTTGATAGGATGTCGTCTACCTGATCTTAAATGCTCCTCGAGATAAGCTTTAAGCCAGAAACAATGTCCGAGCCAGAAAATCATTAATTTCGGTCTGGTGGGCAAAAACCCAGAGACGATCATGAAGATCGTTTTTTTTTGTGGGTCCACAATGTTGGAGAGATTAAAGTCTCTTCTCGGTGGCGTTATCAAAGTGTGTCGTCGTTGTTTTTTTTTCTGATTCTAGATGGGAGTCCGTGTTATTGCAACCCTGAGGCAATATTTCGTGGGTTTGTTTATGAAATTCATATCGACTGAGATTAAATCCTTTATTAGTCTCCCCGAATGACGTTTGTTTACAGATTTCCAAGTCCGAAACGATACCGAGCATAAACAGTGATTTGCTGACTGTGTGATAAAAAATTATATTCTTCATTTCTGATTGTGATCGTGACAGCAGCGGAGCTGAAGAAGTGAAACGATTATAAGGCATCGCGAGACGCAATAAGTTATTACCTGCCCACACCTATAGTAGCCCCTGTAGTGTGATTATTAAGGCGATATAAGCCGTCAATCTTGCATCTCGGATCTTACATCGTGCTCCCATTACAAATGGAAACCATATTCTGATTCGATACACAATCAATCTTACTCCCAGCGCTCTCATACCTTTTGGAGACATCGGCCATCCACGAAAAAGAGAAGGAAGGAAAAGATCTCAAAACAAAAAAAAATCAAACCGATTCCATTTTACTTTTTATTTAACATTTAAAAAATAAAGCAATAAAAAACATCTGATCCAGCCACAGTAATCTACAGCAACAATACTGCAAGAAGATTTATCACGAACATGCTGTAATATCAATTCTGGAATACCACAAGGAACTCAACTGTATCCCGTACTGCTTATGCATGTGTAGAAGCATGGATCAGACAGATAAACAACATATACATACCTACATAAACCGCAGAGAAATCATAAATTCTACTTTTTCCAGCTGATGTTAATGTGTTTGTGTGCCCAGCAAAAGAAATTATATCTGTTTTTTTTTCTTCTTCTTCGTAGTCATCTTAAAGAGTATGGAAATGTATTCAAAGTGGCTCTAACCGAAAAAAAGAACAATAAGCCACCAAGCAAGTTGCGCTTGCGCACCGCACCGTTGTTGCCGTGCTTCGTCGTAGTCGTCGTCGTCGTTGAACGTTGTTCATTTTATGCGGGACTTATGCACAAGAGTGTCTGTGTCGGATTTGATTCCGCTTAGCAAGCATCATGGCTTCCTGAGGTAGCTGCACCTTCTCCTACCAGAAGGTATTAAAGCCAGCGACGAATATCTTTTGGATGTTGTTTTTTTTTCACTCATGCTTTTCGTTTTCATTTTTCTTTACCGTAAGAAAACTGGCGGGTATAGGTGTTTTTCTAAAGGTATTAAATACAGTGACGCCGTTTTTGTAGATTAATGGGGCTTGAGGGAATTCTTTTTTGAAAAGGAGACGAAGAAATTTGACATGATCGTAGCTTGATCAATAATACTCATCAATGACGTAAACATATATTTCGAGCCACCGTGGAATGTAGGCTGAGAGGTTGGTGGTTCGATTCCAACCGGTGGGGTGGTCCTTCCTTTTTGTTTTTGTATCATCAGTGCCATCGCCTACATCAATAAGGAGCAAGCAGTACAATCGCGAGTTGGTGTTGGCGCCGGAACGATAATATGATGGGATGTTGGAGCATTTCCATAGACAATTGAAAGCGGCCTTAATGGCAAGGGACAAGATTACTCATTGGAATGAAGATTTGCCCTATATTGGGCATTCGCTCGGCAACTAAAGCCGATTTGCAATGCTCATCCGCAGAACTTGTCTATAGGCAGAATCTGAGGCTCCCCAATTCAATCTTCATCCCAACGGATGGCGACCCGATAGAGCACTCAGAGTATCTATAAGTCGACCTACATGAAAGGTCTCTCGGCAACCCAGCCTAGACAGTCAATACTGTAGGTTACAAACGCACAGGCAGAGCCAGCACCTATAGAGGCCGGAAATAAAAATAAAAAAAATAAACCGACGAGGAGAAAGAAATTGAAATACGAGGAAACAAGAACAGAAATATTTGTACGAAGAATAAAAAGGAATTCCTCAATAATTACATCCTGAGGGCACAAAACAAAACACAGGAAGCATACAAAAACGTGAACTTCATCAAAAAAGGCTTCGAACCTACCCCGGTATATGTAGAGCAAAAGAAGGCGTTATAGTCATAGGCAGCGAAGGTATAAAGAAAAGGTAGAAAGAAACTGAAAGCTTCAGACATGTATCGGAACCCCGTCCGCAACGTATCGATGACGCCAGAGAAACAAATGTACTGTAATGGGCCCTGTGGTTGGGTGCCCGAAGAGGCCAACTCTCGCCACTCATACAATAATTTTTTCCACTATAATCCAAACACCATCCCCAAAGCGATACGCTGAGCCGCCGGAGAAAAGCTGTTCGTCGGAGGGTCGTGGTGTGGAGAAACTTTGGATATACCACCTCGTTACTTGCATCACCAGTTAGCTTTTAATAGAGCGCCTCCATCAAGGCGGACACGGAGTGGGCATAAGGACGCTAATGGTATCTGGTAGACGAGAGAGGGAGAGAGTTGACAGTTAGCACGTCATCCTACGATAACATACGTTTGAACACCTGAAACAAAAACAAAATAGCACAAAAGTCCCATACAGAAGGTACTCCCTTATATAGATTTTTTTTACAAGGTGTCCGGCCGTTACAGTACCCACCTTGGAAGAACTACAAAGTGCCATGCGAAACTTAAAAAATAAAAAATCCCTAGGAATTAGGAACATCCCAGCAGATCACTGTCGTACCTTACAGGAATATTCACGGTATTGGAAGAAGGCGCTAAACATGGGACTACAAATAAATGCAGACAAGACCAAAATTCTAGTTCCGCCGAAGGTGGTAGGAAGAAGAAATCTCAACACCCCTGGGCGGAATATAGCCTATAAACGTATAAAGAAGAATAAACGCCGAAAACAGAACATACTTCTCACTGCCTGTAATGAAATCCAGAGACATCCACAGAAAAACCAAAACAGGAATCTACAATACCATCATACCTACAGTAGCTTCCTATGTGTGTAAAGCATGGAGTATCGCCCAGAAATCCGCGGACAAGATAGATACATATATTTGAGAGGAAGATTCTCCGAAGGATTTACGGCCCAATCATTGAAGACCATGCATGGAGAATACACTACAATAACGAATTGGCCATTTACGTTGGCCGGGTCAAGTCCAAAGAATGGATGACTCAAGGATACCAAAAAAGCCCTTTATTTACAACATTTGCCCTTAAACCATCTATTTGGCATTATATTTAAAGACTTGATAAAATGAACGATGAGCAAACTGATCCCCACCAAAAAAAGGTGGCAGAGAAAGAGGCAAACTGCACGTTACCGCTACGGAAACACAAGTCCCAGTCAAGGGTTTTTGGTTATTTTGATACACATCAAAAACATCGATCGGTTTAGTTCTATGGCAACATGTACAACGATTTCCCTCTTATTGAACGTTATTTTAAAGCTACCGTATAGTCCGAGCGGCGATTGTATAAAAGTAGATACCCGTGATCTGAACTGAAAACCTAAAGAAAATCTTGATCGTACTTTGCGCAACCCTATCCAAAAACCATTAACAAAAAATTGGTTTTCCTATAAGTTTATTTAGAATAGGGAAATTATTTTATTGTTTAGTATAAAAACATCAATCGGACCCCTCCATCCAGCCCCGTCACTGGGCATTACTACAGGAGCCAAAAAAAGGTAACAAAGCTCGAGAAATTCAATTTTTTGTTGGCTACAACCTGGAGTACGAGCATATCAGTAATAAAAAAATAAGTTCCAAAACCGGCTATTGCTTATCTCTCTTACCTAATGCGTTCCATCTTCTTTCCTTCGTGTTTTTCCTTGACACCCCTGCCCAGCTCTCAACATACTTCTCCTTTTCTATCGTCTCAAGCCACAAACTCCGGGCTGTGGCACTTAGTTTAGCACAAGACCTGCGCGCATGATAAAAAAAAATATCCTAAGTAGAAAAAACCGAAGCAAACCCGCCCGAGTTTTTTGCCTGAGAGATCTCCGCTAGTGCCGAGCCACAAGATCAGTGATCGCGCAGCTAAGCTGTGCGCGCAGTTTTACTCCCAAGCGACGAGATGCCCGGCCCGACGACTGCCAGAGTTAAGTCCAGGAGAGCAGCGGCCAGTGGTTGAGGCAAATACTAATAAGAAAAAATCCCAAGACATATATATTGCCTTCTTCTTTCTGTTCACGGGGCAACTTGGGAGCGCGATATACAAGCCACAAAAACGCATAGGAACCGAGGAGCCCGGAACAATGCGGCTACCCGACTCTATGCCCCCGACAGAGTGGCTCAGTCTTAAAGAGTTTATCGTACCTTGCGCACCTGTGTGTACGTCCTAAGGTGTTGACTTAAGAATTCCGATCCTTTGTCTCTGTCTTGCTTATTGAGTAGCCAGCCAGGCTACTTCGGGAGCTGGTAGCGTCACTACTGTTAACGATTCGATCGGTGCTTTTGTTCGTCCGATTATCGACGCGAGTGACAATAATTTTTTTTTTATGCAACAAAAGACAACTCGTAAAGTCGCACCGCAAAAACCCGAGTAATTACAACAACGTGTCTTTTATGACTTTGCGAGTAGAGATCTTGCAGAAAAAGTCTTTGAGAGATTTTATGGTGGCACTGCCTGCTGCGACTGAATATTACCTGTGTCACCTGAGCAGCGGTGATAATGTTCAGGTCACCAATAGAACAAAGCTGATGATAATGATTATTCTCGATGCACTAAAATGACGTAGAAAAAAATGGCTTTTTGTGCAAAAATTAGTAAAAGTGCCGCGATACAGTGTGAATAAAATATCTGAGATATTAATTTATATAGAAATCGCGCGACACGTTCAGAAAGAAAGAGGTAGCGGTTTCTCCAGGTGTTGTTCGCGGGGGGAAACGAAAAAAGGTATATCCACACACCGTTCACAGTGTGATGCCATGTTTAGGAAACCGCTCGATGATCTCTACCGTTGGCGATCGGTGCTCCGGTGTTTTATTAGGTGAAATATCAAAATGTGATTTTAATTTGTGCTACTAATCATTCGCCAGTGTTGGTTTACACATTATTATTTTTGTTTGTGATTATATTTTTGTATTTGTATTTTATCGAAAATTTATTGGTGTGAAAACTAAGCTAGCAGCACACACATGTGGACATGATCTACGAATTCTTGCGGTGGATTAACATTTCTCGTTCGGAATATTATGGATATTTTTTTCTAATGTTTATTTATAATAGCAACTTTTTTGGATAATTTATTTTTTTGGATTACTACTTTTTTTTGATTATTGGATATTATTTTCGCAGAAGGTGAGATATTTATTTTTAGTAGTTAGTTATATGATATTTAATCGAGATCGATTTTTTTTTTATTTAACTTTCACCAATACCAATTTAAACCAGATTTTTTTATTGTAAAGTTTACCAACTCTAATTTAAATTTGAATTATCACCAAGCAGGTTCTAAATAAATACCACTTCTCAGTAAATTGAGAATAATGTTAACTAAGTCACTTTATTTTTTTACAAATTCGAGCCTAGCCTAAAACACTATGATTACAAAATGTCAAACAAAATCGAATTTTATTGCATCTAAAACTACTGCAAAACCATTTATGGGCACTATCAATATATGGAATCTAGTATGAGCAAAATTCTCAACTCGATAACCAGAACGAGGATTATCTACTGGTTAAATGGTTAAGTATGTAAAAGAAGGTTTTGTTTTCCCCAAGGATGTATATTGGAAACCTGCTGCGAAAACTACTAGTAGCAAGTTTGTTCAAAACACTGTACTCCATTTTGGGGTCGATAAGTAGCTGGGTATCTCGCACAGTGTCTGTATCCGTTGCTGCAGAGAGATGAACAGGAGGGAAACACTAGAATAAATTCCCGGCTCTAGCCTAAGCCAGGCAATGTACACTGGGCAGTTCCTTTCTGAAAGACTTGAAAGATATCTTCAGACTATTGCTTAGAACACTGACAAGCTTTCTAAACTCTAATCTTTAGACATCTGCCTCAGTGGGTATACGAGTTTGTCGCATCAAAACGACGGCCAAAATGCTAATTGGGCCTCCCGTCGCACTGGAGGCAACCCTACGCCTAACCTAAAAACTAGGTAGTATTCTCGGTGGCGAGTGAAGTGACTACGAGGCCCCGAGTGGAATGCAACTGTCGCTATTTACAAAAGTATCGAGGAAAATGTCACTTAACACGCCACCTTGTGTCAAATACAACACAAAGGAGTCTCTTGGCCAAAGTGCGCACTGAAGTAGGGTCGCGGTTGCATGTTGATTAAGTTGCAAGTGATGTGGCAGAAAGATGTTCTCGGGATGGCATCGAAGTGATATAATGCACACCGAAATGGCAGGTACAACTCCCCAGCATCGATTTACCACATGATTTTTTCAATTCAAATGAGGTCGTCAGACAATGGATCAAATCAATAACCTGTACAATAACAAAAATCACTAAAGTAAAAAGTGCATTTGGTGCATCCCCTGTAGCAAGTACGGTATTTATAATGTTTTCCCCAAAATATAAACCCACTTTTGCCACTCCAAAATTAAACTTGTCGGAGATTAGTGTCAACCAAATAGTGTCAGTCCACCTGTGAGCACCACACCACCACCACTCCATCTCGATGCCAGCTGTCTCCCTAGATTTCGTGTGATTAAAATATTACTTTAGCCACTTAGTCACCAATCCATCGTCACGCCAAATTCTTACCACCTCTTGAATGAGTAATATTGTGAATGGTTTGTCAAACCGTATAGTGTTCTTAAATGCTGCTCGACCTCCTCTAGGTTTCTAACGAGCAATCAGCCTCTGATCCCTTCTCCTGGAAATGATGGGAAAGGCTTAGAACAAGCTTATCAGGATACTCCACTGCTGGCAATTTGCCTACCGGTCGGTTAGATTCATAGAGACTGTTCTATTAAAGTATAGTAGACCTGGTAGTTCATTGTAGCTGTCGGTTCTGAGGAGCAGCTCCCGAAACAGAACAGCATTTGATGTGCGATTGTGAGGCTACAGTGAAGAGATTAACCCTGTATTCTAAAAGCAGTTGCAAGTCACAACTCAATCACAAGTGTGTGGTGAGTCTCAATTTGGATACTAAATGAAAAGTAACTCAGAACCAAAGTAGAAGTGAAGTAGACGTAATTTCTGTCAACATTGTCATATAAAACAAAAGAAGTAAGCGTGAGTTGTCAAAAACTAAAAATAATCGAATCTATTAGCGACGTAGCATTCCTGTGTGCTGGTCTTTCTTACATGGAGATATCCCTCTTTTGTCCAGCTCTGAGCATTCTGCACCGGTGTGGAAGTGAGAGTTTTTTTTTTTTTTTTTTTTTTTTAGCAAGAGTTAACCCTTCTAGCACAGAAGGCGCACTTTTCAGCTAAGCATGAAAATCTATATATACATACACATACACACACATATATATATACATATATATATATATATATATATATATATATATATATATATATATATATATATATATATATATATATATATATATATACATATACAGATTTTCCCTTCTAACACAGAAGGCACACTTCCCAGCAGGGCTGAGAAATATTTACCACTGCCGTGGCTCAGCTGAGACATGCAAACATAAAATATTAGTAACAATTAGTAAATAAAATCGTCTCTCTAAAAAGAGGATGAACATAAATTAAAAAATAAAAAGTAAGGGCATCCAACATGTAACCCACCAAACAACATAAGATGTAATCAATCACGTGAGATTGAAAAGACTCCTTTTAAGGACATCTTTACCAATACTCACGTTAAACACATTAATATTGTTGTTCACGTTAATGAACATGCGATTGACAGGTTCGAATCTGCCGTAATTCGTATTAGAAGAGTTGATTTGCAAGAGAGGAGGTCCTCTTAGATTGTAACGACTCACTCTAAACGATGCACGGTGATCTAGAAAACCTGAGTCAACCTTTCCATTAAGGAGCTGATGAACAAAAACAACATCGGCCACCTCACGGCGCTTGTGAAGAGAGCTTAAGTTAAGTAACTTAAGCCGAGATTCATAAGATGGAAGAACTAATGGGTTTTCCCAAGGAAGATGATTCAGTGCGAATCGAACGAACCTTCGTTGGACCGATTCAATAGTTCTAACATGCACAGAGTAGTGAGGAGACCAAACCTGGGACGCATATTCGAGTAATGGTCTGACAAGAGAAATATAAAGGTGTTTAGTAATCAAGGGGTTGTTAAATTCTTTGGACCACCTTTTTATAAAACCCAGGACTAAACTACCTCTAGAAGAGATATAGTTGATGTGAGTGGAAAAATCCAGCTTACTATCAAATCTAATCCCGAGATCTTTAACAAAGTTTACACGAGGGACACCTTCATTAAGAAAGGTGTAGTTAAAAATTATAGGATCACGTCTCCTACTAAAAGTCATGACTTCACATTTACTAATATTAAGAGCCAGGTTGTTATAAGTACACCAAGAGTAAAAGGTGTCAAGATCAGCTTGCAAAAGTTTGCAATCCTCAATACTCTTAATGTGACGGTATAACTTGATGTCATCAGCGTAAATCAATATTCTACAGTGTCTTAGCAAGGAAACAATGTCATCAATTGATAAAATGAAGAGAAGAGGGCCCAGATGACTTCCTTGAGGGACACCGGATGATGCTTCAATGGGTACTGATTTGGATCCTCGAAAAAGAACTTGGTAGGTCCGGTCAGCTAAGTAAGACTGGAACCACACCAGAAGTGCTTGCGGAAAGCCAAGCCTTCTTAATTTGAGAATTATAATAGAATTGGAGAGCTTGTCAAATGCCTTGCTAAAATCAGTGTAAACGCAATCAGTTTGACAACCAGAAACGAAGCCCTCGACAGCATGAGAAGTGAACTCAAGAAGATTGGTGGTAGTGGAACGACCTGCAAGAAAACCATGTTGATTCGTTGAGACAAGCCTCTTGCAGATCGGAGCGATCGCAGAATAGATAATTGATTCGAAAAGCTTCGGTATAACAGACAACTTCGCAATTGGTCTATAATTCGATATTTCGTTTTTGCTACCACTTTTGTGAATAGGAATTATTTCGCCCAGTCCGACAAATTCTTTCACTTTCTTGTAAAGTAAAAACAAAAATGGCCTGACAACGGGCGAATGACGGCCGCGTGGCTTTTTAACGGGCATATGATGGCCGCAGTCTCTCACTGGAGTGTGTCCAAAAACAAAACAGGTTTGCCTGGGAGGGTTAAAAGTCACACGGGTATCGGTCAGAATGATAGGGCAGATGAGGAATCAACTTCGAAGTTTTGTAGTTCGGAACCATAAACTGCAATTGGTAAAAAATGGGACGCTGAGAGACACCAGAAACGATGGGATTCAGCGACCACTTATAGGGAAGCTAAGGTAGTGATTAGACTATCGAGTGCGACACGGACAATAAGACACAAAAGTTTCCGGTATCAGCTGAAAGGAATGAGAATTGTTGAAGGTAAAAGCTGCCACCAGTTTTATTCAACACCAGCAAGACCCAAGCTGTTTTCGACAAACGACCAAGAGCTCAACTTCTCCGTGCTTGTAGATGACGGCAAAAAAGAAAAAACAAGGAATATCTCGTAATGCAAAAGAACGATAACTAAGCAAGAAAAGTTGAAAGGCAAAGAAGAACAATGGGTATGGAAATCGAATGAAGTTCGAATCCACGTGGTTAGGACTCGACTCCCTGATCTCACGCATGGCAGTCGGACGATTTATCCAGAGAAACAGATAGCAAAATTAGGGTCTTACCCGAATAAAAAAAAAGAGCCTTACAACGGGCGAACACCGGCCGCTTGGCTTTTTAAGAGGCATATAACGGCCGTAGAGGTTTTAACTATTTTCAATAGGAGAATATACGGCCTTACGACGGCCAAACTTGACCAAAAGATTTAAATGGCCAATTAATGAGCTGTACAAATGTGAAAACGATGGCAACTTTACTGGGGTACTCCAGCCCCTACACTCGACACTGATTTGTCGAATAGGATATTGTATCCGTATCCGTCTGTGAATAGGATATTGTCATGGTCCTTGTCGGGTTGGAGATCTTCCCATTCCTCTCTGGTGGCACCTGGATATTGCGGTCTCTGCCGAAATTTATTTTGTCACCATGTTATCGATAGGCCAAACTGTCGTTTCCTGTTATAGAAACCGTAGTATAGGAGATAGTAGCAGATCGAGAACTAATTTTTGAATTCACCAACCATTATTACAAGAAGCAAAAAGAACTATACATACAGCTGACGTGTTCATTTATCAAAAATTTGGTTATCTACACCATGAATGCATACAGAGTTATGTATACTGACCACGCATCTAAATATGATAGGCAAAGATTTTTTATTGCAAACGACGAAGCAGTTCTTCTTATCTTATAAGTAAGGCTTTCAAAAGGTGATTGCAACAAGTCACGAACACAAACGCAATTGCAATTATATCGTATCTTGAAGCGAATTCCGCAATAAATAACTTCGCCTTCTAAATTATTGCTAGACTAGATAAAACTATGTATCTTTAAGAGCTCACAGTAGTCAGTAGCTGCGATATAATGAATTATTCCCCCTCAACATTTCCATCCATAATTACTGCTCTTGTACTAACATACGTTTCGAGTAACTTTACAAGAAAAAAGAACAAAATGTTTCTACTTAAAAGCTGAATTAACTTGAAGTAATTAACAGCACGCAAGACTTTATGTATGGTCGACAATGTATTCGTCCAAGACTTCCTCGTATCTTTGAATGTATTTTTGTTGTAATATTTAATAAATATTAAATAAAAGCTCGGGAATATAATCAGGAATTATGGTCATAACTTCTACCCCATTATAATGAACACTTTTCTCCAAAATGGAAAAAAATAAAGAATATTGGTCCAACACCTCCTTCGCCTTCGTAAATAAGAATTTAATATCCCCACACACAAAAAAATTTATATTCTTTGAAGTCGTGACACACAAAAGCAATTTACGATAATTTCACGCAATCTCGATAATTATAGCGTGGCGTTCGAAATGTGGTTTTTTTCCTCCAAGCTTCAGAACACCTCCACAGCCGAAGATTTTGAACTCCTGCAGCCCACACGATCCACAGAATTCACTCTAATTAAGACCGCCTCGGGAATGCTAATTAAAGACGGCCAGGTACGGCGCTGATTAAATATGAATTCATAATTAAGAAAAAAATCACTCCGTTCTGGTAGCTGGATGCCGTGGTAGTCTCAGCCCAGCGCTCCAGTGGCAATTACCGCATCCACGACGCTCATATATTCCGGCCGCGGGTTGGCGTGGGAATGCACAGTAGTGAAGTCTTGACACCTTCGTATCTAAGACACCTACCAGGCATTGGCGATCTTCTCGAGTATTTTTTTCACCTTAATTCGATGTAAATTTTTCCAGTTGAAGTGATCGAGCCGCGGCTGCGCGCTAGCCCGAAACGCTTCGCTGGCTTTCTCGATCGCTGCTGGTCCGCTGGCTTCCCGCTTCTAGACCTGTATTTATAAGCACGAGATTCAGGTTTGGAGGCTCCACACAGCAAGACGCAAGCGCAAGTATCCAGTAGCTGCGAAAAAATGGCGAATTTAAAAGTAGCAAATGGGGCGAGTTGTAAATTATTTAAAAGTTTTCGGCTGCCGTTGGAGATTTTTATTGTGCGCAGAAGCCACCGGCTTTGATTATGTGTTAATCTCGAGGCGATTTTGTCTTGTACGCCCACATCTAATGGCAAGCACGAGTAGTATGGTCATTGTGGTGGCCATGGTAGACGACCACTGTGTGTAGAATTGTCCATTCGTTTCGGCCCCGTAGACCGGTGTCTAATTGCGACGAAAGGTGCTTATCAAAAACTGGACACTGGTCGCTCGTAAATTCTTCAGTTTATGTCCGAACTGTGCTGAGCTGTGAGTTGGTTGATTCATTTCGACTTGGAAATTAGAGATTAGCCCCCAAGACGGGGAAACACGTCTTTGTTAATTATTCGGCATTCACAGAAATTTTTTTAAAGTTTCCCAGATTAAAAGACAAGAAGTTCTCAAGAATTTCCGTGGAGACTTCTCGAGGATTTTTTTATCTTTTTTATTTTTGATAAACTTAATGAGGGGACAATGACTCGATGCCTCTTGACTATCTGATATCAGTTCTTAACTTAATGATTACACCCAGAAAGAGATTTTTAATTGTTTCATTAAATATTTTCTTAAGCATTTCTTTTAACATTTTATGAAACTGTCACTTGGCTTGACAGGGATCATCCGTTGTAATAAAGAGACATTCTTAATGTCCTTGATCCCATCTTACACTTGATCACTTCAGAAGATATCACCTCCATTCCGGATACTTGAATTGGCGGATATTGCATTTTTATCTTGTTTTAAAACAAGTCCGGAAATTATTGTTCTCCCCTTTTTCAAGTGTAGTTTCTCTACTGTGCAGTCGTGACTGGACTCGTCTCGTTCACCATATTTCTTTGGGGCAGTAAAGCTGAAAACGAAAAATAAATACAAAATAAATAAATTGTTGCAGAGAATAATGCCTTTCGTTTCCAACCCAGTAAATACTGAACAAACATACACGCAATGCCGCTGGTAACCCATTCGTCCTTTATGTTGAATTTGCATTTTGAAAAAAAATGGGGACTGATGAAGGAAAATAAACACAAAGTAAAGTTGAGTTGTGTTGTTTCGATGTTGACAGTTTTTTTTGTGGAGGAAATATTCAGTGGTGGTCTCTGGATTTAGTTTGGACAGCGTATTTACTTATGTTTGAAGGATTCTTTCTTTACGAGAGAAACTATTGCTTGTTAAATTGTACGTGGTGGTAATATTCTGTTGTTTTCTTGGACTATGTTGATTTAGGCTGAAGGAACAAAAGATGCTAAACAAAAGTCGTCGTCTCCTATTTCAATATTTCAAAGAAAAAGGACTGGATTCAATGAGAAACATTTGGTATAGACAGTTCCTCGATTGGCCATAGTAGGGCTTCAATCGATATTTTTTGGTTTGTTATGTGGAAAAATCAAGCTTAAGGATCACCCTTTTCACAAGTTTAAGCTTAGGTACAGAGCCGGATTAAGGATCTGAAGATCCCTGGGCAAAACCTGTGTTGCGAGCCTAATCCCTCAATTCCTACTTCTTGGCACTTTAGGAGCTATCTAATGAAGGGTAGAACACAAAATCGAGCGACACGTTCATATTACATACAAACCAACCTTTGATACGGTGCATATTCATGCTAATGAGGAAAAAGTATGGTAGTATAGCTATGCTGGTCCGGACCACCTATGTATTTCATAATATTACCCAATCAAGCATTTCGTTAGTGTCTTGGGCTGGAGCTTTTGCGGTTTGTGTCCTGGGAACTGCTTGGTATCGGTTCCCAGGACACAATGCAGTTTGGTATCGGTTCCCAGGACACAAACCACGGTTCGGGTATCTTTGCTCTCCTAGTTTAGTGTATTGGATGGGCTCTCAAGCTGGGGTAGTCTACCAGGCAGACCAACCTACCTGTTTAGCTGTGTAGCTGGCTGCCTGTATAGCTGTCCACCTGAAAGTTTTAATCTAGCTGTATCTAACTTGTGTTTTGTATATAAATTGATGCCACATCCAGAAGGACCAGGCAGGGTTGTAAATGGCTAGGTCAGTTGGTCTGTCGAGTCTACCTGCCTGCTTTGTCTAGACTATCTAGTTAAGTTTAAGTTGTGTATGTTTTGTGGGTAAAACTATTATAAAATATTACTGGGCTTAGCTTCAAAATCCAATTTGAAACAACTGGAACGTTTTAAGTTTACCAAAACGAAAACTCTTCCCAAGACACAAACCGGAGCTTCAGTCCAAGACAAAAACGAAAATCCCGGTTGTGCAAGAGGTGTCGCCGGACAATTTTATGCTTAAATCCGGTCCTGCTTAGGTGTGATCCTTTATACTACCCACCCAGTTTGTCATTTTGTTCACGTCATGGTGTAATATCTAGAAGCAAGCTTAGCTCGAGGGACAGGAAAAAATAGGCAAAGACGAGTCTGGAAGATGCATACTGAGGAGACCGAAGACTTAGATGGTGTTATATCTCTTATAACAAGTGACACCCCCGAACCAGTCGCTAGGTAAAAATCTGAGAAAAATCGTAGCGTAGTTAGTTAGTTATTGACGGGGCAGAAAACTTGACGAACCATTGCAACCAGGTCATAAACGTCTCTGTAGTCATCGCCGTTCTGCCGTAGTTCCTGGAGGAGCTCGATGACTTCATTCTCATGGAACTCTTACTTCATTCTCTGTCGATGGAATATTAACATGGGGGCATTTTCCGGCTGTAGTGGGGCATACCTCAACCGTAACCGCCTTGTTTTGGAAACGCATGATATGCCAGTCTCATGACAATTATATATTCTATCTGGCGTCAGATTATCGAGCAAAGAATATCCACAACCACTTTGTTAAAGCCCCTTACTCGAGCTGCCGATGTAACTTCTGGCTTTCAGATGGATAAATCCGGACGACGCTTTATGAACCCTTTTAACCAATCTACGCCAGATATTTTTTTGTCATGGTTAAGTTTGTGAGCCTTAGCATCTTTTTCTGCCAACTGATACACTAGCCTTCGTATGACGACAGTGGTTAATCCAAGCAAAAGTTTCTCCGATGAGGATGGAGCTCTCGGAGGGCAATCTCGAGGTGCCAGGACCAATTCCATATTCCCTTTCAAGCCATTATATAACCTTGGCACAACAACTCCCGGTACCTTCCGTTCCATCGGGTCTAGTCTCCAGCTATCCAACCTTAACTTTTACCGGACCAGGTGGATTGCGATACTTCGCCGGTAGAAGCCCACAGGCCTGCGCGAGTTGATAATACGTAGATAAAGGCAACATCTGTTGAGCCTTTACAAAAGCTTGGTGCCAGACGATCATGGTAATAACAAAAAAGGGTACCTATGGAAGCTTCCTAACCAGTGAAACTGACAGCATGCCTTAATAAATAGAGTTTTAACACTTGAAGAGGGCATCAGCTCTAGTGTAGTATGTTGAGATGAGCCGAACTTAAAAGAGGCAGTACATTTGCCCCTTACATCATGGTAAAATGTACTGAGGTGTCAATTTTTTTAAATGCGCCGGTTCCCGGCATGCAGAGTAGATCCGGACTTAAACTGGGTAGTAAATTTGTCCCTTACACCATAGTAACTTGTTTTGAGGTCTCAAATTTTTTTATTTCTTACAATTTTGGAGGAAGTGGAATTTTGTACTGGAGAGAAATTTCTTACATTTTTGAGGCAGTGAAGTTTCCAACATAAAATAAGGTGAGGGGAGATTGTAAATACTTGCAGGAGAGGTATTTCTTATAATTTTTGCAGCATTACAAAAGCGTCCTGAAGTGTGTCATTGTACTGGCTCAAAAAGAGGCAACTCTTACATACTCATTTTATAATCGTGTCCTTCTTCTTCGATGGTTCTACAGCCCAATTCGAGTCTGAGCCTCCATCAGCTTCTTCTTTCTCTTGTCTCCAGTTTCTTATATTGAGCAGTTTTGCTGCATCGGCCTTAACATTGTCTTCCCAGTCTTGCATTAACCAGGTTAAACCCAGTTGATAAATGTTACTCCTAGCTTGAAAAAATGTAGTCTTTGATTGAATACTAGTCAATCCTTGTCTGATTTATCAATACTCCCAAAAATTCTTTCAACAAGCCCAATTCGAATAGAATAATTTAGTAAACGATCCATTTAAGAGTGCATGCTCGCTTAAAATTTATTTCCATTTGATTTTATATACAAGAAAAAAACCATTTAAACTAAATCAATATACCGGAAACTATTTTTTTTTTTTATTACAAAACGTTCAGGTGTGTGTATTTCCCAGAATATAAACAACTTTAAACACTTCCAATAAATCACCGAGCTTAGAACCTGCTAAAAAACACAAACCGATCTAAAAATGTTATAAATCTGCTGCGTAGGCTGCCCGCGATCTATGATCATGTCCGATCTTGGCTTTTAGCTAAAACGAATTAGATTTAAAATAAAAATTTATTCTCTCCCCCTCCAAAAAAAAAATATATAACAAAAACTAATCGGAATTATACACCAAAAAAAAAAATAAAGATCGGGTGAAATGACCGGCAGAAATTTCTTCCAACGCGATCTTTCTTAAAGGCAGTAGAAAAAAAATAATAATAACAACAACAACGTGAAATACCTCTTCGCGCACGTCCAACATTAAATCTTACGCATTAGGAAAAAAATTTCCGACGAAAAAATCACGTACCGGACTGGACGCACCTGAGAGGAGGCCATTACCGCCGCGCATGGTGAGCCAATCGACCAAAACTGATGAGGAAGGCAAAACGTCTTTAAAAAATAAACAACAGACAAAAAAGGTCCATGAAAAGAGTTAGAGGCCTCATTTAGAAGATCACTGGTACATCATGAGTCTACCGAGTCGTAAATCTATTCGCGGTTTGACCACATGGGTCTTCGGCTCGTAGATAGATATAGGCAGAGAGAGGTACACCTTGGTTGGTTAAAAGAAACAAATGAGTCCCTATCTGGTCTAGGTCTTACCGGTCCACTAGGTAATGGATTTTCGTCAGACCTTATACTCTATACTCCGAGACAACAACTGTACCACAACGTCATAGCTAGCCTATTGGTCTGCACCTTAATGGGTTCCTGATTACTTTTTTACTCTCCCCCTATAGTTCAGTGCGCTGGCTGGCATCTTCCCCCGCGGTATGGCAGAGCCCTCGATCGCTTCTTTCTTTCTTCTTCTTAAGCCCAGGTGATCTTCGGCGTCTTCTGCTGCACCTTCCAAACCTCAAATGTATTTCGTTTCATGCTTGATTTCTTATACGGTGGATTATCTGAAATCTTACGAGATGCTTTTTTTCTGCCTTTCTTCTCGTTGTTTTTTTTTTCCTTCTCATATTTTTTGGATGCGATCTTACCGATCTGTGTGCAGCCCAGTGGAAGCTTAACTCACCTGGGGATCCGTCGATATTTATGTGCCAGGATGATATCAAACTTTGTCATCTCTGATCTTAGAACCGTGATTGTTGTTTGGGAAATTGTGTAGAAAGGATTGAATAAAGGTTCAGGGGATATTTTTCGTTGTTGTTGTTGTTGTTGTGGTTAAGGTAGAGATTCCAGGCTAGTGTGTAGGGGACTTTAGATTTTGTGTAAATGAGATTAGAGACAAAATACTCAGGTGTTCACTGTTTTCGGTGACAGGTTGGTATTAGGTGCGTTGGGATCAAAGGGTAAGTCGAGAATTTATCTACTTAAGTTCAGAGCTTAAGGACATTGAAAATTCTAGGAGGATTTAATAGAGATCAAATAAATCATTGGTGGCTTTAATTGTTTCGAGGGGGTTGAAGATTATTTTAATTTAGAGGGTATTAAGGGGGATTTCTTGTTGATTGGTTTATATTGTATTTTATTATTCACATATACCGGAGTGACAAAAATTTATGCTGTATAACTTGGAAGAGATCTGAGAGCCGCATATCGCTTTGTAGGCCACTTTTACATCACTTGTTAAAATGGAGTACCAAAACCGAAATGATCAGTTTTTATGTGAAAATTCTAGCTTAGGAGTCTCCCCTTGTGCTACCAGTCTGACATGTCATACTCGTCATGGTGCAACGTCTAGTAGTAAGGATGTTAGACTACGTTTTGATCAACGCAAGATTCCGATCGACGCTCAAAGACGTATGGTGCGAACGAAATTACAGATTTAATTACACAGAGCGAGGAAAACGGTGGCACCACCAACCAAAAAGAATTGTGCGTACTTACGGGACCCAACCATCGGATGAGAGTTTCAAATGATATTATCCAACAAATTCGCGGCGTTCGCAATACCGGACGATATCGATGAAGAAGATAAGCAATTGTCGGAGTATATTGTGGGGTATGCAAAGGAGCAGTGCCCACCTATCCTTAAACGGACGCAGCCATGGACAGCTGATCTTGGACAGCTGTCTGGACCTCGTCGATCAGCGGAAACGAATGAAACACGTTGACTTTGAGGATTACTGACGATTGAACAAAGAAGTTTGACAGAAAATGAAATCGGAATGAGAAGCGTACTGGAATAACGTTGCGGCCAATATGGAAGAAACGGCGTCTAGACCCGAGTACCGGATGCTGTACCAGACAATCCAGCGGTTAGGCGGCAAAACAACATCAACAAACGACAACATCAAAAAATCGGATGGAACTTTCACCTGCAGCGGTGAAGACAATTCTTCCACCAGCTGTACAACCACGATCCGCCACAAGATCCAGGTCCCAAACCGGACGAATCATTTTATCGATACGGAACCGACAATTATCGATGTGAAGACGGCAATAAAATCGCTGAAAAATGGAAAATCGCCGGGAATAGACCAACAAAACGCCGATATGATCAAATGTGATGTCTAATCACAACGACTCCATTTCCTTATAACACACATATGGCATTCGGATCATGTCCCGAGGGCGATCGTTCTCCCAATTTCGAAAGAAGGAGACATTAGAGAATGCAAGAATTATCGCGGTATTAGCCTCCTTCCGATCGCCGGCAAAGTATTTACGAAAATTATGCAATCGAGGCTACAGAAACATCGAGAGCAAACGAGCCGCACAAAGACCACATCGACGAGGCATTGACCAAATATTCGCTTTCCGTCTGCTAATAGAAGAAGGAATTTGTTACAGCAATCGAACTGTCGTCATTTTCATCGATTTCAAATCCGCTTTCGATTGCATCATCATGTTTCGATTGGAATAACTTGTGGAGAAACTTGTCCAAGCGTCGTACGATGGCTCTACCAGCAACGTTCGTATTCGAAGCGACTTATCAGAGGAGTTCCCGATTTAAACAGGTGTCCGACAAGGAGATGTCGGTTCGCGACTTCTCTTCAACGTTGCTATCGACGCGATTATGCGTGAAGCATTCCATGGACGACGCGGAGTTCGATACGACGGCAACAACTTCGTTATCGATTTGATGCTCGCCGACAATAGAATGGAATGGAGAATGGACAAGCAACGATCTCCTTATACGACATTTCCCGCATCGTTGTATGGGTTAAAAATCCATGCGGAAAAGATGGAACCCAAATCGAACATTTTGCGATATTCAAATATTTGGGATCATTGGTTGAGGAAAAGAAAGCGGCATCGACGGCCAACGATCACAGCGTAATCCGTCAGGAAACAGAAACTTGGTTCAAGTGGTGCATATGGAAACGATCACATATTACCATCAAAACGAAAGTACGCCTTTACCGAACGTTGATGCTTCCGATTATTCTTTACAGATCGGAAACGTAGACAATGCTAAAACCGGACCTCAATAACCTCGAGGTCTTTCAAATACGATGTTTGAGGCAGATTGTCGGTGTCTCACTCCGCGATCACCTTCGAAACGAGACAGTTGGACGAAGATGCGGTCAAGAAGAAGAAGAAGGATCAAAAAAGAAGAAGAAAAGGCTTGGTCCGAAAGAGGAAGACAGGGTCAGCTTTGCCCATACTTTGCCTGAAGTGATCATGCACACTTTTTTTATGTGAAAGACGGAGCTCCTAGATAAACCCCTTTGAAGTGTCTGCTGGTCAACTGTGCATTGCCGAACCTCAATTTCATTCGGAAGATAGTATAAGTAGAATGCAAGAGCTATCAGTGTCAAAAAGTGATCTTACTCAACCCTCTACCACTCAATACCGCCTTCAGTGTCGAACAGGAGGTCAATTCTTCGTTTGATATGCATTTAGATTATGCCAAGAGAAAGAGCGGGAAGTACTACAAAAGGGCAGGAACAAAAGAAGGAATACCATCTGAGTCGAAGTGGTAGAAACAGTAAGGACTAAGGCTCTGCATGGAATCGAACCATGGACCTCTGAAATGGTAGTCTGGCCCTTTAACCTCTACACCAGTGGGGTCCTGACATTAAAAAATAAGGCCTGGTAGATTCTTGCTTAAAATTCTCGTTTTCTTTGCCTTTTTATAAATTCCAGTCGACAAGTCTTGCCCCATAACTCAGTTTTTACTTTACGATTTATTTCTCACTATGTCTTCTATGTCTTCTCACCACATTAGAATATCCTCAAGTCATATGCACGTTTACGGTATTATTAATTTCTGAAGAAACGTAAATGTCCCAAAAAAATGATTTTGAATATCATTACCTACCACTGAACGGGAACGGACTTAGCCCGGACTAAAGAAAACACATAATAATGAATATCATCAATTGTTGTTATCAATGCAAGTCATGACTGCTCATTCAAATGTTTCCAACGCAACTTGCACTTGTTGTATGCCATAAAAATAAAATAATTAAAATTCTTTAGACAACAAGCCTTTAAAAACAATTATTTGAAACACTCCTGAACTACGCATTTCAATAACAAAGGAAAAAAATTTTTATTACACACCCGGCATTATCTGGTTTCTGTTGGTATTCATGTAAACGTAGCAACTTCAACGACAAAATTTAATTTAGTAGCTGCGCAAAGTCAACCTCGGTTCTTCAAAATTCTTATCACAGTCTGAACGTCATAAAGATAACAAAACTGAAAAAAAGTTTAACTCACGTTCTGAGGTAGCGTGAAAATTTTATCTTTAAAGATAACTGGGGAAAAAAAATGTTTTCTAAGCCCAGTTTTTTTATTTCTTCTTCTTCTGTGTAGTCTGTAGTTATCGCTTACCTTGAGCAAATATTACTGATAACAAAACAAAATATAAATATTGAGTAAATAGATATTTTTATAATTTTTTTTTATTTATCTTTCAGGGTTTTCTTTACGTATTAAGTAACCCGAAAATGCCAACAGAGGGTTCAGCTGTGATTGAAGATCGTGCCATACCATTGGTGCGATCTTCACGTATCGATCAGTTCCTACAATCGCCAACTGGTTCAACATCAGCAGCGTCTACAGCAAATGTACCTGGATCAATCCGTAGCTCGTCGGGGGGCCGAGCAGCATCTGCGACTTCGAACAGTTCCAGCTACGAGGCGCAATTAGCATATCAGCATCACCTTACCGCTGGAATACTCAATACAACGCCTCAGCATCATCATCGTGAAACATCCGCATTTGTACCTGTGCTGCCATCTAGAAGTCTACGTGGTCCATCGATATATTCAAGTATGATCGATGGACCAGATCAACTTAATAAAGATGGATCTGCGAAACGAGGATCTAGCTATGAATTAATTGCAATGATGGCCGACAAGCGAAAGGAGCTGGCGTTACGTGAAGCGGCGGCTATGCTGCTACCACGGCCGGGAGTTAATCCTGGACAGGGTCCTGCACCACCTCCCGGCATATATCCACCGCCAGCTTTCTTAGGTGGTCCCGGGCCATCACCGACAGCGCCCGGGACTTTCGCGTTTCCACCATCGGCCGCTGGTCTTTTTCCGCCTGGCGTACCACCAGGTATGCATGCTAGCCTCGATCGCAGATTGCTGCGCGCACCTGGACGTGCATCACGCCCGAAAAAACAATTTATATGTAAATTTTGTAATCGACAGTTTACTAAGTCCTATAACCTGCTAATACACGAGCGAACGCACACCGATGAACGGCCGTACTCGTGTGATATCTGCGGCAAGGCATTCCGACGACAAGATCACCTCAGGGACCATAGGTACGTACTCTACACTATATACAACCAATTTATGCTCTCTTAAATTATATACCTTCAAGCCCAAACCACTTGCGCACGGCGTAAAAGAAGCTTAGTGAATCCAAAATACCGAGTGCACCTCCAGGTGAATCTGATAAATTTCTAAAATCACTGTAATAACGAAAATAATGCTGATCGTTCTGATCCGCTCTAGTTTGGCATTTCCTCAAGACAATCCACCTGAGCGGGCTGCTCTAGTGGCGAGCATAAACGCTTAATTAAGGCTCGCGTAAACCAGTCTTTTCCCCCTCAAACCCGGAGCATAGCTGAACACTGGCAACTGGCAACATGAAGGGTCTGGGTTCGATTTGCAATAAAATTGATTTACAACCTTTCCGCCGCATTTCTTCAATTACTACACAAATTCTTGATGGCTTCTTACATACAGCAAACCGACGACGATGATCTGCCATGCTATACTCAACATATAATCGCGCTTAGAGTTGATCGAAATCGAATTGGCTTAAAGGTTGGCGAAATTCAGGTGGGTTAGATTGGCTCGTCGTCGGCTGGCAGGCAGGCAGCCATGATCGATTTCGATTTATATTGGTGCGGCTTTGTCATTGATATCGGGCCTGGATTTACGCGATCGTAAATGTAAGATGAGGGTACAGATGCAGATCAAATTTAGTTTTGAGGTTTTGTTCAATATCAGCTTATTTTTTTAATGACACACGATCATCGAATGGTTTATTATTATTTTTTTTATCGATACTCATTTGGAAAACAATAAGTTGGTCTGGAGTTGGACTCTGGTGCTGTCGCCGCGTTACAATTACAAAATTATGCAAATTGCACATCGATTTAATCTGGGCTGTCTTAATCGGAATTGGGCTACTCTAATTTCGGCAAGGTTTTTCGCTAAATATTTTAAAATGAATCATAGGTTTTGGAAATGTCAGACAACTTAACTGTGTAGAAATGGAGTTTTCTGTATAAGCTGGTGAACGAACATAGGTTGATATTATTAAAAAATGTGTTTCGGTGTAGTTGATGAGAATATTAACAAGTCTAACGGGTAGTTGGTTGGAAAAATACAATTATACCCCTTTCCTGGGTCGACAGTCTAGTTGGTATTCGTCGTATATGTATAGTCCATTAAAAATGGACCTTCAACCTTGGAACAAATAACCGAAATCTGAACAAATTTTCGAAATCATAAGGAGTTCTGCTGATGATAAGCAGGACGACTTGATAGGGTTTAGCAGGAATTTATACTGAACTAACCATTCAGCCAGGTGTTTCATATCACGTTTTTGCTGAACAGTACAATCCTCGATAAGTCCAAAAGGTTTGCTTAGATAGATCTGTACGTCATCGGCAAATAAATGAATAGAAGAATGTTTGACTGTATTTGGAAGGTTGTTTATATAGAGGCTGAAAAGCACGGGTCCCAGAACACAGCCTTGAGGTATTCCAAGATCAAGAAGCGAATTTTCCGAGAGATTCTTGTAACTTAAAAATTTGGGAACACTCCTTTAGAAATCTTTCAAAAAGTTTGACTGCAGTAGGGCCGGGTCTTATTTTTCAAATAACATCATGGTTAAATGAATCAAAACTTTAGAGAAAACGAGCATTGTTGTTTTATTGTCGAGAGTGATAAATAGGTTTAAAAACAAGACAATGGTGAAAAGTGTTTTCGAAAGGGGGCTTCTGGCTGTTTACCGATCGAGCTAGTCTCGTGTTGTGGGAGAAACATTGCCGTGTTAGCATTTCGATGAAACCACCGCTTTAGTTATACTTCCTAAACTGTTCCAGGGGTGCAACGTTCTTATGATAACTCAATGTGGATTTACGGAAGTGTAGTTAGAATGTGAAGATCAATTTTTAAAGCTACGCAATTTCCAAAACTATTTCACCCAAGGATTACACTGAAGATGTTATTATTTTGGTAACCGGTGAAGCAGAGAGTAGCCAATCAATGTGCATCAAGCACTCACTTGAGTCTTCTGACTGGTGTACAAGTCTTGGGGTTTGTGTCAATCCTGATAAAAAAGTTTTGGTACCATTTACCACGAATTCCTCACTTGGGAGATCGGTGCACGATCATTTGGGGTACTCACTGGCAAAAGTTTAGGGTTCTCACAATAATGCTAATGCTCTCATTGCTGGGAATCATAAACGGTGACAGGCCAGCAGAACGACTGAGGAAAAGATGGTTTGAAGCCGTCGGTACAGATGCTGCACACCTGTTGGGGGTACGAAATTGGAGGTATCTAGTCAATGAGAGAGAAGGTTGGAGGAGAAAACTGAAGGAGGCCACGGCTCGATTTGGGCTGTAGTGCCATTGAACTGAACTGAACTGAACTAATGCTGGAATTAGATATGACGACTGGAAGTAGCACATGGACCACCTGAAAACAGGACTCACAAAAATTGCCAGTCTTTCAATGTTGTTATGGTGGCACGATGAAGCCAGATAGGGCCTTGTTATGGTGACAAACGACCAGGAATAAAAGCTTTGCTTTCAAATAAAACCAGAATCGTAGAATGGACAGGCTTTTCTAGTATAGAACCACCTTAACGACTTAAAACCCGGGCTTTCTTCTCAACCTGGTATCACCTGGACAATGCTTTTCAGCGGGAAAAGTCTAAATTCATCAATTTTATAGAAAAAACTTGATAGGAAGGCCAGAGTAAAAATAAAAAAATAGACTAGGGTGCACATGCGGCTTCACGACGCCCAAACTTGACCAAAAGATTTAAATGGCTAAATACTGAGCTCTACAAACGGGCATACGATGGCAGCTTTTCACGAAGAACGCGGTTGTCTGAACTTCGGTTGAAATAATAATCAATCAACAACAAAGTTAAAAAAAACGTCATGAAACAGTGTAAGAAAGACTTGGCGTTAGAACAGCAATTCAAAGTAACAACGTGGAAGTACAAACAAGACAATTAGTTGCTGATCAATACAAATCCCACGTCAAAGGAAATAGCCGAACTTTTGCTATATGCTCCAAGTTGTACAGGCAAAATATTTGTTATCAATTTGATCTTGGTGTCGATTCGAATGCAGAATGAGATTGCACTTACAGTGACATTATCGGGAATTGCATCAACGCTGCCTGATAGTGGACGTACAGTGCAAACACGGATGACTTTGGTTTTTAAAACGAACGAAGTAACACTTTTCTTTTTGAATGTACTTTTGTTTTCATTTGATACTGCCACTACCTACGGAAAAAGTGTTTTTGAGATTCCCAATTGTTTTGGCGCACGCCTTACTATTGGCGTTTGATATACAGGACTACAAAAGTTTTAAATGACGTCCGTAGTACTTAAAGATCTTAAACCTCATAAAAAGTGGAAGAAGGAGAACCGGGGGTGGCAAATGTGTTTGAAAGCGTGGGTTTATACCTGATCAATGTACAATAAGGCAGCCAAAATAAACGAATTCTGTTCAAATAGGAGTAAAGTGTATTCCAGGCACAGGAGCTGTGTTTTTTCTTCCATCATCGGTTAATGTGGCGCCTAGCGTGCTAAGAGACAAATCAACCATTAGGCAGCACTTCGTTTTTAAGATACCGGGATCCTGTCGAGAGAGCTCTTGCTGCTCCAAACAAAAGTGAGTTTGGAGTTTCTGTTCATTGCAACGGACATGAGCTCACAATCAGCGAATATCAGCGTAACGTCATCAGAGAATCTATAAAATAGGTTTGGAAGGCATTGATCGAAGTTTCTTTAAAAAGATAACAAAAAGTTCGGGCTATCAAATTGTTCCCTGTGGAACACCAGCAAATATGTCGCGCGCTCAAATAGACACCATATGCTATATTGATTCAACCGCCAATCCATACTTTTTTAGGCGCTTTTTAATACACATAAGACGTCTTCCAGCAGAACTTTTCTTTTTTCTAAGAAAATCCATGCCGCTGAACTTATTAAAAACCAAAGCATACATTCTGTGCAAAAATTTCATGGAATCCGGACAGCAAAAAATCAATTAGTGAATGTAAAATTTTTTTTACTTAACAAAATTCTTAAAGACTATGTTAATATGAAATACTTTTGAATATCACCCACAAGGAAAGGCATTTTTTTTCTATTGCTGTTTATTTGTATCTAATAAAATTTGGTATTAAAAATTACCATATTTAAGTATCAAATTAAGTTTTTATGAACGCACAACTTAAGATACGGATTTAGCAAATCTAATTTCCTTTAAAATGCACCAAAAACTATGAATATCTGCCCGTCTCTGTTTCTTTCTCTGGTTAGTATATTAAGCATAAAACCGTAAAAACGTATCATCATCAAAATAAATCTCCATAATCTTATATGCGCGAATGAAAGACTCATCCTCGTCGTCGTTCGTATGGTGGTACTCACGTAAGCCGTTCACAACCTGATTCACACACAAAAATTTGAAATAATTTTAGTTGAACGAAAAAAAGTAAATATATTTATATAAAATATAAAAAAATAAAAAAAAAAAAATAAATAATGACAGCGAAAAAAAATTGATTAAAATAAAATGTAAACGGTCCAACCACACCTTAAATATTTCGATTCAGTTCAGATAGCGATTAACAGGCCCATTAAGCGCATTTAATTATAATACTTTGGCGTTTTTGGGGGCTTTTCACCTCTCTCTCGAGCCGTCGTATTTTTGGTCAGTGTGTGCATGAGCCAAGAAGTCACCTTCCAATCAGGTGAAACTTAAGCGCCTCAAAGATGGTTGGCTCCTCAGGCAACGTAGTATATGTATGGATATAATATGCAAATGGCATTAATTTTTCAATCATTAAGAAATATCTTTTTTCCCTTTCCCCATTGCCGCGCGATATATATAATTTTATGCTTTGGATCTCGATGGACGTAGATGGACCGCATCTCCTCCAGTCTCTACCATAAACCGAGCAAACACTTCCCAAAATCTCTCGAACCAACCGTCGAACGATCGTGTGCCTTTGATACGTTCGAACAGAAATTTGGTTTATACGAATACCCAAAGTGTCGTTCACGTTTTTTTGTTTTCTGTGTATTTTTTTGTTTTATTTTAAAATAATTAATGCCATAAATTATACGGAGGCTATCTTAATTAACGTTAACATAAAGTGTGCTTCGCGGAAGACGACGAAAAAAAAAATCATAAAAACAAAATGCTTCTTATGCAGAGAAACTTATGCAAAAGAAGCAGATTAAAACTGGCTAAAGGGGAAAAAGTAGTAGAAGCAGAAACGAAGGCGCTGAGGAAAAAACTCGTCTCTTACAAACTTTTACTTGTTTGATCGGAGGATACCTGGCAGGTCCAGCGAGATGTACTTGCTAAGATCTTGCTGCTTTCCTCTGGTACACATTTCGAAGAATGTCCATTAACGTCCGCGCTGTACACAAGAACCGGTTCACAGCTTAAGATTTGTGTTTTTTTCCTGCCTTTGGCTGTGCTCCTCCAGCCATCGAGCGACTCCAGCCGGGACCAGATCTCGGCTGTAGAACGTCTTCTGAGATTGCATCCAAACTGTACCAAACGAGAAAAGAAAATCGTAATCACTGAAAGAAAACACTTGACTCATCGCGGCCACTTTCAGCTACACATGCGATTCCTCATATTCCTTCGCGGTCTCCTCTCCATGTTTAGATCCCTCTTCTGTATGCCGTTCCACAGTAATTACACTTAATTTTCTGATAATTATAAGAACGGCCCGAGCACCAGGCATTTTCCCTACCTTCAATCTCAATCGCTGCACTCGGAAGAAAATGATCTCGTTTCATACTCCTTATCCTAATGGATTTCATAGAATGAGATCGGGACCCACCTCCCGAGCTGAGGTAGATTGCAATCGTGGCTCATACACAATTTCTGAAGAGATTGGCTTAGAATATCGCCCTCATCCATGAAGAAATATTAAAATGCATACTGCATCAATTACCTACCTTCTAGGTATCTCTCCTAAGCAGCAACCAACCCCTCCCCCTCCCTGTGTATGCCCACCTGCAGATGCCGATGGACTCTCGGTGTACTGTGTGGACTCTGTTCAGTCATCCCTTTTAATGGATTGAAGCAATTTACGTAGATAAAACTACTTAAGGCCGATGTAGAAGTTGCTTGTAACCAAATAAAATTGATTGCTACACGTTTCTGGTTCTACACGTTCGGAGGTGTTCAAAATGTTCTTCACTTATTAATAATATGGTAATGAAAATATTTGCGACTCTTCCTTGTAATGGCATGCAAATGCCTTGTTATCGTGAGTAATGATGGTGCACATCCGCCGGTCGTAGCTGGAGGATTTTTATGCAAGCAATGCTAAAAGCAAAGGGTGCTGGAGAATAGCAGAGATTGACCTTGAAATGTGATCATATTTCGAATGATTTTGATGGTGCTGTCGAACCAGAGGAGGAGCTCCAGCAAATAAGCTTAACGCCTGCGCCTGCTCCGATATGTTTCATCAGCATCCGATCTTCTGGCGTATTCTTCAGCAAACTAAAGGGTACCCATTAGCTGTTTCCGGACCGATGACTACAGTATCATATACTACTGTTTGACCACATCATCCGATTTCGCGTTGCCTTCAAAGTCCTGTGAACCCAAAACCTAAATTTAGTTTGAGAGTACCAAGATCACCAAGGAGTTGGAGGCTCCGATAATATCTGGGAGCCTCATGAGGGGCAAGCCGAAAGAGGGCTTTCCGTTTATATTCCTGATGAATACCACTGGAGCTTCTCTTGAGTCTCATTACAAATGAATTTTTTTAAAAAGCTTTATAGTTATCAGAGGCTTTAAATGTTATGTTATACCTCCCTCCTTTAAATCTTGTGGCAAGGGAAAGCGCAACCATCGCAGCCCTTAGAATAAAAGAATCCGGTTTCTGGGCTGGAATCAGGGGAGGGCACACGAAGGTACTGAACTCAGTTACTATCCCCACTAAAACCGACTTCTGCATTCCCGAAATTACCTTCACGAGGAACTACGGAGTCCACATCCCTTCACGTCGTGAATGGATAAATAGACCACACAGGTCTCAGGGTGCCATAAACGTTTTTACTGATGGCTCTAAGCTCGAGGGTCGAGTGGGAGGAGGGGTATTTTCCTCAGAACTTGGAATTGAAGTCTCCTTCCGACTTGCCGATCACTGCAGTGTATATCAAGCGGAGGTTCTAGCCATACAAGAAGCTGTTCTGCAAATCAACCAGCAAGGCGATAGGAACCGGACTGTCTACATCTTCTCAGATAGTCAGGCAGCTCTGAAAACCCTGCGCTCCTGCACAAACAGCTCTAGAACTACCTCTGAATGTCGCAGATCTCCTAACGAGATGGCTCAGCAGTTCAGGACCCTCCTCGTATGGGTGCCCGGTCACCGAAATATAGAGGGAAATTGTAAAGCTGATCAACTGGCTAGGAGAGGCACGACCGCTACTCTCCTCCCAGAAAAGGAAAGAGTTGGTATGCGTTGGGCCACCTTTAAACTCCGATGCAAGAAACACACAATCACACAAGCGAAAAAGCATTGGAGGGATCTGAATAAATGCACTTTGGCCAAATTAACCTGGCCCTCCTATGATCTGAGCCTCGGGAGACAAGAACTCTCAGTTGTAGTGGGAGTGTTGACCGGACACTGTCTGATAGGGACGCATGCGATTTCATGCGATTTGAGACCCACGATTTCTGCAGAAGCTGTAAGAACCTGGACGAGGCGGAAAGTGTACTACATCTCCTCTGTCACTGCCCGGCCCTAAGCAGGATAAGGTTAACCACATTTGGTGAACCCTTTCTAAGCAACCTTGCGGAAATCTCGAAGTTTGGGATCCCGCAGCTGAGAAGATTCATTACTTCCTCGAGATGGTTTTAACGAAGAAACGACATTTTAACATCAAGTTTAAAGTGGGATCACTATGGCATAACAATGGGCCTATCCTTTTGGCCTAAGTGTGTGGGCTTGAACCAAAAGCTCAGCCATATCTAACCTAACCTAACCTTTATAGTTATACCCGACAAAACGATGCTGGTTTCTTTCACCAGTGAACGATCACTATCGGGACTTTCGGCACCTACACTAGTAGGCAGAGCTATACGCTTTTCACAACAAGCCAAATATTTAAGAGTGACGCTATGTCAAGCTCAACTGGAACCAGCACAAGGACCCTCTGATGACCAAACGTGCAGATCCCTCTGGGCTTAACAGAGAGCTTTTGGTCCCATGTGGAACCGAAACCCATGTACTAGGGATATATACCACCATCATTAGACCCATGGTCACTTATTAAGTCCGCCATAAACGCGGCGCTGCGGCTGAAAGGATATGGTTACATGCGCGATGGTTATGCGCAAGCTCATTTTTTAATCAACATTATAGAAGGTATTCCGGAAGCGAGGATGCTCTCCTTTAAAACCCCAAAATTGGAGCAACCTTCTGTGCATATGCACGATGGGCTAACCTCACCGTGTGGAATAGTATGGTTCACGAATGGCTTCAAAACAGAGAGGTGTGAGCGCCGAAATCTGGAGTGAAACCCCCAGATTCAGTAGGGCGATAAGCCTCTGTCCCTAGCATCAGTCTTTCAAGCGGAACCAACAGATCTTTATTTTCTCTAATAGCCAAGCAGAAAGGTCAAATAGGTCAATAAGGTCTCGTAGGAGCGAATCGAAATTAGTTTAGGACTGCCAACGTGCTCTTCCGGAGCTGTGCGTTCTGCATCGCTTTACTCTTGTCTAAGTCTGCCCTCCTTAACGAGGAGCAGGGTTTCTTTTTTCGAGGAGTCCGTGCTTTAACATTCAAGTCTAAGCGACAAGTCACTAGACAGGCTGCTGAACTTATGGTTGTTCTATACAAAGCTTTAGTTTTTGTTGTTGAATTGCTTCATAGTTCAGGCAATAATGTTGATGGGCGTGAAGGGTGTCACGGGTTCTAGTTTGATTGTAGAGGTCAAGCAGCATTGGACGTGATTAGTAATCAGTTGGGGGACTGCGTTTAAAAATATAAAGCTTTCGAACCCAGCGCAGTTATTACTTTAGCCGAAATTCTCAAATTTTTTCAGTCGGGTTTGGGTAGCAATGATCTTTCCTCAAGGAGGCCAAATAGAGCATTCATAATAACGAGGCGAGACGAGGCGTTAGATGACCTATGTGGTCCTTATAGAGCAATCCGTATAGGGTTTGCATGAGGCAGTGCGGTTATCCTATTCCAGTTGATTGGTCTCTTTTGAGTGAGTTTTTACGTTAAACTTCAGTTTGAGTCACTTTTTTTTTTGTTTTATCCTCAGTTTAATATGTGGAAATTGTATGCGCGAACTGAGGTTATTTTAAAGTTCAATTCGCAAAATTTGCTTGGACTTGCGCAGTCGGGGTATTATAGCGTTTCTTCTTTTTATGCGTTGCCTGAAATTCGCAGTTTTAACGATGTACGAAAACGTTTTCTTTCTGAGAAGAATTTTGACACTGGTTTCTTCAAGTTCTTTGTTTCTGTTACTCGACGATATGTCGAAGTTTGCGAAATTTTCAACTATCTTAGACTTATGTACATCATTCGTCAGGTTGCTTCCTATTCTATTGGCCTATTGATTGGTTGGTTATATTATAGTGACAACGAGCGAGACCCAAACTCC
Source organism: Thereva unica (assembly GCA_949987705.1). Classification (NCBI taxonomy): domain Eukaryota; kingdom Metazoa; phylum Arthropoda; class Insecta; order Diptera; family Therevidae; genus Thereva; species Thereva unica. The sequence goes on from OX465285.1 coordinate 95,478,181, forward strand.
GCTGGAACGATGGCATAGACCAAGACACCCAGAGCATAGGGATGCCAAACTGGATGACAGAATGAGTTGCGTGCTGGTGTAGTAAATTTTCATGTCGACTTTTAATATGAGCGAAAAGACACACTGATACAAATATTGATGTTTGGTTGGGCATTTGAAGAAGAATTGTGTCAAGTTTCTAGAAAAGCTGACTTACTATTCGCTGTGGAACAATTGAATCAGCTCTTGTTCCACTAAGTCACGATTGGCACTGCAATAACATAACGAACTTTGGTCTACTAAACCACTCCAAATTTTAACGTAGTCTAACAACTTAACTAGCCAAATTAAATTTCGAACTTCTTTCGACATCAAAAATCTTCATGAATCACACGGCAAAAACAAAAGACTACACCGATGAGCATTTTAAAATCTTTCGTCGATGAAATTTTGGGGTCTGGCATTTTTTTATGAGATTGAATAACTTTAAGTCACGCTCCAAAAGAATTCAAAATATTTGACCAGTCCGTCCACGAGCTGGTGGAGGAATGTGACATCACGTTTCGTTATAAATAAAAGAGAGAGCCGACAGCGTGCCCTGTATCTCTTCTCAAAAACCACAAAGTAACCAAACATATACAAAAACTAAAAAAAAACACCTTATTTTCTGAACCTGTCCCAAGACAATCCGCGCCGCGAGAGGAAACCGCCCGGGTGATTTTTTCTTATTCTTCCCGACACCAAACATATAAACCGCTCTTCCCTTATTTATTTACCTCGTCCGGCACATCGGGCCCCAATCAACATCCATAATGGAGCTGCCTAGAAGCATAATCAGGCTGTCACTAAATTACCTTAAAGTGATCGTAAAAATTATCGGAACGATCAGAAATCGTAGTTGAAGGAGGCGAAATGATAAAGTCCCCCCGGCCTCGTCACCTGTCGAACGTCGTAAACTCGCCAAGATATGAGCTTTGCCCGGCCGAATCCGAAGCCCCTATAGGAAGGAGACGGCATTTGCATAAATTTAACGACACTGATAATAGAATTTCTAGCTGGTTAGCCGGGGCTGGAAGTGGATCTTGATCGGTGGAAAATAGTTGGTCCAGAAAATCGCCATACTTTTTTTTCGGTTAACCATTTTGACCTTTCCAAAAACGATCGGTATTTTTTGGTTATTGTCGAATTTGTGAGGTCTTCCGATTTGTGTAAAAATGGACGTTTTTTAAGGTAGGCAAATTTAGGGTAATTTGTGTTCGATCGGGAAATTTATCGCTGTTTAATGTAGTCTCTTAGGTAACGACGTTGCCATGGTGGTGGTTCGGGATGTTTATGGATTTATGGAGAAATTTCTCCGTTAATTAAATCAAATGGCAGAAAGAAATGCGCTTCTGCAAGTAGTTTCTAGTGGAGTAGTTCCCATGGACAGTGTGGGATTACTTTTAGAGCTATTGGAGTTGTTTTTTTAGTCTTAAAGCCGGAATCTGAGATGTTCTAGGTTGTAAACTCGAGATCGATAAATTTCATCCATGTTCAGATGCTGTCGTTAATATTTTAATGGCTGTGCAAGTTTTGTCATCGGGTTCTTAATTGGATACCAAATAGTTTTGTTTACCGTATTTTTTATAGTAGGCACCTGTGGGTGTAGGTTTTAATGGTTCTTGAAAGGATTAGTAAGTTGGTATAGTTTTTCCAATGGTTTATTTACAAGTAAAATCTTTACTAGTGGAATAGTACGACAGAAATACACGATGGCGGATGCATGCTACAGAACCGCCAGTTGTGACCGCCAATTGTGACCGCCAGTTTTGCCGAGACTATTTGGTGATTTTTATGTGAAAAGCTTTTATGACGATCGCTTAGAAATGATATTAATTTTGTACCGACCTTAAAAGTCCACAATTGAACCACAATTGAACCACAAATGGTTCTTGCCAAAAAAATTTCATTTTCTTCTGAAGCATGCTTCCTCGTGTATTTCGGTACAATGGCGTCAGGAAGCTATTCCAGAGAAGCACTATACCTGCACGGACAGATTTTTTTTACAACATAATGCATCTAGTAATCGAGCCAACAATTGCCTGACATCAAGTCTGTACCCGACAAGTGTCCTGACATCATTTCTGCTGCGTCAACAACATTTCGACCCCATGAGGGACCATCAGAAATAGTTTGCAGAGGCAAAACTAAACAATTTTTGTTAAGAAGGAAGAAAAGAAAGTTGTTGTCGGCCGATGAGATAGACATAGAACGTGTTTGGAACCACGAACTTCTAGTACGGTAGTCAAGCGCCCTAATGCCAAGGCAGGTCACTTGTATGTAACAGGCCTAGCCGCCGGATTGTCTGTTACTCGTACCTCGAAGCAGCTTCTTCCATGTTGGCGGCAACGTTATTCCAGTAAACTACTGGTTCCGATTTCATTTTCTGTCGAACTTCTTTGTTCAATCAAACCAACGTGTTTCATTCGTTTCCGCTAGTCGACGAGGTCCAGACAGCTGTCCAAGATCCATGGGTGCGTCAAAAACAAGATAATGGTCCGATCTGCAATCGGGCGTACGCGTCGCACGTACGTCTTTGATCGACGTTCGGAATCTTGCGTTGATCAAAACGTAATCTAACATGGCCGAGTCATTGCCGGATGGATTTCGCAAGGTAGATGTTGTTGCCAACTATCAAATTGTTTGACGCTGCGAATAAAAGGAGACGAAACCCGTTTTGGTTCATTTCTACATGTCCGAATTTGCCCATCGTTTCTTCCCAGCCGGTTTGATCTGCACCTGAATGTGCATTAAAGTCCCCTGCGAGTATGATTGATTCGGTTCGAGGTATCCAGGGTCTGTGAACGCTGATCGTAAAATTCGTGCTTGTTCGGGCTGATCTCAGTTGGCGCATAAATGGATACGATATGGGTCTTGATCGTTCCACTAATGGTTATAACCACCAAACGCTCGGATATCGGTTGGAATACGATAACGCTGCTGGCAGCCCGTCGATCGACCATAATATCAACGCTGGCCTCTCGTTTCTCACCACCGCAATAGTAAAGTTTCATCGTTTCGTCAATTGTTGGCGGAACGATCGTCAATGTCCCGGATCCGGTAAATCCTAGTTCCAATAGCGCAGCAATTGATGTTTTGCATTTCGATAATTCCATTGCTATGATTTCCTTTTGACCGACGCGACGTGACCGAGTGGCGTGGCGTTCCACATGACCAATTTCCATTTTTGGTGTGGCTAGTCTCCAGATCTCCAGCGCTGCCCCAGATGTGGTAGCATTGTTTCGTAAATAATTGGTTCATATATCCATTCCTAGTCTCTTCGGTATCCCGATTCTGGTCAATTCGTCAGGTCGACCACCGGCCTCAGTTCAATAAAGTTCAGTTCAATCCGCATAAGTGGCTGTATCGGCTGGCATGTTCATTCAGCTCGTGCTTGAAATTGTTGTTTCTTCTTCGCCAAAAGTTAGAAATGCAAAAGCTCATTGGAATGATATTCCAGTGGTTCACCCTCAATTTCATGTTCTGTTGAGCGAACTCAGGCTTGATTTTTCGTGAGGTCAATATGTGAAAATGTATGGGATCTGTTGGGGTAAAGTACACCAATTTGTTCGAACTTGCGCAGTTCAGCGACCATATGTCGACTTGTTCATCAACAGGATTGATGGCATGTTTCTAATGAAGCATAGGTATCAGATCATATCCTGTTCGAACTCGTGATGTACATGCATGTGTATCTATAAAGCTTTCTGAACTCTTACATTTGAAATTTGTGTCGAAGTGGGTTAGTTGCTTCAAATGGACTAGTTCGAAAAATGAACGTTATTTAAGTAGGACCTAAAGTAGTTTCTTTTTTTTTGGATTGGTCATATTCCTGCTGACCGGCCCATAACATATTAATACTGAAACACCTAGATTTGAATCGGAACTTCAAATCACTTAAACCATCGAAATAACGAGTTCTGCTTCGAATCGGATCTTCTTAAAATGTTTTATTTCCGTTTTTATTTTAGAGCCAATTCAATAAACAAACTTCTCCTACTTATAACCAACGAAACACAAACAAAATCCCCAATAGCCGCCCTTTATTGGTCTATAACCAAAATTCCTACTTCGGATTACATAAAAGCTCAATAAAACGACAAAGACAAAACCCCCACCAAAAAAACAACAACTCAGACTTTTATGGTGTCATAAAACATGTGCATCTTTATCTAAAAAATCTCGATATCATACTAAATTCCTTGGACGGTTTTAACAACTGCTCTGATAATTAACAAATCATTAAAAGAGTTGAAACACGAGACAGCTCCGACGATATCTTTCTAAAATCGAAGAGATTTTGTTTGTTTGCCGGAGCACCTCAGTCGCGTTCGGATTCGTCCAATTAAAAGAAGAATCTCGATGGAAAAAAACTGTGGTGTTTGTAAAAGGTAACACACAAAAAAAAATTGAGTGTGTGTCTTTTGAAGAGTTTTTTTGGGAATTTACCTTTTTTTTAATTAATTACACATTTGTGGAATTCTGTCCAATTTTCTTAGGAATAAGATAAACTTCTTAATAAATGTTTTTTGTTCGTCAGAGTTGATTAACGAAAGATTTTGTAGAATTTAAAGTTTGCGTGTTTTGTGAAAATTTTAGATAGAGATGGCGGTGTTTTGTGAAGATGGGGGAAGGATGAAGCTTTAATTTAAAAGGTTTGAGAAAAAAAACCCAAAAAATATTGAGTTTCGTGCAGGAATGTAGTTTTAAGCACTTCCCACAAAAATACTGAAGGAAATATGCAAAATGAAGAAAACGAGGTTGAGTTGAAATTTCGACCACCGAATATGATGTCGAGTTGAGTTTACTTTGGGTTGAAATAGAGTTGACCGGAAATCAAAACATAACCTACACAGAAAACAAATATCACTTCAACCCAATTACAACTCAACCTGGGTATACGAGTATAAGACGAAAAATCTACTCGATCTAGGCAAGAGAGCTGTGCTGGATTGAGTGGACCCTGTTTCAACAACTCCGTTTATCACTGGGTTGAATCTAGGTTGAACCTTGTCATAAACGGAGTTAATAAAAACAAGAAGAGGAAACATTGGCGAAAAATAAATGAGACAGAATCAAAAGAAGCGCAAATTAGGAGTGAAGATGAGAACCTACGGGAAGTAAAGCCTGCACTGCACTACTTGCGAAGTCGCTTCAGTGAAGTACTTCTCAAAGTTGATCGAAGTGCGGTTTACAGAAACAAGGCAATGTAAAAGAGAAATGTCATTTTGGTGCTGAAGTCTCAAAACGGTGACCCCTTTCTATACAAAATGGAAGCTGTTGTTAATGTTTCGTCACTAAGGGACTTTTTTACGGTATTCGAAGATGTCAGTCCCTTTTACATTACTTTGTTACTGTATACCGTGGTCCGAAATACGTGACTACTCCCTTGTGAGAACCACAGTCACCCGGCACACCACACACGCAGGTCGACGAAGGACGATGTTTCAAGTATAAAAATGAGGATGTAGTACTCATACCGATCACAACAAAAATCTGCCTGGGCGGAAGTAGTGCCCAAATTGAGTATTTTCGTTTTCGGAAAATGTTTGGGACTGCAACGCGACCTATGGAGCAAGAGCTTGGAATCTGGAACTAATGTCTGGGCGGACCACTTTTTTTGTTGCTGTTTTGGGACCGCAAGAAAAAGTCCGCTGGAGGGCAACTGTTTCCGCCTTATGTCCCATGAGGGATTAAAGGTCTGCCGAGTTTGTGCCGGTGCCAAGTGTCTGGCTGCTCCTCCGAAATAAACGCTCTCCTGCCTCTACTGCAAATCTTATACGCAAAACAAGACTAGCCCACTCATCTCAATTCTACCAATTGCATCCTGTCCTTTCGCGCCCTCAACAAGATAGCAATTCCTTTATCAATAGCACAACTTGACTGCGGAATAATCTCTCGCAGCCAGTATTTCCGAGCTCCTTCAACATCCAAGAGATTAAACGCAGGTCTCATTACCGCCTTCATCAATACCCCCCGTACTTTCATAACCCTTAACCTATTCCCTCCCCCACCGCTTACTACTAGGCATTGCAAAATGGCTTGACAACCGACTTGGCGGACTGGTAGTACAAAGGGTGACTTCTGAGCTTAGCACTACCACACAAAAAAACACTGGGCATCTTTTAAAACCCCACCCGGACGGCCCCCGGTCGTCCTCCAAACTAGGACAAATTCGGGGAAACCCGGACGGATGGGAGACCTATCTTTAACCGATTTCCATTGGTAACTTCACAAACATCATAGCTGCGTTTACACTATCAAACAATCATAATAAATTCCTTATATTATAAAACGCACCAGCATCCTCCTCCCCATGGAAAAAAGTGACACTTTTCATTAAGTAACATCCGCAGCTATCTTGTACCTCTGTAATTAAGAGCACTTCCATGGTCACCTCCTTAAAACATGGCGTTAAAGCTCCGTGCAAAAATCTCGTCCTCTGCTAGCATCCAATACTACCTCAAGTCCAGGGAGTGTTCAGTTTCAACCTTCTCTCAGGTAACAACCTCTTTGGCCGGGCACGTCTGGGTCTGCTGTTGTTTAGTCCACTTACAAGCAAAGACGTCGACGACGATCTAATAACGCTGTCGGCATTATTGACCAGAACAGCAGAACGGGTCTCTCTCTCTATAATTAACTCCACTATTAGCCCCAAGAATTCTCTGGCATCCAAAAGGCTTGCATTAAGGACTCTTACAACGTAGAAGGGGATGCACACCTCTGAGAGGCAAGACGTAGGACTGCAGGTGATTTCCTCAAGCAATATTCTTAAAAGTTTTTTTTGTTGTTGTTGCTGTTTTTGTTGTACTTTTTGTTCTGTTGTAGTATGCTGCACAACAAAAAGTGACCATGACTTCAAGGAAGAGTAATGACCATGCACTGGAGGAAGGCTGGGATTTACAGCGCACAACGCGCGAGAGACTGACTTGAGGGTGTGCATTTTCTTAATGAAATCCGAGACTTCTCCTCGACATGCTCGATTTCGACAGTCATGCTGGACGCGGATCTGAGTTGTCTCTACCTGGAAGTGTATACGGCGCATGTCTCCGGAGCTTAAAGTGAATTAATAGCAGCCTTTCAAAAACCTGCAGATTATTATATGCAAATCAGGACGTTTTAAATGTTTTTCATATGCATTGGTTATTAGGCAGCTCCCCAGACTCCCAGCATATGTTACGGCAGGAAATTTGAATTTCTTTCAATAAATCTCGACTTCGATCTGGCTCCATTCAAATTGATTCAATTCAAAAAAAAAAAAAAACTAAACCTGAAAAAAAAATTCAGCAAAACTGACGACTTGGCCGCCCCCTACACCCGTGTCTCTACCCGGGCACCGTTTTCATCAGCATAATTACAGTGTTTGCACGGTTATATAAAAATGCCTGCATGAAAAATATAGTATTTACCTTTCCCAGACCGGCACCGATGGAGCTGTGCCATATTTGGGGCGCAACGGCTGGAGCAGCACACAGTCTTGAGGAGGAGAACACTGCCTCCAGTTACTCACCACAGTATCTTTCGACTTCTAGTTCGACGGTGTATACCTGTTGGCTGTCGTTGCACGACAAGCAAAAGGCCAAGCCACCGGGGGAAAAAACATGAAAGATGAAGTTTTTTTTCTGATGTTTTTCGTTTTATAAAAGTCATGGGCAGGTATGGAGTATAAATGGCAGAACACCGCTAATTAGAGTGTTGCCGTCAGATTCAGCACTTTGTCACTAATTAACGCTGTAAACTGTCGTAGTCATTGTGAGTGCACCTTTTCTTCATGTGCGACCCACTCTTTAAATTGCCTCCTCGGTGATCAGCCTCAATGACTTGGGAATTTACTTTATTTCGCGTTGTCGTTTAAAATTTTTATAGAAAAGGTGGAAAATATTAATTTCTGATGCATTTCGTTGATTAATTTCCTCGACTTAGTATTTTCTTGAGAACAGCTTTTTCCCCCATTCACATTTTCACCTGACTACTTTATGTAATGGCCTTTTACATATCATTGCATAATTTTCTACCCAAATTGGGATTGACAGCTTGTTCCTTGTTTAATCGTAGTGTCTCTCGCAAACAAGGAGTACTACGAGGACAAAATTGTTAAACATAAAAGTCAATTAAGGTTAAATATGCGTTTACGAGGTCAGTCACAAAAAAAATTCCAGGGAGGGATCTTGTCTTACGATTTTCACGTTCTATTCGCATGTGGACCTCACTGTCCTACTTCTTCTTTAATGTAGAATTCAAGCACCTTCAACATTGTAAACATTATTTTCCATAATGACAAAATTTAAGAAAATTTGCAGAGTTCGGGTAAAAATCTGTAAGGGTGCATATAGACGAGGACGTATGCATCCAGACGCAAAAGCTTTTTTTGAAAGCTCAATGAAAATTCAGGAGAGGAAAGCTTTTAATAGAAGTAAATAAGCTTTTGTTTAGCATATCCAGCGGGAAAGAAGAGCGTTTCCACACGGTAGTTAATGTACTTCTTTGAAAGAAATGAGTGTTTGCCTGTTCCATTCCGCTTCATTGCAATTTCACATTTGGATGTCATCAGACAAATGCGATTCTCCTTTCTTTCCTTAAACGCGCTTCTGAAGCTTGAATGGATGCAACAGTAAGCATTTGTGATTATTATTTCTCTGGAAATGCGAAGTTTCTAAGCTTTTTTTTAAAATTGAAGAGGTTAAGGAAAAGAGCTAAAGAGAGGGTCAATATTTCATCAATTTATGCTCCTTCACTAATCACTAGTCATCTCTTACGCAGACCGACGAAAACTGAAATATCTAAGCAAATCCACAACGAATTGTCATGTATTTGTAAAGTACAAAGATAATTCGCAGCTTGCACCAAACCTACTTCCGATTCATAATGCTTTAGAAGCGCATCACTAAAGCTTCCAGTGGAAGCACTTGCTTTATTTGACGCTGGGTAATGTCATGGTACAAATCCCAATTATTGTTTTGATAGGGAGAAAACGTAATAATTTGAAAAGCTGGCTACGAGTGACGTCACAACAAAAAAAACCCAGCGGGAAATTTGCCAAGCGCTGTCAAAAGCAGCAAGTGCTACCACTTCATATGTTTGGAAGCTCTTTGGAAGCATGCACTCTATACTCCTATTTCTTGTTTTTTCTCTTAAGAAATTTATAGTTTTTGGCAAGACTTTATATGAGATAACTGATTCCTTGCCCTCTTCTATTCCATTCGCAGTCCCCCAACTAAGCACTAACCACGTCCGAGGCTGCTTGTCCTCCGTATCGAAAGAGAACCGGTCTACTGACTATGCTAATTTCTTCTTTAAGGTCACCAAGGCAATCGCCCGTTTTCTTCGTTCTTTAAAATTTCTGAAAACTCCAGTAATGCTTCGCCGGGAGCATATTCTGTAGCGTTCCCAATTTTTCCCACTATGGTATTGGAAGAAGTTCCAATTTCTTAAGTTTGAACAAGTTCGTTTTTGCCATCTCAAAGCATAGAAGCAATTATTTGGGTGCCATGAGAAGCGTAGTCAACTTAACCAGATAAAGCCTTTTGATTTGGTGTATATACCACTATCTTGCGATGATATAGATGCTGAAAAAACCAACTTTCTTCCAAGTTATGAGTGCTTTGGTCGTGCACTTTCATTCCTTTTAAAAAAACTCATCAACCTCTTACATCAAAAAGCCCATGCCAGAATCCATAAATGCCACGCATATTATCCAGTAATGTGAAACAAATTGCCAGCATTCCAGGCTGAACTACCAGTTTCCACCCACATAGGCAAAGTGGCTCGAATCCGTAAAACTCCCACGTAAGCACGCATTAATTACGGGTCGCGACGACTTCAGCCTTCTAGAAAGGTACATATATCGCATTCTAGATACTAGATGCCTGGTTTAAATGCTGGACCCAACTACTCCAGTCTAGCATACCTTCTGGCCAACCTGAAAACGTGTACTTGTCCGCGTTTTCGCAACGTCAGCAGCGCACATTACCTGTCCCCACACACTCATATATTCGCACTCCGCTAGCAACAATCGGGTTTTTTTTCTTATCGTTTGTGGACGGCATGGGTTTCGTTAACCTCTACGGTGCCCGCCGTGCAATATGGGCACAGCACAGACGGGTTTTGCTGTACAGCAACGGCAGCCGTTTTAATGCTAAATTTGCGGCTACTATTTAGCTACTTCTTGGAAATGTTAATTTCTCCGCGGCGGAGGCGCATTGGTCGAGCATTTTTATTGCGGCATTACCTACTGTGAATTGTCGCATCACCTGGACATCACCTGAGGAGCTTCATGCCGCGGTGGTACCTTCCTCACCCCCCGCCCTGCTAGCTGGCCGGAGTCGCGGTGTCTGCAAATTCAAATGCAAATCTCCTGGCCGACAATGGTGGAAGCTTCCATGCGAGATTTATGGAGCCCCTGATTCGACCTGTTTCGCGCTAGGTGTGCTTGCGCCATTAGCTATATTATTAGCATCGCAATGGAAGCTAAACACAAGCGGCCGGGAGGACACCGTTTGGAAATTTATTAGACAATCAAACTTCAATAATCTAGCGATGACTCCTCCAGCCGCGCGGAGCCAGGCGTCACACGACGACTTCGCCTTTCAGCAGCACTGCCATAAACATGAATCTCGGCGACTCTAGACAGCATCTTAGGCAGCAGCATCTTTAATGGCTGCAAGTAAATTCTGCGGTCCGGGCAGCAGCGCCGGATTCAGCGTCTCTTTAATAGACGTCTTCCCAGATGTCATGCCTCAATGCTCGGAACGACTTTTATGGTCTGTTCTCATTGTTGTCCAGCCAGGTGGTAGCCGAAGGTTTTCTATTATAAGTGCTCGAATGAAATTTTATGGCTTGTATGCCGAACTGGAAATCTTCTGGATTTCAATGAATTATTGATGAGTCCAGTATTGATGGATTGGCTTTGTCCATTTCGCTCTTGGTTACCCGATTTGAAGCTTATCTCTGCTGAACGTTGTTGTTCATTATTCATTTTGGCTTTAGTGAACAAACTGCCAGGGGTTCAGTTAGCGAAATAGTAGTAACTAGGATTTTTGAATTACAATAGTTTTCAAAGATTTTGGCTGGTTTAGGAATGTCCATTTGCATTTTTGCAAAGTGAATGCGAAATTAGCTGGAGAGAGATTTATGGACTATTTTTAAACGGAATTTGGTCTAGTACTTAAGTGAAATTTATTGTCATAAGCGGAAACCCAAATGTTCTTTAGTACTAGTACAATAGCTCAGGTTTAGCCTTACAAAAATCTAATTCAGTCTGATTTGTTCAAAGATTCCGTTTAATTTCATAAATAACCCCGAGTTTCGGAGGGAATTAGACTCGACAAACGATATCCAAAACTGGTTAGTTTTGAACTAATCTCTCTCAAGATCTCAGTCAGGTCAGAGTTTGACCAAGTTGTTAAAAGGGTATAGAGTCTACCCAAGCATCAGCATTGTTAGGGTTTCTACCTATATCGACTGACTTGACGAAACCTTACTTAGAGAGAAGAGTTAGGATTAAACAGGGCTATATGTAAAACTCTAACATAAAATTTTTTCAACGGGCCTTAGTGGCTGAATCGTTACCATTCCCCTTTCACCACTCTTACAATTTTTGATTTGCCCAACAAAAACTTTTCAACAGCCGGCCGCTTTGTATGTTTATTTTGGCAGGAACACTGTCGGATCATACACCTCAACAAGGCCTGGGCAACATCCCACATGTATTCGATATGTGTTCTTATCGTGCCGGATCATACACCTCGAGACGGTATTGGACCGGAGAAAATTGCCTCTCTGGAATGAGTCTGGTGAAAGACTGACTTTGGCCTGGTGAACCGGCTTCTTTTATATCTGGAATGCTCGTCGGGGTAGGAAGCTTTAAAGCTTCGAAGTGAAGCTTTCAAAGAGAAAATCACCCGGCCTGCTGCCACGTTTCCAAAGCTTTCTAGGGAGAGGGATTAATAGTAACGAATCACGGTTCGTTTTTTCTTATGTGATAGTGCTAAGCTCAGGAGTCACCCTTTGTACTACTAGTCAGTCATGTCATTTGTCACGTCATGGTGCAATGTCTAGCAGTAAGCTTAGTACGGGGGAGGGGTGGGGGGAATAGGTTAAGGATTATAAAGGTACGGGGGGGTATTGAAGAAGGTGGTGATGAACCTTGCGTTTGAACTCTTGGATGTTGTAGGAGCTCGGAAATACCGACTGCGAGAGATTATTCCACAGTCGAGTTGTTCTATTTACAAACGCATTCATATCTTGTTGAGTGCGTGAAAGGAGGAGTTGCAGCTGCAGGGAATGGGACGAGTGGGCTAATCTGGTGTTGCGGGTATAAGATTGCCGTGGAGGCAAAAGAGCATTTAACTCGGAGGAACAGTCACTATGATAGTAGCGATAAAATTTTGTCAGTGCTGCTACATTCCTACGGTGGCTTAGGGGGTCGATGGTGGAGCAAGCGGTATCGTCATTAATTAACTTAAGGGCCTTTTTTTGGACCTTATCTAACCATGCTAAGGTTGTTATTGGATCGTTACAGTACAATTGCGAGAAAGAACTGGTCTCATAGCACACGGTCATCTAATAGGAGCAAGATTGATTGAAACGTTTCTGTTATTGAAGAAATCAAAACTCAGAACCATTCTAGAACTCTTCTCTGGTCATTGTCCTGGTTTTTACTCGGAGAACTAGGGCTAGCCAAATATAAAAGCTATCGCTCCTGTGTAGTTATACGCAAGAATAAGATAACATTGTTATATTCTTGGTCTTGGTCTTTCACAGATAGTCTTGGTCTTGGCCTTGCGAGGATGGCTAAGTCTTGGTTTTGGCGTATTTAGCAAGGCCAACCCAAGGCAGCAAGATCAAGACAATTTTTGCTCATCACTACTCCTGTGTGGTAGCCCCCCGAAATATCGGTTCAGGTACCGATAACTGAAGTCAAGCAGCATTGAGTGCAGTTAGTACTTTTGTGGGGTACCGATCGATAACATTGAGTATCATTGGAAACCATAATTAAAACGGTGAAAAGTAATCTGGTAGACCGATTTGGTATCTCTCAAAATTATCCATTATTGCTATTACTGTACAGAAGCGAGGCGATAGTAAATGACCCAGCTGCAGTAGCCATAGCGGCGCCATCTCAGTATTCGGAAGGTTTCATAAATATCTAAAATGAGAGAAACTAAACAAGTTCAACGCCATTTACAAAAATTTCCGATTCATATCCAATAAACTATAAAATTCCAAGCATCTAGCCAATAAAATCAATGAACCAATTGCGCATGCTGCGCAGCTTTCTTCTATACAATCTACGACTACTGACAATAAAACCCAACATAAAAAACCGCCATCTGTGAATAATTCACATTGTAGTCAAGATCTTAGCGTCAAGATTGAAAATAGATCAAAGACGTCCGAAATATTTCTAGCAACTCACTTCGCCATAATCTTTTACGATCTCGAAATATGACAAGTGCCTCAATAAAGACGAACGAACGAAATAATAATACGAGTTAGAAAAAATTGTTCGATTTGAAAGAGATCTCTTAGAGCCATTAATTAGTATTCATAGGAGCACATACCAAAAAATCTCCATAGCAGTGCCTATCCATTACCGTTTAGTATACACCGGTCAAAAAATCATTGAAGATCTACACTCATCAACTTTTAGTGTGCGTCTTCAAGTGATTTACGAAGCTTTTAGCAGCAACGAGAGAAGTGAGCTACACAGAAAAAAAACGACGATCTTCAGAAGGTCTTGGAACACAAGAAGTATACAAAAAAAATTGATTTGAAAGCTAGCCGCCGCCGCTGCCGGCTTCTTCTTAAAAACTCCAAACACACAACGCAACAAGAAAAGAAAGACGTAAAAGGTAAACTCCTTCAGTATTTTTTTTTTTTTCATATATTTCTTCAAGTAAAAAAATGATCAAGTGTTTTCTTTTACTTGACGTTGGATTTGCTTTGCGCTTGCGCAAACACATTCCCTCACATGCTCTCGTGGTGATGCGCAAGTTATGTAAATTTATTTTACTGTAGACCCGAAAAACAAAACGAAAAAAAAACTAATAATGTTGTAGTCTAAACGTGTGTTTAGTTTCCATTTAAAACATCACCACCAGAGTGAGCCATGTACCAGTTTGCACAAAACGAGAATTTGGCGTCGGGTTTCAAGCGCGAGTTTAAGACTGAGTTTGGAAATATATACATATGGCATTTTGAAGGACACCACTGGACCCAACTCCACCAAACACAGTCGGGGGGACAAAAGTGCACCTTTCAAACTCGGCTGCTGGTTGCTGCTTCACACGATCTTTAAGCTACCAGAATGGCTATAAAAATCGTCGTCGTTAAAAGATTCGCACTAATTCCTAAAATTTTCACCTTTCCGAGCGACTCCTTGAGAGAACCCACAGGTATGGAGCCCACTAACGAACCAGAAGTAGCTGCAGGAGCTATAACCTCATTATTTAGTGTCAAGAAAAACACCAGTAATCGGCTTAACTGATTCTTTTTATTCGGTTTATCTCTTTACCAGTTTTGTTGCCGATATGAGTGTCCCGACGACGACGACGTTCACAATGGCACCGGGCTGGAGTCGAATTTTCGAATAAATTTCGAATAAAATTACAATAAAAACTCGCTTAGGTTGAAAATTGTCATAAACATTGTCAGAGGCTGTGTCGTAATTTTGGATTAAGTTTCAAGACTGGTGCTGATTCGGCGACGACGACGTTCGATCGGCCAACGACTAAAAACAGTTGGTCCAAAGCGGTACTCTATAATCTGGTGGCCTAATAACACTAACACTGGGCGATCTCGTAAATTACTAAATCAAGGATATCTATCAAATCTGCGGTAGAGGAGGACATCAACTCTGGGTTTCTGTTTTTTCATATTCCTCAGAAATCGTACGAACCTATTCCCTATCGAATTTCGAAATGTCTTCAGGGCGTAGTTCCCCAGTTGGGACGAACCAAACCCCCGAACTCCATCTCTACTTCGACCGTGCCAAACTTCGTTGTTTTTTTCGCCTTATATTTTTTTTGAAGTGCCGAAATAAATTACAGATAATTCAGAAATTGTGTGACTGAATCTAATTTGGATGCGGTTAGGAATTCATCTTTGGAAATTGTCTGGCTGCTGCGAAGAAGATATAATTTTTTCCCATTTGAGACATCGCATCTTTGATTGAACCTTTGCAGAGAGCGAGAGATGATGAATAATTATCGCCGACGACGTAGAGACGCTATGACCTAATGATGGATATTTCGTAGGTTGTGCTCGATGCCTTGTGTTCGTTCTCGTTGTTCGTTTTGTGATGGGTTCAGACTACTTAAAGCGAATCAAACTGTATTATTCGATGGCTAATGAGTTTCTGAATGCTTTTGTCTTCGGTTCTAGCTTTTTGTTGTTGCATGGTTAATATTATAATAAGAATTTTATGGTTGATTCGGTTTTTTTAACTGGAAACTAATTAGGCAATCGTGGGAATGTTTCTTAACTCGTTGTACTATGGGGGGCTTTCGGTCACACAGAGCGATAAAAGTTCGAACTAAGGTCAAGAATAGGAAAGCTTGTTAGGTAGGGTGTACTGACCACAAAGTAATTAATTAGATCCATTGAATTTCGGGTGAATTCTAAGAGAAATTTGTGGTTACTAATATTTTACAACAAGCAGCGTCGTAAGCTTCCCCCCGAATCGTCATAGGTTCGCAACCTTAAATCTAAAATCATATGTATGTACACTCCCGCTACTGGCATAAAAATGTAAAAATGGACCCGTCAGACATACGTACGCCTCTGTTTCAAATATGAATGTTTTCGTAATCGACCATTCTACATACCCGATCGTTTTTCAAAGCGGTCCCCCAACTTAGTACAAACAACATTAAATGCTGCTTGACCTACGCCATCTAACAAAAACCGGTCTACTGTGTACACTATTGGCACCCTAATGTGACTATAAACAAGGATAATTGCCAGTTTTCTTCATCCTATACAACGGTCGAGTCTTATTTTAACCTGGGAAAACAGTAGTTAGTAGCGTTGATGGCACCCTTGAGATGAGCAAAAACGACTTTAAAGACTTCTAAGAAAACAGAGGAAAAAACAACCGAAGCCTGGGCCCATATGGTCCAAAATAGCCCTTTTCAACAGTACTCTAGATACAAGAATACAAAAATGCTCACTGCTGAGGAGCTCGTGAGGAAGCACTTATAAATTCCTCATTATAAAATCACTCTCACTCATGAGTGAAGAAAGGGTTTTAATTTCGGCATGCTCGGACTCATTGCAATAACGGGACATTTCCGCATTTGCACACTTCAAGAAATGCTCGCCCAAGCTTTACCACCCTACCGCACTCCTACCGAAGCCTCAAATCATGCCGCAGATAACCAAAACCAAAGCCAAAACGACTCATAGGCGAGTTTGGAAATTCCTTAAAAAATTGCTTACACACGAGTGAACGTACTAGAAAACAACTCTCGCTCGTGAGGGAATAGGGAGTTAAAAGGGTCACACGTGAGTGAGGATTTTCATACCCAGAATTCTTGAACAATGTACTCACACACGAGTCAGCGCACTTTATGTCAAACAACTCTCACTCGTGAGGGAGGAGAAAATTGAATGATGTCGAAAGAGTCGCTTCTAGGCACAATTGTCCCGCAAGCTGAGTCGATGAACTGGAAAAATTACAGACCTAACTGAAGCCATATATTGAAGGATAGTCCCCTATATCAGGCCGAATTTAGAAAGAACAGATCGACACCAGACCAGATTTTGCGACTGACCGACCCAGGTAGGCTATTACAGCAGCCAGTGTCAGCGGATCGTGTTGGGCCTAGGTGGGTAGTCAGACAAACTGACCCCCTCCGAAATTATTATTTGGTTACAAAATCTCGAAAAGGGAAGAAGGTGGATCACTTCATTGTGAATCGGAAGATGAGCCCATGTGGTACAGAACAACACGTGGATTTTCGCAGCGATCCATTCTGAGCCGTCTTCTGTGAATCACAAGGTATTTATGCTACACCTCCCAAAAAGATCAATTGCGGACGACGACGCCCGATCCAAGCTAAGAGATTAAAACGAGACTTGAAAGCAGCGCTGGTCCCCCACATGCTGAACCGAAAACTAAAGCTGTGATGATTTACAAATTGAGAAAATTAGTGTCCATGTGGATCAAGGTATGAGAACAGATTAGGTTCCTGGAAGTGAGGATCGACTGGAGGCTTAATTTTGAAGCTCACTTTGAGGGCATTGCGTTTACAGCTTCCACTATTTGTACAGAATTTTCAAGAATGGTTTCAAACGTAGGGGCTACTAGACCGAGCCTTCACCTCCCCCTGATGTAAGTGGCAGTAAGAGCAGCAGCGTTGAACAAGATGGCTAACAGAAGAAAATGCAGGACCGCATATAGACTAAGCGCCGTCCGAGAATGCTGATCGTACCAGGACCATCTCCAACAATACGGCGTGGGTGATAGCTGGGATGCTCTAGGGAAGGGCGACAGAAGGCATTCGTCTCTATGATCCAGAGTTTGTTAGAGGGGAACCAAATGCAGTGAGGTAGCAGATAACTGCAAGTCCATATCGGAATGAGGTGGGAAGCGCCACTAGTCTGTTAACGATCAGTGGGCCCACAAGCTTATCCGAAAAGTGGAGAGACGGGTTATAAAAGAGCGTTGGGAAGTGAGTTCTTGAATGAAAATACCAACATCGTTTCGGGCTTCGCCGCTGTGGTAAGCAAGTTCAGGTATCCAGGATCAGGAGCACGTGTTCCTTTATTATGTGATATTCGGCGAATATAGGGCGGAAATTCAGCCAAAAGAAGAGGCGCAACTCTTTATCTTTGGACACATGATAAGGAGTGATGAGAAGAGAGGGAATAATCATCAATAATGAAGACAAGAAAGAGGAACTATTAGCAGGGCCTGGAATCGAACTACAGACCCTTGGCGTGGTAGTTTACTGAAACCGTATCAGTATTCTAGAGGCTTTGCAATTACAACTTCTTTAATCCTTTAAAATCTGTAATTAAATAAAAAAATTTTCAACTAATTTTTTTTTTCACCGCAAACGACTCTTTCTTCCATCCTTAAGTATTATCCATCAAAAAAATTACTTCCACTTTGAAATTTTTTCAACCAAGCCTTGTTGACTGTTTAAGATTCAACGAAAAAATTTCCATATTAAGTATCCTTGCACGTTACAAAAATTCCTACCGCAATTTTTAATTAAAAAAAATCTTTTTTTCACTGTCGCCAAGAAAACCACGTAAATAATATGATAAGAATCTCGCCAGAAGACACCAAAACAGTTTGTTCTTATTTCTCCATTATAATTCCTCTTCTTATGTTCCTCGGCCTTCTTCATTCTCGTTATTTTTTTGTACTTTTTTGTTTTTGTGCTGCCGACAACATCGTTAAGAATTCCCTTACGAAAATAAAAACTAAAGAGTTCCTACATGGACAGGTTGTTGCCCATTCAAGAGCCCACTACAACCATTCGTTTCGCCTTCATTCCACGAGGGCCTCTCCAGGTATTTTTCTATGCATTTTCCAAGATAAGCTCAGATGCCGTCGTAAGTGTTTGGCGCAAGTGCATTGCACTTAAGATAATATAAGCTCTCTATGGGGCAGGATGTTTGCCTGTGTGTGTGTTGAAGCAATTTGTATTTTTAAATTTATATTTATTTTTTGTTTGTTTTGTTTTCAGGTACATCCATTCTAAGGAGAAGCCCTTCAAGTGTACAGAATGCGGGAAAGGATTTTGCCAATCACGCACCTTGGCTGTTCATAAGATTCTGCATATGGAAGAGTCGCCGCACAAATGCCCCGTATGCAGTCGAAGTTTCAATCAAAGATCAAATCTCAAGACTCATCTTCTAACGCACACCGACCATAAGCCCTATGAGTGCTCGTCGTGCGGAAAAGTTTTCCGTCGAAATTGTGACCTTCGGCGGCATGCCCTTACCCATGCTGTTGGAGATGTCCCATCAGAAGTATTAGATGTTGGTGAGGAGGATAGACATTTGAGTGGAGATGAGGAGGATACTGTGCTGGAAGTTGATTCGCCAAGGCAGTCGCCTGTGCAGAGAATTAGATCGCCTACCCCGAATAGAGTAGCTGAACGTCATGATGTTGATGATATTGATGAGGAATATGAGGGGATTATAGATGAGGAACCAGAGGAGGAACCGCTCGAACTGAGTCGACAAGGTAACGAACATGTAGAAGTAACTCATTGTCATCATGAAGGCGCTGGTGATTCGTACACTATGCGTCCATCACACGAAAGGGAGAATTTCATGAAGGACTATCCCAATCACTTCCAAGTGCCATTACAGCCGCAAATGCGCTCTCAGCCTGTGTCAACACTACCTCCTCCGAATCATACTCCACCCTCGAAGCCGCCTGAGCCATATGTGCCAATTTTACATGTACGAAGAGATTTACATCATAAACCTCCTCCTGGTTCAAGTCAGCCGCTGTCCTCTCCACAACCAGCGGCTGTACAGCAGCCACCTCCGGCCCAGCCACCACCACCACCTCCGCCCGGGCCAAATCCGTCAGCGGTCCCCAGCAGCCTTATGGATGCTGTGCCGAGCTTCTTAGGCTCCATTCCAATCAGGAAACGGCCAATCGGACTGGATGGCGAACCGCATCCAATTATGCAGAGATCAATTGCGAGCCATCACCATCATCACATGACACTTAATATGCCGCGACAGCATCCTCTTATGAAACCACCAGATGAAATCCTGATGCCAGCCATACCAGCGATATCACCGTCAGTAACGTCACCTGTCACTCATGAGCCGTTAACGCTCCATCAGCCACCACCACCACCACCACCAGCAACATCTGTTGTTGCTGCACCATCGGAGGGATCGTCGTCTGCGCGGCATCAAGTTCTGCCGCCACCGCCACCGCAACAGCCGCCACAGCCCCCGCCACCAAGGCGTACTGGATTTAGCATAGAGGACATAATGCGACGCTAGAGGCTGCTTTGCGGAAGTAGTCCAACAATAGTTCGACATACCTGACTGTGTCCACTTAAGCCCTGGTTGGCCCAATAGATGAAAACCGCATCATTCTCCTGCAAGTTTTCAGGTCCCTAAAAACACCCTATTATCCCAGAAGCTCCTCACCCTCCAGGGTGTAGGCAGACGACTTAACAAGCCTCAATCCAGCTCGCAGTACAAATCTAACAGAGACTAGACTCCCTTTGTCATAAGCGCCTATAAGAGTATTTCGTTGACAAGAATGAAACAAAAACACAAAAGATTTAAGCGACGAACTTCGTTGTTTTCCATACATCAGAACCGCGGAACCCTCTTCCCCGTAAAAGTTAAGTTTTTTATTATATTTCTAAGATTTCGTTGTGATGAAGATAATCTTTTTTTTTTGATAAGACTAATCTAAGAACAAATATTGTGAATGTGCTTCCTACGTCTTACGACTACGTGTTAAGTATTTTTTTTTTTAGTTTTTGTCTTTGAGTGAAAGCCGGCACCAAGTGCTTGTCGCCTTTAGTTTATGTTGATTCTGATTGAACTTAAATTTATTAATTTTATCTAGAGTACACAGATTTAATTTTATTTAGACCTTTAAGCTAGATGCTAGATGCTGTTTAAGGATATTTTGTGTAAAATATTATATTTAGGATAACGACAGACTATTAGTTTTGTAAATTTTAAGACTTTGTAGACTTTTTAAAATTCGAGTTAAAAATACATTCCAATATTTTTATATAATTAAGAGCGATTCTAGAGCAGAGTTAAGACAAACTTTTATATAAAACTAAAATTTTTACTTGGAAATAAAGAATTATATTTTTATTTTGTAGAAAATTTGTTTGTTTATATCCTATATAAAGGTTTGACAAATGTAAGTATTTTTCTGCCTCAATTGAGAAGAGTTTAGAGCCATTTACATCCCAGACGCAAAGTGGAAATGCAAATTTGATCTCTCATCTCGCATAGAAGTTTGTATGATTCTCTATTCATCAACTCGCAATCCACGTTCGTGCATAAAATAGCTCCAATTTGCGTTTGGTATGTAAACAGGGTCTTATTGGATTGAATTTAAATCCCATATAACCTACATAAATTTGGTCAATAGGGCAAAACAGAATCTACCAGAGGCGACTAGACTCCAAAAGCTAATTTGAAAAGACTCCTCCAACAGACTGGGCCTTCTGAAAGGGGAGGATGGGCCCAAACCTCTAACCAAGAAGAAACCTTGAGGTGCCTGCTCAGCGAGCACTTTCTAGGGTCCATTCTTCAGGCCGCTTATCTATTGGATGCTGGGTGTAGTCATAGGACCATGGCACCGTTATTCCCGAAGTCTTTCTGGGAACATCTTCGATCGTGACAAAGCCAAATTAACAGTGGTCCCTTTTTAACCCTTTAAGTCCCTGGGAGGAGATGTAATTTTTCCGGCACTCCTTCAGAAGTCCCTCGATCTGATTCTCGACAACATGGTCTGTTTCTTTAAGGCCAGCTTTAACTGAGGACACATTCTAACCATTTTAAGGGCAACAGACCCCTGGAGCAGCCTAATCGTACATACCAGCAAGTTTATTTATTTATTTATTTCTTTATATATTTGGTAGAGTACAAAAGATTACAATCTTTTTGAGAGTACATTTAACAAATGGTAAATAATCCTAAATTCTTACAACTAACTTAAGATAGAAGAGCGAAGAATTTGAAAGAAGTAAGAGAGAAGAAAGAAGAAACGAAAGAAATAGGTAAGGACAGTAGAGTAGTAGTACTACTGTGGAGCTGGAAGAGAAGCTAAAAAAATAGATGCCTGCCTTTTGAACATCGTGGCTGTGCTGATTTTTTGGATGGATCTTCTTCTTCTTCTTCTTTAACGGCTCTACAACCGGGATCCGGTCCTGGCCTCGCGTTTTGGATGGATAGAGGAAGTCTATTCCAAAGTCTAATCGCATGCACAAAGAAGGAACGACTACCAACCAAGGAACGATGAAAAGGGATAATCAGCTTGAATGACCTCAAGGACTGCATGGGGATAAGGAAGTCAGCGAGGTAGCAAGGACATTTAGAATAAAAAATTTTATGTAGAAGAGTTAGTGCCATGACATTGAGAAAATGAAAGGTCCCACATCCCAGTAGTGAATATAGTGAAAATAGAGAAAATGCGGCAGAATTAGTGATTTCACAAGCTTGGCACGGATAGAAGGTGAAAGCAGATCCGCGAACAGCCACAGTTTTCGCAAGGTACCATATATCTTGGACAGCATGAAGGAAACATGATTACAACAGAAAAGCTTACAGTTAATAAATATCCCAAGGCTCTTGACACAATCAACAACAGGAATAGGAACATCATCTACTAATAGATTAGGAGTATATTCAGAGGATATAGGACGATGGCTTATAAGCAGTACTTGGGATTTAATTGGATTAAGTTTTAGGAAATTATTGGAGCTCCATTCACTGATTCGAGATAAAATATTATTCATATCGGCAGTACAGGGAACAATGTCACTAGGAGGAAATGAATTGTACAGCTGAAGATCATCAGCATACATATGAAAAGAACAGCAGAAGGAAGATCATTGATGTATAGGGAAAAAAGAAGAGGACCCAGTATCGAGCCTTGAGGCACACCCAGACGCACCGGCAGAAGAGAGGATGTTCTGCCATTGTGACGAACACATTGAAATCTATCAGAAAGAAGAGAGGAGAAAAGACGCGTGGCAGAGGAAGAGAAATGATAGAGTTGATTAAATTACCTATCAGCTTAACCTCTTTTATTATAAAAACGATGGAAAGGCCGCTAGACCTTCACATTAGGTGCAAGCTGGAGCTCTCTCAGAGCAGAGCAGAAAACTGCAACGACTTCCTTGCGTCTCAATCATAGGATTTGACCCATTGCATATCTTCATATGGAAATCCGCCGCCATTCAGCTGGCCCTATACAATCAAAGGTCACATGGATATCCTTAGCAATATCCCCAACATTTCAATTTACCACATATAGACCATATAGTTGCTGAACTGCAGCTCCAAAGGGAGTTCAGGGCGATTATCCCGGATAGTTCTGAGTGGGATGAACTTATTCTTCCTGGGGATCCAAAATATCTCTACTGGTTTACTCACGGGTCAAAGATGGAACATGGTGCACAGGCTGGTGTCGCAGGACCCAACTCCAAGTTCTCGATTGCAATAGGTAAGTGGCCCTCTGTTTCCCAGACTGAAATACTTGCCATTGCGACTTGCGCTAAGCTCAACCTTGAGAAAGGTTTGAAAGGCGCCAACATTTCAATCTGTGGTGAAAGCCAAGCTGTCATCAAGGCACTAAAAACATGGAAGTTTTCGGCGGCATTCAAAAATTCAGCCAGCTGCGCAGAATTGGCAGCACATCATTCAAAAAATCAAATCCCTGCAACTGGGCATATGTATATATCCTGCAGCCGATACTGCGATACTGCCAATTCTGGACAGCTGGCTGAATTTTCGAATGCAGCCTTCTTCCAAAATAGTTGCGGACGTACTCCAGAGCCTGACCAGAAGAAATGACGTCTCACTCGGCTGGGTCCCTGGACACTAGGGTATAAAGGGAAACGAGGCTGCAGAGAGCCTCGCGAGGGAGGGGTCTGAAACGCTGGCTCAGGGCCCAGAACCCTTCAGTTGATAAAGATCTTATAAGACCCTTGGCCTTAGGGGCAATATCATTTTAAACAGAGCGGACCTAAGGCTGTTGGTAGGTTACCTGACTGGCCATGTAGGTCTGCGGTATCACCTCCACGACCTAGGACTTGTCTCAAGAGACAGAATGCCGACCCTGTATGGAAAGCGACGAGACTTCCATGACACAAAATGCAACTAATTTGGCCACAATGTCCACCATATGGGCTGAAGAAGTGAGCTGAAAAAAGTGAAGTTTTAGTCAAATAACGACTTTCAGTACAACGGCCTACACTTAAATTAGCACTTCTACTCTAAGCCCCTTATAGATCATTACAGAAGAGAAGATAGGGACTCGGAAAGTTAACTGACAAAAGTGAAAAGACGAAATACCATGGTATAGCGTGAAATCGAACTACCGATCTTTGGCAAAGTAGTCCATCAACCACAGATAAATTCAGGAAGCATCATCAATAGATCGGGAGATCTCCACTTATTCTAATTAGTACAAGTCTTTCTAGTGTTGGCGCATGATATTAAACCCTTCCAACTGGAACTACTATTTACAGGAAGTTCCAGCTCATATCTCTCTTTATTACCCCCAGTGGCTTCTGAGATCTGTTCCAAGTTTGATCAATAGATCTTTGTCGACATTCCTGTGGCTCGGTACCAGATTTCGATCACTTGGATGATCCATAGACCGCAAGTAGTGCCTCGGTAGTCGCTTGCCTATCCGAAAACAGGATTGCTCACGGATTTGGTCCATCTATAATATTGCTAAGCAGCCCTTTCAATATTTCCAGCAGTTCTGCCTGAAAGACACTAGTAGAATTAGACAAGCGATAGTATTTTTGAAGGTTTAACGAGGAGGAGAATACACTAGCGCCTAGACTCTAGGGGTTCCACGTTCTTCGTCTGGCAGGACCTTTACCCATTTTTCTATTTTGGTGATCAGGGCATCGAAAACTGGGTAGAAATTTAGTTTCGATTTCAAACAGTCAGATGGCCATTCTAGCATTCCCTGTGATGAAGAGCACAGGGTCCATACATCTTGCCGATGCAGCAGCTCTCTTCTCATAGCCTCAGGACCGACATACACACCTAATTTCGCACTATTTCATAGTTATTTTCCGGATGAAAGTCTTCCCCTTTGTCTCTAATGGTGATCTGGCACTTCCACGTAATTCACCAGCATTAAGATTAGCCTCGCTTGAACAACTTCTAATCCAATCGCATAAATTCTCTTGAGAGGTATATTCTCGCACTCACATTTAGAAATAGTAAATTAACTAAATTGGAATCATAAATTGTCGAGAATCAAAGTTGCATCTTTGTATGAAGTCTACTTTCTGGCACATTAAAAAAACTTGATTGCAATTAAAATGATCATGTGTCCATTTACGATCTCCGCTGTTCATTAGGCTGAAACGTTGTCCATGGAGGAAGCCGAAGATAAAACCTGTCCTTGGTAACAGCGGCTCTAATCAAATCGACCAGAAATGTATGTAGTGAAAGAGTTACAGCAGCAGAAGCAACAGCAGCAGCAGCGGCAGCAGCAGCAATACATTGCGATTTGGCTCGAAACGGTGGGAAACTGGTCCCCGGGTATTACCATTTCAGGCAATTTCAGGTGATTTGATCCAATCAAGAGAGCAGCTAACAAGTGGCTAACACACTGTCATCTGCAAAGTGCCACCAGGTATACCCGTTAAGGCTTGTACAATTTGTCATTGCGGCCCGATAACTATAGCCGACAGGCAAGTGCATGGGAGCCCAAACGGAATGCTGAAATTTATCAGATGACTAGTGGCACCTGAAACCCACCTGATTGGATCGTCACGAGCTCAATCATCGGAAGCAGTGACCCCCTCCCCACCGGCGGCCCTGCACAGGTAATCCCGATGCGGATCGGCAATCTTCTCGCTGTGGTGCAATAACATCGCATTCGTGCACGGATCCAAGCTATAGCAGGAAACTCAGTACCTGTTAAAGCCAGGTAGATTTCAGATCCCCAGAGCAGTGTCATTACTTATCATTAGTGGAACCTTGTGCGGTTATTGCAAATATTTCATTCCATAGCAGCATTTTTATCGAGACCCTGTCCCCGCGCACCGGAGGAGCACCGGCATGTCCAGCGTCTTGCATGCCTGAAGATACCACCAATCTTCGACGGCAATGTTAGTGAAGCAGCGCATTCGTGGCAAAAGGAAACTCACTGACATGCTCTGAAATTTATTTACCTTAGTTTGGCCGGTGATTATTAGAGAGAGGGGAGACGTAAATTATGGCAATGCTAGTTCTCACAATCGACCAGGCCGTTAAGTCTTCACATTTTGCCAGCACGTCAAGAGTTATATGAGGCAACAATCAATCGATTTCAACAATAGTGCTTCTTCTCCAACTTCCGCACTTCCATGCCGCTTTTACGACTCCTACTGACGGACGGACAGGTCGCAGTAAAAATTTCAATTAAATCGAACGGCATTCAGAAGACTGCAATAAAGGTGTAAAACTTCGGTGGCCTGTCATAAATGCTAGAATTTTGGTTTATGGCTGTTTGTTCGCGAAGATTGAATGAGCGATTTTAGCACTTTTTATTGATGGGGAAAATGGAGGCGATTTCTTGTTAAATTCAGTTAGTTTCAGCCCAATTAAATGGGGAGTGGAAAATTTCGAGAGAGAGAGAAGAAAGAAATTCGCAGACGGCTGTAAATATTTAAGATCTTCTATTGTGTGCAGTTCGACTGAAACTTTTACGATTCAGGATACACTTCGAAAAAGGAAAAGGATTTAAAATCGATTTTTATACACGCAACATCACATGCATCGTCCAAATTCTTTCAAATATTGTTCCATCTTCAAGGGCCGTATACATCAACGAAGTTAATCCTTAGTCGTAGTTTAATCATAAACATCAAAGTAGTTTATGCAGCATAAGATCCAAGATTGAAGATAATTTCATGATACCTCGAATTTGAAATCTGAGAGCTCGTTTCCCTCAATTATAATATCCAAGCAAGTTTCAAAATATTGGAGATTTACTTTGAGATGGAGATTTTCAATGAAATAGAAGTAGACAGACATTTTTGAAATCTTGATCCAATCAAAGAATTACATTTTGATTCCACCTACATCCAGATAATGTTAAGAAATTGGTCGAGGCATGAAACGTGCAAGAATAGTTAAAAATTGCAAGTCGGTGTCGCCACTGATAGAAAAGGCACACCCTGTTCTATAGGACCATTGTCCACTTATCGGACCTTCTTGGAGGAGTCAGTGTTTAATTACAGCTTTAGGGGGACTTTTTTCAGTTTTAAAATTCCCTGCACATGATTCGTTTTGTCAATCAAAGTGGGGTGAAAAAACAGTCTCAATATAAAAGTATAGAAGTTTTTGCATAATTTTAAAATCTCTGCACTTTGCCCTGCCATGCAAACATTTTTTTCTAAGATTATTCCACTTATTCAGTGATGATTGATGGTTTGGGCGAAATTCGTGACACAGCAATTTTTACGGTAGGAATATCAAATTGAAATATTGCTCCCTGAAAAGGATGAAATAAACTGAAAATCCTTTCATGTCCATTTCGCAAATATGTATACATCAGCTTTAGGGAGTTTGGCCCGGTTGCTCCAGAAATCTGCATCTGCACTGACTAAGACACCCCGATATGTTTGCTAAACTCCAATCTATTGCTATCGAGTTTTTTTAAAGAACTGAATAAGACAGTTTTATTTCTGACCGTTCAAATAATGCGGATTTGAGAATCGCAAAGTGTCAAATCCGCACTCACTTCCGAACCGCCGGATCTGGGAATCGAGGCTAATGCATTATTCAATGGTCAATTTAAATCCCATACAATCTTTACAGTGTTCCACAGGGCGCAATTCTATCACCCATTCTTTTTCCAAGTTTTAAAAATGACCTGCTCTCGATTCAATCAAATCTAATTCACAGGTGATGGTATTCTGCGTTAATCCAAGGGCTTTGATAATGAGCCAAACCTTGCCTGCATGATTATGCAAGACCATGTCGAGTTTTATCAATAGTAACATCGAACTCATTCTTAATTGCAGCTGAAAGATTCGTATTGAATTTAACGCATCAAAAACGAGAAAACTCTCTAATTTCTAATCAAAACTGCCATTTTGTGCCTTCTGTAATATTTTATTCATCTCTTTTCTGCCTCTTGTCGTATCACTAACAAAGAATCTAAGATTGAATAATAACATATCCCAATTCCACAAACCAGCATCACAACGACTACAGGCTAGTGTTGAGAGGGACGCGATTATAAAATGAGTTTGTAAGAGGTGCCTTTTTTCCTTTTGAGCCAGTACAATATCATACTTCAAATGAGGCGAGGCGCTATTGTAATGCCAAAATGCCATTATTTTTGAACCAGTACATTTTAAAAAATTTAGGCCTCAGTACAATTTACAACGGTGTAAGGGACAAATGAACTGCCTCATGTAAGTCCAGCTCAATGGAACAATCTTACATAGACAGTTTTTTCGAACTGGAAGAAAATACAGTAATAAATGTATACGATCGTTATGTCCCTCTAAAGATGTGTCGGGTACGTCAGCAAAGGCGTCCTTGGAGTACTGATGACATCCATCGTTCAATGGCTGCGAGAGATTACCTCATTAATCAGAACAGGAGAAGCAAGGAAGTATTGATATAATAGCAGATATAAAACTATAAGGAATAGGGTAGCAGCTATGATTCGCTCGGAAAAAGTGCATATTTTGCCTCTAAGTTGGATACAAATCGGCCTTCGAAAAAGTTATGGAGGAATATCCGCAACTTGAGAATATGTGGCAGTGATGACAACAAAATTTCTATTAACCCAAATGTGCTAAATAACTTCTTTGTGGATAGGAGCGTGCTAAACTCTGACGTTCTGTTTCAAAACTAAAATGATCTGGCTGATGTGGGGTTTAGTTTTGGATGCACTGAAGCTTTTGAAATACCTACTGCTATACACTCCATCAAGTCGAATGCCACAGGACTCGACGGTTTAACACCCGAATTTCTGATATTTTTATTGCCTTTTCATATTTTCAACTATTGCTTGACTACTTCCCAATTCCCGACTGAATGGAAGAAGGCATTGGTAGTTCCTGTACCCAAAAAATCATCCTTATCGGAGCCTTGTGACTTTCGTCCTACGAGTATTAGATTACTGTGCTTCTTTGTGAAAGTTTTGGAAAAAGTTATGCACAACCAAATAATAGAATATGTCAAACAAAACAATCTGTTATCCAAATGGCAGTCGGGTTTTCGACCGAATCATGGCTGCGATATAGTGAAAAGTTACGTCGGACATCCACGAGGCACTCGATAAGGACCCCTTAGCTGCATTAGTTCTGCTTGACTTTAGCAAAGCCTTTGACTCGGTAAATCACCAAAAGCTGGTTAATAAGTTTAAAAGGGATTTTAACTTTTCATGTGAATCTGATAAGTAATTTTCTGATTACAAGTTGTTAAAGTGAGAAATGACTACTCGTCCTCTGCGTCTCTTTATTTAGGTGTGCCTCAAGGCTCAATTGTTGGCCCGCTTTTATTCAGTCTGTACATAAGTGACCTACCAAAATTAGCTCTCTAGCAAAAGATTCGTGTCGTATGTAAAAAAATGTAATTACAACCAAGATTTCCAGAACACAGTTGAGAGTATGAAACTTATCCGTAAATGGATCTATGTCTTATTGGAAACGTTCCTCATTGATCTTCAAGCATTTACATCTTTTATTCAGACACAAAAGCCTGTTTGTCTATAGAATTGAAAACGATCACCATATCATTGTTATCATAGTGAAACTTGGTTTCTGCGTTATTTTGGTAAGATGATCACCCAGAACTTTGTGAAACAAATACTAATTCAACTCTAAAAGCTATGGAGGTCCCAGAACAGTTGCTTCATCTAAACCTTGGTGTTCCCTGGTCAAAAAATTTAATATTCCATCCAAGCATTTCAATATTTCCACGTTGATCAACTGAAAAAATGTCACTTGCACCCAGCCCATGATCGCATGGACGACAAGATCAGGCATTTAAGAAATATTTTCATGTAAATACAATTAATCACGTCAACTTTAATTATCCTGTTCCCCTCAGGTCTGGGAAGTTTCGTAGTTAACATGCGTCAACTGGCTGCGTCCTAAGTATCGGTAGCTGATGGAGCTTGTTCGGCATGGAAATCTTCTGAAAAATGTTGATCCGCTTATCCGCACGAAGAATCTCTGGGGCCCGGCTCTTAGCTTAGAGAGGTCTCTCGTGAATATGCATATATTGCTCTGAGGCTGGATATCTGAAAACCAGCCCAGAGGTTACTTACCTATCAGGTGACTCAAAATCTCCGGCATGATTAATTGTCGTTAAAATATTTTCCTTTGGTGTGTTTCTTCTTGTTTTTTACAAGAATTTATAACTTGCACCTAAGAAATAATCCCAGAGAGATGCAATACGAGTGCCTCTGAGGCTCGCCAGCGACGGGAGTTTTCAGGTTTCTGTACCGACCGTGTACCCCGAGTGACATTTTATCAACTTCCAGCCGCGTGTGTAGAGTCAGTCGCGCAATGGACTGGAAACCCGGTTTTATTTTTTTTCTTATTTTTTTGGCCTTTTATTTTATTTTTTTAGCAGAGATCAGTAGCAATAGAAATGGTGGACATATCGGCTAAATAACTCGTTTGTAAATTAATATCTTACCGCCACTCGGTAACCAACGTACATGTCATTAGGCTGGTCCCAACTTCCCACTCGAGACGGAGTCCCCATAGACAGTTTGAGGCGATCGTGGGCCCCTCTTTAGCAGCCAAACATCTCGGCAAGCACTGCAAGAAGTACCAATAACGCCTACGTGTTACCTGATCTGTCAGTAGGTAAAAGAAGGTTTTATTTATGGCAACCATCTTAAATGGAGCACGAAAAGTACTTACTTCTTTGCCCCAGCATTTCGTGTTAGGTTGATGATGATGAAAAAAGTTTGATTTTTTCCCAAAAGGATTTTTACTTCTGAAATGGAGCCGTGCTTTCGGTCAAATGTCATAACTCATCTTCTTTGTATCGCGAATGTTGTATTATGAAATTACTTAGCGAAGGTAGAGTGATGATGAGCTTCAGGTAAGCGCAAGAATATGTGCTAATTATTGGGGGTCCATAAGTTCTTTGCAATTGTGGAAAACTTTTATTTTCAAGTATTGATAACTGCGATTCAACAGATCCCTGAGTCCTCTTAAATTGTTGCTCGAAACCTTTAGTAAGGTGTAAGTCAATATACAAAGACTCTTCAAATTTACAGCAGCTTGAATACTTGCTTACTCAGCTTTACAGCCATAGGGTTATCTGTGTAGTTGTCTTGTTCACTGGAGCCTACCGAAACCGTCTAAGGTCAGAGTACATTTTTGGCATGCAGCAACATATGGAAGTAGTATTTTGGTCTTCGTCTTATCCACCCCAGTTTGGATGACTTGGTTAGATACTTGGGGTTGTAGGACATTGGCAGACTACAACAGACTTCATATTTTGCACTGTTATTGCCCTATCTATGTATCTAGAGTATAGGGTAGAACGGCAAGCTATTGGCAGTGAAATAGCAGAACTGCTAATGCAAATACTCCGTTCTACTCCACCCGATTTTATCTAATATGTACTACGAAATAGCTTGCCTGCTTTATTGTACTTATAGGGGATGGTAGAAGAGATGGTCGGGAATTTTTGTAGGCAGGGAAAAGCAGACCATGTAACAGATAAAGCCGTTAACACAGTGTGGACTCGAACCCCACACTCAGGGGCGCCGCTTGCATAGGTGCAAAAGGTGCACTTGCACCGGTCGCAATTGGACGGGGCACTACGAACAAAAATTGAAAAAAGGAACCTAGGATTATACTTCAAACAGCTAGGAAGTACACCGAAAAATATCCAGGAGCAGATGATGAAGTTGGTAGATGTGTGGCAGTGGCGCCGAAGGCCATCTACCTGAAGGTTAAGCAGTACAAAGCTTAAAGAAACAGCGTAAGCGGGAGATTTTTGCGAAGTTAGTCTTGATTGGACACAGGCTTTCATACTTACAAATGGTGCACTTGCACCGGACGCATAAAAAATTAAACCTTCGAAAAGTTGAAAAAGTTTCATATATCAAATGAACTTCCCACAGTATTTGCGTCTTTTTCCATTGCCTTTCACTGCTGTAAAAAGCTGTAGGTACAGCTTATGAGGGCACACTATGGCATACTGCACCGGGCGCAAAAAAAAACCAAATGCCCTGCCCACACCCTAGGAATGACAATCCGATGGTTTAACTGCAAAGCTTTTTGTGTTAGAGTTTACACTTAGGTGTCACCTGGGACTTAGCTACCAGTCCGACATGTCAATATCTGGTGGTAAGCTCGAACATAGCAAAAGGATATGATAGATTAAATGTAGTCTGGGGGATGAATGAGAAGAAGCCAATGAGGGTTTCGTTTTTACCCTTGGATGTTGTGTGAGTTAATTTTATTAGCAGCGGTCTGAGCCACAACAGTCGGTGTTAGCAGGCGACAGCCTCGTCGGAATTTGATGGCGCGGTTTTGCACCTTGTCCAGCCAAGCCAATGTGGTTTTAGGGGCGCCCACCTAGATATAGGAGTTGTATTCTAGGTGGGGTCGCATGTAGGACTTGCAGATTGTAGCTAGCCGGCTGGCTAAGGAGGAACTTACATCTCTTAAGGAATCCGAATAAATCAAAAATAAGTTTGATGTCCCCGTTAAAAGAGCTGGACATGACTTCACGGTCTAAAAGACAAGGTCTGGCACTTGCTTGTCTAACCTTGGAGCAAGAGTAACGCAGAGTACTGTCATCGGCGAAACTGTGGAGTGGGTTGTAGGGGATAGAGAGCAGATCAATCAATATTAGAAAGCAGGTGATAGAATTGACCCTTGTGGAACGCCGGCCGAGATGGAGTTTGGGTTATATTCGACGTCATCCAATACTACCTTGATTGAACGGCCACAAAGAAAGCTCTCAATCCAGTTCGTAAGAACTACATGAAAGAAACGGAAAAGCTAAACTATGTATAAAAAAGATTCGAATTACGTACGGACCACTATCGCGGGGTGCTCCTTAACATGTAGGCGTTCAAGATAGTGATCCGAGTATGAATTGGTACTTCGTAAGCCTACACCATCACCTTGCCTAAAATGGTTGGGTGTGTCTCTCTACACCTTATCTATTTGCTTCATAAAGCTGCCTCGATTAGACTATGGCCCTGGGTTGAACATGGTTTGAGTTGAAGAAAGTGAAGTTTTAGTCGAGTCACGACTTTCAGTACAAGGGCCTAAATTCCGCTTAGCATTGCCAGTCTAGGTCCTGTGCTGAAAGCCGAAATCCGACTGAAACATCACTTTCGACAACTCAAACGACTTGTCACGAAACACGACTCAGGTTTTAGCACAGGTGCCTATGAGCTCTGTTTGCTTCACGCTTTCGTTGCCATGGTATTCGCAGTTTAATCCAACCACCGAGAATTGTTACCCGTCCCAAAATAGCCTATTTAACGGTTGATGCTAATTTCTCAGAAATAACTAGCACGATCTTATTGTCTTATCCTCTTTTTCGAGACGGTTACTAGTGTCCAGACATTTCTTTTGCCATGGTGTGAAGATTAAAAGACAAACCCATAAAATGTTGATCAGGTCAAAACATCCATCACGTCCTGTACGAGCAACAGGAAAAACCCAGCAACTTTTTCGCATTTTGGGTGGTCATAATTTGAAGAGTAAACGTTTGGATGGAGTGAGTCAACTCTTGAAGTACAAATTCGTACTATGCGTAGAAAACTCACCTTTCCTTTTTCCCTGCATGTACTCCTGTGGTTTGGCACTTTCCATGCACTTGGTCCAAATCATTACCAATCCTACGTGAACAGAAAGCAAACATCAAACTCAATTGTTTAAACAATAGTCTCCATGATATCACCTGCCGAAGAGGACGCACGTCGCAGAAATTGCTTGAATCATTTTCATACTTGTTATTCGAAATCTAAATAAATATTCCTTTATTGGTTTGTTTGCATTGATTGACACCTGCAAGTGGCTGAATCTAATCCATACTTTTGTGAGAGTTTCGAGTTTTTCGGCTAAAAACCGCCGATCAGTTTTGGTTAAATGATTACTCACTCGTGTAAGCCCATCAAAAGTTCCGATTTTCTGAGCACACCCGCAAATCAACAATTAAAAATCGGAGCACGTAAATCTCGGTAATCGTCTTAAAGTTTGAATTCTAAGAAATCAGCTTGCATCAGCTAAGATGTTTATGAGGTGGTCTCCAGGTGATGGCGGCTGAGATAAAGGAGCTGTGCGAGCTGGAGCTGGTGGGAGAGCTTCACACAAAATCATCATCCGGTAAGCAAACGCTTGCTGCAAATATAGTCGAAGGTAGGAAACATTTCATTTCGACTTCTCGTGTGGAAAATGTCGCTGTGTCTGAAGTTGGCAAGAAATTGTTAAGAAACATGGATTTATTTATTTTTTCGAAAAAGCTGCACGAAGTCAACCCACTCGGGGCATTCCAGTTTATTGTCATCATGATGACGATGGCGCATTGTTTCCCCCTGAGGGGACATGATCGCAGCACGGCTGAGCCAGTGGACCTGAATTTCAATTGGATGCTCCATTTGCTCTTATTTCTGGCAGATCTAGATCTCCGGAGTCTCCTACCTTTGGTTCCTGTTCACAATCTTCAATGTGCGCCTTCTGCAGCACGACTCGGGGCCCCGGAGGGATTCTTCTAACACAATCGGAATCGGTTGCATGAGCCGTCTTGTGTTTTTTCTTTGGCCACTACTCAGACGGTGAGGCTGGAACTGGTTTTTCTTCCATCCTCGCGCATTTCTTAAGATACGGTCCATTTCGCTAACGTCGTACTGGCACTTACCATCTTCACCGGCCCCGCGTGGTCATTGGCATGTTTTTGTTGAGAGTTCTCTTGGACTTGGAATGAGAGCCATGGATTTGGGATGTTCATGGATAGACATTCCTGGGCTTTGTACTTGAAGTTGTAAGACTTGCAAGTATTTTGCTCTTTTGGAGTATTTGTTAATAATAATTTGGTCTTCAATTAATTTTTTGGAGAGAAATAGAAACTATCAAAAATGTATACCTAAAAAAACAAATTAATCAAAATTTCTGTGTCACCCGTTCTTACTAGTATCGTACGACATCTGTTTAATAACTTGAGAACTTCAAACAAGTTCTGGTCGTGAGCTTGAATTCAGTACAGGTATTTTAACAGGTGAAAGCTGTAGTCTGTTAAGTATTGAGCAAATGGTTCGTGTATAAATAACCGGATATGGCGCAAAAAGCTTCATTAATTTAAAAATAAAAATAAAAACAAAAAATTAATTTAAAAAGTTATCAGCAAATTCCTTCTTCACGGTTTTGATTTATAGCTTACTTCAAAACTGAAAACAAAATAAAGGCGAGCAAGATCTGTGGTTTTCATTTTTACACAAAGTGATACTCAAATATGACCAGATGCCGTGTTGAGTCAATAACGGGTGCCAGGGTATATCTTTATTCTTAGCTTTTCCACCTAAAGAGGTATCGCCGTTTATATGATGTTTTATGACGTGACTTATCATAAGATATATAAAAGCAAATTTCCCGATTTAAACGATCTCGGGCTGATCTCTAATGATCATTCAAACCCATGTAATGATCGATAACTAGATCTGTTAATCTAATCATGGACTTAAATAGTTTTTAATCACTGAATCGAAGTCGATCAAGTAAATCATAAGTTAAACACGAAAAACAGGATCGCCCAAATTAAAATCTGCGATGGTCTGCTGCAATGAAATGAAATCGACACATCTCGGAGCCTCTCATAAACGGTGATGTAAAAATGACCACGTTCGACAATAAGAAGCCTAAAAGATCGTGAACCAGGATTGCGAGTCGTAGCAAGCAGTCGCGAGTCCAAGATTGACCTTGCATAGCCATAGCCGGGTGTAGAAATCCGAGCTTATGAAGTTTTGGTAAAGCTCGCGACAAAAGTTTGACCCCTCCTTCGATTTCTGAAACTTCTTTGAAAATTAAACAATGGAAGGTCGGAGAAATGAGTCTAAAGTTGATATTAATATTTGGTTCGGCCTCCTTGGCTTACGATTGCATCATAAATTCTATTTCCTAAACTACTATACAACTTTTGAATTAAATCTAGTAAAATTTCCTCCAAAATTCGAAAATGTCCTTATTGCAACCCTCAGATCTCTACTAGTTCCATCGACCCTTCTCGTGAGCCAGCCCTATAGATTTTCTGAAATGTTGGGGTCTGCAAACATCAATGAACCTTCCAGTTCCACTGCGTTATTGCCCTAAACAAATCCCTAACCACCCCAACAGTTTAAACTGCCTCATGCTATTGAATCCATGGTTGACCTTCCTTTATTTGTTCCACCACGGAATTTACTTCTTCTAACATGTCGTGGTACCGTACTCTTGTCTGCGTTTCCTTGATGAATTTAGCTTCACTGGCCCTTTGAGTGAAATGATTTCCCTAACATTATTCCTCCTTCCCATCGGTGATGTTGAGTCAAAAACATCTCTTCCTTCCGTACATCCAAGAGATAATAAGCGTATCCATCTGGTCCATCAATTCAAAACCGTTTTTCATCTCAAAAGATAAATTGGTTCCATTCTTCTTTCCAGGCTAGGCAAGCCCGAGCAAGTTCCAAGCGTTGGCCGTGTTCGTAAATGCAAGTTGCTCAAATTTTGCATGTAGCATATCGTTCAGTATTGCAACTGAAAAAAGCCCAACGTTCTGAAATGCAAGTACATTTGCAAATGATAGCAACCCATGCATGTATTTCAAAGTACTGGCTAGTTTGGATTCGCGAAGAAACCAACGAACTTTCAAATAAATTCAAGTGGGCTGACAGTAGCTTTTTAAAAATGGTGAAATGCGTTCATTTAAGCAACCATGAATAATTCGCAAATGACTAATCTGACTAGCAAGCGATTGCAAGGTTGCCTGCATGCAAGCAAACAAACCTTGCATTTACGAACACGGCCAAGGTAAAAATAGAAACTTTTTCTTGAGTAGGCGATGTTGTAGAGCTGGCCAAAATCCTGTGGATGCATTACCTCCGATTGCAGTTCCAAATTGGCTGGGCTGAGATAAAATTGAACCTGTTCGCAGGATCCTACTCCCTTGATATCGATTTCCTTTCGCAATTTTCGATGTCTTTAAGCGAGTAAGTAATGACCTGGGAGAGTCTACCTGTTAGAGCACCCTTCTTCTTTCAACGTTTTGAGTCGCTCAATCAGATCAGTTGGAAAACTTAACTTTATTGATCTTTGCCATTGATCTGAGACTCCCACGACTATAGAGATGGAGTCCATCACTTACGCCACATAAAGGGTCTGAACTTTCTAACCGAAAGAGAAAACTCACTTGGTTCTAAATTTTTGTTGGACCCCCTATACGTTTGCAGCTGATGCGACAATACCCCTATGATCCTAAAGACATGCGTCCTATCTATACCTGACTATTTGCTTGACCTCTTTGGTCTGTCCTAGTTGTCCGAAGTTTATCCAAACTTTGGGGAGCTTTCTAAACCCATACCGTAAAAATGTGACCCTAGGCAGCGCTCAACCTACAGCCCAATAGCAATTATTACTTCTACTGTCTCCAAAATAATGGAGGCGCTTTGGCTTGTGGGGTACGTAACAATATCTTAAATGACAAACAGTACAGTATCATATCAAAAAGGTCAGCAGAGCACTTCAACCAAATAATGCATCGATTTGGACTGACCAATTTGGTTTGGCTTTTGATAGAACTTGACAGTCAGCTTTTTAGCTAAACTCCAAGCTATTGGTATTGTGACTGAGTTCTGTAAAACTGCATCAGGAGTTTTCCGGCAGTTCAAT
Organism: Thereva unica; assembly: GCA_949987705.1. Classification (NCBI taxonomy): domain Eukaryota; kingdom Metazoa; phylum Arthropoda; class Insecta; order Diptera; family Therevidae; genus Thereva; species Thereva unica. Next base: position 95,515,761 of record OX465285.1, read on the forward strand.
CGAGGTATCATTGGAGGGCGTCAAATCTCAGCTCAACGCTATCTCTGCCAGTATTCCCCAGGGGTCAATTTTATAACCCGGTCTTTTTATAATATTCATAAATGACCTATTCCTGTCCCTTCCAACCTACTTTCTGTGTTACTCGTACGCCTTATTCTTAACCTTAAGCCCCTTCTATTTCTTGCCCTAAATTTACTACTAGACATTGCACCATTTGCATTTCTAAGGGGTCATTCCTGTGCTTAGAACTGCCACATAAAAAAATAAGAAATATCGATGCAGAAAGAACGTAATTTATAAAGAATGATCATAATTACAAATTGTTAGCCTCATTGTTGCTATTTGCAGTCAAAAATTTTATTTCAAAAAAAGAATGTGAAAGAAAGTGTCACCAAACTCTTTTCCAATTCATGAATTCGTTAATGGAATATTACGATCATTTGTGTTGCCATGGCACAATTCAACAATGCACAGATGTTTTCTTCCGGGAATTATCAATGAAAAAAAGAGACGATGGACAAATAATAAAGTAATTAAAGTTAAATTCAATTTGCATTAGACGCGTCTTAGAAAATTCCATTCAACATTTTTATATATAAAAGGATTATCTTAACCTGAAATTATCATATTGCAACTTGGTCTGCTTACCAGGTAGAGTTAACTAATCTTAATTTTTAAATAAATGATTTTTAATAAAACTTTACTTTTAGTTCCCAAATAACTAAATCAACATGAAGTTCGCCTTGATTTTCTTCCTGACTTTTGCACTTTTCGCCGCTGTAACTTATGCTGAGGCCAGGGATGACTCCCACTCCCACTCTGGTTCGGATGAGAGTTCCGATATCAGCGAGGAATCGAAGAAAATCCATCTTCCACATATCAATATTAAGGACAAATTGAAGAAAGCCGCTGCTGCTGCCAAGAATGTCTACAATAAAATATGCAAGTCTAAGAAGGGAGACAACCGGTGCAAGAAGTGGGCCAAGCAGCATATCACATGGTCAAATGTAAAGAAGTTCGCTAAGGAAATGAAACCTTTATTGGATGAATATTGTTCGGGACATTCAGATTCTTTCTGTAATCTTTACAAAGTATTTGCATGAAAAAATAAATAGTGTTATGAATAACTAAAAAAAGAGTTTGAAATTTTGTCTTAAGTTTTTTAAGAGTTACACGAGTTATAATCATCTAGGGTGTTGAAAGAACTAATTAGCACAGCTGAAGAACTAGAGAACTAAATCTTAGAACTAGAGAACTTTAGAAATTTTGGCCGGAGGGATGTTCGGAAATAACCCTGAACGATTGGAAACATACAGTTGGATGAAAATTGTTGGAGAAAACGATTATCTTAGTAGTGTATAAAGAAAGAACTTGACCAGAGAAAAAAGAATTCAGTATATCGGGCTCTGCTAGAAACAAAAAACAATGCAGCAACCATCCCTAAGTAAGGGGATTTTGAGATGAAATAGCAGGTATCCATTAAAACAGGTATTGTTAGGTTAAGAAGTTAAATGTGTGCAATTTGGTCCGGTACTGGTAAATTTAAGAGCCCGACCAAACCCGAGAGGGTATAATCTTGAAAAAAGAACTAACCAGACAGAGTCACAATTTTTGTTGCATTGGTGTGAACTAACCTACCTCTGGAGAAGAATACCTATTTTTGGAGACAGGTTCTACTTGTTAACCGTTAGGCGGCAAATGCACGAAGAGAAGAAAGGAGCACTATGGAAGGATTAACAAGTTAACTTTTATACTGTTAAGATTCATGTAGTCTGGTTTTTTTCGTTCGTTACCCCTGATTTTTATTTTGGCCCCAAACCCCGATACTTGTTTGTGGATTTGCTGGACCATCGAAACTCTATGTTGATACCAGGGTGGGTTGCATTGGCTCTTCCTTCTGAGCTTTGGAGAGGCCGTAATTCTCTCGGTTTTAGCCTCTGGTGGTTCGGTCGTATAAGCAACCCGCTAGCTATACAATTAAGTCAGTAAATTAGTTCGTATACTACTATTGAAGATGTTCATTTGTGTGGAACAGACATTAGAATTTTGTTGATGTTGTACGAAATTAGGAGTTTCACTGATTGAACATTATTTTTATAGTGATGGCTAAGCAGCGGGCGATGTTATATGGTTTACAGTTATCTTTACCGGCCAAGTAAGTACTTCCCGGCCACCCTGATGGGAAAGCTCACATTCAGGTAAGTGGTGGTACAAAAGTTCAAAATGGTACCTCCCGTGTCTCTACAATCCACAACCCCTCTTCAAGCCAGCCCTTCTCTTGAGCTTAGGGAACAGAGAACCCACATGTCATTCACGAAACACCACTGCACTACGAGAAAATAACTGTTTGAGTCGGAGTGTGCTAAAAAACCATCATGGGACCATTTTTCTTCAAAGTTCGAAAAACCTCAACCAAGCAAGAGTAAAATTTATGCCAGTAAGCCGAAGACCATTGACGAACTCAAATTTAACATAAGAGTCGAAGTAGTTGCTTTAACGCCCGAAATGCTGGCCGACCTTATGTAGGTTGTCCGAAAAAGATATTGGAAATAAATGGTATATAATATCCTAAATAAATCTTGTTCACTTGTCGAAATCGGCTAAAAACTGTCAGAGTTATTCAATGTTGAAATACCGAAGGTCTAGATGGCGCACTCCATCTAGTATGCAAATTGACATATTTTATTCGAGGGCCCAAGGTTTTTTTTTTGTTACAGGAGGGCCGCAGTATCATAAAGTGGAATCATCTGTTTTAACCTATCTTACATTATGTCTACATAGAGTGAATCTTACTGCTAGACATTGCACCAAGGCGTGAATGGCTTGGATTGGTAGTATAATGGATAAAGAATTACATAGATTTTTAGATTTTAACTTTCATCCAAAAAATACACTATAATATTATTTAAACAAATTTATTTGTTCATCAAAGTACAAAGTACATTCAAATTACTGAAACCAACTTGCAGCATCCAGCAGCATAACTTCCACCTTTACAACCTGCAACTAGTTCTCCAAGTTCTTTCATAACGAAATCTTCAGCTTCTTGTCCCTGAAGACTTCCAAGATTTGCTGGACAGTCTGTATGCTTACAAATATCATTAATTAAAGGACCACAGGCGGCCTGAATATCCTCGAAATGATCCCAAGTGAATCTATGTATTACTTGACGCACATAGCAACTACCAAAAACAGCGTAAAGTGAAATGATAAGAAAAATTGTTGCGTAAATTTTCATTTTGTAGTTCTTTAAGTTCTTTTATTTTTTGAGTCCTGTAGAAGAGTCGTATTACTGCCACTGAATTATTAACATAAATAAGTCTGGAATTGCCTTATATAGGATTGAATGTTTACCAAAGATGAGAGTGTTTTGGAAACAGTTTTGTTTGTATAAAATGTATGAAGTTGTTTTTTTGGATTTTTTTAAGTAAACAAAAATCTATCACATGTTGTTTTGACTTAGTATCTACGCATTGAGTGCTGGAATGTAGCTTAAAAGAATGGAAAACAACTTCTTTTTATAAATAAATTAAACGTTAAGTAGTCCAAGATGAAGGCATAGCAATGAAAACCGAAGAAGTTACAATGGCAGGGGCGGCGCTTTCATCGGTGCGAATGGTGCACTTGCACCGGGCGCAATTTCTCGAAGACACAATTTCAGAAATTAAGATTTAAAAAACATTTAAAACTCTGTAAAAAAAAATGAAAAGTATGCTCGTGGGTGCAACAAATTACACAATTTTACTAAATTTAAAGAGGCAGAAATTCTCATACAACAAAAACCGGGGTATTTTACTTCTCCTCGTATTGGAAGTTTCCAGAGATTTAAGCTTCGATATTTTCATAAAATTTTACTCCAGAAATTTTTACTCGATATTTTACTCTAAAACTGAGAGTTTGTCTTCGAGAATCAGAAGCAAAAATTCTGGAAAAAACTTTTCAAGCGAGAAAAAATCTCAATTATTTATACTACGCTTGGAGAACTATGTGAAAATTCTGTTCTGAAAAATTGGTCCAATAGCTCCGTATTTGTTGTATTGCCGTGATTGATACAAAATTTCAGGGCTGGAGCACAACGCCAACAACGCGCTTTTAAATTCTGTTCCAAGAATAGATAAATGAATGAAATGCTTGTTACTTTACTGACTAACAAATTAATATAGCCAGTTTGACACGGACCAACCAAGAAAAATTGGCTGTAATCGTCCATTATCTTATGAAATTCCTTGAAAAGTCTCATGGATTTTCACACAGGAGCCAACTTTTGAAACGAACTATAATTTCGAATGCTTTCGCTTGTTGTTGTTGTTTTCAATCTTAATTCTCCAATCTGCCATTCCTTTTCTTTTCTATGAAAATTATTTCTCCCATCCAGCGAACGTTTGCGTCTTTTTACATTGTCCTTCATTGCGTTCAAAAATAAACATTTTATGGGGCGCAATAGTGCATAGTGCACCGGGCGCAAAAAACCAAAGCACCGGCCCTGTACAATGGGATTTGTACACTGTTATGGTATAAGCACAGATACTTCTCTTTCACAAAAAAAAGAATTAAAAATAGATTTAAACGATTCTATCAAAAACATATTTTTATTTTCACCTTTTTCATAAATAACTAAATAGAACAGAATTTCTCTCTTAAAAAACTTATGGCGAAGTTCTTACAAATCTCGTTTTACCTTCGGAATCCTTACAGAACGGCTTAAACGATGCTGTCCCAGTAAATGCACTCCAAGCCAAATCCATCTTTTGTTCACACGTAATATCTAAGTCCTTAAGCTCATTATATCTCTCATTGGATATAATCGGAGTTACTAGAATATCCACCTTAGACTGTTCCCTAAGAAGATTCTCAAATTCTCTTGCATAAACGATTAAAACAAATTGTAGGAGAAGTACAAGTAAAAATTTCATCTTTAAATATTATAAAATTTTAATTGAAAAAAAAAATCGCTATCACCTATTTATAACTGTTACTTTTATTAATTTTATGGCAACTAATTTAAAAGTTTGCCTTTTTCCTACTTTTATACCGCAGAATGCCACGAGTCTTAATTAATTCTTCGAAGATAACTTGAATGTTTGGGAAAAAATGTGGTTTTTTTGGGGGGAAATTCTCTATTTCTTTTTTGTTTTGTAGAATTGATTAACCTGTACGATGGAGAACAAAACGTAGAACAATTGTTCAAACGGTAAATTCCAATAATTTCTTTTTCCCCACGTGCGTTTCAATTTCTTTTGTTCTTTTTTTAAAATTTCAATTAGTTCTTTTCGGGGTTATACAGAAGCTGAAAACTGCTTAATTCCTATTATTTTTAGTCATGATCTTAGACACTGGAAGGCATATGGTTTTTTTGTTTGCACTTGTGATTGCCATATTTGTGTAACTATTAGCATTCTACGTTAAAATATTGAGAACTTTCGAGATTGTTCATATAGGAGTAGATCTGCTTCTTTTTAAAGTAGCAGAAAAACTACTAATAGCAATTTTTCGTTAACAATAAGTTATTATTATTCACTGAATTCTGAATGTTTTTACTTCGTATTCTATGCTTAGTTCTTTAGAAAAACCAAAACCCATTAGTAGCAGAAAATCTATTTTTAAATCCTAAGCAAAGAACAAATACAAATTGTTCTCTCTTCGTTTATGTATTTAGTTGTCGATTTCAAATTTGCCAAGTAAACCTTACGCTATATAAAAGAAGGAAAATACTTCTAATTCCTACAGTTTAGAAATCACTTAGAATACATTAAACATATTTACAATACAAGATATAAAACACAATGAAATTTCTTACCACCATATTAATTCTGTCAGTGGCCTTGATTGTTATATTTGGTACATCCCAAGCTGCACCAGGATCATCCCTAAATACCGCAGTTAAAGAAGCTAGAGATCTTTTCCCACAAATTTGCCAAGGATCTGAAAGTAAAGCATGCAAAAAGTGGGCAAATAAAAATATCAATTTGGGAAATGTTATTAGCTTTATGCACGATTTTCGAGATGAGTTTTGCCATTCGAATAGAGAAATACAGAAAAAAGTTTGCACTATTCATAATATTTTAGGTTAAGATATGTTTGATGATGAATTAATAATTTTTATTAATGGAAAAATGTGTATGTTTTTTTTATATTTTCTTTATACTTATGGGCAATCCATTTTCCAATGCCAATGAAACGCAGTTATTAAATGCCTAAGAAGAACCTTGCAGATTGGGATATCTCAATACCCGTTAATTTTGTATGTCATCACGCATGTTTTTAATGTCTGTCTAACTCAGCCTTCCCAAGATCCGTTTTTGCGAAAAAATCCATAGTGATCCCTTTACCGAAAAATCATTTCCTGCAGATATCTCAAATTTTCCCATTAGCATTTTTCCTTTCCTTGCTAAAGCCTTCGACAAAACTTTCTACATACATCCTGAGCTAACTTGAATCTAATAGCTTAACTTCTAAATATCAATCTGGTTTCCGTAAAAATCATAGTTGTGAAACCGCTATACTAGAGGTAAAAACTGACATTCTGCAATAATATTCTGACGTTGCAATATTAGTGGGCGCATCCAGCGCACTCAGCAGCTGAGTAGCGGCTGGCAAATTTCTCAGCGTAAAAATTTTATGCTAAGTAGCTCAGCGGTAGTGTATTGATGTTATTTAAAATAGAAAAAAAAATTTAGTTGTCAAAATAAATTTTAACTCAGCTGTCCCATCCAGCCGACTCATACCGCTGAGTTACTTTTTACGCTGTGCTGTTCAGCTAAGCGGCTTTTCCGCTGAGTGCGCTGGATGCGCCCAGTGTTTCTTGATTTCTCGAAAGCCTTCGACTCGGTGGCGCACAAGGTCCTGGTTTCCATATAAAATCAGCGCTATTATTTCTCTTCTTCTGTTACACGGCTTTTATCCCCTTTGCTATCTAACCAGCAATGTTAGCAATGTTATCTCCTCTCTCCTACAGGTGTTTTCTGGTGTCCCACAAGGTTCAACTCTTGATCCCCTACTATTTTCGTTATATATCAATGATCTCCCCTTACTAATGCTCTCCAAAAGTTAAGGTATTCTCCTATCACCCACTATTCGTTCAAAGCCTGTAAAATCGCTCATTCTCCCGCATTTCCTCTATGGCTCACTTGTTTACATAGTGGATATCCTGTCGTCAACGACTTAATGCTGCATTCCATCATTGCTTACGCTTTACTGAAGATCAGATAATGTAACATCTGTTCAGAACTCACTAATAGGCTATGACCTCTTTTGCTTTTGCAAAAGAAAAATAGAAAATATAGTGATGAACTAAGACAAGGTAGTTTATATTACCATGCGTTTACAAATTCATCAAAATAAAGGGTCTAAAAAAACCCTCCCTGGTACCACGAAGTTTTTTTACAGGAACCGTTGATCTGTAAAAGTAAGATCAGTGGCTTATCCCTGAGCAGTGGCTTATCCCTGTACGTTTAAAATACGAATAACAGATTGGGAACCAATGTGCTGATAATATACGGAATGCAGGCGGTCTTACTTCACCTTTCGTACCTGATCCCACAGCCAATAGTGTCGGTTTGAGTAAGGGGAAGCTTTCATAATAGCTTCAGGCTAGATCGTCCGACCTTTTGAGAACTGGATATGCTAATAAGAGAGGCTGTTATGACATGAGACATTTTTGATAGATGGTTTTGACGGCAATAGACTCAGTACAGTGGGAAGTAGCACCGTCCACAATGCCAAAGAGGCGTTTTGGTCTAGGTAGTGATCTGCAATAATGTAGCTATTGCGCATGGAGAAACTGTACTGACTTTCGTCCATGCTAGGCAAAATTATAGATAATATTCTCAGGTATGAGTGATGTGATAGATTGGGTAAGAATGTATGATCATAGAATCATTTCATGTAGCTTATAAATTTTATAAATTCTTGGAATGTCCTTGGCAACAAAGTGTAAATTTGATACAGTCTTGTAAGTTTTAGGAATGTTCTAGTGAGACGTGCTATAGGCTCTATAGTAGTTAGGTGGGTTCAAGGGTCAGCATTATAGAAATACATCGTGATCACAACATATGTCTCAACAATCTTGTTAGAGATAACACACGAACAACAATGGTGCCTTTCACACCACACCTACTACTGCGATGTGAGTTACGCATTCCTTGTACTGCTAATTGTGAAAGCTGAATCCACCTAAGATAAAACGGGATACTTTAGTCATCATTTTACTCCAAAACACAAAATTAAAATCTCACGTGATACTTTTGCGAAAATATTTGCACAAAATCTCTGAAAAACCCCAATGTCAAGCAAAATCAAATTTGCCCAAGTTTTCAAATCCACTCCCACTTGATCAAATAGAAATCTAGATTTAAATCACTAACAATAATGTTCAATGGAAATTTACCAACATTTCATATTTGTCAATAACAGCTCCTATAAAAGAAGAGAAACACATTTCCAATGATATGATTGTAATATCAGACCTTAAACATAGAAAACCATGAAGTTACTATCAATTCTAGTTCTATCAGTTGCGCTTATCGTCATTTTGGATGCTAAGTTTGCAGCTGCATCAACGATAAATGACGCCGTCAGGGATGCTAGGGAGCTTATCCCAAAGATTTGCAGTGGATCGAACACTCCAGCGTGTAAGAAATGGGGAAATGCAAAAATTAATATAGGAAATATTGTGCACATTTTAAAGGCATTCCAGGCAGAAATTTGCAGTTCAAGCGAGAATTTGCAGAAGAGACTTTGCGATGCCTACAGGATACTGTCGTGAGGGAGAAATTGAACTATTTTTGTAAAAATGTTAATAAAGGTGTTTTGAAGAAAAAAATTAAATTACTTTTTTTCGAAGTTTAATTTAAAAAATGTATAAATTGGTTTGCGATTTCACATCTGTTGCGATCTCATAATCCAATAATATTTACAGAACTCTACTTGAACAGCTTGAGTACACAACTAATTTTAGACTTTCTGTTTAAGGCGAACAAACATTGCCATCATCTATGAGTAACTGACACATGAATATAACCAACACTATATAAATCATGATCGAAACAATTATTCAGTTCACAAAGGTATTGTCCCGCACAGCTACTTACTAAGTTCTCCTTAAATTTTGATACAATGAAGTTCTTCGCACTTTTCCTCGTCGTCTGCATTTCATCCCTAACTTTTGCCGAGTTTACATCCGAAGATGATTGTATTGAAATTCTGAGCCTTAATGGAGTCTTTAGTCAATATGTGAAAGTGGTACGAAAGATCTGCACAACCAATCCACAGCCTGTGTGCTTTAGGGAAGGATCGAAAATGAGGGAGATCTACTTGGAGTTGAGACCTTTCATCAAGGAGATTTGCGCGGATAAATCGCAATACGAGGAGTATGAAGGAATCTGCTTGGCTGTGAAATTCACTTGTGTTGAAGCATTACTTGATATTGAGCATTAATAAATTGTTTTTCAATCACAAATGTTTATTTTTTATTTATTATTCTAATAGACCTTTTTCTATTGCATAAAATTAAGAGTAACATATGGGGTTCAACAAACTCCACTAAAACTATTTGTTTTCTCAGGAGAATTAAGCCATAGTTTTTCTACAAAGGCTAATGTTTCGCCATATGTCACTAAGAACAATATCAGCAGTGACCTTTTGTCAATTGAAGATATACAAACAAATAAAAATTTATGCGTCTATAAAAATAGACCTAAAAGATCACATTATCGTCAGACCAAATTACTTCAAAATTATTTGCCCATTTGAAAACAAATAAACTAAACAAAATACCAATTAACTCAATTGTTCTTCCTCCAATTTTCTTTGCAAATTGAATAGAACAAAATAGAACAATGCTGCAGGTAAGCTGCTATTCTTCAACAATTTTTGAGCTGTGCAGGAGCAGATCTAGTATAGAAGAGAACAATTCCAAATTTACAACAAAATGAATTTTACTTCAATTACTTTCCCGTGGTTAATTATTGTGATTTTTTGTTACATTAACACATCATCAGCAGATCCATCACCATCTCAAAGAAAGCAGCAAATTGTCGACTCAATAAAAATCATTTATAGTAAAGTTTGTGAAAATAGTCCTCATATTGTTTGTAAGAAATGGAAGAAAACACCAATTCAGCTGGAGAATTGCATGAAGGCCGGAAAGGAGTTGCGATCGTTGGCCCAAGTCTTTTGTTCAACGCCTGAAAGTAAATTGAACGACTATAGCAAACATTGCTCAGTTGTAATGTGGTTGTAGGAAATTGTTAAATAATTTGAATGTGTTATAAAATTTTGATTGTATATACTCGTATATGAAAATATTTGATTTGTTTTCTTAACATCAACATTGAAAATAGACTTTTCTTTCTCTCATAAATTAGTTTACAAAACTTCTGCCCCTGTGCTGAAAGTCGAATTGTGTGACAAGTCGTTTGAGTTGAAGAAAGTGAATCCTTAGTCGAATTACGACAAGGGCCTAGAGTGAAAATGCAAAGTTGAGCTTAGGCCCCCGCACTGTACTCAACTTGTCGTGTCGTGACGACTCGACTTTCAGCACAGGGGCCTTGTAGTAATTATCATAATGTGAAGGATAAATCTTAGTTAGTTATACTTACAGAAATTAGTCAAAAGTCCTTCCTAAGTTCTGATTTTAGTTTGTTTCCAAAATCACCAATTAATACTTATATTCTAAAAGTGACCTAAGTATATTTTTATATCTGACTGGAATTTGAAAAATTCTGAAAGCAACCTAAATTTATTTTTAAATCTGGCTTAAATTTAAAAGATTCTGAAAGAGAGCTAAATTTATTTTTAAATCAGAGTCAATTCTGATAAATTCTGAAAGAGGCCTAATTTTTTTGATTTGGCTTAATTCTAAAATGTTTTGAATGTGGTCTAAAGTTATATTAAGATCCGGCTTAAATCTGAAATATTCTGAAAGTAACCTAATTTTATTGTTAATCCTGGCTTAAATCTGAAAGATTTTAAAAGTGGCCTAAAATTTATTTTTAAATCTTGCTTAAGTCTGAAAGATTCTGAAAGTGACCAAAATTTATTTTTAATTCTGGCTTAAATCTGAAAGATTCTAAAATTGGCCTAAAATTTATTTATAAATCTTGTTTAAATCTGAAAGATTTTGAAAGTGGCCTAAATCTATTTTTAAATATGGCTTAAATGTTTACAAGCCGCTCTCAATCTCCCTATAGCTCGCCAAATGCATTTCGTTTTTTGGGACTTGGGATAACGTATCCCACTTCCTGGCAATAATCCCCTCTTGAAAAGATTATAAAAGGAGCAGTAATATTAATCGAAACAGCTTTAGGGGTATCAGCTGGCATCTTATCAATATACCAGTGGCCCTAATATTTGTCATCTCTCCGACTCCAATTTATTTATTTCACTAACATTGGGGAAGGTCAGTTTAAACAGAGCTGCAGGATTTTCATAAGTGGGCTCAGACCTCTTTCATAATTAATTTCTCCTGTTCAAAAAATATTACCAAAATATTGCCAAAATATTACTAAATATTTTAAAATTATTCTTATTATTCCATCCTTTATTATATTTCCAGGTCGAAATCTACAGCAACAAAAATAAATTAAATAAATTAAAAATTGGTAATCACAAGAACAAAAATTTCATCAAAAGTATGGTTTACCACTAAAGTGAACATAGAATTCATGCATAAACAAATGTGGTTTGTTTGTACGAAAGATCCAGGAAGATAAAACAAGAAAAATAAGCCTGGCTAGCTACAGAGAGAATGATGTAGCAAAAAAAAAAATTAAGATTGATTTAAGTTGTAGTGGTGAATTTTTCCTCTATAAAGAACGAAGATGGGTACAAATGGCTATAGCTTGCCAGGTAAAACTTTATGAAGGTGAAATGAGAGTTACACTTTTATTGGTGTTTGTGCGGAGTTATCACTCCTCCCATTCGCATTCAGCCTAAATGTATGCACAGTGGAAGTAATTTTTAGAGAGAAAAGTGAGGTGCGCTTGCCCATTCATTGTTCCCCGATAGGCAACTAATTCCAATGTGCGCACACCTTTGGAGGTAGCCGGAATACCTGAACAGGTTATGGATATTTTTTTAAAGAAAAAGCATATGCATTTTAGGTGTAATTACCAAGGTATTGTTGAAACTGTAAAGTAATTTTTAATAAAATAAAAATATTTACTGAGAGCTTCATTTAATTTATTGAAATTTCGTTTAAATTTTTATTTAATAATTGTTTGGGTTAAATGGAGTTTAACACCTTATCCAAGCTAATCGTTGATGAGTTAAGCCAAGGTGTAGTCTATCCCCAAACTTTGAATAGCTAAATAACTTTAAAAATATTTTTCTTTACATGAATTTCAAACACATATTTGAACACATTATTTATTAAATAAAACTACGACACTTATAAATATAAATACATTAAAAAATTCACCAAAAACTATGCACACTACAACGCCATGATAATCAGACATGCCGCCATAAATGCCGGACTTCTCCCCTCTTGTGTAGCACAGAAAGCCTTAGCGAAGGGCTTCAACTTCCGTCCCATCTTTTTGGCGTTATCCCAAGTAAGATTTGTCCTTATCCATTCTTTACAAACATTGCTATTATTCCTATGGCATAATTTGGTGTACAACTTCTTTACTGCACCAACTATTACCCTTATAGGATTCGGCTCGGCGGAAGGATCCGCATCAGCGAATGCAAGTGCAAGTGCTTCCGCGAAAGGATCAGCCTCTGGCTCAGCATCAGCCCATGTTAGAGATGCAAACAGAGCAATGGTTAAGAAAATAATGACAATTTTCATCTGTTTTTGAAAAAGAAAAAAATTACCTAAAAATCGGAAGAAAAATGAATAATACCTTACCTTGACGGAAGTGATGTCTACAGAGCCGGAAATGTTTTCGTGTAGTAACTAACCTGTCACAATTCTCTTTTATAACTTCACAAAAATTAAAAAAAAAACTTCTTTTGTTACTAACTCAATTGATGTACTGTTTGTATTAGGAGGTACATTTTAATTGTTCACTTGTTCAAATTTATGTAAGTTTAATAGAAATTCAAAGCTATAGAAAAATTAATAAAAATATTTATTTTGCGTACTTTTTGTCCTTGATTCGAAAAAATATTATGACCTTCAATAATTGTATTTAATATGAACACAATGTCTCCATTCATCCATCCATCCATCCAATGGCGCTACAACCCAAATCGAGCCTTGGCCTCCTCTAGGGCATTTCTCCAAGTTTGATGGTCCAAAAGTCCGTCCTATCCAAAGCCTGCCTTGAGGATTCGTGACGGGTAGGTTTTTACGATGGAAGGTGGTCAGCGTGCCGACCAACCCCCAACCTGGAGGACCAGTCCGGTATTTGCTTCGTTTTGAGGCGCGAAACACTCGCCTTTTATCCTCCTCAGTCTCACACTCTTGTATGCAGGGGACACTCGATGCATTTTCGTGAAGGTTGAGGTAGGATTCGGTAGCATATCGGAAAATCTTAGATCGTACAGACCTTAGATCGCAAGTGGCGTTACCCAGGATTTATCTTTTTGATGTACCGGCACCATCATAGATCCCTGAGGCCGTTGCTACCATTTGACCCCCGGATGATAATTATCGCGACAAACTAATAAAAATTTTCAATCAAAGAGTAAATCCCACTAGGAACTAGGAAGTTAAGGTAGTTCCCGTGTTATATGAACTTTATGATTAAACATAGCAAATCAAATCTGCTTGGCTATCATCGCTATGCATCCTGGAGGCTCCAACATAATGTTTAAGTTGCTTATTCTGGTTCTTGTTTTAGACTTATCTTGCTAAATCCATTTGTAATTTGTGAAATCTTTATTTATTACTACACTAAAAACATTTTACCTTGAAAATGATCAAGAAAAATTAATTTGGTTATATTTTTTCTATTATCAAAGCAATGACTTCCGTATTAATTGTTATATTTTCTTTATTAATTTCGTCGAATTAAGACGCAATGTTATTGTTTTCAAGCGTCTGTTTGTTTCCTTTTAGATTGGATGAAAAATAAGACAACAACACAAAAAAACGTTTCTTTCTTTAAAAAAAATGCATTTGATTAATCCCCCAATTACTAAACAAACAAAATCTATTCTTTAATAAAATTTGAAAAGATCGGAAAATTCATCGACCTGCGAAAGTCTTCCTATAAAAGATGCTCTTGGAGAGAAATTTGTTATCAGAACATCTTTGTCTGTTAAACACAAAGTTGATAACTACCCAAAAGTATAATTAATAAAACAAAAAAGTAAAAATTTTAGTGAATTAAAATAATAATAATATTTCTTCCAGAAAACCATGAAGATCACCCTTGCACTATTATTGGCAGTTGCCATGTTTGCTGTATACGCATCAGCCGATCCAATACCAAATCCTGAAGCTGAAGCCTTTGCTGATCCTGAAGCAGATCCCTTCGCCGAACCACGTGGACCTTCAATTAAGGCTATTGTTGACGCTGTGAAGAAATTCTACGATAAGGTATGCCATAAGAAGGATCATGACGTTTGTAAGAAATGGGCCAAGGAAAATATTACCTGGAAGAATGCTAAGAAAGTTGGAAAGGAACTTCTACCTTTGGTACGAGCTCTATGTGATTCTGAGGAAGGAAAGAAAGGAGCATTTAAGAAGCCCTGCGAACTTATTAACAAGTTTTAAAGGAATATATAAAGACTATCTGCTGAATCATTCATCAACGTCATTGATTAGGCGCAGCGAATTTATTCCATAAAGATATCTTAAATAAAAATTTAAGTGCATTTAAGTAGAGGTGTTTTTTTGTCCAGTCTACAAAGTTAGGCTTTGAAACCATTAAAATCCTGAACCAATCTTGCTTTCCAGGCAGCTAAATCTCACATAGTCGATGGGTTATTCGAAATCAATTGGCAACCAAGCCAAACTGAGATGATGGTATGGGAATTGTGATTTAAGAAGGGGTTAATCATACGATAGATAGATTCCTTTTTTTAAGATATTGGGGTGAGACAGTATATCCCCAACTTTGCAAGAATGCTGTCGTTTGTTTATCAACAAATCAGTTCAGTTCAATGGTACTACAGCCTAATTCGCCTCTTGGCCTCCTTCAGTTTTCTCCTCCAACATTCTCGCTTACTGGCTAGAATCCTCTAATTTCGTAGGCCGAGTGTGCAACATCTGCTTCGATGGCTTCAAATTGTCTTTTCCTCGATCGTCCTGCTGACCTGTCTCCGATTATGATTCCCTTATATATCTTCTTCACTGCTCTGTTTTCCAGCATTCGTTCTACATGCCCTGTCCATCGTAGTCTATTTATTTTCATATACTTAGTGGAGGATGTCTATCTCTTTATAGATTTGGCACAGTTCGTCATTGTATCTGATTCTCCAAATACAGTTTACATTTAATGTGTCTGAAGATTTCTCTCTCAAAAGACTTTTCCCTCTCAACTTTTTGGGTCATGGTCCATATCTCCGAACCATAACAAGCCACAGGCCTTATAAGAGACTTGTATAGTTCAAGTTTAGTTTCCCTGTGTAACGCTCTTGGTTAAAGCACTTTATACAGTGAATAGAATCTTTGATTGTCCTGTTGTATTCTGCTTTTAACCTCCTCCAGCTCTTCATTTGTTGACGACACTATTGTATTACTATTATTTAAAGTTCTTCACGCACGTTACAGAGTGCTCGAAACGAAGACCTGGGTGAGGTCAAAATTCGCTTCCCCACCCTCCCTCGTAACCCATCCATCTACGTCTGGAATTAGTATGAGGGTCTACCGACTCCTAACAGACTTGTCTCACTTGCCTAGCCATTACGTTACAGACACGCAGTGCGTCATCTGCCGTCGCACTGACTTTGTCTCTACTCTAACATATTCTGGATCCTAGAGATGCATGACTTCTCTAGCTAGTATCTGTATATGTAGGTACAATTTCCGCTATCAAGCACACCCCATCATTGGATCGCCCTATATGCGCAGCACGCGCGAAGGTCGCTAAAGCTGGAGACAGACACATACGTACGTTGGTGCGTGCGGTTATTGATATAATAGAAGTGTTTACATTAAGATACAAACTCACATATAGTTGAGTAAACGGAATGGTCGCAACGCAAAAGTTGGTCTACTTCCAACTTTTCCTCATTGCCTCACCATAGTCTCAAATACCCAAACAAATACTCATATACCCAACACAAGCACACACACTTTTGTACTCGTTTGCTTAGATTTTTTGGATATTTCTAAAAGACTAGACGAAACCCAGGCACGCAATTGTCTGTTAGAAAAACATTCGCCACATATACCGCAAGCACTGTACGCACGGACCTTATCTGTTTCCAGCTGTAGTCTGTATGTGGCCTTCCATTTTCTGCTGTTAGTCCTCTTTCTTGCTGCTGCATGCTACCCATACTGGTTCTTCGTAAAGCAAGATTAAGCTAACCACCCTATATTGGGCAGCATTCTTGGAAATGCTGCGCAAATAGCGAAAGCTTTATCCGCCTTGCCTTGGCCATACTTGATTTTTAGTCGGAGCCATATCCAGCTTCCCGGTAGGATCTGACATCAAATACATACATTGTTTGCGCCTCTTCTCTCTACTAGGAGGTGGTAAATCTGGTTCTTCGCAATCCTGGCGGGGGATATCCACGTCATTTTTGGATGTTTTTATGGGGGAAAAGGTGGATATTAATGACCATTCATCTTACATCTTCCGTTGACTAAGTCGTTGCCAAATAATCCGTCCAATTTGAGGCCTTTCTTTAGACTGTTAGCCTCAACCAGTACCATCAGTTTTTCCGCACTGAAAACTCGCGTGCAGTAAGTTTATCTGTGAACTTTTCCACCTCTGCACGCCTCATATCTAGCGTCTAGTATCACCTCTAAGTATTTGACTTATTGTTGGAAACGCTTGATTATCTTTATTAATTTTCCACTAAATAAAACAAATTATTCTATTCGTTATTATATTTTCTTTTCGTAATAAAAATTATATAAAACAAATTAAGTTTGCGCTTTTATGGAAAAGAAAATGTTGTAAACTCCACAATTGATAAAACTCTCCCTTGTATAAACGTGAGTTTCACAATACGGCAGTATCAATGGCTGCAACTCCTTTCCAGCTTCTATCACATTATCAGCATCGAGACGTACGGGCTTCCACTTGGTGCAGATCGAACTTTCAACATTGCACACATTATTCCGAAGGATTTGAACAGAAATTGCAATAGAACTTAAGTCTAGTACGTTGCGTAGCCGTTTTCCATGCGTTGTAGGAGAAATAATTGCGAATATTGAAACCAATAAACACAAAATCACAGCAGACTTCATTTTTTTTTTTAGATTCGAAATAATTGCAGGAAAATAAAGTAAAACGTAAAGCGGCGATAGCTGTGTCTGCAGGTGTGAATTGTTTCACCTTTTTAAGTTATTTAATTAAAGCGAGCATAAATTTGATTAAGCACTGTTGATTGCGGAAAAAATTGGTAAAATCGATTTATTTCGCTTTTTACAGGCACTGATTTTGAGAAATATTGGAGAAAATATTTTTATCGCCATTTCAGAGAAAGAAACAGAAAACTAAAACTTTCAATTCGGCTCGTCATTGAATATTTTACTTGGTAGACTGGCGGTTTTTTTTTTAAGCACACCTCCCAGTGTATTGGTAAGATCTACCAATATCCAAGAACCTAAAACCTAAAGAAAATGCACATTTTTCGACTAATATTTGCTTCGGAGTGTGAAACATTACCTTGAAGTGATGGATGCAAGTTTATATGAGGGAATTACTTTGAGGACGAATTCCTCTAAAAATCCCTTTACACATTCTAATATCACTTAATTTCTGTATGAAAGAGCTACTTTATTTTCTCCAAACATAAAGGGAGTCTATTGTGAGTCCCCAGGCCTATGCTTCGGACACTGGCTATCGACTTAAATAAAACGACGAAACTTCTGCTGTAAAGCTTTTATAAAAGTTTACTGAAAAATTCGCAAGAGGATCAACCCTGCAAACATATCGATCCGGAAACGATTTGAGAACGATCCGCCAAAATAGAGAGCTTGCTTTGACATCGAACTCGTAAACGATTCGTTAACGAATTCGAAGGCAATAAATGCGAATCGTTTTCTCGAGCCGATAACGAATCGCATCCTCGTATCGAAATCATGCAAAATCACAATCTTTCTCTGAACAAGGCAAACTGGCGAAGGTAAATAAGTAAAGCCTTTCGTACTTCAAGAAAGACCAGTCTCAATAAAAATATTTGCTTCAGAAGCATGAATCCTCCTTTCTATTACTAAGGCAACCGTAACAAATGTTTTCCAAATATTTCGCAACTTCTTATGCCAAAATCCTCATTGGAAAAACCCCGAAAATAAAAATTCAATCGATAAAATGTATATATCGAAAGTAAATGTTGATTTCGCTCTTTTCTAAAAAGCTTGTGCAAACAGGGTCTTGTTTGCGAAACTGTCGAACAGATTTGTGCGTATTTCAAAAACCGAGACTACAAATACGAATGCTTTTTGTTCTATAAATATACACCCGAGAAGTCCTATAAATATTCGACCAACATTTCACTTGGTTATTAATTTCTTCACTTGATTGAAGTGATAACGTAAGAATAAAGCGAAAGTGGTGTACTAGTACATAGCATATTGAAGAAAAACTAATTTTAATTTCATTACAGCAAAATGAAGCTCATTGGGATTTTTCTCCTCACTACAGCAATTTTCGCAATTGTTCCCGCATACTCGAAACCCGTAAAGCCAATAGTTGAAGAACTTACGACTGCTTTAAATACATACGACCGCCAGTCGCCCTGGGCAATAATGGGTGCAGCTGAACAATTAGCTAAAGTTTTTCAACAGGGCCATCTGACAAGAATCGACTATGAGAAGCTTGTCAAGTTCCTGAAAAATAGAGAGAGCGGCCCGATTGGCAGGATTGGCAGCTTTCTTCATGACTCATCTGCGAAGGGGATACCGGGAATAGTTGTTGAACTTATAACAGCTTTAGATAAACTCAACTCAGGCAAAAAATTGACGAGCGAGGAAATGCGCCATATAGCTCAACTATCTATGAGTGCATTTAGCCAGGGCTATCTGACACCTAACGATATGAAAGAAATTCAATGGTTGTTGAACGATCCTAGGCGTTGATCGGTCCAAAGAATACTTACTGTTTAGACCTTGCGCCACTTTCCACATTGCAGCAGGATACTGATTCTTGTATATACCTAAATGTGAATAGTAAATAAATCTAGAATGTGGATCAATTTCTACATAAAAGAAAAGAAGAAATGTTTATATATTTTTTTATTCCTATTTGGCTTGATGTAGGTTATCGAGGATCACTATCTTGTTGGTATCATGCCACGCCTTAAAATTGAAACTAGTACTGACTGACTTTATCTTTGGCTGAAGTCGTAGATGTAGCAAAAACTGGTTATAGAATGATAATTATATCTCATTCCACATACAGCAAACACATAGAGGGTAAAGTAGTATGAACAACTTGAACTTCAACCCCCGTGTCGTAAAATAACCGTCTGTTATCTAAAATATGAACATGAATTTTCATATGGCGTCGACCTGAATTGACTTAATAAACTTGGCGAATGTTCTTTTTCATACTGTTCGCTCGGGCGCCAGTCGCCATTGCTGTCCTCACCATTACCACTCTACAACAAATAACTTTGAACTCACTATCATTGACTTTGTGCCAGATGTGCCGCAGATTGGAGTTCCCCCGGCCAATATCACGCCTTGTGGCGGCCTGCTAGACGGATGGGGGCTCAGATCACCCGGGGAGATCTTGATGGTAATTACCACAAAACCTGGATCTAAACTCGCCTGCAGCGCACACATCTGCACCTTCGACCACCAAACACAATATCGCGGCTAGTTGTGGCAGTTCCTTCCTTCCGATTAGAGCTGTTGATCGACATTGCACTCTATATGATTCTTTGATAGTACAAAGGGACTTTCTCTGAGCCTCTAGTCCAGCGAGCAATAATAACAAGAGTGATTAGGTGGAGCTCAAGGACAAGTAAAAGAGTTAAACATATGAAAGAAGAAATAAACAATAACATTAAGGAAAAATATTAACAAACACGCGATGCATATAAGTTGTATACAAAAAACACAAGAGTATGAACGAGACAAAAATGTTCCTTGATTATTGCAATGTTTACATTCAAATGGGTAGTGCTACACACGGGACTAAGACGCACGGTGAAACCGGTTTTATGGGAGAGAAACAACGTAAGCGAGGGGAAAGTACGACGCACCTGACGAAACTTTAACGAAAGAATTTTCATCCAAAAATTTGGTGGGTGAAAACTAACACATATGCATATTTCTTTCTCTTCTTCTTTTTCGGTCCGGAAATTTCTAACACATTTACAAAGTTGCATATAAGATACAGAATTACTCAACGAAGGCGACCACCGTGTATAGCACTAAGAAAGGAGGAAAAAACCGGTTTCACCAGTGCGTCTTAGTCTCGTGTGTAGCACTACCCAATGGAGGCAACGTGCGAACAGAGCACGTGTCGGTATAGAATTTGAGTATGTATGCGGAAATATTTTGTGTTGGTACAGCACTCGCGTTACTTGATTACACTTGTATTGTCCCTTAATGTTCAATCGTACTTCCCCTTCATTTTTAATCTTTCTTTCCCACACATTGCGTGTAGTGTGAAAGTAATGCTGCCTCCTTTTATCATAGATATTACTTCTTTGATATTTTGACTTCTTCACTCGCATTGAAATTTTTATCAGGTGATCTCAAGGACAATGAAACATTTTTGAAAATTTGTTCTAGCTCAGCACTCTTATTATTATTGCTCGCTGCTCTAGTCTTTCACATAAAACAAACACACACACACATACACAGATAATCTTCCGGACAATCGATGTGTTTTGTGTTTGTTTTGTTGTCCTTTTTTATTCCTACAGTAACATTCAATACCTAAAAATGAAAAAAAAAACCCACCCTGGTACCACGACGCTTTTTTTCAGTTACTGCGTGTGTAACAAATTAAAATTACAAAGAAAAATTTGAAGCTAATCAACAAAAACGTCCCAATATATTTTATGACACCAAGAGAGCTTTTTCTCTCTAAGTTACTAACTAATCACTAACGAGTATGGACGTTCGAAGTGGCAAATGCCGACTTACCATGGCGGATAGGCCTGCCGTTACACTGTTTCGCAAACAAGATTCGTTTCTCACTCTCATTATCTTCCTGTCTCTTCGCGTGTCCGTGAACATAAAACTTTTTTTGGTGTTAGAATGCTTTTTCGGAGCACGATACCAACAAGATAGTGATCCAAGTCAGAGTTGGCACTCGATACATTCCTCGATAACCTGCATCAAGCCAAATAAGAAAAAAAAACATATACATTACTTCTTTTCTGTTATGTGGAAATTGAGCCTATTTCTTAATTTATTTATTATTTACATTTACATACACATAGGCAAGTATTCGTTTCCTGCTAAAGTGTTAGAAGTGGCGCAACAGCTAAGCGGTAACTATTCTTTCACCGCATTCACTCAAAGACAGGAGCAATCAAGAACGAGTTAACTTCAATAAGATCATTAGCTGTCAGATAGCCCTGGCTATATCCTAAAAGTGCTAGCTGAGCTATATGCGTTATTTCATCATCCGTCAACTTTTTGTCTTTGACGGCTTCATCTAAAGCAGACATAAGTTCCTCAACTATTGGCGGCAGCCAATTCGGCGATGACCCATCAAAAAAACTTCCAATCTTACCTACCGGACCTGCCTCAGGATTCTGCAGGAACTGGACAATCTTCGCATAGTCGCTGTATGTCAGATCGCCCTGTTCAAAAGCTTTAGCCGCTAGGGTAATTACATCCACTATTTCCCTGGACGACTGTCGGTTATATGTATTTAAAGCAGTCGAAAGTTCCTCAATTATTGGCTTTACGGGTTTCGAGAATGAAGGAACAATTGCGATAATTGCTGTAGGGAGGAGAAAAGTTACGATGAGCTTCATTTTGGTGTACTGAAATTAAAATTAGTTTTTCTTCAATATGATATGTACTAGTACACCACTTTCACTTTATTCTTACGTTATCACTTCAATCAAGTGAAGAAATTAATAACCAAGTGAAATGTTGGTCGAATATTTATAGGACTTCTCGGGTGCTTATTTATAGAACAAAAAGCATTCGTATTTGTAATCTCGGTTTTAGAAATACGCACAAATCTGTTTGACAGTTTCGTAAACAACTCCCTGTTTGCATAAGCTTTTTAGAAGCAACAACATCCATTTTCGATATAACACAATGCAAGGCCATAGCAGAGATGCAATACATTTTTATCGTTTGAATTTTTGTTATTGGGGTTTTTACATTGTGGATTTTGACATAAGAAGTGCGGAATAGATGAAAAATATTTGTTAAGGTTGCGTAAGTAATAGAAAAGTCCTACATACACGAGGATTCATGCTTCTGAAGCAAATATTTTTATTTACAACTGGTCTTCCTTGAAGATCGGAAGGTATCTATGCCCTAAATGGTCAGATTCCGGTATCCATCAGAACAGTATATTATTATTATTGGCTATGATTTCTGTTAACTACTCTAAAACTCTATTGTAACTCAATGCTAGCGTGTGTAAACAACAGCTGATAGCTTCCTATCGGTCTCTTTTTCGGTACAGTGTGATTAGCACTATTTAAAGAGATAAAGATCGTCCGTTGTTCCGCCCTGTGTAGTTCCATTGCTCCCACAAGTTGATCTGCATTTTATGTTTCCAAACTTCTAAATGTCAGAAACTTTCTAGAGAAATTCTAGTGGAATATGTAAAACCACATCTAAAAAATGTTTTTTAAATGAAATTGCAGTTTTCTATAAACATTGAGCATATCCTGAAATAATTTCTTGAGTTTCTAATTCGCATTAAGTTTGATAATGTTAATAAATATGTAAATGTAATTTTAGTAATTTGAAATCTGTTATCTTATCTTTAGTTAGCAGTAAGTAATATTACGTTATAAACACTTCACTTTTAATGTAATTCCGGCTCGACTTCCTCCTATTGGCATCTTGAGCTCAACTCTTAATTGTAAGTATTATAAATAGAGGCTTCACAAAAACTGATAATGCAAACAAAATTCTTCGATTCATTTGTAACATTTATTTTTTTCGATTGTTCTATAAAATTCCGAGGAAAATTTGTTACCGAATCAGTACTTTGCGACTTACTTTAGATAGAAGGAATAAAACTCACAAAAAAGTTAGTAGTTAGTTAGTTAGTGAAAGTTGATACTTACATACAAGATTTTATTTTATTAATTTCTTCTATACAGAAAAATGAAGATCGCCATAATTGTGATCGTTATCCTTGCACTTTTCGCTGTATGCACTTTTGCTGCAGAGAAATCTGACATTCAGGATGTGTTTGATGCCGATTCTGAACTAATAATAGCTGCACGTAAGGGAACCCCGATGTCGAAAGTTGTCGATGCTGTTAAGAAAGTGCATGCAAAAATTTGTAAAAAGAAGAACAAAGATGTCTGCAAAAGATGGGCCGAGAAGAACATTACATGGGACAATGCTAAAAAACTTGGCAGGGAGTTAAAACCTTTGGCTAAGGTATTCTGTGCTGGTGCTGAAGGTGTGTCCCCGCAATTTGCTTTTGCATGCTCTATAGCGTTAATGTTGTAAGATAATAAATCAATAAAAAATAAATTATTTTTAATTTGAAGATTTGGGTCAACTTATTTAATACCAGCGCTTTCATATTCACTACCTTTAACGTTTCCTTTTTTAGATTAAATTTATATATCACGGCTTCTGTTAATAAAGGGACTTGAGATCCCTGGTCGACTACTTCATGACCTGTGTTGGATCTACGCCTAATGACTAATGCTCTTTTATTACCATACCAGTGGGAAATAGAAGCCATTCACTGATACATGAAGAGGGTATGCTTGTGCTGCTTAGAAGTTTTTCCCTCCCGTATCCCTATTAATATCTTTTTAGCATTCCATGGCATTAGCAAGAAGCAGTTTGTTCGATTTTCTTCTAATTATAGCTTCCTGCGAAGCTATTTTGAAGGTTTAAATTTTGCAAGCAGGAAAGCTTTCCTTTTTACTTCTTTGGGAGCAGGAAAAAGGTTGTGCTCTTCGTTTTTTGAGTAATAAGGTGGTACAAAATTTTTCAAAAGAGAATATTTCACAACAAAGGAAAACTTTGCGAATCGATAATCAGAGAATCTCTCAAAACAGAAAATTTACCAACAAAGTTAAAAATGACTTATTTGTAGCAATATGTACAGGAAAATCTTCGAAAATGATTCTATAGCGCGACCAGGAAGCACTTCCCGCTGGGATATTTTTCAACTAAAAGGTTATATGCAGGCTCATAGTTGTCGTTGGTAACTGGAACCTGGACCTTCAGCTCTTTTTGTTACTAGTTTTCATTACAGAAATATAAAGGTGTGTCGTTGGCCGCTTCAGGCCGCTGATCTGCTTTTAGTAATTGTCATGTCACCGTAGAAAAAGAAAACGTGAAAAGAGTATTGGTTTGGTACAGCAAGGATATATTTCCATAGTTTCTTTTAGTAAAGTATCGAGTTAATGGAGTATCGCGGCCGCAACTTGGACCCATTATAGGTATGGATTAAACTGCTTGAACAGATTTCACAGACTGCCTCAATATTTCTCATTCAGATTTGTTTGGCCAAGGATGGTCCCACCTTAAACCCATGCCTATGAACAGGAGACAACGCTGGGCATCTACACTTGGACTCATGTCTGCGTCCTTTCTATTACGCTGACAATTACCTCGCATAAGGCAATCGACCAGGTGGCCATTCTACCTTAGTCTCAGCGCTCCAACTATGTACTCGTAATCAATAAGCAATCTGTTCAAACTACATATTTGATTTATTCAGATGTACACAGATCAGAAATTCACTATTCAAGCTTAAGCATGATTAGTTGAGTAAACATAAAAATCATCGCACAGATATTTTGTGTGGAACTAATTGAAGCCATCTGAGCAAATTTGGAAATATTGTTTATGTTAGATTCCAGGTCAATAATGTAGATAGTTCCACACGTATCTCATTCGATTGATTATTGCACAATTTTCAATCCATTTGATTCAAATTTCATAATTTTTTCAAATTAATTGATTGAATCACAGAAAAAACTTAAAAAACGATCGAGAGATCCAAATTTTGTTGTTAAAATTTTCGATCAGGTTCGTGCATAAGATATTCTTCGTTAAAAATTATCCACTATCATTCTGTTTATAAATGCTTTATTTATCTCAGTATTTCACAAGAATCACAATCTACTAATCGATTAATATTTAAGGTAAATTATATTACAATCTAATCATTGAACTGTCTACGTCAACAGCTGATTTGAGTTTTCTTAGAAAAATGTATTAAAATAGAACGAAATCTTTTGATTTTAATCCGATAACGAATTGGTACACGTTTTTTTATTTTCTCACTATTTTTATACAATTTTAACCTACGATTTTTATTTTTCTAATTTAAGCAAATAAATACAAAACTTGATAGAAATAATAAAAACTCTCAACAAAAGGTTTTGCCTTCTTGATTAAATCTGAAAATGTTGACTTCTGCATCAGCTGTTTGGTCCAGTCCGCAAACTTCGTCAGCATTCCAGCTTTGCTTTCTGCATCAACAAAATCGATAGATATCGCAAATATCACGATGATTAGAAATGATGCTAGTAGTATCCGCATTTTTCTTTTCTACTAAAGAAAGTGAAATTTAATTTGCTTCTTGAATGATAAACTTACGCAGGTCGAGAGTACCGTAAATAAACAATTCGGATTTATCGAAGATCAAAAGCAAACTGAGTTGAGTTGAGTTGAGTCCAATGATGGCACGAAAATAATGTGTGGGTTAACGAGGGACATTTCTTATTGTGCGAATTGACTTTATCGGCATTGAGATTAGATAAGATTTTCGATTCTTTTTCTTGGTATTTTATAATTGCACTATTTTGTTGTCTATTTGCGAAAATGATCTACAACAATAACATTGATCAATCTAGCTTTGTTGGAAATTTTCTTAGATGAAGTTATGATAAAATCAAAATGAGATCAAAGATATTTATCTCCGGCACCAACCCCTCTGCTCCTTCCATCTCGCTTAGCAGGAGGGCAAGTCCACTAGGGCGAACCTTCATAGCAGAGTCCTCAAGCTATTAAGTGGAGCTGCTCTAGCGGTCTCCATCGCTACTAAGGAATCCTCTGATAATACATCATTTGCTATTACAGCAACGGCTCTATGAAAATGAGGTCTAACAAAACTTTTTGTGACTGGATGGGCTTTATTTGGAGAGCTCACCATACTTGGGATTACATGATCTCGAAGTTTAAGTCCCTTCCGGCAAACATACCTGCAAAATAGTATAGCAAAGGTTTCTCCTATATGGTACACGGAAAACTCCCAAACAGAGGCAGGTATGCATGGCCGTATCTAGGACGAAAAACCCAGGTTTTGCCTTCTGTGGCTGCTACCATAACAAGGTTCTAATTGTACCAACCACTCCCGAGGCAATCAGAGCGACAAACTCCCGTAGGAGTATATCTAAATTGACTTGGGACTGCGATTAGTCCAGCCAGATTGAGCCCAGTTTGGTGAATTTACCCACCTTTAATTCCTCGTAAAAAGCGATTTAAAACGATTTATACTTTGTATTTCGTTATAAAAAGAATTTTGAAACAATTTCAAATTTGTTTACCCTAGGCCTAGACCACAAATAAAAGTTTATCTAATACATCAAACGAATAATTTAAATACCCTTAGAGCTTTGAAGCTTCTCAACGAAAATATTAAGAGCTTTTATCTTGGCCAACAACCAAAACTTCTTCAACATAAATTCCTCCTAGAGCCCGATAGATTGCACCAAATTTCGCAAATCTGAAAGCATAAAAGTTTTTCGAAGACTTTAAACGTTTTTTTTTAAATTGAAAACAAATATCATTTTCACAACGAAATGAAGGGAAATTTTATTTCCAGTTTTTTTATGGTAGCACAAAAAATATTTACATATAATTTGATTGATTTGATTAGTGATCAGATATGTTTTCAAAAAAGCTTTGCCCAAATTAGCACAGACTAAAGGTTTCTGTATTTGATCATCTAAGACAAAATCGATCTCATATTTTTCTTTCTTTGACGAGATATATCGGATCCAAAAGTTCTTCGGCTAAAGCCTGGACCAACTGGACTCTTTAAATCCCCATTGCTACAAATTTGTACGCTAGACTACTAAAACAAATTCAGGTTTCTGGCTAAAAATTTCTAAGCTAAGAAGAGTTTTGTGTACGAGATATGTCACGTTAAGCACGTTATGTCACGTTGTGTACGAGATATGTCCTGTTCCTTGCTGTGATGGAGCAATGCCAGAGAATGACAAAGGCAAGCTGATCTGCCACGCTGGGTAGCCTAAAGTGTTATGTTTGTCCTATTTTCTGGAAATTAAGCAGTTTCCTGAGACCTTTCCTAACTCGGTGACCGCTTTACAAGACGGTGTAGAAAACAGCCGTTTGAAATTGAACCGTTGAGAATCATAGTGGCGTAAGTCAAAAATTTTCAAAAATTGAGTTAAAACTAAATTATACTATTTACGCATCACCCTGTTCAGCCCCATATTAAAAGTAGCTATAAGTTACCGTTAGAACCCCAGACGGCAGCGTGTTGTTATTCATTTTACTCCGAATTAATAAAACATGACTTACGCCACTATGACTCTCAACGGCTCAATTGATATACAGACAGACGGGAAGCGCGAATGTCCTGTATATTTGGTCAGAGTCCAATCGTCTATGATATGATCCTTTCCACCATACTCGAGGGCTACCTAATATCCGGCTTCATACCCATGAGTATAGTGCCAGAGCCCTATCTGACAAAGACGTCGAAGTTTCCATTGCATTGGAAGCTCTAACATCGGGTTCCAAACAAGGGCAATTTGATTAAGAAGAATCTAATCAAGTTTCCAATCCAAAACTTATTTTAAATATTTCTATGGGATATTATTGCTCTAATCGCTTATCTGTTCACAAAGGCTAGAAGAATCAGCTTGGTAGCTTCGACCCTTCATCAGTTCTTGCAGGTCCATGGTAGTGAACATAAACGTCGTTTTAAAAATAATAACGAGAGTACCAAACTCTAGGTTTTGCTAAACTTGATGATCCAGCCCAGATCGGATGACAGGATCTGCCTCTGGCTTGAGCTTTTCCATGCACCATAAAGTCGCCACACACACTCTCAGTTTTAACTACGCAGTTGAACTGTTAAAAAACTGTACATAAACTGAACTGAAAGTATGTGGGCTCGTCAGTTCGTTTTTATGACCAGTCTCGTCAGTTTTGTTGATTTGAGTACATCTTAATAATGGCAAATTGTCGGAACTGAGAGAACTGAACGATAGCCGCAGTTTTTCGGCGCAAAATAGGGTTCAGAAACTCAGGACTGCGTGTAAATAGTTCAAAACTGCACCACTCCCACTTATGTAATGCTGTACTAATTGTTCTTATATTAGCCGGTTGAACTGTTATGTCTTTTAAATGTAGTACTATATTGTTGTATTTTGTCATTTCTGTATTTAATCGACATTGCTTAAATAACCAAGTGGTTGATAGGCTTGTCTGGCTCTGTATTTGGTTAGAGATATAAAGTAGGTCTATTGGACGTTTCTTTGACCCCAGCATGAGGGCCGATAGTTTTCTGTGTTTTGTGATGTCGGAGTGGAGTATGTTCGTTATTGTTTAATGCAGTGGCGCTTTGAAATGGTGCATGTTTTTAAGGATTACGGTAGCCGTTCGTTCTTCTGTTCATTCCGTAATAGTTGGTAGACCGGCCTCGATCAAGAGAGCTTCGATCGGCGTCGTAAGTAATGCTCCTAGAGCAATGCGTGCAATCATTCGTTGAATGGCATCATTAATGTATCATACGTGGTTTTGTGCTGCTGATTCAAAAGTTGGACCTCTGTTCGTACTGATTGGCTCAAAGCACTTCGATCGTTCTGGTTCAAATTCTGGATCGAATGCATTCGACTTGGCGCTATCAATCCTGTGCAACACCTTGCCGAACCTTATCAAGCAGAAATCCTCTATAGAAATCAACGCATCGTTGTGGGTCTCCGCGTTAAATTCAAGTTCCGGATTTTCTATTATTGCACGCAATCCATGCAAAATATCGTCAGCCAACAATGTTTCGTACTAACCTGACAGTCATTGAGCACCGGGATCCACAAAAATTCGATTTTCGAAACTGATTTCGAGAATGAAATGGAACTTTTTACTCCAGCCGTATTTTTTGTGATTATTGTAAAAATAAAAACTCATCCTTCCTCCTACCTGTTTGTCACGTAGTCGTCTGCTAATACTTTTCGATAACATTCTGGTTCAAAGTAGTTATCTTAAATCGACCAGAAATGTTTCTTATCAAGCTTATGACAACTTGTATTGTTTCTTTTTAATCAAATTAACCAAATTTAGACTTTCCGTTGTTAATCGTTGTCCGTTGATGTTTTAGATACCACGCATCTTCCGGGCTTTGGCCCAGCTGGCTTTTGAAATTCAAGTTCGACAGAGAGGCCTGAAACCTCTTCTTCTTCTGCTTTTGCTAATTTCATCTAAACTGGCACTAGTTTTTTTCTTTAGTAGATGGTGGTTTAGATCGTAGTATAACATTTATATTAATGGCTAAACATAGCACACACTTTCTACTAATTTAGAAACAAGTTCTATCCATTACCAATCCGCTCAAATACCATCAAACTATCAATAAACGTTTTTAATTCCAATTTAAGCCCTTTCAAGAGATAAAATCGACTCGAAATTTCATTAAAATTTCGTTATTTGTCCAATTAATTCGTTCGCCATATGCTGGCAGTGTGCGTTATCAGCATGTTCCTGCTCCCACTGCTCACTTGCCGACTTCACTAAATGAAGCTTCTGGTCCGCGCTGCATTTCCGGCCCTGCTATCAGATCGTCCTGGCTGGCAGTCGTCGGGGCTTAATTAGCAGAGATAGTCACAAATAATCACTGCACTCAGCAGTGTCAATAATGGCAGAATGCAAACAGACTAGGGCGCACCTAGGCCCAGGGGATTGGGATTACCGTGATTAATAAGATTGGTGCCCTGCAAACAGGCAGCACCGGGCATCCACGTCCTTCCAGGACATGCAGCATGTCGGGACTCGGTGCAATATCTCTTCCGGCTGTGTGGATGCATTATTGATTAATGGATCGCATGCGATCACCCAGTTTTCGGCTATAAATTAACTCCTCATAATCGCCTCCACTTCAGGATGGGATTTATGAGTGCAGCAGGCCTCGAATTAGCATCCAGTCGCGTTTTGTGTGGCAATAAAGGAGTTTTGCATACTATACAGATTTTTTGTTGTTGTTGTTGCGGCATTTACTCTCTGCAGCGGATACCATCGATGGATGCCGGCCGTAGCATGTCGGGATCAAGGAAACGTTGCGAGAAACATATGTTCCTACTAGGAGCCGTACAGGTATGATGGGCACTTGAAGGCTCCTTTGCATAATTTTCTGATATCAAAGTGAAACATGAAGTTTTACATATCTCCCGGTGATTCTGACGTGCTCTCAACAGTTTTATTGATCTTGGCTAGAGCGAGGGCTTTCAGTATATGGCAGTATGTAGGAACACAGTGCGATTTGAGTAAAGCCGAGTTTTTGCGTGTTTTCTGCTTGGTTATCACGCAATATGTTGAGAGATGTAAAGTGGATGCTTGAAGATGTGATTTGGGTCATTGGCTAGCTGTGTTGATGTTCACTATACAGAGACGAAAGGCGTTGCTTTCTCCGCATGCTGATTTTTTTTTTTTTTTTTTTTTGAGAGAGTGAAGTAATACGTTTGATTTGGATATTGATGGATCATGTGCAATTAGGCCGGGATTTTCTTTCCTATCAGAAAATTTAAGGCAACGAAAAAGGAATTGCGATACGCGTACCCACGACCTAGAGGAAGTTACAAAATTATAAAAATTGACACAAACAGGAATAAAATGTATCTAAACTCCTTGAAACGCCGTCGGAATTTTTAGTATCTCATTGTTTCCAGTCTTTAAAGTTCTAAGAAATATGCAGATTTAAAGCACTTACAATGAACATACAAGATAGGCAATCAGATACCGGAGGGTGGAACTTCATTATACCGAAAGGACCATTCATTGTACATAACGAAAATGTTCATGATCCCATAAAACAAATTCAACAATACATTTGGTGCCGATCCTTTTTGGCTCAAATTTGCCATGGAATACCCGTGTGCACAGCTTAGTTCTTGGCATTTAAATCTTTTGGACAAGTTTGGCCGTCTGTGCTCCCATTAAAACTGGGTAAAAATTTTACGGCCATCATACCCCTCTTAAAAAGTCAAGCGGCCGTGATTCGCCCGCCGTAAGCCACTTTTTTATTTTTACTCGGGCAGCTCTATTAACTAAAAATGCTCGCTGAATCGAAACGTTGCAATCCAACCGAGAGAAAGTTCTTTAGTAGAGCAATGAAGACGAAGAAAGAACGCTGTCCAATTAAAGTGCGAACACGCGGAATAATCAAATTTTTATTGCTAAGTGACTGTGTAAGCTGCCAAAAACTGTTTGAAGTATACAAAGCGTACCAGACACCCGCCTCGCCGCACACCGACAGACGTCGACAGACACTAGTTATATTTTTGTTGAAAGCGTTCAAACACTTCTCAGTGGAAGGTATCTAAGAGAAAATGTCTGTACGATCCCGATACTCTATGTATACTTCCCGGCAGACACCCACAGACACGTACAGACATGAACCGCGCAGACAAAATATTCTTTCCGTGAATACTGGTCGGGTACGGCCATAACAAGCAAGCAAGTGAGAGGAACCCATTCAAAAAGATTTCTGATGGGAGATGGGAGTGAGGGAGAAAAATATACAGTGGGCCTTACAACGGGCGAACACCAACGCTGATTAAAACATAGTCGTCGCGCTTGTGCCTTTTCTTCGAGCGGTTAAATAACAACATTTCCCACTAAAATAGAAATCAACAACAACTCGCACCACACACTTCCTACGAAAAAATTGGTTCAAATTTGCCTTCGTATGCCCCTGTGTACAGCTCAGTACTCGGCCATTTAAATCTTTTGGTAAAGGTTGGCCGTTTTGAACCGGTATGTGCTCCCAGCGGCCGGTGTTCGCCCGTTGTAAGGCCATCTTTTATTTTTACTCGGAATATTGCATAATTGTTGCATAATAACATAGGCAACCTACCTAAAAGAAATGTGTTTAAAAAGTAAAGGGCGCATAAAATATCTCACACGGGGCGTCACAATACCAAAGCCGGACCTGTCATGATCCAGATGGCTGGGCGGAGAGATTTGGTTAAGAAAACTAATTGAGTCGATATCGTTTGTGAGAAATAGGTCAAGCAAGGAATGTGATCTACAATTAAAGTAGGTAAATAGAAGATTCACAGAATCCAAACCAAGATAATGTATATAGTACTGAAATGATTGTTGTAGGGAAGAATTTACTGACGAAGAATTTAAATTGATGTTAAAGTCACAGATAACTTGACCTTAAAGTCATGCTTTTATACCCATTGAACAGGTGCTCAAGGGTATCATTAAATTCTTTGACATTGTTAGGGTTAAACATGCCAAGAGGAGAGTATACACAGACTAGTAGAAGCTTATCCACAGAACTAGAAAGTTTGACACATAAAAAGTCAATTCCCGAGTGATTAGAGAAGCCAAGGATTTTGGAGTTTAAACAATCGCGTAAGTAAATTGCCACACCGCCACCGACGCGAAACAATCAATTGAAACCATAGAGGAAGGATTGTACTAATTGGTTTCGAAGTTAGCTGGTTCCTTAAGAGACAGTGCTGTGTAGCAGAATAATGTGGTGTCAAGGGATTAAACTGTCCGACTACCATCGCAGAGGTTCGAGGCTCGATTCCCTGCAGTACCATATTTCTTCGGTTATTCTATTTTCAGACTTCTTTACAGGAACACCTGCTACATTCTCTTCCGATGTCGCTTGTAAGGACAATCCGCGCTTAACCTGTCTCATGTACGATCGGCGAAGTCGAGTATTGAGTAGAAGCGTTTAGAATAAAACTCTTGCTAACGTGGCAGTTCTTTAAATTCTTCTTTCTACTATCTTCCAGCATTGCCCTTTATAATATATAATAGTCGACAGTACCTTACCTCCGAAACCGTTTTGTACAACACAAACACCAAAGTCCCAGCAAAACGCTTTCCTTTTAACAATAGTTATTAAAAATTCACACAAAAAATCCAAAACAAAATTAAAAAACCAACTACACCGTCCAAAACAAACACACGTGGGCTTAACCTACATTCATAGGTTGATCCAAGCACATCGAAACGATTCAAAATTTGCTTCCAATCCAATTTAAAGTTGAAACTTCATCAGGCCACGCCACAAAGGACAAAGACATCCCTGCCAGCAGGAGAAGGTAATCGCATAAAATTTTATGTAAATCAGAATAGTCCTGTACCCTGTGTCGGGTCCTTTTTTCACCCGTGACTGGTTCCTGGGGGCGCAAGTGTGGGCCGGGCCTTGCTCTAATTTGCATAGCAATTTAACTTTCATGATAAAACGAGCAAAGATTTTATAAGAGGGATAAGGTTGTCCTTAAAAGGATGAAAGGATGTTCATTATCCTTCATTCAATTAAGGCGTTATTTTGATAAATGACAACGATATGTTTTTTTTCGTCGTCTTAACAAAACGGCTGTAAACAGTGCAGTTGCGAAATTGTTTTGTTAAAAATTCCAGGTGCCAGGTGGGCACATTTCAGTTTTGGTGGTAAGTTTATCACTCTTGAATCTTTTGTGATTTTCGGAGACAAGTCACTGATGGTGGGCGATCGACAGGAAGAAAATTATTTTGTTTAAATTTAAAGCAGTGGTAACCAAGACGTCATGCTGCACTCTTTCAGTTCTTGTTTACATTTATACCAAAAACATTGTCCTTTTTAGCACACGACCAATTTTTGTGTGAATTGCCATTCACGGCAGTATTTTCTTCCTCGCTGCTTGTCACCAATAAAACCGGAGTGTGCTGGCCACACAAAACTTTTTATCCGAATAATTCGTAAACATTTCAGTTGAACACCTTTTGACATCTTTAGTTGCTGGGATATCAATGGCTAACACCAAAGGAACTAATACAAATCCTCTTTTTGAATAGCTGCAAGGATTTCTTAAGAAAACAGCTTCTTAAGGACCCAATGAAGCCATTTTTGAGTTTCTAGGATACAAAAGGACTTTTGTTGACTGTTTCCCATTTGCGACAATTGAACGAAACCATCAAATCGAAATGTAATGAGCCAATTTGAGGCGATCACATGCGTGTGGTCAATCACTTATTTTTGGGTCCTTTTGGAAGTTTTGTTAGGTGAGATATTTGGTGTAGACTCGTATTGCAAGGATTTGTCGCTTCAACGAATCATCCGTTGTAAATTCTTTAATTCGTGTATCTTAATACTGTGAACTCCGTTTTAAATACTACATGAAGCCTAGACCAACGGTCTCCAAACCAAATGAATTGGAGTTTAAAGATCACCAGGTAGAACCCGATGGAGGCCACACTTTAAGGCCCACATTCACTCACAGGCCGCCGGCAGGCCCTGGGCTTTAGGCTTGGCCAGCAGGCACGGCCCGATGAAAGCCATACACTACTCAATCTGATTGAAGGAAGAGGATTTGAAGCATCCGCTTGACAGGCTGTAGATTGTAGGTGACCTAATGGATTGGAATGTATGTATCAAAGACGATTGTTTTTAATTCAAGAGCACAAATGTTCCTAGCTTCAACAAAATTTTCAGACTGATTACAAGTTTAGATCTTCAGGCCCGGACTCACGATGAATACCCACAGACATAACGATTTTTGTCAGTTTTCCTGGACTGCCGCCCCTATGCAGTTGGTGGCAGGTAAGCGTGTGGTTATACTTGGCCTTAAGGCGAGCAAACTTCAGGCCACGGCCTGCTGGGAGTTTAAGAATTTAATTTGTAGTATCTTTAATACTGAGTTGTTAGTGGTGCCACCTTGTGCACATACGCTGGAGAATTCCTTGAGGTGTCTTTCATTCCACCACCCTTATACATCCGTCGGGAATTTATCAACCACGCGAGCTAACTTCCATTTTTATGTTGGAATATCGTCTTGATGTACCACAACTAAGATCCCGACTTGGAGGTTGTGTTCTTTGGTACGCCATTTACCCCTTTGTTGAAGCTGGTGCAGGTATTCTATAGAAGACCAACGTCTCCAGAAATGTTGATTCAAGGCTGAGACTCGTTGTCACCTACGAAGTTTATTTATATAGAAAAAAGGTTCAAGCACAGGCCCAAGGGGGCCTGTGTGAGGAAATGGGAAGGGGTTAAAGCCTGAAAATCGTAAAGATTTGTGGACAGTGGAGTTATGGGTCTTGAATTTAGGCATCCTTCAATCTGCGTCATTACTGTTATCAATTCTTCAAACGCCAACAGTGCGTGTTGCAAAGTGAGATAGAGGTGCCCCTTGGCAGACTTTACCGCTGCCTCCCACAGTCCAACAAAGTGCGGCGCTCGAAGAGGGATATGGTGGAACTCGATGCCGTTATCACTGCACCAAGGCGCGACCCGCTTCTGGTTGATCTCCTGATTGAAGGCTTTTTTTTAACTCCGCCAGCAATCGACGGGCACCCACAAATTTAGTAGCGTTATCACAATAAAGATGCTGGCATAGATTTTTTCGGCTTGTAAACCTTATAAGTGAAGATATGAATGCCTCGAAAGTGAGTTCGGACACCACCTCAATGTGGACGACTCGAGTGATGAACCAAACGAAAATAGCCACGTAGGACTTGTACAGTGCCTTGCCTCGTATGCGATGTGTAGTCATGATGGGTCCACAAAAATCTAACCCACTGTGGATGAAGGGTAATGACGCATTGATTCTGACCATAGGTAAGGAGCCCATTATTTGTTGCGATATAGTCTAGGCCGATACCTAATGCAATGAACATAGTTGCAAACTACCTTTTTGACGTATGTATATTCGCGAGCGTTTACAACCCAAAATCTTTGGTGGATAGTCCTCAGCAGCACTTGTGGCTCAGCGTGGAAGTTTTTGTGATGTAAGTGTCTTATGTAAGATTGTACGAAATCATTTCCTCGGGGTAATAAAGTCGGAAACCAATATTCCACTGGTCCGTCCGCTAGGTTTAATCGCCCGCCTACTCTCTCAGTAGTTTGATATTTGAAACCGTAAAATCATCCAAAAATGGATTGAGTTTTCGTAAGCTACTTTGGTTCGAAATTTCCTTTCCTTGTTCAAGATGTCGGATCTCTTCGATGAATTCACGTTCTCCCGTCTTCACCAGCTGTTTATTCTTCTTCGTTTACAGATTTTGGTTAAAGCGAAAGGCGTATGCAAACGATTTGACTTTCCTTCGTGTCTTAAAAATGCTGGTCCCGAAAACCAAATCAAATTAGGTAGGTCCTTCACCATCGTACTAAGAGAAACAATATCCGCTGGGTTTGCTTTCGAGTTGACGTGTCTCCATGTTGCTTTGACTGTCAATTGCTGGATTTTAGTCTCACTATTTGCATCATAAACTTTCCAATTTAACTCATGGTTCATAATTTTCTTCGTGCCACCAGAGATCTTCTCAGTTGTCACCTAGTGGCTCGCGTGCCACAGGTTGCCGACCGCTGGCCTAGACTGTTATAACACAATCAAAATATCCTGCAAAATTTGTTATCAACAATCAATTCGTCAAAGGACGTTTTTAAATATATTTTTTTTTATTTTTATGACTTGACAATGTTCGCACTCCTGCCTCCTCATATCGCAATTATGAGTTTCCATTCAAGGTTCAATATATTTTTAAAGGGTACTCCTCCGTCGTTTACAAAGCACAGTAGAAAACCAACGCTTAAAAATCCTTTTCATCCTTTACCTAATCATAATCCTTTTGCAATTTTTCCTAAAGAAATCCTTGCGAATCCTTTAAAAATTCGCAAAATTTCTAAAAAAAGTAAATTCGCCAATTATCTCCAGGTTGCTAATTATCCTCTTCTACTATTAAAACATTCCACGAACATCTACTAAAAAACACCTACAAAGAGTCCCCGCCAAAGGCTATTAATAAAAAAATTACAATCCTTCCATAAAAATGCGAAAATTTTCCAAGAATTTTAACGGTTAAAAAGGATAAAATTTCAACGAAAGGATAAAAATTAGCAACAACCCCGTTTACATGGGAGAACGGGTAAAGGTAACTACTACTAATAAACGGAAAAACAACAACAAAACACGCCATTAAACGGTAAAAAACAAGTTGTCCTTGATGACAATGCGCATATCCTTTTTTTTACGGTTGCCATGAGATCCTGACAAAAATTTGTCTCCTTCTGTCGCTGACTTTATATGGCTGCCGTTGGTTTGGGGTTGAGGGTGCGTGCGACTTTGCTGTGAGTATTGACGTTCAGGCATACTGTGTTTTTTTTTATCCTTTTAGGACTACCAACCAGCTAACAGGATCCGAATCCTTTGGGTGATGGTATAACCAGTAGAAAAGGACTGATACTCAGTGTATGTGAGCCCTCCTTGAGTTAAATGTTTTGCACGATTTTTGCTGGCTGGTCTGCGTTTGCCGGGGTACAGGCACGCGCAATGCTGTCCTATGATGAATTCCTTGAAGTTGTGAATTCGTCCTTTTTCATTACTTTGACGGTGTCATCATGCCTCATCATCAATTGCTTTATGGCCCAATCCAATAATAAATTCGGGAAAAACTCAAGTCGAGGTTATCTGTAATGGCGGACTTCTTCAGGGTGATTTGTGTACTGGTGATGTTCTGTTCTGTTCAGTTATTTTTCTGCTGTAAAAAGGACGAAAATTTTTAGGTATGAAGGAAGAAGTTTTATGGATTTATTTATATATTGCAGTGCTTCTTAGATGCATGTATTAAGGCTGAATGCAGATTCCTTAAAGGATGCTTCCACGGAAATCGTCCACACGCTCGGGGGTTATTAAATCTGTTTATTGTTATATTGGTGCGACTTTTAGCCATTTGGGTGGTTCCAAGGCTTCTGTTTATACTGTACAGAAGTGGAAATTGGGTCGTTTTGTGTGTTTTTGTAAAAAAATTGATTTTTTTGTATGCACCCATGTAGTTGTTAAAAAATTAAGGCACATTATCGACTTCATAGAATTTAAAATCAATGTCCACTAATTTATTTTATTTGGAAATAGAGTTTACCCACAAACCCTTTTTATTCAATAAAAGAAATCCATAATGCAAATTTCACTGGCAATTTATCCAATTTTATGATTCTTTGAAATTGTAAGATTTTTGGAAAAAACTTGAATGAATAAACGAGTATCGGATGCAGGAAGACTTTTGTTCAATCTCCATTTCAATAAAAACTAAAGATACCACTTCCAGAGCGTTCTAAATAACCACACCTTCGCTTTGTTTAGAGTAAATCCGTTCCTGTAAATCCACTATCAAAAAGATCAAATTATCATTCGATAGCATGATTTATGTAGAAGTGTCAGTCCTGGAAAATTTTTATCACGATTGTTCTACCGAAATCACCGCTTTTCCACCTCTTCTCTTGTTTTTCTTTCAGTGAGGTATTGAGTCTAAAGTAGGTACCACAAGCAACCCCACTAGCTTAGATTTCTAGGCCATACCGCTTAAGAAGACTAAGCAGTCTGCCTTAACATTTGTCACTAGATATGTTTGATCAAGCAAGACCACGTCAAGCAACGAAATGATTCTACTTGTTATCGCAGGTTGGAGACAAAGAACATGAAGAACAGACATATTCTCCTCTAAGTACGCTCTACTGCCTCCACGGCAACACACGACTCACTCCTCTGCCTACAGCTCCCCTTTTCGGCCTTGATACAAACAAAGAATTTGTTCTCAAACAGATCAACTCGACTGTGGAACAATCTTTCGCATTCTGTATTTCCGAACTTCTACAACATCCAAGAGTTTAAAGGGCAAGGTGTAATGCCATCTACTTCAACATCCTCTCTGCTCCTGGTAACTCCAAATTTATACTACCCGCCGACTAAGCTTAGAACTAGTTATACCACCAATAAGTGGCCAATGACACGACGGATTGATAAGGCATACGCTAACCAAACCAAGCTATACTCCTTCCGACAACATTGTGAGCCATCCCAAGAATAAAGCGTTTGCAATTCACCAGACCAGCTGTGAACCCGCCATGTTGGGTGTACTTCATCAGAATCGGATCATCTAAGTTCCGTTTCACCAGACTACTTAGTGCCCCAATGGGTTGGTTCGGCGTCGATGAAAACAGTGCTAAGCCATAACTAGCCAAGGCGTTCACTCTTTCATCGCGCTCAAAGCCCTGGGGTGGTAGCACGTAACTTGTTTCAATCGACTTCTCCATACAAAAATCTTGAAGTTTTGTATGAAGAGGTCGATTCAAACAACTTACGTGCTACCACCCCTGATATCCTAGGACCAGCAATAGACCATCCATAGGTTGACTCAAAAACAAGCTCTTGACTAACTTGGACTTGGTCCTTTGGAACGTTATTGAACTGACTACCGTTTGATGTTTTCTCGAAACTATACTGTTATAGCACACAGGACTTCAACCGCAGGGCTCATTGCCATCAGCTTTAACATCGTCCTGTCTCCTTATAACTTAAATAGTTTCTACTGGACTACCATTTTTTAACGAACTTGCACTGAAATAGTTGCACTTTACATTGAAAACTATTGTTCAATTGAGAAAATTCTGCGGCTTATCGTAAAAAATATAGGAGCAATCGTCGCCTTCAGACAACACAATTCGTAGTTTGGTGAAGAATTTCTTTGAGTCTGTAGTGAATCGCCAGCTTCACATTCGACCGCGACACTGCAATGAAGTCATTGAAGCGGTAATAGTGAGTGCTGGCGGTAATTCGGTAATATGTGTCATATCGGCGTCGATCGTGAGTTGAACGACTCTAAGGAGGAGAGTGATCGATGTCGGGGCGAAATTTTGATGACGGACGAAGCTGGACGAGTCAATAAACGAAACTGTTGAATTTGGGGAACGGAGAACTCACACGTCATTCACGAAACACCATCGCATGACGGGAAACTCAATGTTAGGAGTGTGCTCAAAAACCATCATTGGGCAATTTTTCTTCAAAGTTTGAGAAACCCTATGTGTCCGAAAACGGATGAAAAGGGTTAGACAAACCTATTTTCAACAACTCGTTTGCCACACCACAGCCACTACGATGAAGTTCTTGCAAAAGTAAAGTTTGTGCCATTAAGCCGAAGAGCATTGACGAACTCAAAGATAACATATTTTATTGGGGGCCCCAAGGGATTTTTTGGTAACAGGTGGTCGCAGTATCATTATAAAATTTGAAAACCACTGATGATATTTAGTGTAGCGAAGAAGAATGGATTTGTTAATATGCAGTACACACCTCGAAAGTGACCGTTTGAGCAGCTCTTTCCACCAATGGAATAATTGAACCATTTTTCTTCGAAAATTCTCGTGGAGTTAACCCCACCTATCGACGGTGAGTCGCACCGCAGTATGATCGAGGAATATCTTTTGGCCAAACTCAAATAATACCCGTCGTATATTTCGCACACTTTGTTTCAACAGGATAGCGCCACACCTCATTACATCAAGGGCCACCATGACCAATCTTCGGAAACTATTCATTACAAAATTGATAAGTGCTCATGGCCACCAAGACCGCTGGATCTAACCCCCATGGACTTTTTCCTTAGGGCAAGAACCGGACTTACACGAGGCAGTACATTTGTCCTTTACAATATGTACTGAGGCCTCAATTTTTTTAAATGTCCCAGTTCAAAAATAAGGTCCTACTGGCATATGCGCGTGTATCGAGATAAATGGGGCGATATGTGATTGTAAATACGTACTGGAGCGACATTTCTTACTTTTTTTGAAACAGCACAAGTTCATTTAATAGAAAATACACAATTGTTCCTAACTTGCAGCTTCTGTTTATTTCATTTTCTAACCGTAAATCTGCCACCCTGTACTTTCCGATATCAATCACACTCTTATTTGCTATATTTCGATAAGTCCTCATGTCGTTTGATAACGAATTCTGTCAAATACCTGTTTGCCAATCTTTTTCGTTTGAACTCCAGGCTGCGTTTTATGTTTTAGCCCGATTTTGTTTGGCCGCCATTTTGGTTTGACTGTCACTTGTCAGTTGATATTTGACAATTCTGGATAGTAGTTGACAACAATTTATAATGGAATTTTGAAAATTTCGGAGCACTGAAAGAGATCCAGTGATGCAAAATACGAGTGATACGAACGTCCAAGTTACTCTCATCGATGCCGTGCATAATAAATTGGAAATGTCTCCGCCATGTTTGCTGAATATCCTCAAGTTTGACAAAGCGTTCACTGGTAAGAAAAAATATCCTTTCTCCGATAACTGTATTCATATATGTGTGACAATATACATAGTGTTTAAAATGAAGATTGAAGCGGGATCTTTATAGGGTCATAGGAGTTTTAAATTTGGTCTGTAGATGTCGCTTTTATTCGAGGTATCAAACGCAATTTCTACCACCAATTGCCCATCGAAAGACCTTAGAAATCTCTCAATGAATGCGGAGTACAAATTGACAGCACGTCATACTCTCTTTTTTACCAATAGTCGAGTAATAGTCGAGCAGTAGGACGATGTCCCCACACATCCTCCCCTTTTTCCATCAACTTTTCACACAATACAACAACATGAATTTTTCTTGAATCTCGGCATAATCAACGAGCCTTGCTTCAGTGAAAAACTGCAATTTCATACAAAAATTTATTACTAAAACAGCAAAACAAAGTCAAGGAAAATAAATGAAAAACTTCAAGGATAATTTCCTCAAACTAAAATCTCACTTCTTTCTGCCTTAATTTCCCCATTAAACATTTCGCCACGCGTAATTTTTCTAGGCCTTTTACCAAAAGTAGTTGAAGGAAGACCGAGGAATTAAGATGTCACTTCAAGGACGACAGTCACACGACATAATTGCGGCTAAATGGCCTGTGGATCCCTTTACGA
This sequence comes from Thereva unica, assembly GCA_949987705.1. NCBI lineage: Eukaryota > Metazoa > Arthropoda > Insecta > Diptera > Therevidae > Thereva > Thereva unica. The sequence continues at coordinate 95,557,902 of OX465285.1, forward strand.
GAAGGACACAGAAATGTCCCTTGAAATTCAATTTTCACACAGAATTCCCTGCTGTCAAAACATTTTGCTAAGTCGAGCATCTTTGTCCTGTTGGTCCTATGCAGTTTTCATGCATTTTCAAGGCAGGATCGTGCTAGTGGGGGTTTGTATGATAAAATTGATAAGAATGAGAATATTCGCGATAATATAAATTAGGCTAGTGGAAACTTCTCATGCCAAAATACCTCCAAACATAATCTCATCGCAAGGACAAACTTTGAAAGTCAACGCCAATCAATCGGACAAGCGTATCTGTAGCAGCCGCCTCTTCACCAGCACACAGATTAATCATTTCAACAACTCGACAAACAACTCACCAAGTTCTAATTTTAACTCGGTTGCGCAAAACAGAAGCCGGAAAGTGGTTATTTACCTGCTCTTGGGGCCGCGCTTATCGGGATTAGTTCGAAAAGAAACCCCTCGAGTGGCGCAGATTATTATTCTTGATCGACAGATTGATTGGTATTGTGCAACTCGATTGTGCCGAACTGGGGCTCGATATTTCAGCTATTTTCATTCTCCTGCTCCACCCTCGTCCATCGCGCTCAAATGCTGCGGAATTTCAAGTAGCGCAGGTATCCGCCGCAATCACGGCCGATATCCGCCATAATTGAAAGGAATTATCACCAGGGGCTGATTGATATCAGGTGAACGTGGCTATTTTCGTAGCGATCATCTGGACATATCAGGTAGCCAGCGATCTTGTTTTCAACGAGCGGCGGATTACGTAAGAATATCTCCTCAAGTGCTGTACATTGTTTGGCTTGTTTCGCGATACAATCTTGAGTGTGCACTATCTATCGTCTTGTACCCACTCAATACCCCCGTCATATGACGCACTGCGGCAGAAACTAATATTAACTCTGAAATTTTTACGCTTTCTTCTGCCATTTTTAATTAATTTCCGGGAAGTTCCGGGACTCTGTACGGATGACATAAACTCGTGTAAGCAAACAGCGGGGATTAATTTGGAGAGAATTTATTGTGATTAGGTGCCTGGCCAGTGACCGAGGAAGCAGCAAATAAGCTGGCGACCGACTGTCAATAAAATCAGGATCTCCTCCTACAGCTCGAATTGGAGGAGGAAGGACATTGTCATAACAGCTTTAATGTCCTTCAGTTTGGTGTTAGGAGTATCCATTCCGGATTTTGTTTGTCTACTGCCTTCTATTCGTGCTATGGGTTGATTACTTCGATATAGCTTCATGTTGTGCTGTAATTAAATTTAATTAAAAGTAAATATTTACTGGGGAAATGATATGTGTATTTTCAGGGATTGAATTTTATCAATGATTCTAATCGTAAGGGAAACGTGATCGATAAAGTCATGTGAAAGTTAATAAAAATCAGGATTGTTGGTGTCAAAATATTATTTTTCTATATTGAACATCTGCCGGTAAAAACAATCAGTAGCACAATCGATGGATGGAAGTATCGCCGCAAACCAAAATTAACAAGATATATATCTATAGGTCATCGCATAGTATTGGATAGTAAGTCTATCCTCAATTTCAATCTAAGCTTCTTTTTCTTCTTCTTCGTTGATGAGGTCCGACAGTACCACAGGCTATTAAGGACAGTACCACAGGCCTATTAAAATACACGCCCAAAATTAGTTCGGTAATCTAGGGGTTCAAGCGCTCGAATACCAGAGGATCGGTTTCAATTCTACGTCGGGTAATGGACTTTCCACTCTATTTTTTCTACTTTACTCTCATTACAGCAATTCCTGACCTTCCAGCCATCGCTTCTGACACACAACAGTAAAGGCAGAGTGCCCGAAGTCAGTATTGACTTCGTCAACGATCAGGACTTATCGCAACACATTGCTTTGGCTTGCTTTCATCGTTGTGGTCACATATGAGGGCTGGCCTTATTTTGCCAAAGGATATTCCCTTAAAGTGCCTTCGTGTGGAGGTTCGAAAGAATGTCGTAAGATTGTCAATCAAGGCAAGAACGATGACAGCCAAGTTAGGCCAATCTAGTTAAGAAATAAGATAGAAGAAACCCAAGGCTTTCCACTACGTATGTACGTATTTACAATCATACCAGCCAATTTCCTCATGTATGTTAAAATTCAAAATCAAGAATGTATTTATCTCGATACGCGGCCATACAAATAGTAATAGTACATTATTTTTGTACCGGGACATTTCAAAAACTTGAGTCCCCAGTACAATTTGACATCATGTAAGGGACAAATGTACTGCTTCGCGTAAGTACGGCTCAACTCTATGCCTGGGCGCTCTTGGAGCAATTTTTAACTCTGTCTCCTTGTTGTGCCATAACTAGTGTAGGTAGGTGAGGGGACGCTATTTATTGTAAGAGATCAAGACCAGTAGTCTGCGACAACTTTTCGTTTACCTGACCATATTCATAGTTGTTGCATGTCAAAAGCGAACTTTTCCAGCGAAGAAGACCTGGTTAAGGTGAGTGAAATTCTCTGATTCGAATCTACTGGCGATAAAGACTCGCATGTCTTCAAAGACGAGTGAATTCAATTATTATGTATTATCCAAAAGAGCAATTAGAGCAGTCGTAGGCACGTCTTTCATGGGTATATGGTGGTACGCGCTTACTAAATTAACCTTGGAAGATGTGCTGCCGTTCATATCTTGTTCGATCTGCGAATAGATTAGTAACCCAGCGGTGTTGGCCTTTACAGTCTTCCATTGTTCTGCTAATTATCTCGTTCACTAAGCTTTAACTTTTACATACTGTTTTCGTTTGAGCACAATAGTTGAACATTGGGCGAAGCTATTACCGCATGCGCGTCGTCATTATTTTCTTTTTGAGGGGCACTAAAAAGGACCGGGATAAGTGAAAAGGATTCAGAAGCCCCTTAAAAGTCCCCATTTCTAAAATTCGAGGTTGTGTTTAATTGTTGCAACTTCAGCAAATAACTCAAAATTAGTTCGTCACAAGCCTCATAGGTGGAGCAATCTAGGACGTTGCCTTACCAAGTTACGTGACATGCTCTTTCGTCTATGGGTCCGTTAAAACATGGCATCATAAAAATTCATTTAACATTGAGCGAGGTTAATGTGCATTGAATGTTGAATTGATTTGAAGTTTTCATTTGTTCTGCTCTCATTCTCAAATCTTTCAAAATCGTCGACGGCAAAGCAACTAAGATTCTGGCGCGACCTTAAGGAATTGAGTTATTAACTTCCCAGTATAGGAAGTTATTGTAATCGGTCCCCGAAAATCGAAATCGAAAATTTCAACGTATTTTCATCTTTCAAGGTCCCAGGAGCATTTTAAGCAAAAAATTGGGAGGAAGTATGTGTGTGTGTGTGTATGTGCGTACGGATGTGGTCATTTTTTCCTGCACGATTTCGCGCGAACCAAAACTGATATCGGCTTCTTTGAGGTGTTGTTCGAAGCGTATTAACCGAAATATGATCTGAAAAGATTTTCATGAAAATCGGTCCAGCCGTTTTTTTGTTTGAGCGACGTAAGTGATTTTTGTACCTGCACGATACCGCGCGAACTAAAAACTATATCGACTTCATTGAGGTGCCGAAAAACATTCATACAACAATTTTATATACATTTTCGTCATCCTAATCTTGTAAGTGCGCACATTAAGTTTGACATTTTAGCGAAAATATTGATAAACAATTGTGACAAATTCTCAGTATTATGCATATATTCTATATTGCCTATTGTTCATTTATTATTAAAATATCCAATCATAATATTCAACATCCATCATACTGGGAAGTTGATCGTGTGGACCGAAAGGGTCGAACCCACATCCCAACTAGTTTGTCTAGTTCTTGGAAAAAACAGAGAGAATAAACGTGCTGGACGTGAAAAATTCGCTCTCAATGCCACTGTGTTTTGTTAAGATGCAATGTACAGATATAGCTACGCCCCCAGAAGATTTCGAATAAGAAATTTGTATGAAATTGTAATTTGCCCACATACCCGTACCCGAAATCTACTTCTCCTTACTCAGTTTTAGCTGTCCTAACCAAGACCTACAATTTGAGATATGTCACATATCTCTAACTGAAGTAGTTTTGGAGATCAAAGTTGGTCATAGACGGATGGACAGACTAGAACTTTTATTTAGGCATTTCTTTTTGGAAAACCTTGAACTTCAATTTTTTTTAGATCAGACCCCTTGAATAGGTTTAGTTTTTTGCAAGGAAACTTCTCGTAGTGGTTGATCCAGGTCACGTATAACAGCAAGATCCAGCTCTTCTCTTCTCTATTGCAACCGAGCTCCAAATAATAGGAAGGGCAAACGTATTCTACTCAGACCATGGCTTGCATTCTGGAATCCTTTTTGCTATACCCGGACTATTCTCTGACTTTGGTCTACGCTTTCTTCTGTATATTACACTATGTCCTAGTACATATAAACCTGACTGTTCTTGAGACTGCAGGAGGCACCAATTATTATTGGTCTTGATGGATCTTTCTGCATGGTAAACTGCAAGTTATTCCCAATCGAATCACAAAAATGTTCGTTATTTTATAGACGTATCATTCTTATGACAAATAATAAAGAAATTGTTGCAAGATATAGAAGACAGTGGCTAACAAAATTCAGCATTTGAGGTACTGGTTCTGGAAATAGCTCAAGCATTAGAAATTCCTTTTTGCAGAAAACAAATATCTTAAATACAATATTAAACTTTTTCCAGATTACAATTTGTAAGTGTTCATGGCATTTCTGAAAACGCCGAGTCCTGGCATTACACGCGACCGTAGGGAATTGCAGCCTCCGACTGTTTGTTGTCCTTAGAAATTATGACCGTAATTATCGTAAAACTAAAACTGAAGGCAGTTAGTCTGCAGGGAGGCAATGCAAACACTCAGTAATAAACCCATAAACCTAACAACAGCCGCTAGCACCGATGAATAGGATCCAGAAGAAAAAGGACTTTCGAAAAGTAAAATTTTTTATGACATTATTGTCCTGCGATTGTACCTTCTGTGTGTCCAAATTTTGGTCATTAATATCCGGAGGCCCCCGTCAGCTCTGAGTCAAGGACTTGAGAAAGGCAATTTGGCTGCTAGAAGACCGACGACGATGCGTTCTCGTACAATATTATGACTTTTCGGAATACACAACAGGTACAGGACACCGAGAATGAGAGGACATTAAGACTCACGGTAGGAGCTGGTGCTGGAATAAAGGTTCGAAATGATCGCCCTCGGATGGCTTAATGTCAACACAGTTCGCAGATTAATGTGTCCCCCAAACTGATCATGGCAGGCTGTAAATAGCCCGCTGGCATTGTGGATGGCGTGATATAAGACAATTCGCCAAAGGAATTGAAGGGGACATCAGGGTGGACGTCCGACTGGGGACCTGCTATAATGCCCAGTGATTTATGCCTGGGCCCCATCCACGCTATTCAGTGGGGTTCCACCTGATAAATGCGGAATTTCTTCACAGAAGTCGATTTCTAGGGATCCAGAGTCGGCGCCAACCGCTATTCTTCTGGACGTTCTGGTAACTTTGTTGTGCTTTCAGACTGTCACAAGAAGCCGAGAGGTGCTTATTTAATTATCTACCTCTGATCATGGAGGATTATTTATGGAAATATGGAGTCAACAAATCGCGTGCTGTTTTACTGTGGCAGGGAATTTTTAAGAATTGAGATTTTTTGTTTGTTTTTGATTTAAAGGAGAATGCGGAGAAGTCCTGAAAATATGTTTTTAATAGACATGCGCAAAAATTTATTACTGGCATACAACAAAAAAAAGTGAGCTTCCTGAAGACACTAATCACTGGAAGACATCACCTTCACCTATCAATGAACGTCGGCTATTTATCTCGCTCTTAACAAAACCAACACGACAATGGCTGCCCATTGACCACCCAAAGTACAGAATCAGTCGGTTACACCAGCACTCAATTAACGCTACAAATTGGACGTCTTGAAATGGAACCTACCTCGTCGCAAGATCATCCATCATTCATCGAAATCCGACATAATCACCGATGGACGGTTTATAAACGCGCTAATAGCGAGGTGTTCCTATTAATTAATCAAAATTAACCGAAGCCATTCACTGCAGTTCATAACTCATTCATTGAAGTGAATTGCTCGAGGCTTTTAGCGCACCGCCGGCAATTGTTGGGCTCGTTGTAGGTTAGGAATTTCCAACCATACTCGAAGATGGGGGCCCTCGTCTGTGCTCTGCTGAAGATTCATACTTCATGCCCCGGGATTGGTACCTACTTTGCCGCCATTCATTTAAGGCGGCCCCTTAACAATGAAACTACACAAAATCAGTACAACTTAAGTGATCATAAATACCGTGGAGAAGATGCGCTCACTATCCAAAGATTACGAGGACTGTGCTAAGAAGTTGTGGCATTTTATCCAAGGCATCCATCAATCACCCATTGACGGAGTTCAGGTGGTGCTTTCTAGTGTCAGGTTGAATTATGCTGCAGTGCAAGTCTATAAAGGGAAGAGACTGTCTACTCCCACATCCTGATTTCGATGAGTATTCTTCAGCTTTCGTGTCCCCTATCGCTCTGTGCGGTGTTAATATGGGAGACAATAATGAGCCGACCTCATATCCCAGGTGGAGTGAAAATCATGTACACTCGTTTATGGTGGATCTTTTGGGAAGGTGGGATTACAAGCACACTTTTGACCTTTTCCCTTTCACTGTCTCGTGTACAGGTAACGAATACTTAAACCTTTCGTTGGGGATGGATGATTGCCGGGGCAAAGTTCGTAAGGAGCGGCTGATAACCAACTGTGCTCCTTCTACCTTTTTCATAGAGGTTTGTTAACACGCTGCCCCTTTTTGATCCAAGGGGAAATGACAATTCTTTTTGGAGTTTTTAAGTGGAATTGTCCGTTGTTGATGTACTAGTGACAAGGAGTTTTAACCCTGTAACTCTTCAACAAAGGAGTCCTGTTTGAATTTCATAAAACAACACTTGAAGGATTCTTCGGATTTCATAGGCATAATATAGAGCTTGAATTTTTATTCAAATCTCTGTCAATTAAATTCTAATCATTTTAATACCCCGGCTTCACCGCCCTAGTTTTAATCAAGTTCACTTCAATATGCAAAAGTGGCTTCACCGGCATTGTTCAGTAGAGAAAGCTTCGTGTGTGACGTATTACATTTGAAAGCTCCTTTATAGAGATGGAAAATGGAATTTTCAATGCTTTGTGGGATTTAAATTTTTTATTTAATAATACCTATTATAAAATAAATGTAATTGAGTATATATTTATTCATTGACAGACATCTATACTTCCTGTTTTGATCCATGTTTATTTTTTCAAAGCTCTTACTTTAACTGTCATGTAATAATACATCAGTTGCCATGGAAATATTCCAATTTTTTACTCTCTTTTGAGCGAGCTTTTACTTTGAAACTCAATTTCATGTTCTGTAGGCCCAAAGCAGGCATTTTTTCCTGACTTTAAAATGTGAAAAATGTATGGGAAATCAGGAAATTTTAAAGTACAGTAGACTAATTAGCTCGAACTTGCGAAAATTTGGCGATGAAGCCGGGGTATAAGACTAATTTGACTTAAAGACATCAAGCCTGACTAAGCAAATATGTTCTCAACTCAATGGTCTTAAGGCTAATCTCTGCTATTTGACTTTCTTAAGGAACCCCCTATCTACACCGGCAATCCGACAATAATTATATTAAAACCTCTCAAAAAGGGGGACAATATTTGAATGGAAAACCCCGCAATAATGACATTCTCTTCGCTGATAACTCGTCGGCAAATGATTTTTGCGGCTTTGATCTCCGTCAACATTAAACAATAATTAAACAGAATATACAAAAAAAACAACAATTTGATAACAACACCTGAGTTGAGTTCTTTCTTCAACGACACAAACAACAAAATTTCCCAACTTCATGATTTTTAAGGCAGTTTGCAAATTATGATGGAAATTTTATTCTCATTCAAAATAAGAAAAAATTCTTGTCACTCGGGAGTAATTAAGAGTTGAGCGCACGTGATCTTACACAAACAGAGGCTACGCCCACAGAAGTTGTTTGTCAGGGGATTCGAGAGTGTAGATTACACGAAATTTACAAAACACCCTTTAACCAAAAAATTTAAAAAAACATTTATTTACCCTGCAAAAACTAAGATGAGTCTGCACTGTCCACATATCTAGTAGCCGAATGCCTCTCCTTTTCCATAATTCCAAATTCGTGAAAATGAGGCGTTTTTCCACCATAAATTTTTTAATCAGAAACAATTTTTGTGGTAGTTTTTGTAACTTGAGTCGGGCTTATCTGCGGAGAGATAAAACTGGATACTGCTGCAGAAGAGCAACATATGATGATATACTAGAGTGGAAGTGTTCAAGTGATCTTCTCAAGTGGCTTCTGGATCAACAGATGCATACACTTTTATCTGGTCTTAAGTAAATGCGGAGCTATTGCCGCTACATTGATTGTTTTGAGACTTTGTAGGACATACCAGACATCCAGACACCAGTTTAATGAGGTTAAAGTTTTATTGATATTAATTTTAAGTTCTTATCTGAAGTTTTTTTCATGTCAAATATGGTTTAAATCGGCAGCAACGTGAGATTACTGGGAGTTCATACGTACTGAAGGAGCTCTTGCACCTCTCGACCAATCAGTTATACTTTTTATCTTTAAATAGCACTTTTTCCTGACAGTCTGTCATAGTTTGGAGCAAACATTGCATAAACCTCAATTTGCGAATTTGTTTAAAGATTTGGTTTGATTAAAGCGTCCACTAACCTACACACAACAGTCCGAGACGAGAAAAAAGAATAGTTCCTCAAAGTAGTCAAAAAGAAACCCAATCTCTGTCGCAGGTATGGTGTACAAATTTTTTTGGGAGATTTGAACGTTGATCCACAGAAAAGCGTTAGCAGACAGCACGACCGCGATAGTTTAAATACACTGTACGAGATTAAGAAAAACAAATGTTAACCCGGATATTTAGTAGATAGATTTAATGGTAGACCATCAGGAAAAAGAAGCGCAGGATTCCAAAGATATATAGCAAGATGGATGACGTGCTAAAAGATATACAACTAGCAAAACCTAAAGACCACTGCAAATAATAGGTTTCGAGAGCTCCGAGTAAAATGAGATCAGCAACTCTTATGTAAATACGTTAGCATCTCAGCTTTAATTAAAAAACTACTGACAAAGGAGAAAGGGCTATAGAGTTTGTAGAAAGCAAGAACTACCCAAGTAAAACAAAACACGTGCGCAAACCAAGTACAGACATACTTACCCTCATATATGCGCCTCTAACTAGGAAACTACCCAGCGGGAAAAATAAGGCTTCAACTTGCGTTCTGTAAGTACTCCTGGTAATCCGTGGAAGCATTACTTTAGGAAACCCACTTCATTTCTTTTTTTACATTGATGTCCTAGGGAGGTAAGGTATAAGCCAGCTTTATCTTACCACTGCATTACTGGTAAGGCAAAAATATGCACTAGCTTTGCTTACCTCTACATTACTGGTAAGGTAAGGCAGAGGGCAATTGCTTACTTTCAGCTTACCCTTGCCTTCCTTAAGAAGCAGACCTCAAGTTTGTTGCCTACTGCTTACTTTTGCATTACAGATTACTTTCAAGGAAGGTTTACCCTATACCTTTCTACCGGAAGCATTACCTAATTTCCCGCTGGGTAATGCGACCGGCACTATTCTAACAATCTCCCACCACAGGCATAAAAACTAAAAAAAATCCGCCAAAGAGGTATGCATGCATTCGTAATCAGCCATTCCAAACGCGAGTGTTGTTTAACAAAGCGGTACCCCAACTAAGCACTAACCTCGTCCAATGCTGCTTGACCTGCGAAATCGAACAAGAACCTATTGAGTATGCTAATGGCACTCTTTATGGTCAACAAGATAATTGCCCGTTTTATTCTTTCTAAAGATCTTCTTTAGGGGTCGTCCATTAACCACGTGAGACGTTTAGAGGTGAGAGGGGGTCAGCCCGAATCTCACCCAATCTCACGTGGGGAAAGGGGGATCTCGGCAAATATCACGTATTTTTTTTCTTCTAAGAAACAGTAAAATTTCGACAAAAACTGTGTTTATTATTTTTTTTTTTTTTTTTATTATTTATTTATTATTATTATTAGACTAGCATTACAAATACATTTTTTAACATCATTATTTTTCTTTTTCAACATCCCCACTCAGTCAGCGAAGCTGGTATGAGAGTTGGGGAGCCCTTATTCAACAGTAAATATCACAATTAAAAGCTTAGAAGTGTTTATCACAATAAAAAAAAAAAGAGAAAAAAAAATAGAAAAAATAAAAGTTAGAAAGAAGTAAATAAAAATTAATAAGTAAGAGTTAAGTAGAAGTAAATAAAAATTACTAAATATAATTATTAAATAAAGAATAAAAATTCATAAATAGAAAAATAATTAAATAAAAACAAAAATAAAAGTTAATAAATAGAAAATAAATAAAAAAAAATTATTAAATTAAAATTAAAAACGAATATATGCAAAGACAAAACTAGTTTGACAATTAATAACGCCGAGTCTCCTGTACCAGATATTTCTTCAGCCTTTTCGTATATGATGCTAAAGACGGAGCCGATTTTATATGGTCCGGCAGAGTGTTGTAAAACTCCATTGCAGTATTAAGCAGTCCCTTTCTTGTCCTCTCCGTTCTAGGTTGCGTAGGTCTAAAGTTATCCCTGTTTCTTGTAACGTAGTCGTGTATGCTAGAGTATTGCACCATTACTAAGTTTGATCTCAGAAGTTTTTCTTTCAACTTATACACGAACTTTGCTTTTTCCATTCGGATAATCTGGTCCAACGTTAATTGACCCGTGAGCCGGTAAACTTCTTCAGTGGCTGTACTCCATGGAAGTCCATATAGTGCTTTCAGCGCCCGGTTTAACAGTATTTTCACATCTGTGCACACTCTTTGAGAGCACTGCGACCAGTTAAGTATACTAAATCGAATCCTAGATAGGATATGCGCATTGTAAACCTGGAGCGCTATATTCTCCTGAAGCTTGGGGTGTCTTTTGAGAACCCCTATTAGAGGGGTGAGGATTTTTGCTATTTTTCCTATGTGTTTCCTCCAGTTCAGTTTATCATCAATTAACAATCCTAGGTAGGCAACCTCCGTTGCCCTAGCTATCTCTTCTTCGCCTATCTTGACCGTAATTCTGATATCTGCCTTATTTTTCTGTTGGAATATCATGTACTTAGTCTTTTTTTCATTTATCTTTAGTTTATTTCCATCTGTCCACTCCTTGAAGATTTTTAGGTCACTGTTCATGCTATTTTCTAGCTCTTCTGCAGTTCTAGCTCGATATATCAGGTTAGTATCATCCGCAAATATATGGTATTCTCCACTAAGTCTTGAGTATTTTATATTATTGATGTAGAGCAAATATAGAAGTGGTCCTAGTATTGAGCCTTGAGGAACTCCCGTAGTAAGCACTAGCTGGTCACTCGAGACACCATTAACTCTAGTTGACACGTGCCTCCCAGTGAGATAGTTCCGCAGCAGATCATTCGACGTTCCCCTTATTCCAAGGTTGTAGAGGGTACTTAGTAGGACGTCATGATGCACCGTGTCAAATGCCTTTTTAAGATCGATGAATACTGCACCTGCATAGTAACCCATATCAAGATAACTGTTTATTAGGTTGAGGGTTTCCGAAGTAGCCAGTTCAGCGCTGCTGCCTTCTTGAAAACCGAACTGCTTATTGTCTAGACCTCCATTTCTAGTGATAAATTTTCTTATTCTTTTCTCGAAGATTTTTTCATAAATTTTCCCCACGTTGCTTATTAGTGCTATGGGCCTGTAATTGTTCATGTCAGCCGAGTCTCCTCCTTTCAGAATAGGTATTACTATCGTATCCTTAAGGCAGCTAGGGAAAATTCCACTACTCATTGCCTCATTAATAAGTTTAGAGAGGGGTTTCTTAAGAAGGTCTATAACATCAACTATGTCTTCAGTGGAGATTCCATCCTTTCCAGGAGCTGCATTCTTTTTTAAATTCAGCACGACGCGTTCCACCTCGTCCATGCTGGTAGGAGCCATGAAAATTGAGTTAGTCGCCATTGGTGTATCTACAGGTAGCCTGGTAGGTATGTCCGCCTGGATAGACTTACCTATTCCATTAAAGTGGGTGTTGAAGCAAGTTGCAATGTCAACCGCACTTTCAACTGTCTTGCCATTTACTATGATTTTCTGCAGATCACTTTTCGATTTTGTTTCTTGCTTGTTTATTATGTCTGTGTTTATTACTTTCCATAGCTTTCTGGTGTCCCTCCCTGCATGTGATATTCTATCATTTATGTAATTCTCCTTGGCTGCTCTTACTGCCATTGTAACCTTGTTGCGTATTCTCTTATATTCGCCGCACAGAATGTGGTCATTTGGTTTCTTTTTCATTTGAGAGTATAAGGAATCTCTCTCTTTTATTCCCATAATGATTTCGCTCGTTATCCAGCTATTAGATCGTGTTCTAATTTTTTTATGGATGGAGCTAAGTGATTTGGCTTTTTTTAGCACATCTACAATATGATTAATAGTAGGGTTTTCTATTCCAGCGAGCAGTTTTTTCACATAGAATCTATACTTTCCTTTACTTTTTAATGTAATTTTCGAAGTGGCCATAGGTCTCTTGGTTACATTGTTTTTGGAGATGTGAACTATCATGTACCGGTGGTCTGATATCGCAGTCGTTTGTAAGTAAGTCTGAATTGTGTGGCATTGAGGAAGGTCTGTAATACAGTGATCAATTATTGTGTGCGTATTTTTATCTTGCCTGGTATAATGTTCAGTATCAATTTTGTTTAGTATTCTGTAGTTGTTAGCAGCTGTCATGTTACTTAATATATTTGCCATGTTATCGTTTCTTAGTAAGTCGATGTTAGTATCACCCATAAACATTAGTTCCTTGTAGAGGTCAAGTTTGTTTTCTAAGTATTGGATAAAGTCCGTAGTATTAACATTCGGTGGTCTGTACATAGTCATAATATTCAGAGTTTTTCCATCAAGAGTTTTTATTTCGATTACAATAGTATTATACATATCGCCATCGCCGTTAAAAACTACCCTGTAGTCTAGGCCATTTTTAACATAAATAGCAGAACCACCACCTCTAGAGCTATCCCTACAATTGAATTCAGCTGAAAACCCCTGCAAGTTAAAGTAGCAAGTTTCATCTGAATAAAGCCAAGTCTCATTTATTACCATTATCTGTACCTCTTTATGTTTAGCTGATAGTGCTTGTAGTTCATGCAATTTGTTTCTCAAACTTCGAATATTTAGGAATAATAAATTTATGTGGTTACCTTCTTGAGACATATTTATATTTACTTTGATGTGTACTATTTATATGTCTTTTACTGTATAACTAGTTCTGTCGCAAACGAAATCAATTTGCCTTAATAAAACCGGACAAGCCCTACTATCAGCTGTGTGACTCCTATAGGTTTCTTTTGTTTTGCTTCTTTGACAGTTCACACACACGAGAGTTTCAGAGTTGCACTGCTCTGTTTGGTGTTCACCTGCGCATTTTCCACAAACCGTTTTATTCGTGCAGTCTTTTGTGGTATGATTATACCTGTGGCAGTTGAAGCATCTTTTAATACCAAAATCTTCCCTGACATAATGGGTATTCCAGTCAATGTTTATATACCTATTAACCATTTTATTATAGGTTACGCCAATGACTTCAAAAAATACAGTCCATCTGTCATTTCGGGTTTTTCTGCTGTATACAACTTTCACATTGTCCTCATCAGTTATAAAGTGATTTAACTGTTTCAGCTCATGGAGGAGTTCCGTTGAGGAATAATTTCTCTCCAAATTATTTATAAAAAGCTTGGGGTTTCTTTTTTTAGTAATGTATGTTTCATATTCGTTTCCAACTCTATTTTTTATAGCTGTCAAAATTTTTTCGTTGTTTTCTTGTGAGTCGGATTTGATTAGTACTGCACCCCTACTTATACCTCTCATTTGTATAATAGGAGCACCAATCTTGCTCGGCATCACATTTTTCTTTATTAGGTTTTTGGTGTCATCACTATGTTGTTCTTTCTTCGGCCTGACGATAATTCCTTGTGGGGCTGTTGTGCGATGATTTTTCGGGTTTTGAGGTGAGTCGCTGGCATTCCGTTTTATAACGGTCGCATAAGTTACTGCTTCCGCGTTCTGTGGTCTTTCGATGCACTCCTGTAACTTATTTATTTGCCTTCCATAAGTTTTTAGCATTTTGTCGATGTTATCTACTTTAGCAATGCTTTGCCTTTGCGCATCAAGCAGATCAATCAACTTATTATTAGCTAAAAAGCCAACAAACTCCTTACACTCAGCACACATCCACATAGCAATTTTCACATCTTTAATTTTGCTGTAATCTTTGGTACTTACATTCCCACATTTTATGTGAAACCATCTGCCACAAAATCCTTCACACTGTAAGGCTTTATCCTCAGACTCAACAATATTTTTACACTTCTTACACAAATCACTTTCACTTGCAGCCGCCATCTTGACATTATGAAAAAAATTAAGTAAAATATGGTGTTAAATTAAGTAAAATATGTTTCTTTACTAAAGACGCCCATTCACTCACAGGCCGCCTGCAGGCAGTGGCATTTCAGACCATTTCGACAGGCATGGCCCGAAGAATGCCACAGTTTACCCATTCTGACTGTGGGATGAGGACGTGGCGTGCAGGTGAGGTCATGATTCCCTACAAACACAGGTGAAGACGACAGTTAACGTAGCAGGTTGCTCATTCAATTGCAAAAATGTTCATGGCCTCAACGAAAACTTTAAGGCGGCTTCAGACTCAAGTCGTGAACACCTACTAACAGGCGTGAACGCGAGGGTGGATGATTTTCACGCCTTGCTTTCCGTTCCGGGTGAATGCAGCCCGAATTCTTGCCGTCATTACACTGATTGAGACTGGATAGAAGTTCAGATAAAGATTTTAGTCAGTATTCTTGGATTGCAGGTCCCATCCAGTTGGCGGCCGGTGAGTGTGTACTTGGCCTCAAGGTGAAAACTTTCAGGCCACGGCCTGCCGACGACCTGTGTGAATGTGAATGCCATTTAGATATGGCTAAATACTACGAAATTGTACACGGTTATGCGAACACGAGAAAGTTCGATTGTTTAGCCGGCACCGACCAGTCACACGCGCGACTCGGCGAATGCTGCAGGGTACGAGCCAAGGAACACTGAAAGCGAAAAGCCTTTAAAGGACCAACAGGAAAGCTCCCGCCGTATTTTAGCGTAGTGAAATTCTTGTTGGGTGAGCGCTCCCGTTTTGGTGTGTCCACTACAAGCGGAAAAAGTGAGTGTAATAGAAGAGGGCAAGGAGTTCAAATTATCAATGACCTCAAATGAAATCAATCAAAGATTGATACGTGCCTGAAGCTAATTACCATTTGAAAGTATATTCATTTTACTCACTCAGGCTTACCGTGCTTTATTTGCGTGCCATACATCCGTTTTGACACTGTGCGCCGGCCTGACACAGGACCTTGCGGGACCTGGGGCAAAAATGTGATTGGGCCCTTTTAAATAGATTGAAATTTCATGAAATGCATTAATTTTTTTTTTTTTTCAAATCTGTTGTAAGAATAAGTTCATTAATTTTATTTTAGTGTGCAGAATGCTTGGGTTTTCCTACTCTAGGTTATTGCTCGCTTAACGTTGAAAGCGCAGTCGATTTTCACTTTTTGGGGGCCCCATCTGAACTTAGGCTCGGGCAATTCGTTCCCGTTTCCCAAAGGGCAAGTCTTAAGTTCACTTGGGTTTGTCTTTGCGAGAGCGAAGTTTGGGAATAAGGACGCCCACAAAGAAATGTTGGTGTACCTACTACAGTACAATAAGGGAAGTCTGTAGAAATCATATTTTCCTCCTGCTTTTCTTGAAGTGTTAGGAACAGCACTTTAAGGATCTAACTGAGAGAGTTACCAATCTCTAAAAAGGTAACTAAGCTATAAACAAGCTCAAAAACCAACAAAGGTTTAGGTACAGATAACGTCTAAACAAAACTTGTAAAACCAGGAGCTCCTAAACTACCAAGCGATTTATGAAATTTTGAAGCAAATATAGTGGCAGAAAGCAAGGTGAGAAAACAAAAAAAAACATCCTATAACCCTTTCAGTAGCGCTACAGCCCAAATCGATCCTTGGCCACCTTCCTCTAAGAAGGCATTTCCCCAAGTTTGACAGTTCTTTGCAGCATGTCTCCAGCTCCGGATGTTGAGAAATGCCTCTGCGTCAGCCTCATTTTCGATCTGCGAAAAAACGAGTGGAACGGACGAAACGGGTTTGCTCTGTTTGAGCCTTTAATTTTTTCAATAGAGGAAATTTAGTTTAAAATTAGTATTTTGCACAGTTCAATCTGGACCAATTAACGGTTAGTCTTAAAATGACTGCCATACATTTTTTTCTCTCTCATTTAAACCATTTCAATTTGTCCCACAGCTCGCAGCAACATTGTATCACAAAAATTCTGTAAACTAGAACGCAATGAACGATTAAGGCCAAGCTTCCATATTCCAACTCCCGAAGTGCTATAAATCCGATATAAACTCTTCGATTTTATCTTAACGATAATTAGTGTCCCGTCATTAAGCAAAGTGTTTATTTTCTTATACAGGGAGAACAGTTCCCCATAATCTCACATGAGTAGTTACCAGTTGCCGCAAGTGGCCCCTGGGAAAATCTCCCAGAACACTTTCGAGCAACTCCTCTTCCACATAGGGGAGAATGGTAACCCTTTATTCCACGATATTAAGTACACATTTCTAGAAGCTTATCAAAGGGGGCGAGCAGTGGGAATTAATTTGTGCGATAAGCCCCCAAGAACCTTTACAATAATTTGGTCAAGGCCTGTGCTATAAGGAATGTAAACATCTCCGGATACGTGGGAAAGAAGTTCGGTTGGTAGTTTTATGAAGTGCTCCTTTTGAAAGTGCTCCAATTACTACTAATAATAAAATCTGAAAAATATTTTGTAAACTCGATCTTATCCTTTCCGAGACCTTGAAAGGAGATATCCAGTACACGTTCACCATTTCTCGATAGGTTGAATTTCTCATAGACATTTCGGCGCACCCATAAAATCGGTGATTTACTACCGAAAGCATATGGGATCTATTATCGTATGTGATATGTCCTGCGAAGTCCTTAGGTCAAATTGTCCATAACTTAAGGGCACTTGTCCCACAGCGCCACATAAACAAGTGTCGGACATGTGATAGGGCCAGCCTGTCTAGAAAAAAGGAGTCTGTCCTTCGATATATAATTCCGCACTGGGAGAAATTGGAGATCCAAAACAAGTGGTCAAATCGGTGCGCTGTGTTATGTCTGACGACCAATAAATTACGTCAGGACGAAAAAATTTATCCTTTTTTCTGGCTGTGTCCTTCTTCTTAGCGCTTGTATTTGTTTATCTAGAGTCCTTTTCCAAAATTATATCTTACACTAGAGACAAATTGGCGCATAGCCCATGGAACTTACTACAGGAGATTTCAAGATCCTTAAGAAGTCCTTTGGATGTCCTTTTACTTACTTGAGTGTATCAAACACTGACGGAATTTTGGAATGTGTGGATTTTTTCACTTTTGCTCCAAATAGATCGACTTTCACGCCAAGGATATTTGTCAAGTGCCGTAAAGAGGATAATTTGAGGACGTGAGGAGAGATTAAAAGTGTAAAATGAGACTAATTTTATTGGTTTTTTGGGTGAACAAGTGGGAACGAGGAATTGGTGTGAATTGATGGTTTGGCGCACTGAGTACCTATATGTGAAATTTGAATTCGGTAATATGAAGCTGGCGTTACTGAAGTAGGCCACACACTGGTGTTTATCAGGAAAAGTGAAATTTTTTAAGGACTCTTGGGTGATGTGTTTGTTTGGCATCATATGAGTGGTGAAAGGTTTTTGAGTTAAATAAATTCTTTCTTGAGTATAAGAATACCTGGATATCTGGAAAAAAAACCATTGATAACCAAGATAATTTTATTTGTGTAGTAAAATCTTTCCACAAAGCATCTTGAAGGCCCCAATTCCCATTCCGACCGCCGGCAGGCCCGATTAAAAATAATTTAGTTGGTTAATTTTCTTACAGGCACGCACGCACCTGTAGCTACGCCACATAACAACTAATTCCGAATGCACGCTCCCGTAACAGGTATACACGCTCCCGCCACACGCACGAAAATCTAAATATTCTCGCTACAGGCATGCTCAATGCCACGTCCAATGCTGCTTGACTTACGCGATTGGACGAGAACGTTCTACTGAATATGGTGTTGCCTCCCTCTATGGTCACCAAGACAATTGCTCGAGCCCCAATTTTGCTTCCCTTAGTCTAGAAAAAGTGCATGTTTTATCATGCTTGTAACGGGTGTCTTTTATTCCCGAGTATAAATGAAACTCGCTAGCACCTAGCATGCACACACCCTCCACAGGCATGCATGCTACATATTTGCGGGCGTCGTGCAGGCTAGTGCAAAACTGCTGCATGCTACAGCCACGGCCCGATCAAGGCCACTAATTACTCAACTTGGCTGAGGAATGAGGGCTTCAGGCATCCGCCTGACAGGCCATGGACTGCAAGTGACCTCATGACTCCCTACGACGAAGACGACAGTTTTGCGTGGCAGGTTGTTAATTCAAGTGAAAAAATCTACAACGAAAATTTCAGAGTGAATAGTTGTTCAGATCTTCAGGCCCGGTTTGACGATAAATACCCACAACCATAAAGATGTTTGTCAGTCTTCCTGGACTCCAGGTACCATCTAGTTCGCTGCCAGTGAGTGTGTGGTGTTACTTGGCCTCAAGGCGAGAAACCTCCAGGCAATGGCCTGCCGGCGTCCTGTATCTGAATGACTGAATGGGGTCATAATATCAACATTTGAGTGAACTGTGTCCCCGGAGACTGCGCTAACTTATCTTCCTTATGTAGTGTTCATTTGTATCAGAGTAGCGGGTGTGCATGCCTCTATAGCAGTCGGGCATGAATTTGAAACGACACGCCGAAGCGATTCTCAAGTATAAGTTGCCGATCGCTGGTCTAAGGTCTTTTCATCAAACTGGTGAATATCTCGGTTGTTTAGTTCCAGACCGATGAAAATCGTTTCAGAGTCATTTTTAGCCCTACAGTATTTGGCATAAAAACAATACGGCAACAAAACTAATTCAATTCGTTAACAACACGACTCCAACTAGCATATCAAACTCAAACTGATCTCAAAAATCATTGTCACTGCAATTTCAATATACTCTCTGCTAATTACACCGATTTGCCGACAGTTTACCTTCCAGATAATTCAACCCTTTTCTCGTCAACGAACAACCCTTTCAATAAATACAGGTAGTGCTGATAGAAAATCAAAATATTTACACCACAAGTGGCCAAAGATAATGGAAAATCTAATGAATTTCGAAATCAATCCATAACCCTTTACGCCCTGGAGTTTCCAATCCTCTAATCCTTCCTAATCCCGACTTCGGTCAATTAGGCGACCATTGCCAAAAGCAAACATCTCCGTCATTAGGTAAATTCGGTCATAAATTTTACACCTTTCCATCGACTGGATTTTTGCCGAAAGTATCTTCGTTAAATATAAAGCAAAATTGGTCCACCTTGAGCCATAAAACGAAAATTAAGTCACCAAACAAGTCAAGGGAAACACAAATCCTTTTTAATTGCCGAACGAAATTATCCCAAGAAAATGCATCCCGAAAAACGAAAGGGTACACAAAGCCGGGTTATGGGGGTGAGTCCTTCCTATTCCTACTGTCTGAAAGGGGTTTATTGGCCTGCAATACGGACTGCTGTAGGGAAATGTGTAAACAGTCATCCTCTTGTTTCCTGTTATATGGCCCTTGTAGTAGGCTAGTGAAAGGACACGGTTAATGGGCCAACAAAACGATCCACCCTTTTGCAAAATTTAGCATTTTGCTTACCCTTTTGCAGGAATTCGCAATTTGGCAAGGGTTAATGGCAGGCCCGACGGCAGATTGTCAAAGGCGGCATGTCTCAGATTCTGCGTATTTACAGGCCAACGCCTTGTTTACGTCCGATATTAGGATTTCGGCAAATATCCAGCCCAGAATCCTTTACTTTTATCGCTTTATTGCCGCCCTGCTACCTTGGCTCGGCATTTCGTATGCAAATTGCCTACTTTTGATGGCTGGAATTCGATTTCCAGCTCCAGATTGATTACTCCAGATACCGAAGGATCTGCTCTGTAATTTTGACACCAGTTCGCAGGATCATGTTTTGTGATAAAAGAGTCTTATCTGCAGGATGTGCACTGCTGGGACCATATGACGGGATTTTTTAAATCAATTTTTTTGTAGTCTGGGTTGAGGGATCGTAAAAAGGGTTCCATGGTAATGGGATGTTTTACGTCCTTGGAAGTAATAGTGAAAGGATTGTGCTAGAAAGTATTTAAGGACATTTCTGGGCATAGTTTGACAATTTAAAGTTCTTTCTGGCTATTAAGTGGTTGTTAACTGTAATGATGCTGTTTTACTGGTTTTCTGTGAAGGGTCGGATTGGGCGTTGGTGGAGGGGTTCTTTAAAAGGATGTAACGGAGTCCTTGTTACCGTAGTATTGATGCTATTTAAAATGCTTGCTTTCTTCACTCTGGTTACTTAAGTAAATTTCGACAATTCTACACTTCTTCACTATTCACGGTACTATTTTGATTACCATCCTGAAATAACTATAATTACAGCAGATTTCACGTGATCGTTTAATCCTGAGAAACCTGTTAAGCTTCAAGATTCGATTTACATGTCACTAGGTACCTAAAACATAAAACAAGCGTACTTCGGTCAGTCGAAAAAGTACTTACAAAATACAAGCTTAGTCCAATAAAAAACACCCTTTAAGGCAACAAAAATAACCACATGAGTATGAAAGTAGATCGAAACAATCAGTATATCGCTGGTATCTTTAAAAATCTGGTCATACAGCTACGATGGTTACCCTTACAATCATTCGCGTACCACACCTCATAAAGATTAAACAATTCAAAAACCACACACTTTAATAATCGGCAATGGTGATCTAGTATCAAACCGTTCGACTGCCACGACACAAACGTTAGGGTTCGATTCCAAGCACCTGCTTGGTTCTTCTTTTTCCACTTTTCGCCCAACTGGTCTCGAACTGAAGTGGAACACTAACGCTCCTTCAAAAGAGAGTAATCAACTGAAATATTGGAATGTCATTCCAGTGGGATTTTGCATTTTTGACTTTTGGCGAAAAAGCGGAAACAATTTCAAGCACGAGCTGAACATGAATTGGACTTGAGCCAGTGAACCCACTTATGTGGATTGAACTGAATATTATTGAACTAATCCAACCGATGAACCAATTATATTGGTGACCGTGAAGGGCAAGCACAATAGACCGGTGCTTCGATCACAGAGGTTAAGCAGCATTAGACGTAACTAGTACTCAGTTGGAAGACCGTATTGGTAAGACGACACTAATAAATTTTCGGCACAGGCACAATTATTACTCACATATCCACGACGAAAATCTCAAATTTTTCCACTTCCCTTTTCCACTAAGAATCGAGGACCAAGGGGGCCAAATGGGGCATTCCTAATGACAAGATGCGAAGGAGGCAAGGCATTCGATCCTTTGTGTTAGCCTTATAGGGTAAACCTAACCGGGTCCATATGGGGCGGTCAGGCTATGCTCATAAGGGCCTTATCTGCCCCATTCTAAACAGCATAGTATAGCACAGCTTGATGTTAAACAGATACAGAGTCTTGAGTTATCCATTTCTGTACATTTGATATTTCCATAGCCAATTTTTATGAGGCTTGCCACTTGTTTTGGGTTTCTCTATTAAGCTGTGGTACATGGGTCTTTTGCGCCCGTTGATCTATACCATATAGCGCCCCATAAGCTCTTTAGTTTTTGATTACACTGAATATTTTATTGCCCGGGCAAGTGCACTATTTGCACTTAAGAAGCGCCAGCCCTGGGTAGAAGGGGGTATCTCAAACTCCATAAAATGAATGCAAATGAGCGAGTTGAGCTCAGAAGATTGTTTTATGGCCATCAAGACTGTGCAAGCATAATCGACATACATATATTTTTGCCCCGCAATGTATCGTTTTTTATTCTATAAAATAATACTTCATCGGCTTAAAAAATCACGTGGATATTTAAAAGTTACGCCTACGGAGGCCAGATAAAATTGTTTTTTCTTATAATTTCCTGGATATTTCTTCTCTCAACTAGAGCGTGGAATTCTTGACTGATCAAGATTGTGGAATAGTAATTTCAAATGGCTGAAGTGTGAAAATGGATTCAAAATTCTTCCAGAGACCAAATTGGCTGCACCAAATGACTTACAGCCGTATGTTAACTACTATTTCCCACCACAAATGTATAGGTCCACCGATTGTTTTTAACAGAATTTACCAAGCACACTCGATTATAGGTTATGTCTTCCCAATTCTTGACTTAGATACATTTTCTTACTTAGAAGCTTCTTTTAAACAACTTACTACCAAAACTAGAAATTTTGTGAGACATTACCAAAAGCGTTTTTTATGGTATATTTTTTACGACTTCCAAAAATACCAGAGTAATTACCTTGGCTAAATCGTTTTTTTTTTTCACTTCCCAGAACTTATCCACCTTAAAACCATTAAAAAATGTCCAGCAACTAGGTGATCTAAAAAATGACCAATTTTCAAAAAATGCCTTGACCTCTAACAAACCTGTGCTAGGACCAGACTTAATGTCCTTTTTGGCAACCTACAATATCGTAAAAAAATCTAAAGCAATATAAAAAACACCTCGACTTACTTTATAACTACAAAATTTTCAGGAAAATGTCCTTAAAAAATGGTAGCAGCTCTAAAACGGTAGCCTTTGACGTTTTGCATTCCTTTATTGAGGGTTTATCATAAAATTCCTTTAAAAAAAGGATCCACTTCGATCTTCAAAGGATCCGACCTTTATTACTTTTTATTGTCGAGGAGAAATTCGTCCTTTTTTTTCGTCATAATCTTTCGCTGCAGCTACCGACCGCTACACACCCACTTTTTTCCGGGATATCCCCGCACACAGAAATAAAAACCAAAAATATTTTATCTCACCTTTTCCGAATTTGGAAATTGTAAATTTTTCTGTGATAATTAACGGGCGGCGTTTTTGTAGAAGGCAGATAGAAAATCTGTAACATGATCAAAATGGGGTGACGGGATGATAATTTTTTTTGTTTTTTTTTTATCAATAATAAAGCATAAAATTTGAAATTAATTGATATCGGGAACAGCTACTGGCAAGGGAGTGAGTGATAAGCGGGAAAAAAGTTGTGGTAAACTGATTAAAGCCACCGGTAATCAGAGGTGTAATTTCTCGCGTTGCTTTGACTGCCAGCCACTTTAGACTAGCGCGCAATCAGCGTGAGGAATTTTTTCAAAGGCATTCATTAAAAATTTGATTAATTTTGGGAATGTTTATTATCTTTAGATTATTGTGGGTACTTTTTCTTGTAATCATTGTGAGTTGACAATCGTGGCTTCGGGTGTGTTATTGTTTTTAATTCAGGTGTACGGTCCATAAAAAAAGGTGAAAAAAGTCATGAATCAATATTTTATATCAATTAATATTGAAATGCATTACGAAATTATAGAGTGTTTAAGTATAATGTATTTCTACGCACTTTTTAGCAGCATTGAGCGTCCTAGAATCGCACCATTGGACCAATGTTCTATTTATAAATGAATTTTAGAACTACTACTTTGGATCAGACCCGGCTTTTGACTTTTGTCGAGCACTTCAACCTGCCGAAACCCCAGATTATAATAGAATTACCCTTCTAACACAGAAGGCGCACTTGTCAGCTGGGCTGAGAAACATTTACCACTGCCCACTCAGCTAACGCACGCAAATATATAATAGAAAATAATAAATACTAAACACTCTAACAAAAAAGCTGACAGAATAAAAAGAAGAGGGCCGAGGTGACTGCCTTGCGGGACACCAACCCACGATTCAATGTTTCTAGACTTGGCTCAGCGGGATAGAGCCTGGTAGGTGCTGTCGGGTAAGTATGACTGGAACCATACCACAAGGGAATAATAGAGTGGGAGAGCTTGTCAAAAGCCTTGCTGAAGTCAGTGTAAACACAGTCGGTTTGGCAGCTGGTAACAACACCTCGAACTTTTGTGAGAAGAGAACTCAAGTAGATTACTCTGAGTAGAACGAGCTGCAAGAAAACCATGTTTATTAGTTGAAATATGTCTCTTGCAGTTAGGGTCGATAGCAGAATAAATAATAGATTCGAAGAGTTTTGGTATACACGATAGCTTCGTAATAGGTCTATAATTAGATATATCGTTCTTGCTACCTTGAGTGTATCGTGGGTGGAGAAGACCTAGACAATTTTAGAGGCTCACAGATGCAAAGGTTTAGTACAAGATGCAAAGATTTAGTACAAGACGGACTAAAACCATGTTATCCAACTCATTTGAGAAAAGCAACCTATTGAAATCGATCGACAGAGCAATAACTTAGTAAGAAGGTAGGATGATAATTATCGACAGGCAACAAGACTATTGAACTAGGCTCAACAATCATGTTGTCTGAGTCAGAACAGAATACAAGATCTAACCGCCTTCTTAAAATATTATTCATACTGCTCATTTGGTTCAACCTTCGTTCGTACAATATATGTATACCTCCGAAAAACTTGGAAGGAGGAATCAAAAAGTTCGGCGTTAAGGATCCCACTATGTAACCATGTTTCAGTGAAAGCGATTATTTCACTGGCCGAAGTTGATAGAAACACATCATGGGTTTTGGATCTGGTACCCCTAACGTTTTGGTAATAGAGGGAAAGCGTCCTAAGATTTTTGGAACCTGTAGCGTTTCGGGAGTACAATGCACAGGTTCAAGGGGGGGGGGGGGCGGGCAGCAAAATACTTTGAGTAAGGCCAGAACGTGGGATCCAAAAGCTTTTCAGCGGTATTGGGCGGTGCAGCTAGAACAAAAGACGCGACCGGTTTGGAAGCGTTGCTGATCTTCCTACTGGAGACAGTCTCAGGGTTAACTGCTTTTCCCCTTAATTACCTCGGACGTAGTTTCAGGGGAGAAACGCGAAATGAAAATACTTTGTGGCTTAGGAACCGTTACCAAGTTGGCGTAGGTTTCCGAAGACCCAGTATCCCCAGTGACCCCTAATAGAACTGCTAGAGCCCATTGTGATGAAGGGCGAAGACGAGCGGAGTAGTATAGGAGTTCATGACTCTTCTTTGTGCGCCTGCGTTTTTGATGCTTTCCACAAGTTTTCAGGTGGTCGGGAACCAGCCTAGAGGCAGTCTCGTCTGAAAAGCCCTCCTCACGTATTGTAGCCGTGTCCACGACATTTCCAATCGCAGAAGCAGAAGCCAGGGTGGAAGCTCATTTTGCTCCACCACACCCCGAGGGGCGCGGGAATAATTGCCATCGAAGGCATTAAATCTTTCAGATATTGATTTCAGGGAGTAACTAAAAGCGATAGTGATTCGACTTCAGCCTTGACACACATCATACACCATTGTCATTTAAGATGAAGAGAGGGGGCCGGGGTTTCCTTTAAGATGAGTTGGAAACGCTGAGTGCAGATCGTCCACGGAATCCAAGACCGTAGAATGTCGAGATGAAATTTCGTGGAATTTTGTCACTAGAGTTCATTTCGTCACTCGGGTTCATTTGGAAAAGAGACTGTGTGTTTGATAACTGATCGAGCCGGACATTCACGGATTGGATATCGTCGGCTAACGCTTGAAAATGTGAGACGTTACCCTAGAAGGAGATTAACTGATTAAGAATATTCGCATGATCAGTCGCAATCATGGCAGAGTTTGAAGTCGGAACATTCTTTCCAAGTTGATCCTCTCGGAGCTGAGGACCTGCATTTGACTCGACCATTCCGGGGACACCATCGCAAGAAATGCCATCTTAAGTAATCTCAGATGAACAGTGCTTGCAGGAGTGGTAACCCTCCATGTGAGAAAGAGTTTACTTTCAACTACCATTTTCTAACACATTTCGAAAACACTCTCTCCCCACTAAAATTGTCAATTAGTATCCTCGCTCAAACTCCCAACAAACCCGAAAAAACCCCAAATCATTTCACATGGTGCCAAAACGTCTAGAAAATATCTGATTTATCTGCACCCTCATGGATTTCCCAAAAATTATTCTCCACTGATTTCGGAAACACTTGAATAATTTAAATCTGCGCTAAGACCAAAAACAGATGTCAACAAGGTGCCTTTTCACAATCCCACAGTCCTCAACTCAGGTGAGTAAAGTCTTGATGATTTTAAATTAGCAAAAAAAGATTTCGGCAAGTCAACAAGAGTCAGGTCCTAAAATACTAAAGTCAAGAGTTCTCCAACTATATTTGAACAGATGCACAATGGCCGGGAACGAAGGTGGAAACTCCTGTTTGCTTTAATCCTTATTCAAAATCAATATCCATCGCACATGACAGAGATTATCTCACTGGCATAAGGAAAACGTGTCGCACTCGCAAGTTTTAATCCAAGCGACTTGCGGAAGTGCACGAATATTAATTTTAGGCAAGAAAGGCAGGATTCAGGACCGTAATTCCCATGGATAATGACGAGGATTTTAATTGATCTAATTTTCGGGAATATTCCGGCTCACACAATGCTATCAGGGCAATATACACCTTGAATGGGACACGAATTGGCCTGAGTCAATATTCTAGTGAGTTATGGGCTGATGACAGCGGTAATCCATATATGACTACTCTACATGTTCACTGATAAGTTGATAAGCCATCGGCGCGGCGCTTTTGGTGTTCGATGGCAATAAACTTTCATGAATCTGCAATCGATTCGATGTTATACCAGCTCCACAAACTACCACCACCACAACCGAATACTGATGTGATGATGATGTTGATGGGGATATTTTCAGTGCGGCCTTGGAAGGTACAGAGGAGGTGTGTCGGCTATCTTCAAACAGGACACTATCAGCGGCACCTTTCTCTGTAAGTTCAGAGTCATCTTTTCAGTCTTCAGTTATTGTGTCAACAAAAGCACTCGTCACATTGCGCGGCTAGTTCTTATCTAGAAGAAGTCTATTTTGTTAGTAATTACTTAGCTTTGCTAGAAGAATAAGGGAAGGGTTTCCTGTCCAAAAATAGAATTTGTTGCTCTTTTATTGTTATTTCAGGGAGAACATGATTGCCGTGTGTGGAGTTTCTGGAAGTTTTCTTTGATGTTTTATTGAATTCGCCGTTTCATGTATTTTATTATTTCTAATCTTTTTTTTAGCTCTAAATTAAAATTATACCTATAATTTTCATTTTTTATGGCATAATTACGTTTAAAATGGCGAAATTTTATTTTTTGCTCTTTTTATCAGCGCTTAAACTGTGCTCAAAGTGTGGCCAGAGCGTCGTCGTTGCACATTTATTGCTACATTGGAAGTAGAATGTTGTAATTAAATTTAATTCAGAAATAGATTGCTTATCATATGACAGGGATAGCTTGAACAACTCTAAGTTGTTTTGTGGTTTCTGCATTAAAATAGACTGTATAATTTTCTCTGTTGGAACTTCCTTTACGGGTCTGCTTAGAAGCAATAATGCAAAATACTGAAGCCTCTACCTTATTTTGGAGCAAATTTCTCATACCAATAACCTGCACCAACCACCTCAACTCCTAAAAGACCAACCTGGCATTATAGGAAACTTAACTGACTAGGCGTTATTTGGTTTTTCCAAATCACCCGGGATTTGTGCAGTGGCGTAGCGTGGGGGGTGCCGAGGGGGCCATTGCCCCGGGCGGCGTAGATGTTGGGGGCGGCGGCCAAACTGGATCGAGCTAGAGATAAGATGCTGCTGGTAACATCAGGCCCTAACCATTGCCACATCCAGCACGATGTCCTGGCTGATGGTGTCTATAGGCCAAACCTAAATGGGAAGGGAAGTGAAGTCATGTGAAGTTAGGTACCATTCCATATAAATGTATGAGAGCAAGCTTTCATAAGTGTAAATGGTGCACTTGCACCGGGCGCAATTTCAGAAATTAAGATTTAAAAAAAATTGAAAAAGTGATCCAATTGTCATACACGAAATGCACCTTCTGTGCGTTTTACCATTGCCTTCTGCAAGGTGTGGCCAATGCAATTTCATTTAGTTCGCCTGATTTTGTCGTCTTTCCTTTCTTGGCTGGCACGGTGCCATAGGTCATGATTTGTAATTCAAATAAGTCGTACTATTATAGATCACTACTTCGGCGAGAAACACCTAGATCGCCTCTGTTCTGAAGTTTTTGAAAGCGGCTTCTATGTCCAGTAAGGCTGTTAAGTGGACTGCTTTGTTATGCAATACTCTACCGTAGAAACCAATATATGCAATGCAGTGACCATCTATTATCCTTCGAAATATAAAGGATTGGAGAACGACTTCGTTATGGAGATTCCAGTTTGTAGCATTATTAGTGCTGGAAATAGTTAAGGAAGTGCAGCTTACAATGAAAATCATCGGAGAGCATTAATCAGCATTAGCGGGAGAGTTTTGTGAATTTAAAGCGTAAGTAAACTCAGCACAAAAGCAAGATCGCGAAGCAAATCCTGATTGGACAAAGGCAAGGGCGCGCTTTCATAGGTGCAACTGGTATATTTGTACTGGGTGCAATTGGACAGGGCGCAATTTCAAAAAAGTGAAAGAATAATTCCGTGCCTTCATTTAAAATGAGTGTTTGTGTCTTCTTTCATTTTCCTTTAGTGCCATCAAAAAATGAACAAAAATGAAGGGGGCGCAATATGTATATGGGCGCAATATGTATATGCACCGGGCGCAAAAAAGCCAAACGCCGGCTTATTATGAGAGTGACCAATATGGATGGTAGTAAGTGGATGTTACATCTACTTCAGTGGAAGTTACGTCTACTTTACTTCTGCGTTACTTTTCATTTAAGTTTGGTCTTATTTCTGGACTATAAAGTTGATGCATCAAAATTATCCAACCAAACTCTCCTATTTGACGGATTATCAAAAAAGCGTACGCCTGTGATGGAAGACAACCCCTTTTCTATTAGTAAATTATTTGGCGTAATTCTTTCGATTATTTGCAGGGCATAATTTCTCTAGTTGTCCATATTAGAGTTGAGAATGAAACGTCTTATTAATTGGAAATACAGAATGCAGACAAACAAATCTATTGAAATTTGGACAGGACAATGACGGTCGAGTCAGCTAACTGAAAATATAAATGAGCATATTGTATGAGACTCTCAATGCGCAAGGAAACAGCGATTTTAAGATTCCCTTCTTTTATGACGCGGGCTATAAATGCTGAAGTTTGATAAGGGCTCCAACAGCTGCCACATTTGTCCTTAAAATCCCCTTTAATAGTATTGGGCTACGATGATGGGAAATAAAACCTCCAGATATTGGACAGAGAATTGTTTAAGCTTAAGCTCGGTCGTCTACGAGGCTTTCTAACTAAAGACAGACTGAAATAAATTACAGAGAGAAATTACTGATTCAAGCTCTCTGGGTTTGTTAAAGTTTATAATTCAGCCCAACCTTGAAGCACGGATATAGCCTGCGCCAAAACAATTGGAAATCTCAAAATCGATTTTTTTGATGCGCAGTGAAAGCCTCAAATCTTCTCCACGAAAGTAGCTTCGAAAAGAAAAGTACACCTCGTCATACCGTTCGTTTAAAACCCCAAATCACCCGCTCATTTATATTTTCAATCAAAAATTCAATCCGTCTCACTACGACTCTTGTCCTGGTCAGATGCTATGGTGGAGTGTTGTTCCCGGTAAACGAGTTTCAAAAGGGAAATTAAAATGCATATGCGCTTGAGTTTTATCCATACACGGAATGTTAATGTATGTGGGAGTTGTCATTGATTCGCATGCGCGAATCCCATTTATTTTGGCGCGCACTATACCGAACATTCATTAGTTACATATGATTCATTGCGTTTACATGATGCCTTGAATTCTTGGATTGAAAATTACTTGAAATTCAAGTTGGGTTTTGATTCATTAATTAAAAGAATCAATTCGAAAGTAGGGGGCAGCAACTTTATGGTTCGCCCCGGGTGGCACAAATCCACGCTACGCCACTGGATTTGTGTTTCTGTAGTACGAACGCCAATTCTATAGCTGCCGTTGTCAACAGAATAACACCGGCTTCTTAGAAATCCTAGGCCGAATAGATGCTGTTTGAAAACAATTAAAGCTAAAGAAGCCACCTATAGGCGTTCTCCGAAAGAGGCATTTCGTCGTAAGTAAAGTCCTTTAGTTTGAGGAACAAGATCTTCTGTGTTTCCCTTCAGTAAAAACTTCAGAGTTTCTATAATGACGTCAACATGATTAAGAAAGGAACCTACACCATGGCAAGAAGATAAGATGGTACTATAACTAGTAGTATCGATGACATACTCGAGGTGTGGGAGAAATACTTACTATATTTCTGCAAAGGGAACATGAACCTAATAGAGGAAGAAGAAGACAATAACAGATGACCCAGAAAACGATGCGCCAAATCCTACAATAAAAGAAGTTGCGAATGATATAGCGAAACTGAATAATCATAAGACTCCAGGTGCAGATAGCATACCACAGAAATCTTAAAAAATGGTAGGGAGAAGTTAAGCCAGACCTTACATAGTTTGATCGTACAATTAGAATGGCTTTAAGGCACAATAGTCCCAATCCATAAGCAAAGCACATTTGGAAGATAAAGTAGGTGATTACCAAGCAGGATTTAGAAAGCACAGATCGACAACAAACCAGACTTCTATAATGGGACAAATAGTTGGAAAATGCTGGGAAGAAAGCTTTGACATGCATCTTCTTTTTCTAGACTGTAGAAATACTTACGGCCTGCAGAATAAAACAGCTGTGGAACAAGACACAGTGTTCCCCGAAAAAAAAATAAAACTATGAAGGATAACGGCCAAAAATTGTAAAACACAGGTGAGAATACGATGTTGTATCCCAATCAACTTTCCTCAAGAATCAGGTTTGCGACAAGGACATACGATCTCACCAACATTATGTACTCTGGAAGAAACAATGAGAGAAACACAGCTTTTGCTCCATTAAGCTACAAGGAACATTCAGATACTAGCCTTCGCAGATGATATAGTCCTAGTTGGACGCAAAGCACAAGATGTAAAGGAAACCTTTTCTAAAATTGTAAAAAGCAAAGTATATGATCGTATCAAAACGAGGACAACGATTAGGGCGTAGTATCACCCTTGACTATCACAGTATGGAAATTGTTGACAATTTTATCTATTACGGGACAATTCTTACTTCAGAGAATTAGATAAAGGGCGACATCCATAGACGCCGCAACAAAAATCTATTTCACGCAAATCGCGGTCCCTAAAAACAAATGAATTTCAGGACAATGCAAAGTTAGTCTTCATAAAACATTAATCCGCCCAGTTCTATGCTAAGGGTCTTAGGCTTGGACATCAAACAACAAACAGACATCGACATTGACTTAACAAATCAGCTTAAAATTTTCGAAAGGAAGATCTTAAGAAGAATATTTGGTCCTATAAGGGTTAACCAAAACGAATGGCGCTTTAGAACCATCAAAGAACTTTAAGAAATATACGACGAAATAAATGTAGCTACATACATAAGACTAAAAGACTGCGATAGCTCGGTCACTCTGTACGAGCTTCAGAAGATAGAATGCTAGCCAGGATTTTTAGTGGTAGATCATCACGAAGAAAAAGAGTGGGACGACCAAGAAATAGGTGATACTAGGGATACTAGGGAATGAAGTGCTAGAAGATATACGGAAACTATAACAAATTGGAGAGAGCTAGCAAGACGCAGAGACGACTGGAAGAGGAGACTTCGATAGGCCCAAGTCCTTCAATGACCACAGGTGAAAATATAAAACTGAAAAAGGACTGAAAATTTACTAATTTTTTCAATGTTTAAGAGCTGTCGAAAACTATACTGAGGTAGTGAGGGAGTCTCCTTTCAGTGCTTTTTCAGTCTTTCATTTTCATCCAGGTGCATCTATTTATACCGCCCTTTGGAAAGTCTGGTCTGGTTGATCTTTAGATACCATATCTCCAAGGCCTTCAACAGAATTTTGCTCGCGGTTCTCCTCTCTAATCTTCGCAGGTGTTTACTCAGTTCTAAAAAGTTGGATTATGTATTAGATGGCATGAAGTTTAAGCCCAGCACAATCTTCTCCGGTGTTTTCTAGTGTCTTTTGTTTTGTGAATCTCTAAGCAAGCACAGCAATATGCTTCAGATATCTTAAGAGATGCGAATTCGTCCTTCAATCAGCTACTTCGGGCTACAATTTTCAACTTGGCCTTACAACTCCGAAAACCGCCTTATTGTAGTACCTTGACAAAGTGCGAAATTGTGGCCTTGCACTGACTCATTAAACCACCGCAAAAATATAGCTGCCCAGGCTGAGATTTTATTACTTATTTCAGGCGACTAAAGGCCCCCATACACGGTCAAATTGGATATACATCACAACCAAAACTATCGATTGTGGGCCGGTCGGCCGATCAAAATACGTTGGGCTTATGGGTTTGATGAAAATCTGGATGTAATTTGCCGTGTATGGGGGCCTTAATAAGCAATGTCCAATCTCCATTGTACCCGCAATAACTGACTAAGCTATTCACAGGTTGCAGCTCGCCTTTTTGTGCACACCTAATTCCAATAGCTCGTTAATAGATGCTCAAGGGACAATCTTGCATAGCCAATAGTCCCAAACTTCTACAACACACTAGACTTTAAACGCAAAGTCCATCGTCACCTGATTCAGGACTCTCCAGGCTACTTCTTGCTCAACTATCCTTTCTTCTTGGTTGGTTTAAGCTTACTACCAAACATGACACCATGAAATAAGCAAAATGAAGACTGGTTGTGCAAATAGTGAGCCTATACTTTCACATAAAAAGGATGATATATTATTTGAAAATTTAGACTTCTACACATAAATAAAAGGAGAATGCGGTATTTGCCGTAATTTTAGACCGCATCTTATCATAAAGATTTCGTGATTTGTGATAGGTGAAATTAAAAGCTTTGATAGCTTTAAAGAATTGACACCTTCTTTATCCGAAAGGCTCGGCAAATTTCAAAAGAAAGAAATATACCTAATATGTACCATAATAAACCTTTTTAACATTACAATATCTTTTATAAGTAAAGTATTTTTGCAGTTATGAATACATTTGTATCAAGATTGGGTCTTACAGAAGATGGTCCTTTTGATCATTGGTCAAAAAAGTTTCGCTCGACAATATATCTATCATACTTTTTCCCAATTTCTTAGAAGTAAAGCATACAAATTATATCCTTAAATCCTTAAACCAATCCAAAACAAGTTCGATTTATTTAACATCCTGTAAAATTTCATAGGTAACCTTTATAACCTGAAAGGATATACATATGTATGTGTGTTAAATGAGACTATTCATTCTAAAAGTCCTTCTAAAAGGAGATGGGCCTATATTTCGGAGATTGGAGGTCCTTTATAAAAAGCTGTCAAACTTCAACAACAAAATATAATATAAAAAAACAAGGAACATAAATATTACAAAAACACGCGAAGACGTTTTAATCTTAATCAAATCCACTAAATTTAAAATAAAAACTTCTAATAATTAAGAAATCATATTTATGATAAAAAAAATTAATTAAACGACCAAACGAGGCAGGTGAATTCGCTGCCATCAATAACATAAAATAACCAGCAGGACGCTTTCATAGGAAACCTCCTGAAAACGAAAATCTCTTCGGGAAAACAAATAAAATTCAATTTAACACAAAGAGACCGATAAGATGATATCAAAAGATCCCGCCACATATATGAGGAATATCCCCCAGCAAGAGGTCACCTGGGGGTTAGGCGGCGGGCGCAAAAACACCTGCCAAATCAAACAAATCAAGAAACCCGAAAACTATCAATGCGCAGAAATTAATAGCGACCATCGATCAGAGTGTTGCAAAACGATTGATCATTTCACAAATTAAGGCGGACATCAACGACCTCGTCATGTTGATTGCGCGTCCTTTTCAAAAATCTCCAGGCGTGTGCCGAATCGAGTTATCGTGCCCGTGTTCCCTATAAAGGTACCCCCGAAAAAATATGGTAGGTACCTGAGGTGCAACCTGAAGAAGGCGCGAAAAAACTTTTGCGCCAAATTTCTAAGATGTGCCTTTTATGATATTTTATTAACGGGCACGTGCAGCCTTGAGTCCTTAATAATAAATTCACAGGAACAGCGACGACATCCCTTCTGTTAAAGGGAGAAGGACCCCGTATCCTTGTGCCAGCAGAACCCGAACCCGAACTCGCGCCAAGGGTTCGAATCCAGTGAGCGCCTACCTAAGCGTCTTCAGCCAATGGGCATGCAGCTCGAACTTCTGCAGTATGAAATGGGCGGGCCCAGGTCTACCATCTTTTATGTGTTATTTGTTTATCACACT
Organism: Thereva unica; assembly: GCA_949987705.1. NCBI lineage: Eukaryota > Metazoa > Arthropoda > Insecta > Diptera > Therevidae > Thereva > Thereva unica. Next base: position 95,592,420 of record OX465285.1, read on the forward strand.
ACTACAGAACTGAGGCTGCTGTTTGTACACCGATACCCCACCACAGGAACGTTGGTCTTAAACCAGTCGGCACCGTTGGTAGAGCAGCTATTATCGAATGCGAAGCTGAAGAGGAAGGCCCAGAGCACACAGCCGAACAGACCCATCCCAGTAGATAAGAGAGACCCCGAAAGCGAAGTAACGAGCCACAGTGAAACCTGGTCGAGTTTCAGTTGAGCGCAAGGTGAGCGGGGAACGACTACCCAAGTAGTGAGATAGTAGCGAGCCAAGTCCATGTCGATAGTAATTAGCGGGCGGAATACACCGTGCTATCGCCATATATAGAAGTTGATATCTATCGAGAGCAGCCCGTGGAAAGTGTAGCGCAGTTTCAGTTCGATTGCGGCACCAAGCGGAACTTCACCCAATTTTGGATTAAAGTGGATAAAAAAAAGTGAACGAAAGACAATTTTTGAAAAAGTGTTTTTGGAAAAGATCGAGAGATTTTGTGTTTTGGATCGGAAGTTTTTGAGAGACAAGGATTTTATGGTGGTTTGTGCACACGCAAGACTTAACCCAGAGTAAATATGTCATCAGTGTCAGCATCACCCCTAAGTCACATCAGTGTGGACGAGATTCAATCTAGAGACGAGCAAGGTGTGTGTGTGTTGTTTTCTTAGTGTATTTTTGGGATTTAGTGCCTCTATAAAATTTTGATGGTTTATTAACTCCAGTTTTTGTTTCTCTCTTCTCCAGGTTTTTCCCCAGAGTTGTCGTTATCAATCAAGCGTGAAAGATCGTCTAGCATTTCACCAATGCTGACACCACCACATACGCCGACGGAAGATAAAATGACTTCAGTTCGGAAGACTCAGCACAGTCCGATGTTCGAGATGGAACAATTGCGACAGCAGCAGCAGCACCAGCAACAACAACAACAGCCACACTATCATCACCAACAACCGGTTCAGCCGGTGCTGCAGCAGCAGATTCTGCAATCGCAAGCTCATTTGGAGCACCAGTACCAGCAGCAGCAGCAAGTGCAGCATAGATTGTGGCTGCAGGCACAAATACAGCAACAACAGCAGCAGCAGCAACAACAACAGCCAATTCCTGGTGGATACCCACTTCCATATGCACATGCCGCACTACCCACACATCATATGCACCAACCAGCAGCTGCCTCTCACCAGGCAATGCTGATGAACCAGTGGATAAGGAGTGCAGCACTATATCAGCACCATCACCAGCAGCTTCATATGCGTCCTTACCCGGACCTCCAGCGAATGCACCCCGGTGGCAGAGGTCTAGGACCAATTAAGATTGCCGGACCAAACGGCGCCAGACCAAAGAAACAGTTCATCTGCAAGTACTGCAATAGGCATTTCACAAAGTCATACAATTTGTTGATCCACGAAAGGACACACACCGATGAACGTCCGTATTCCTGCGATATTTGCGGCAAGGCGTTCCGTCGCCAGGACCATCTCAGGGACCATCGTTACATACATTCCAAAGAGAAACCATTCAAGTGCAATGATTGCGGAAAAGGATTCTGTCAATCAAGGACCCTAGCCGTACATAAAGTCACACATCTAGAAGAGGCCCCACACAAGTGTCCGATTTGCAATAGAACCTTCAACCAAAGAGCCAACCTGAAAACCCACATGCAAAGCCATGCCCAGCCAAAGGACGACGACTTGCTGGACCAACACATAGACGTTATCGACGAAGAGCCTGTGAAAGCTCATCAAACACCCATTTTGGACCTGTCACAAAAATCATCCCTGGACCGACCACCAATCACCGAGGACGACTCCACCAGCTCTAGACCGAAGAAGAGCATGGGATTCACGATTGATGAAATCATGAAGAGGTAAACATGTCCTTTGTAGGGTCATTATCCGCAATGGCAGGACCATTCGTACAAGCAGATTCTGGTCGAAACTTTTTTCGTTAAAAAAGCTCCGATATAAAGCTTCCCTGTTGATGAAGAGAGAAAAGCTCGACAGTAGATGAGGAGAAAAGCCCAGGACTAAGAGGGGGAGTGATACACGTGCGCACCACACCAAACCAAAGCTCCAAATCCTTGCTGATTTTTTGGTATAATTTCAAAGACTGATCCTTATTTAGCTAATTTTGTCTTTTAAGAAAAAAAAACGTTGTTAGTTGGTCCAATTCCAGTATATATGTATATGTATCTTCGTATCTAGAGACTCGTTCTAAATATCAACTATCAAGGCCACAGAAAGTATTTGTATATAGAACGACAGGAAGGAGTCGTCGATGGCCACTTCTTAATATAGTTACGTAACTGTCCAAATATATCTGTATAGATGGCATCAAAAAAGATAAAAATCAAAAAACATGAAATTTTGAAGCTAATTAAACTCGATAAAATTCAAAACAAACCAAAAATATTGTTGTTACCTCTCCATTATTGGAAGATTTTATGCTAATTTTTAGCAAATCTCTTTTAGGAAAATGTTTCAAAAGTAGCTCTTAATTGTGTAAATATGTATTTTGTGTGTGTAATTAGGGATTAGGAAAGATTTATGATATATGAGAGATAGTAGCAATAGATACTTATACAAAAACCTTACCAAATTATAGATCTATGTATGTATGTATGTAGTTGTGTTCGACAAGGAAACATTTTAGTATAATTGAAATTTTATTGTAAATATGTTAAGAGATGAGACGAGCGTGTTGTATACGTGAATATTGTGAATATGGATAAGTTATTTATTTTGTTTAGTAGAAAATATTAAAGAAGAATTATGTTTAAAATTGATTTTTTTATTCTATGTATTATGAAAAGGACTAAGACACCATCCCTAAAAAAGCTTCTCTGAATCAAACAGCCTATTTTTTACCCTAATTCAACTAAGACGGACGAGAAAATCACCTTAAAAACCGGCCTCAGTCAATTCACTAATGTACAATAAAGCCAAAACGCTAATTGGACCTCCGGTCATACTGGATTGGCAGCCCCTCAACCTACCTACCATAAACTCCACATTTACTTTATTTGTAGTCCAACGATATTCTATGTTTAGCATCGACTTCATCTTTTAATTTCGTATGATTAAAACTTGAACTTTTGTAAACTATCGACTAATTAAATCTCAAGTTTTATGCATCCTCCAACAGATGGCGTAAAAGGTTGAGTTTTAGTGCTGCTTAGTCACTAACAGATGACGCCACAGTCTTTTCCAATAAAAGTTCTTGTAGCCTTATATTCTAATATTTCTCTAGTGTACTAGTAACTGTGGTTCGTGCTGACTTTGAACGAGGTTATATGCAAAGATTGACGAACGCGATAAAAACTTCAGTATCACATGATTCGTTTTAGCCAGGGTGGTATCATTTTATATTTGCAAAAACTACTTTAAATAATAGAATAGAGAGATGATCCATTGAAAGTAGATTGAAAGCTTCTGCATCCTTTTCTCGTACTTTCTCTCATTACGACTGCAGTCTGTCTTTTCTTCAAGTAAAATTAAAGGTAAGTATGTATGAGGTGCGCCATCTAGACCATCGGTATTTCAACATAGAGCAACTCTGTAAATTTTTAGCCGATGTTAAGAAATGAGCAAGATTTATTCAGGATATTCTCTACCATTTATTTTAAGTTAGTTTTTTAATACAATGTCGATTAAATGACCAGCTCCATTCGATTCGAAAAAAGCAGCTATTTTCAGATATCCAGCATTTCGGACGTTATAGCAGCTATTCCGAATCGTATGTTAGCTTTGAGTTGGTTAATGGTCTCCTGGCATAAAGTTTTCTTTTTGAATAACCCCACAGAAAAAAGTCTGGTGCCGTTAAAATCCTGAACCAAATATGACGTGCCGTATCGTAACCGTACGTACTCTGAAGTACAAACATGAGTGTTCATATGGCACAGACATAAATTGACTTAATGAACTTGCATATGTTCGTGCGTTTAGGGTACGTACGGTTACGGTACGGCACGACGTAAATGGTTCATGCTAAGTCCAGAGAACGAGGAGGCCATTCGAAATCACCATTGTATAGGATAGTATAGTTTTCACAATTCAACGATTGTTTTCAATGTAAACCGCTATACTTTCAGCCCATCCTTTCTATATGTATTGTCTCATAACTAAAATGGTACTGAATTACGCTTCAGAATAGTGTACATTTATCGGAATCGGCTTAAAAATGTCAGAGTTATAGAATGTTGAAATACCGAAGGTATAGATGGCACATAGATGGGTACAGGCTACAGCCCCGTAAAAGGACCAAGGACGAGGACACAATTGCAGTGGAACGACGTTATTTTCATATTTGGAGCCTCTTCCAAGCCTTGTAATAAAAGACTTCTAAAAACACAGTGTCTGATCGACAAAATCTGGTGATGTCATTCCGCATCATTGTCAAAAGGGCATGTGGTCCTTTTTGCTGGCTGTACTCAAGCCATCTTTTTATAGTCTTGGCGAATGGTGTTGAACGCCAAGACCACCGGAAGTTTACTATTACAGGGAAGTGCATGGTTACACTACTTTTTCTCTCCACACAGGGGCGGCGCTTTTATAGCCGCAAATGCTGCACTTCGTCGTATATCCTTTCTCGAATGGCACGGTGCCATAGTTCGTGATTTGTAATTCGTACTAGTCGTTCTATGATGGATCCGTAACCTGGATCCTGGACACCTGGATTGCCTCTGTTCTGAAGTTACTGAATGTCCAAGAAGGCTGTTAAGGTGGACTGTGTTATTAGGCAAGATTCTAGAGTAGAAACTAATATATGCAGTGCATTGATCACCTATAATCCCTGGATCTCTATTATGGAGATTCGAATATATAGTACTATAAATTTTCTGAGTACAGGATTGTAAGGGAAGTGCAGTTAACACCGAAAAACATCATAGAGCAATAAACAGCATTAGCGGGAGAGTTTTGTGAAGTCAAAGGGCAAGCAAACTCAACACAAAAGCAAGATCGCGAAGAAAATCCTGATTGTATAAAGGCAGGGGAGGCGCCTTCATAGGGGCAATTGACGGGGACGGGAACATGCTCATTATTTGGTCGATTCACCTACTTTCTTTCGATGGCCCTATGGCCTGATACCGCAGAAAAGTGATCCCATATATCTCCCAAATAAGGAAGAAAGCTCATTTTGGCACGTTTTGATCAGTATAAACGTTGTATAGGCTGCATCCAGGGCCTTGATAGCCCCTTGAATATCTGATTACTCTGTCTCCTGGCATTGAATTCGTCTGTTTCGCCAGATAGCTTTTGAATATTGCCACCAGTTCCGCCTGGAGGGCATTCGTAGCATTAGGTAGGCAAACGGTAGTATTTCATTTAGGGCTACCGAGAGAATGAAACCTCCAGCGCTTATACCCGATGCGAATTTGAATTTGTCGATGTATAAAACATATGTCATCGTTGTTATCATACTTGAAGTTCTCCCATACCTCTCTGGTGGGGTATGCACTTCGAAACCTGGGCTGAAGATAAGTTTCTATGCTATATAGTCCTGTGGCCCTTCTTCTACTTCCCATGGTAATTACAATACTGTTTTATGCATTGTCTTTACCCAGCAGTCCACAGCCTGCTTTCAGTAGCCTCAGGATCGAGCAGAAACCCTACTATCTGATGTAGACATGAGGTGGCAGCAGATAGAGAGTTGCAGTACAAAGCACTCCTCAGTACTCAGTCTACATGATAACGTACTAGTCGTGTTTTGCGAAGCTCCATTTTCATATTATTAGTGCAGGTGTGCCTCAAGGTTCAGTTCTTGGTCCTTTTATTTTCTCCGTCGTCGCTCACTGTCCCCGGATGGTTTCCTACCTACCTTGCCTACCACTAGGAGCTCCACAACCTATTGTTGGCCTTGGATTCCTCTTTGTCCACCACTGTTAAATCAACATCTTTTCGTGAACTTTTTGGCTATTTTGAAAATCACGCCTTATCTTACTTTGATATTATTTGTAAGAGGTCGAATCTCTTCCTAAGCGCGGCAATACATAGAAGTTTCTTGAAAAACACAGTAAAACATTATTATGAACCTGTTGTTGAAAATTTATTCGCAAATTTGCATTGTAAACGGTCACTCTTCATAACAACTAAGCAAACACATTCGTTGCATGACTTTACACAATACCATGAATTACTCTTTTCATTCTAAGTGCACAAAGGAACGTTTCATGAAATTTACGATCCTTCCATATCATTTACAGCATCATTCCATTTTGAAGGATCCAATAAAGAAGCCAGATCTGCATCAGGATAGCGCTGGAGTTCTCCTTTTTATTAATGCATAAAATTAATTTACACCTCGACACTTGCCCCTTTCCACTCTCCAATCGGCCGTGGAAACGTACCTACTCATAACTTTATGACTATTTACAAGGTGTTACTTCCCATGATGGCCCCCGTTCTATCAGCTCCAATCAGCTGCTTAAAGGTAATGCATTCTAAAGTGCCCTCTGGTAATTAAAAGGAACGAAGGTGCTAACTGACTTTCCTGGTATCCCCCGTTATATTGCCATCATCGATCTGACAGCCATCTACTTTGGGACAGGTCAGAGCTGATAATTTCAGATAATTTTCTCGTTTGTTAAAATTCTCACATGCTACCTTTTGAGTTTGTGGAACTCTTTTTCCTACGATTTAATTTTGGGCGGCGGAAAAAAATGTGAAAATGTTCACGCAATCATAAAACACGGCAACGAATTCTTTATGAGTGCTTGATTGACCCACGGAGGTTGGAGTTGGGTTTTTTTTTCGGGAATATTTTTTGTGGCAAGTGTCAAGTGTGGACTGCTCTCGTAAAGTGCCCAGTATGAGATCGTTTTTTAGTAGTCGGCCGGGCCTAGCATGAGGCTGTCTCTATCTGTACGGATTGCCAGGCCCAGCTCCGAGATAGATTGGAGGACTATTAATTACAGATTCGACGCCCGAATATCGTTTACTGTCTTCTTGATTAGGAGTTTTATTGTCTTTTTGAGTTACTGCCTAGAAGTGGCTGGATCGCCTTGACTCCTACGGTGTTTCAACTCTTTAGCATCGTTAAAAGGTAGACGACGGCCTAAAGGTCTTTTATCTCCGATGGAAGCCATATTAGTTAGTAATTAGCTGCGTTTAGGCGGAATTTTTATTTCGGATTTTTTTTCCATCATGTTATTGGACCCAGTGGTGGTCTTATAAAACTCGGCCTGCAACTGAATTTTGATTGGGTTTCTTTTGGGTTGTTAAATCTTTAGAGATGTTCCTGTATGTTTTTTTAGCTTAAGCAGGTCGTAATAATTTTTGAAAATGTAATTTTTTATATCTTTTTACCTCCCAGAACATGAAAGGAAAATTACAAGTCGGAATGCACCCCACATACCTGCTGTTGGACGCATGCCGAGCACCGTTCCTCCTCATTGACAGTTGCAGTTAAAATCCACAAAATGACACGGCAAATCCCTGGGTCCCGGGTTCTGTGTGCTCTCTATACAATCAATCATAGAGGTGAAACGTAGCCAATATGTTCGCAATATTACTGAAGTCAATGTTGTAGGTGTTTCCGTCCGCCCCTTTCTATCCTGGCGGACCTTTGCTGGTATTTTGGAGAAATCAACAGCACGAAGAGGCCTTAGGTCAGTTCTTGTAATTGATTAGCTGATAACCAGCAGCAGATGTTTTTCCTATTAATTTCCTTTCGTTTTCCGGTCAAGAGTGGGATTATCGCATGATACAGGAGCCAACTAGACTTGAGCACCTATCATTGCATCCTTCAACGTTCGTGTAGGCTTAGGGATAATAGGTATTACAGAATTGGAGTTGATGATGATGAAAAAACATGCGAAGTTAGGGGTACTCATACGTAAATAGGGAAAGTAAGTCTATGATTTTTATCACCAGGAATTCCTCAAATAAAATTCCTCCAAAACTCTTAACCCAAAAATCCTTGAATTTCTACGAAGACATTTCAATTACCAACACAGCACAATGAAGTGAAATTCAATGGCTTAGTCATTATCTTAATCACTTTGTCTGCTGTGTCCTTCCATTTTCAAATTGTCCAGAAGAAACCATTTTAAAAAGAAATAAAAATTCCTTGGTTTTTTTCTCTGTGTGTACAACAAGTAATGGCCACCCTAGTTGCAGTTTTCATGCCGTTATAATCCTCCCATCAAGACAAGTTTAACAAGACTCTAGACAAAAGGTTGATATCCTTTTTAGCAGTCGAAAAAAAAACAACAAACATATTGTCACACTAAAAAGGAAACAGGCGAAAACCAGAAGGCACTGAGACATTAAGGACACTCTGTGGATTGTCTCATCCAGAAGGTGATTGTTTGGTGAAACACAAATTGCACGCACCCCATGTTGTGACTGTAAACCTCGGGGGGTGATTGAGGGTAGAAATATATTGTCGTCATGCCAAGGATTTCTCTTAAGATATTGCATGGAAAAGGACGAGTTTTAGTTTCCTGTTTGAGATGTTCTTAAAAAAACCAAACCTTAAATGGACGACATTCACATTATTAGGAGTAACCAATAGCGACTTTAAGGACGTGGTTATCCTTTAAATTACATTACAGGATACATACAACATATAGTCAGACCTTGCAGTGAAATTTGATGAGTATTTGTATTTTTCACCTTTTCATAATTTAAATTTTTGATACTCACCACCTTTGTTCAAAACTAGGCTATGTATATAGATTTGAGTTCTCTTCAATGGAAGAGTTTAGAGTTTACGTCAGATGTAGAGGGGATACGTGAGCAAAGTCCTTTGGAAAAGCCGTAGAGATCTACATAATTCAATTTATACTCGCATTCCAAAAACAGTCACAAGTCACAAGTCAATCACAACTTGAGAGTCTTTGTATTTTAAGCTTTTCAGTCATAATTCTGACAATCCGCAAACCGTTACGATGGATATTGAAATTACGACTGTATAAAGCAGGTCTCGCCCTCGACATTCTAGAAACCGACTTTGCTTTATCACGAATACAAATTCACCATTAGAGGAGATTTTTTGTGACTGAGGGCCCAGAATATCAAAACATTTGAGAGTCACAACTATAACCTCAAACTTTCAATGACAAGAATGAGTCTCAAAAGCTTGTGACTAATGATTGGTCACAATTTAGAACAGTACCATGAAAGAAAGTTTGCGAGATCATCACCACGGAAAACATCCCGACTAGAATTTAGCTGAGGAAAACCAGAACATATATCAGGTCCAAGTTTTCCTAATCGGGACCTAGTCGGGTCCTGATCAGGAAATCCTTATCTTATGATAATGAGGTTTTCCTAGTCGGGACCTGGTCGGGTTCTGATCAGGCAATCCTCATCTTATGATAATGAGGTTTTCCTAGTCGGGACCTGGTCGGGTCCTGATCAGGCAATCCCCATCATTACCATTACCTTTTTTATAAGGTCGAAAATCGCAAAGTACTCAAAGTTTTCGGAGAAGGCGCTTTTGTAAACCAAGAAAGAAGAAGGCGTAAATTCCATTTGTTTGTTTTAAAAATGACAAGTGACAGTTGCGAGTTTACCTTTGCTGTGAACAGAAGTGTGTTTGTGAAAACAATTGGATTTTGTGTTTTTTCATAAGTTTTGTGAAACAATTATGTGAAATATTTGGTTCTCAGTTTTTTAATACAGCTTGGTGAAAATATTGGATTTTGCGTTTTTGAAACAATTTTGTTTTGAAGTTTTTAATACGGTTTGTGGAAAGAATTGGATTTTGTGTTTTTAATAAGTGCAAAGTGCCGAAAATGTCAAGAAATCATCGAGCGTGTACAATCCATGAACTTAATCGGCAAAGAGTGCGCCGACATCGTACAGCTTTAAATACAAGAATCAGGTTCTGATAAGGCATTCCTGATCAGGTCCAGGTCAGGCATTCCTAATCAGGTCCAGGTCAGGCATTCCTGATCAGGTCCTGATCGGGCATTCCTGATCAGGTCCTGATCAGGTCCAGGTCGGGCATTCCTGATCAGGTCCTGATCAGGCATTCCTGATCAGGTCCTGATACGTTATCTGCATTACATGCCTTGCACTTTCCTGATCAGGCATGCCTGATCGGGTCCTGACCATGTTCAGCAAAAAATTTCTAGTCGGGATAAGGAATAGTTTGTCCTCCTAAAAATCATCAGAAATCATCGGAAAATGCCATTATACTTCAGAAAGAGTATGACATTGTTGGTCCAAGGCTGCTGCCAATTGATAAGTGCAGCCTATATTACATCCAACTTGCTCCACTTCTTGAGGAGGGTCCAAGGGATTCCAAAGTAGGTCGATCCAGGTACGAAATGGTAAATAGTTACAGGTCGATAAGCTTATCTCCTGTGCGCTCAAAAGCTAGAACAATTATGGGCCCATACTTTCAAAATTCGGTACCAGAGGTATCTAAGCCTACCACCCAGAGTGTACATTGCAAAAAGCTGGTTACTGAACTGCATGACGCGTTCTATATCGTTAAATACCCCGGCGGATCAGGGCCGCTCGAGTAAAAACGAAACTCGCCAGCAGCTAGCATGCAATAAAATTTCTCAGTGTGATCATCAGCCATACTACCAATCCAAGTGCCAAGCTCAACTTCCAATTGTCACTCACATAAACCGTGAATCGATTGTACTTGGATCCTTTAAAATGCGGCTTAGGAACAAAACCCCCGAAATTAGTCTGAATAAATCGAATTTTTCCAATCCAGACTGAAAGTCTCCGTCATCCATTATCGAATATTGAATGCCATAAAAAATTTATATTACAATTAACTGCTTTTTTTCAGCTGTTGGACCTCATTAAAAGTCTGCAACATTTCCTAAAACCATAAAATAATATTTTCGCGTGTCGCTATCGCATCTGCCCGAATATCCATATCCAGACACGACTGGGCTGACGTGTATAGTCGCCGTACCGATCAACCTCGCACACCCTTTTTACAACGAATATAGAGTAGCTAATCTAGTGCATTCGACATTCCGCGTCTCAGTTTAGTCATCAAGGTGCTTCAAAGTTATCGCGACGTATTCAAAAATGAAAAAAAAAACGAAAATATTGAAGAGAGAGAAAGTCCAAGCCACGGAAATGTCATTCAAGTAGGTACTCGTAGAGTCACTATAGTATCGCAGATTGCCTTATCAGATCGCGGCTCCGTTATCAGGACAAATAAAGTCAATTGACTACTGTAAAACTTAATAAGTGCCATCCACTTCAAATGTAGTTCGCCGGCCGAAAGGCCTTTGATCGCGTCGATCTGGCCCGTATCGGCCGGGTAGAAGCCCCGTGTTCGATTACTCCCGTCCCGTGGAATGTTTCGTCAGGCAATAGTTTCGGCTGATAACGCTCAACAAAGAGAAGCATGTACCGCCGAAATATGAGAGAACAAAAAAAAATGGGCGAAATGTGCGAAAGATATGAAAATGATAAAATGATAGAAGATCTTCGTGGAATGTGGGAAGGTACGGAAATAGCTTTTTTGGGGGGTAAATCAATGGTCCCTGAAAAACAGCAGGGGGGCTTTTTGTGCGAAAGTATAAGGGTAAAGTATACACTGTATATTTTTAGAGACAACAATTCAAATTGCGTGCTCTTTATGGATAAAAGCAAATTTAAATTAAACAGCTAAAAATATTTACATCTTTATCGTCAGTCCGGGCTGAAGATCTGAACCTCTATTCAGTCTGAAATTTTGGCTGAGGTCATGAAGATTTTTTCACTTGAATCAGATTTTTGCATTATCATAATAGGGAATCTTGAGGTCACCTCCAGTCCGCGGCCTGTCAGGCGAATACCTTTAGTCCTCATCTAACTGATAGAAAATCTTATGATTCTGCTAGAAGATCTTATGATCGTATTAGGAATATAGTTACAGTTACAATTAAGCTTCGTAAGCTTGATCTTTTCCTGTCATTGAAAACGGTATGGAGAAGTTTGCGCCATTTTTGGGGTACTCATTCTAAAACAGAAGTCACCCTCTTCACCTCTGTTCTGAAACCCTAAACCAACTTTTCTTATCTCACCATTCGACGGACCCGACAATACTTCACTCTCTCATCTGATGGCTTCGGCTTTCGTTGTGTTGACACTCTTGAAGTGCTCACCACCCTAAACTCTGTTAAATGTAAAGCGACTGCTAGTGATATAATAATAGAGTTTCCCTTCTTATGAAGAAGGCGCACTTCTCAGCTGGGCTGAGAAGCATTTATCACTAACACGTGGGCTCGGCTAAGAACATCTCGCCCAGGTTTCTAAATATATTCATTCCATGTCTGTGGCCCTTCGTAACTCATATTTTCAACTCTGCCTCACATCATCTAAGTCTCCCTCAACTTGGAAGCTTGGTGTAATTATACCAATACCCAAATGCCCACCTCCTGCTTGTCCTTCTGATTTTCGGCCTTTTAGTATTCTTCCATTTCTGGCTAAGGTTCTTGAAAAGCTGATAGCAACCTAAATCCTTGAGTATTGTGATAGACTTCGACTTATAAATGTGTGTCAGACTTCTCTAAAGACTTTGGTAGCGTCAATCACTCTCTGCTTTTGTAGAAACACCCCTCTCGTGTCCATTTTTCTCCTTCTGCTACCAAACTTTTGCAAAGCTTTTTAACCAACCGCTGTCAGTTGGTGGTTGCAGTTCTTCGATAGCTCCACTTCGTGCTGGCGTACCCCAAGGTTCTATTCTGGGTCCATTTTTATTCAGCATTTTTATTAACGATCTTCCTTCGGTAGTAACGCATCCTAAGATTCGTATGTACGCTGATGATGTGCAACTTTATATCTCAGCGCGCAATGATCAAGTTCAAAGATGTGTGAAGGAGCTTGCCGCTGACTTATGCCTCGTTTCTTCCTGGTCGACCTCAAACTTACTTCAACTTAATTCTTCGAAGTTCCATGGCATCTTTTTCTCTCATTCTGACAATCTTTGTCCTGATCCCTTCGTTATCGCTCCCCGATTGATGTTCAAAGTGCCGGTGGTTTTAGTTTTTTGGGTTCCAAACTATTTTCGGGGCCTCCTTTAACCTGTGTCCAAGTGCAATTCGTCCCACTTGCCCCATTGGAGCGGGCCTGTCTATGCCTAGCTGATTGATACTACTGACACTGGTGAAAATCTTGAAAAAGGCCAACAAGGTAGTTATTGTTGTATCTTTTCAATAATCTCATCAACCTCTTCAGTGATTGGGGAACCAAAGCGTGACTTATTGTGACAAAGCGTGACTCAAGGGTGACAAGGATCGAACCATTTCCGATTTCCAATTTCAATGTTTTTGCATACTCGAAATGTGTTACAAACTCTCGAACTATCATCTTTCAATGACAGTTGAATGAGTATTTACTGGTGTCGCTGCTATCTGTAGTTCGCAGCTTATTTACAATTGACGCCATCTATTGCGAAAACGACACAACCCCCCGATCTACTATTGAAAAAAAGTTGTATACTTCTGATTTACTGATTTTTTTCTTTTTAATCGGTGAGTCAATTATATTGTACACTTATAATTAAGGACATCTGCCCCAAGGCTATGACTAGAACTTTTTCTTCGTGCATGTCTAAGACAGGTTTTAGACAAGCAAATAAATTGCATAGATTAAGATGTAGAAAAGACATGCCACTACGCAAAAAAGAACAACACAATCATAAACAATAATTAATTACACCTTAGCCGATAAATCTGTTCTAAAACCATCTGGAAACAGAAGCTTTTTTTTCTGCCAGGTAATCTAAAAACTTTTGTAGCCCAAAGCAAGAATAAAATAAAAGAAATGTCCATCTCCCATCTATTCCAGCCCAAAAAAATCCAATCAGAAGTAAGCAACAATTTTCTATAATGACTATGTTCGAAACTTCTGTATTTATGACATATGAAACACGAAAATCCTAATTTCTACCGCAGAAGTCTAAACAGACTCTTTATCTGGCCATCAAGCACGACTTTGACCGGCGGCTATTAAGTAAAATAAAAATGGAAAAAAAAATAAAAAAATAAAACCAGCAACAAAATAAAAACCACGGATTTTTGTTACAAAGTTTTCAGGTTGGATCATCCCACGCCCGTAAAACTCTTGCAACTGCTAATTATACCTGGAGCGGAGAGCGATATTAGAGGAGTGTGGATGAGGAGATTTCTGAAAATCGATTTTCACAGAAATTTATCTAGATAAAAATATTTATGTAGGCACGTATGGGGGGATATGGCTGCAGACATACCCCTTCACTAATGATAATGATAGGCATTTTAAGGAATTTTAATGATAAGCGATTCGGACTTGAACGATCCAAAAATTGTTTAGAATGAAACGTTCCAATCGGAATGGGTGTTACTATTGGTCGGTAGTTTGTTGCGAGGTTGTTACTTCTTTGGGGGTTGTAAGAGGGAGAAGTTGCACCTGGAGAGGGTATGGATCTATCATTTTAAAACTACTTTGAAACACACCATAAGTGACTGGTTTGAAGTATATCGCCAGCTGCAGATCAGTGAGTGTGTCTGACGTATTCCCTCACTGTTCAGGATTCGGTCGGTATCCACCCCCTACACTGAATTTTCAAAGATCGCCCCAGGCGCCAGTAAACTCCGGTTTACCGTAAGACTGTAGCCTTTTGACCAGAAATTAAAATCCCTTCATCATATTTCACAAAATTAGCTCCCGACACCTGGTTATTAGTACCAGGCACCGAACCTCCTCCTGACCGACCTCCGAATTCTTTTTCTACTGTGTGATCTTCAAAAGATCATTTTCTTGTGTGCGATCTTCTTTGCTCGGCTGTGGGAATTCTCTGAAATGTCTAATTTCAAAAGGCGCTTCCCTTCTAGCTCTTAATGGTGATCTTCTTTTAGAGTTAATGATGATCTTGGAAATTGAACAAGATCAGCGACGATCAAAAATGTCGTCCTTTAGTAAAATTGCACAAAACACAAAAAACGGGGAAGATCAAACAACCCTAGACGAAGACCATTAATTTCGATAAGTTCTGAATGACTGGATCCATCGAGAATGAATGTTATTTAAAACGATCTTCAGTGATCTTCATGGTTAATTTCGGTACAGGAACGTGAAAATCAAGAAGGTATCGGTCAACAGCTTCATCCACCCCAATTCCATTCAGGTGATCTTTTCCCTAAAAAATTTTTGCTTTTTATACACGTTTTTGTATATATGTCTGTATATAAAATAAACGAAAAAAATGATCCCATCACAGGTGAATTACTAAAAACGATTAACCTCACGCAATCCATTTTGGTCCCACTGACAGATTTCAGGTGTGTGTTAAACGTGAGTTTAAGAAAATTTTTATGTAATTATAGACAAAAGTGAAATTGAACGAAACAGAAATGATCAAGCACGAGGATCAAAGTTAACCTGCAATATATACACACTATAGCATAACCGAAAACGTAATCTGGGTTTCAAATGGTTTGATTGATAGCTGCTATTTTCCTCCTGTTAAAGAGTAATCATCAATGGCTTGGACCAGTCAGGGGTTCCCTTCAGCAGTAGTATATATAGTACGGGGGTATAGTAGTGATGTTTTTGGGATTGCTTGATCGTTGTTTTTTTTTCGTTTTCTTGTTTTTGGATGAACGATCTAGATATTTGTTGCTTAGAACCACACAAAACACAAACTCTGCTTATTTGTGAATAAATCATTATGGATCATTGGGAAACATTTGTTACACACACCGAAGTCTGGTCTTTGGTGATTTATTTGATTAAAATTATAGACGCTTCTTCTTCGGTTTAGACTAATTTCTTGTTCGACTGAAGGCTGAACATCAATCATCTTGAAACATGGCTTAAAGTTGGCGGCTTTAATAGTAGCTCTTGTCAATTGATGTGGCTTACGAAAAATTTTTCTCGGTTCCTGGAATTTTGTCTTCTTTGGGTATTTATTATTTTTGTGTGTGATGGTTGTATCTTTGTCTTCTGTTTTATGTTTTTTGATTTATTTTTAGTTAATTAAAATTAAATTAAAATAAAAGTGAATTCATTCTCGATGAGTAATTTATGAGGTTGATGTTAATCATTATTCCAAAATTATAACGATTTTTTTGGTGTTTGCTACCTACAGAAGGGATCGTAGGTAAGTTCGGGCGGTAGATACGCCCAAAGACCCTGAACGGGGACACAAGTGGCGCAGAAAGGGGACCGTTCTGTAATCGAACTCGTGTAAAAACTTTACGTAAGTGTACACCAGCATGCTTGGAGTGAGTTCGGATCGATCAAGCCATATGCAGGTAATAGATCATATAGCCTATGATAAGCTTTCAAGCCTCTCTCAAGCGAAGATCCTAACCAGAACCAGACAGCTCCAGATAAAATATTCGGTTGTCTCTCTGACTCGTCTTTTGCGAAAGCTATGGCAGAGGTTGTTGTGTTGAATTTTCTATCTGATCGCAAATCACCGAAATGGCCAACGTCCTGTGAGGATCATCTAACGACGACATCATTCCGTAGCATCACCATAAACTTCCTTGCTCGCTGTTTGCTATTCTGTTTGCATGTCATGTTAAAATGTAAAAAGTTGATCTGTCAATTGAATCACCAGCTGTCTATTGAGCTGGTTTTAAAATGTTGGTTATGGGGGCTGGTTAGCCCAACCGCTTCTTTTAGACTCCGTATAGATTGCCCTATAAGACCCGGATCTTACACATTGCTTCGTTCGACCCTCATAAGGAATGCCCCCTTTTGTCCCCCTTGAAGAAAAATCATTGCTCCTCCACCGGTGTCGAAAGCTTTATATTTTTAAACGACACTAGTTGTGCCAATACGGTCTCCCAACTGAGTACTAATTACGGCCAATGCTGCTTAACCTCTGTAATCGAAACAGAACCTATATATTGAGTATGCTAAATAAAACTAAAGCTTTCATCATCAGGAGCTCCACAGTCTATTCTTAGCCTTAGCTTTTCCTCTAAATGCCATCAACCTGCATTCATTTATGGATCGAACGAAGGATTCTCCTTTCAAATCTTCCTACCAATATACTTCGTCTACGTTTTTCAGTGTCCACACCTCCGAACCATATAGTAGGACAGTCCTTATTAGTGTTGTGTAAAGTCCAAATTTGGCCTTCCTAGTGCTATTCATCTTCTGATTTCGGCCGATGCACATTTTGTTATAATCGTGCCAAAATATACAAACTCATCTACTGTTTCTAATATTGTAGGTGTCTATCGTTATATTTTGTCTGCTACTTCTGGCGTTTTTTGTTCACATATACTTTATTTTGTGCTCGTTTATTTTCAACCCGACTAAAGCTTTGTATAAGTTAAATGAAAGCTTAATGCTATGGCTTCATGGACTTCAGTTCAATAATGTTGAGTTCAATCCAGTTCGTTCAGTTCGTGCTTGAAATAGTTGTTGCTTTTTCGCTAGAAGTCAGAAATGCCAAAACCAACTGGAATGGCATTCCACTATTCCAGTTGATTACTCTCTTTTGAGGAAGCTGTTACGTTCAACTTCAGTTCGAGACCAGTTGGGCGAACTGAGGTTTGTTTATCCTCAGTTGAATATGTGGAAATTGTTGTCGAATTAATATCGAAGAACACCTCCCGCGCAATTGCTTGATTTAACACTACTATATCCAGTTTAAGGCCCAGATTGTGATGGTCCGTCTCAGTGGACTCCACGTTTTTAGAAAAAAAAAGTAGAGTGGATGGCGCACATGATTAGTTCTTCAACGTTGCTGGCCTTGTTGCAGACAATGCTATCATAGTCAAAAATTTTGAGCGCAACCGAACAAGGTAGTTTTGCATTTTGGTGTCGCTAGAATGTCCTAAAGGGGTGAAGTTTCTCTTCTGATTTCGTCGAAACTGCAATTCTATAATTCATTTTAATAAATGTCAAAAGTCTCCATCTCGGGCGATAGATAAATTTGGAACTCGATTGTAGTTTTGGTGCTGCAAATAAAAACTAGACAACTATGAAATACGATAATTAAGAAAACGAATGAAATATAAGATTTTGTCCTAAAAATTCTCAAAACCAATCCATCCTTAAAATCAAACCACATTTTATAAATTTTTTATACTATACCTACAATAACAGCATTTGTTATTTATAACCTGCCAAAAGAAACGAAATCTCACACCTTACATCCTCGGGCACTGATTACTATCAAAGCATTCCCCTAGCCCGTTCAAAACCCCGTAATATTACATTTCATCAAAGGTGTCCATAAGCTCTACTGAATAATTATAGAAGTCATCAGTAACTCGCACCTGGGTAATTGCCTGAAATAGGAAACTGATCATTTTCGTTTGTCTTCCTTTTTTCGTATCGTTTTCCACCAATATTTTAACTGAGAGACAAATTCCGCTCGTAACCACTGATTTTCATCAGCTAAATCGAATTCCCAACACTTCAGCATGTTGTGGTGGCATCACCTGGAATCTCGACCAACGGGTCCATAAAAAACAGAAACTCACGAGGTCTGTAACTTGATATCATCCTCTAATTTCGACGTACAAGAGCCCCATCATCCAGGAGACATCAATTTCTACCGCACACACCGGCACACAGAATATCGAAGGTGGTGGTCTCTCCTCGCTGGGCTCTCGGCTGGGCTGCAACAGGCTACACGGGCAATGTCGCAGGGCCCACGAATTAGGGAAAGGAGAAACGTCTCAATTAATTTGATTATCACGTCAGTCGGTTGATTTGTTGACTTGTCCACTCCGCTGATAAGAATCAGATTTTCTTTCACATTTTACTGTCTCCTCCGCATTATGGAGATCACGTCGAGCTGCATCCCACAGCCAAAGACCCGGCCGCAATCTAATTGGCCCGCACGCATTTCGGGACTGGGGCCTAAATGTCCAAAATGTCTTCTTCTCGCCTTAAGACAATTACGGAGGTGGAGGTAAGATAAGGCGACCAGCCCGGAAAAAAGAGCATACCCCGGACCGGACTCCTTTCGCCCGCTGTAGAACCGCTCATAAACAATTCCTGGGCGACAAATTTGAAGGAAGCCGCAGTGAGTGAAGGCCATCAATTCCGATGCCCGTTGGGTCCATATACGGTGCAGTGTCCACTTATCCATGCTGTTGCACCGTGATGCATCTCAATCGCCGGCTTTTGAAAAGCTCAATTAAGATTGCTGAGGGGTGGATGACACGACGACCGACGGTTTATAGGCAATTACCTACACCTCATGGGACACGGGGATGACGTGTCTGGTGTCAGTCCGATGCTTAAGGGGACACTTTACCCGTTTATAGTTAATTTATAGAAATGGAGGTATCGTTCCGGAGATAGCGTTTTACACCTATGATGCGTTAGCATGCCCATTGCACAGCGACGAAACAAGGAGAGCTTGCGATAAGGTGGTCCAGTAATTGATGGCAATGGACCGTGTGGGCTGGGTATTTACAGTGGCGTCTACTGAGCGCTAGGTGGGTGGTGAGTAGTTTCCTATTTCTTTGGAATTATGTAAACAAACTTTAAAATTTGTTAAGTAATTCCTTTTTAGCCATGTTTGGAGGCTTAAATGTGGCCACTAATTAACTAACGAGTGGCATTTATTTAGCTGCGAACAGCGATTTGTCACGAATGTGGATTGAACAAAAATTCGAAGCTGATCCCTTATCTAATCTGAATTAATTCTGTGAGTATTAATTTATCAAGGGTAGTTAACTAAATCTCCCGACTTAGTAGGGTATCTTTGTGGCATGATCAAAGTCATTTCCTAGGCTTGTCGAAGTTTTGTCGAAATTTTTCAGAAGCTGGTAATAGCCACGTCAACTAGAGACTGCTGCCGCATTTAAATGGGATCAAATATTCTGTAGATCACTAAAAACGGACGAGACACCTTTGACTTTTGCCGAATTTTATATCCAGGTATTGCTTGGTTAAATTTCAGATCCAACCACAACTCTCCAGTGATCTTGCTCCTGATCTTGTCAGACCTTTCCACCAAAGCCAAATAAAACCTTCTTTCCATAAAATTAAAATAGTTTCTAACCCTTTACCTGGCGCACATTCCATCGCACAAAAACGATCGTCCGTCTGCGCAATACATCAATGGATTTAACCATCTGGAGAGTGCAAACCGTTTCCTTAATTTAAGGCATCTCCTAACTCATCCATCATCTAGTAAACTCCCCATTCATTCAGATAACTCTTGAGCGCTGGTGCCATCAAAAGAGCGCTCAAGAAAAGAAGTTGTAAACTTCGATTAGCCAAGGTGAGCTCTGTGGAAATTTAAGATACTAAGCGGATGGCATGCGTGAACGTTAGCACCCAGACCAGACGACTTTTGTCGGTTTTAGACAAGAACATAGAGCTCCGAGCGCGCCAAGGAAACGTTTCAAATTACCGATATGCCGCGACCGGTGTGCTGTGTAAGGACTAACACGTACTAGCCCACTCACACACGTACATCCCAGGGATCGGGGTCCACTCTGAGATAGTCCGTTCCGTCTGTCCAAATCCGAAGAGTTAAGTATTTTGTGAATTATTGGCTGTAAATTACATTTAATTTTCTTTTGCATACCCCTCTGCCGTGCAGTTCGTACGGGTAATTCGTTCCCTTGCTAGCTGTCTTCCTTAATCGCCGCGCTTCGTCTTATTTTATCCACAGTGTAGATTAAGCGAATGCGCGCGCAACTTAAGTCACTTTGGATGCACTTTCGGTGTTGAATCTTCACGGACGGGCAAAGTGAAATATTTTTACCCTGTATAGCAGTGAAATCTTTCCTAATAACTTATTATCAATGTCTTGTATTCATGCGAGGACTCCTCCATCCTCGCCTGGCATTACGGTACGGGGCCGGTCGATGCCGGTGCGCGCAGCACTGGAGATCCCCCGGCTAAGTAGAAACGGTTATGGACTTTAGAAACGCATAAAAGCGACACATTATGACTTTGTTCTCGGCGGATGGCATCTCTTGCCGATCTGCACTGATCTTGGCCAGGCTCTTATGGATGGGACAGCCGGACATGTGATGGCTGCTCATTTCGCAGTGAATTACTGCGGCCTCTTGACGTTCACAAACAATTCATATCAGATTATCCTTTTACACTGAAATATGGTGATGGATAGGTCAAGAATTTGTTTTAAGCTAAGAATAGTCTAGGGTGTACTTCACTTTTGAGGCTCTCTTGGGCTTGAATTTATGCATGTAGACAGAAGGAAGAGACACGGAGTGCACGGTGCTGGTTAAGTTATGTAAGATCGTAAAACTAATTGAATGAAGTAGATACAACTTTCTTCTAGGAAAAGGATTTATCTTGGATCTTTGCGCCATGCCGACTATATATGCATGAAAATGAGTTTTTCCATTGTGTTTCTGATAAGAAAGTCAAATAGGCTTCTGGTTCTAAGAAAAAGAGACTGACTGCTTACATATTTACTTTTTGAAGAATAAATAAAACTTCTTGAAAATCCGTCGTCGTCTTGCTCTCGTTGGGGCTGATGCAGACAGCGATGCGCCAATGAGGAAATATTTTGTGCTTGATAAGGAATGCCTTCGCGATCTGTATACACTTATGGATATATGGATCAAGATTACAGCATTTAATACAGATTATGAAGGGATATTGAATTTTGGATCTAGTTCGTTTGAAGATTTTCTTAGAAATTACATGTATCTGCGGCTTTTGTATAGATAAGCTTAGGTTAGGTATGAAGAGGTCCAATTAACACCTCGGCAAGCAGTTTTGGAGCCGCAGATCGTGATGAGTTTGGCGGTTGTATGACTAATGGCGGTAGATGTTTAAAGCTATGCTGTGGAGTTTTTGGAAGCGTATCAGTGCTTAGTCCGATTCTGTCTAGAGATTTAAGCGTTCTTGAACATAGCTGACTAGTGATCACACACCTACAAGCCTGAGCTTCCTGAGTTCTGGAAGGCGAGGACCTTAGCTTGAAAAACAATGGGGGTGGTGCCAAGGCCTATGAATGTTTTCCACGTTGG
This sequence comes from Thereva unica, assembly GCA_949987705.1. Classification (NCBI taxonomy): domain Eukaryota; kingdom Metazoa; phylum Arthropoda; class Insecta; order Diptera; family Therevidae; genus Thereva; species Thereva unica. The sequence continues at coordinate 95,614,288 of OX465285.1, forward strand.
ACTATACAATATACGCTCAAACCTACCCATCAACGGTTTTGGAACCAAAAAGCCATATTCCTTCTAAAGCGCGCTGCTACCATTCTGGTTGATCTTTGATAATAATCGTTATAAACCATTTTGTCGATGTTCACAGTGGCAGGATCGGTATCGGACAAAATTTCTACCATACATACAGCATCACCTTTTCTGACGTTGACCCTTTGTTGCTGTTACCTGGCCGATGGGTCTGTGATCGTCGGCCGTCGACCAATGATCCCAAATAAGCTGTTCGATTTGGGTCGCTTCGAGGTGAACAGTGGCTTTCGATTCGTCGAACTCCGCGTCGTCCATCGAAGGCCTCACGCTTAATCGCGTCGATCACAGCGTTAAAGAGAAGTGGCGAAGCGACGTCTCCTTGTCGAACACCTGTTTCAATTGGGAATTCCTCAGATAAGTCGAACGCTACTGGTTAAGCCATCTTACAACGCTTGGTGAAGTTCGATGATTTTCAATGGTACGTGTTCGGTTTCCAAGGCTATTCAAAAGCTGTTCCAATCGACACAATCGAAAGCGGATTTGAAATCTCTTCTTATGTTGATCACGGGACATTTGGAATTCGTGAGCAAAGGTGGAGTAATCGTCTATTTTTATCGATCTCGAGTGATCAATTGGGACCACCAATTTCGTGTTACCAATGGAGCAATTGAAATCTGATGAAATATACCGAACTGTGGAGGTCCACATATAGTCTGCTGCAAGCGCGGTTCCTTCTTGTGTAGTCTTGCCAAGAAAGTGCTGGAACATAGTAGGAAGGATGTAGGACACCAGCTGACAATCAGAGGATCTCACCTGCAGGCTCTAGGAGAAAAAATCTGATTTTCACGTTTTCTATCACTGATTCTATCTCATTATTTGCCACGATCGTGCTTGCCCAAACAAGTTTGAATCACAAATCTTAAAGCAGGATATTGAACTCGTTCAAACGATCTACAAACCGATCTAGCGAAGAGGCTACTGAGTCCATCCAACTTAAACCTCGCCTATTTCAAATGCAATATGTACACCTTGACGATAAAAAAAAGTCAAAATCACTTTCTTAACTACTCGTTTTGAGATATTTTTGGTTTTCTATTTCTAAAATTTCTCAATTACTCCACTTCTCCACGATCCACGCGATCCTAAATAGATCACTTGAAAAACCCAAATAGAAATCGTGTACATACTATCGCAGCGCCATTAATTTTTCCCACGATAAATCATCCGTGTATCCATTTCAGCGCCATCCAATTTGTTCCACTTTACATCGTCTGTGGAATGAGCGCAAAAACTAAGACATCAGAGAGAGGTGAAGCACTTTAAGGAGAAGATTATCAGCCACAAGCAATCACGCGTAACACGAGCAGTCGCGTGGCTTAAGCATGCGCTCATTGAAAGTAAACAAGCCGGGGGTAAAGGGGGCGACCCAATACGGAGCCTCTTCTGAGGAATCTCCGGAGGCACCGGGTGCTGCGCCAACAAAGGCACTAACAATACAAGACGAGGCCAAATTGCTCCCGAGCCCTCTCATATGTGGCGTTTCTGTGCGCATGGTCCCCCAAGAGCGCCGTTCTTCAATGGTTTTTGTACCTTCGGTGGCCGCAATACACCTGAAGGCTCAAGATATGTAAATTAGACCCTTGGATGGTTAGTTTTTGGTATGTCCATGTCCAAGTGGAGCATCTTATATTCCTGCCCCCTAACCAAGACGTTACGCTTCGTGCCAGCTACCAAAGGAGGTGCGCTCGCACAGGTGCTTGTTTATAATGCAGGTGTCTGGCCAGAAACGTATTTATCGTGTGCTTCTAAGTGGTCAGTAGTTAGTCGAGAGAGATGCCGGTACGTACAGTTGCCGGTCCTAAATGAGCCCCAGCACTTGCTGGCGGGACCACCAGAACGTCATTACTGGCTGGAAAGGTACGGCTCGTACCACCTTGGAGGAAATTATTAGTTGGCAATTTCTTGCTAAATGGATACCGACCGGCTGGGAGTCGCGCTCGATTATTTCAAACCCCAAGGGAGCTAATTATTAGATTGAGCAATAATCCACGGGGCTAGGATGCAATCGGGGCTAAATGTGTGATTGGCTCGCACACGGCCCTGGGCTGATTTATTGTCGTGTTGAAACCGTTCGGATTTGTGTTAATGTTTGTTTGGAGCACTTCACACCGTGCAATTTCCAATTCCATGCCCGGTGTGATCTTCTCACGGCTGTTTACCCAAAGTTTGTGTGGAGTTATCTTTGCAAGATTTATGCGAATTGAGGATTTTACTCTGGGCAATTGCAGGTAGACTAGAGGATCTTAAAAGTGCATGTGGGTTCGCAGTAACACTGGAGGGAATTTATGCCCTTTCTCGTGTTTTTGTTTACATCCCACCTTAAACCAACTCGCAAACCCCTCGTCCAATTGCACTGCGATGCCTCAGTATCAAGTTTCACGATTCTGCTATTCATATAAAAGTCCCATTAAGAGGGCCCATCATAAGCGGTAATGAACTGTATTTTTATACCTTTGAAAAGTAATTTTCTGGATACCAATAAAAATTTGCTTAATTTATCTCCATCGAGCGAGTCGGGGGCCATTTATTCATCTCGACAATGGAACACTTGGAACGCGTTAGGATGTGCCCCTCAGAGGAGGCATGATCGTGATATAGTGACCACGAGTGGTAGTCTGTCTTCGGTACTTCTTCAGTGTGCTGGTCGTTTACCACCCAATAAAACTGTTTTGCATATCTTTCGAGTTGGCTAGCAGAGGATAACAAAACCGAAGAGATCGCCCTAGGCATTAACCAGCGCCTCGCAAGATCGTTTAATGGTCCTTTTACGATATAATTGCATGGCATAAGATGGATAGCCCGAAACCGCGTTGGTAGTGGCCAGCTACCAAATATCAGCATTGTAATTAAAATCAGCAAAGTGAACAACTTGCCGCTTGGGGAGTCCACGGTCGTCGTCGTCGTCGTTCGTATTGCCGCCAGTAAATGGTTAATACGATCGGACTTAGTAAACGTCATCAAACACTAACCACTAGCCTCTGGGATGATCATTTCCGAAAGAGGGAAGGAAAAGAGGATTGCAATAAAGCACCCCGATCAGCGGCAAATGCGACTTTAAGCTCCTCACAACGGTAATATATACCGCGCAGTGCCGTTCATGCCGGGAATGACTGCCTGATTGCGCTTTAATTATGAGAACTCCGCTGCAGGCTGTTTCTAATGATATATAATATATGCACAGAGCGCAGCCCGATCCCCGGCCAAAGGACAGAAATGATCATGATCGTGGCCAGCGGAGCCCCGAGTGCCCGCACTTGGCGGCCAGCGAGATCACCTCCATCGGGCCTGGGTACCACCGATTCTGTTGGCAGTTGCGTGGCAGCTTTATTTGACACAGGCATAAATAAGTAAATAAATAAACCATTTTCCAGTCCTTGGCATTGACGACGGTGTATCCATGATCACTTCGCCGCCGACATTGCGATTGGCACAATGGGCCGAGGAGTTGCACTTGCTCAACTCCCTAATTAGAGGGCTATCCGTGCGCTTGCGCGTCGGGTGTATTGCCTGCTGAAAAGGTTCCCACACTCTGGGCCTGATTACCTTAAGGTCTCAGGAAATTGCCCGGGCAAAAAGGGTATAAAGGATTGGCGCAAAAGTGAAGGCAGACGAACCGCACGCACTGGCAGTTACACGGCCAAAGCAAATGGGGCTGGATCCGAGGGCCAATGAAGGAGAGCGAAAAATTCGGCGTTTAAGAAAATTAGCGAAAATGTTTCTTTCATGATACCCAGCGAGATTTTCGGGTACGTTTTGGAATTTGAGGTATTTCGTCAGAGTTTCAGAAGTTCCGGCGAATTTCGCGTTATTAAATTGAGAGGTTTGTTCCCACACGTGCTGTATCGAAATCGGTGGAGCCATGGGTGAGACAAATTACTAATGTTCGTTTGGTTGCGGTTTGGATTTGAAGAAAAAATATTTTAAAATAAGCTATTCTATAATTAGGTGGTGGTTTTGGAATATTCGCGGAGTACTTTCCCCACTTCTATGGTTCGCGACTGTGAATCAGCTGCTATGACGCATAGAGGCAGTGGGACCCAAGTACTGACGTACGCGGATGACATTGCTATCATCTTAAAAGGAAAATTTACTGAAGGCCTCTGTGATCTCTTAGAGGCGGCGCTACTCACTCTTTCAAACTGGGCTGCCACCCGCGGACTCAGCGTTAACCCTGGGAGTAACCCTGGACAAGAAGCTCCTCTGGAATAAAAACACAGCAGAGCGCATTAGGAAAGCGAACATAGCGCTTTTCGCTTGCAAAAAATCCATAGAGGTAAAATGGGACTTCTCCCCTAAAATAGTAAGATGGATTGTCCGTCCAATACTCCTATACGGAGTCTTAGGATGGTGGCCAATCTTGAATAAGTCCACTGTGCAAAACTTGTCAATCCCACAGAAACCGATTTTCGTATATCCAAGGTTACCTTTATGAACTACGAGGTCCATATCCCTTCACGTTGGAAATGGAGTAATAGATCACATAGACTTCAGAAGGCCATAAACTTCTTGACTGATGGCTTCAAGCTCGAGGGTCGAGTGGGAGGGGGGTTTTCTCACCGGAACTTGGGATTGAAGTCTTCTTCCGACTACCCGATCACTGCAGTGTATACCAAGCAGAGGTTTTTGCATTACATGAGGCTATTCTGCAAATCAACCAGCAAGGCGACATTTTCTCAGATAGTCGGCTGACTCTGAAGGCGCTGCTCTCTTGCAGTAACAACTTCAGAACTAGGACCCTCTTCATATGGGTGCCTGGTCACCGAAATATAAAGGGACACTGTAAAGCTGACGAACTGGCTAGGAAAGGCACGGCCGCCACTCTCCTTTCTGGAAAGAAAAGGTATACCTTGGGCCACCTTTAAACTACGATGCAAACACTACACAATGCAACTAGCAGAGAAGTATTGGAGAGATCTTAACAAATGCACCTTGGCCAAAATGGCTTGGCCCTCCTACGATCTCAGGCGGACTACTTTACTGCTGAGCCTCGGTAGACGAGACCTCTCAGTTACAGTGCGAGTGCTGACCGCACACTGTCTAATAGGAACGAATGCAGCCCGCTTAGGTCTTGAAACCTAGCAATAGCTGTAAGAATCTAGACCAGCAAGAAAGTGTAAAACATCTTCTCTGTCACTGCCTAGCCCTACGCAGAATGAGACTTATCATTTTTGGTGAACCCTTCCTAAACACCCTTGCGGAAATCCCGAAGTTTGGGATCCCGCAAATAAGAAGATTCGTTACCTCCTCGAGGTGGTTTAGCGAAGAAACGACACTTTAACATCGGGTTAAAGTGGGATCAGTATGGCATCACAATGGGCCTATCCTTCTGGCCTAAGTGTTTGGACTGTAAACCAGCAGCTCAGCCATATCTAACCTAACCTAACCTTACCTAGGCGTACGTAATTGGAGGGCATTAGTCAGGAACCGAACCGCAAGGAGAGAAATAGTGGAGGAAGCCAAAGCCAATAATAGGCTGTAGTGCTACAGATGATGATGGTACTCGCAGATCACGAGGATCATTATAGATCGGCGGCCTTTTGAACCCCAACATTATTCAAACCCCAGCATACCCCCACCTGTCCAATCATTAATAAGTGGCATTGTAAAATTTCTACAAATGCAACTAAAATTTGCAGATCCCCTCATGCTGAAACAAAAAAACCCGAATCAGAATAAAATTATCCTCCAATAACTCATCAATCACCCATGATCATCCGATCCTTGAAGAATCAATCAAAGTCACCCTAGGCTCCACTGTGTTGGTTTTAGGGCTTCAACCATTGCCACGCATCGATCGTTCTGGGAAAACAGAGAAAATGTTTGATAGTAGTACCTGGGCCCCGCCGCCGAACATGCAATAAAATTGATGATGTTGCAATTTTTTCTGCATCATTTATTTTGCTACTGTCCAGCAGCCGGGGAACAGGTAGGACCTGTACCTACGGGAAAATATGAAAAGGTTTCAAAATCGCACTGACATGCCCGGAATTAATGATGAGCCTAGGCAGCAAGGCCTACAGATCCTCGCTGATTGACGGCCAAACAGAATCGATTTGAAGAACATTTAGAGAGGCCTGCTTCAGGTGCAGCAGCAGCAGCAGCAAAAAAAGTGCAGCAAGTGTTGAGGAACCATCGGAAAATTTAATACGTTGCGTATAGGTGTTTCGCCAGTGATGAATTTCGTGAGTGGGTACTAGGGTAAGGTGTGTGCTGCCTACACTCTGCAGAGCCTCCTCTTCCCGGGGACCCTTAACGTGAACAAGACGAAAAAAAAGTGCCAAAGAGATGAAAACGTTACAAATTTAATGATTTAACATTAAGACACCGAAACCTTAATAAATTTCCTTTATTTATTATGGAAGTAAGTTCGGCCTTTCTTTTGAGGTATCGTGCGCCTTCTCAGACCTCTATACCATGCTGGATAGTCAAAGGCACAGCCGCATCTCAGAGGCGTGTGGAAATACACAGCAAAAGTAACCGCAGCAAGTGATAGCTTGCACCGCAGCCAGATATTGTATAGACCCCGAGCATTGTCTTTGGGCGCGCAAGTATTCCCATAGCCACTGTTCAAGTGTTTCTTAAGCACCCTAACTACGAAGGTGTCTTGTGAGACCAGACCCAGATAATTTATGTCCACAATTTATCAACACACTCCACCTGAGCTCAGGTATTCTGGTGCGCGCGGATTACTGCTGAAAGCCTACAGCCCAAAAAAAGGTGGTTTTAGTTACAAGGTGTCCCCCATTGAATAGGCCATAGACCAAAGAGACGTCCATCGACAATGGTCTATGACATATGTTCGCTGTGTAATTTATCAAAAAAAAAAAATAAAAAAAAATCTGGAATATATTCCGAGATCTGGAACAATAGTAAAACTTACCTGGCTGACATTTGTTAGGCTTTAAGTCTAAAAGAACAAAGGCCCGAGCCAGGGTGATGCACAAATGGGTGAAAACCCAAATCATACGTGCAAGTACGAGACATGTCAGAGGATGTTGGCGGGTCCATTGTTGCTGGACAATAAAAAAAAAGATACGTTGCCGAAAAGACAAAACCTCGGCATCTTTTGAACTCTTTAAGTAAGTAGTTAAACCGTTCAAGACACGACGATTGAGCAGTGACGAGGAATTTTTTGGAGCATTCGAAACGAGTTCAATGAGGCGAAGTTTCAGCGGAGGCCCCGGGCCGAAGATATGGACGCGGAGGGAATGTTGTGGAGATTTCGGGAATGTTGCATAAGAAGTGACTCGATGGCGATATATTGGTCGAGTGTGCTTCAATATTGACAGAATAAAAGAATATCTTCTGGAGGAATGTTATGATATTGAGATATCGATGACACATTGACGAAGGGCATCTGTTACTCTCGGAAAAGACACTCAAAGGTTAAACTGTGTTGCCTTGTAATAAATAAATTTTTTTTGTATCTCCTTCGCCACACTTTTATCCGGACATAAAATCAACCAACGAACTTTTTTCCAAAATTTTCGAGACAATTAGTACCTCTCTCGAGAATAATTATCGTGAAGACATACGATCTGACTATACGTTTTAATCTTAAGGTAAAACAAAAACCTAAGACAACACCTGAGCCCCAGAGAGAGACAGAGAGGAAAAGGAAGTGACACTTTTAATGCCCCATGCCTGCACTTTGCTAGATGACATAAATCGAAATTGGTTGACAGAGTTAAATTCTGTGCTGGATCGAGTGTGTTTATCTTGCAACCTGGTTACCATAACAAGACAAATGAGACCTCAGCCCAAAGTGGGTATCACCTTGTGTGCACACACCTTGGACCTCTTGGGTTCTTGTTGTTCATTTCATTTGGGTGCTTTGTATTCGAAAGAAAGATGCAAAGGTGCCAATGTGGTGTGTGCCCATGGGTACCATCGCATATAGCAGGACCCAAAAGACGACAGGCACGAAGACGAAAGGAAATTATCCAAAGACACTGGACCAGTGGGAATTGCTGCATCTTATCTTACGCATGGCTATAAAATGTCACAATACTCGAGTAAGAAGATACTGAGGAATGAGGATGGCCATTGCCGTATCTTGGCCAGGGTCTTGTGTGGATATGGTGTTAGAGACAGGGTGTTCGGACTGATATCGTTGTTATGGGTGGCCCACACGTCAGACACCATAAAAGTGGATATTATCGCCTTTTAAGTTGAAGAAATGCAACAAATTGGAATGGATATCAAGTTTAAGTGCTCCAGTGCACTGGATGCTGGCTCCTCTGTACTTAGCAGAGATGCATAAAATCCGGAGCAGCCGGAGACTCTTCTCCGCGGTCAGTTTTTCATTTCCTTCGTGTTTTTTTTGTTTGTATCTTTTTAATTTAAATCGACGCCTCGAATCTCGAGGGTGTGTTACTCGAGCAGATATTGCAGATTGCCACGCTTTTATCTTCGGTGTTTATCTGATTTATTGGAGAAATATTATCTTTTTGACTGATGAACAGAACTGATGTTTGTTTCAGCGGAATTAATTGGGACTTTTTGGGTTATTACAGAATTAAATTACGAATTATGTACAATCAGCGATAACGTTAAGAAGTAATTGTTTTAATTACATGCAACATCACAGCCCTCTGGACGAAATGATGATTCTGAGGCACATTGAGCAGTTGATATCTTAAAAACTATGTCTACTAGAGCGATCGTGCTGGTTGAAAAATAAAGAAGCATCAAAACTGAATAGTTACGTCAATTCAAAAATCATCTGTGAACAGTTTTGCCTAGTAACGATCACCATTTAAAAAATTTCCCTTATCTTAAAAAGGATTATATTAATCCAAAACTAAAAACCTGCCGAGACAACAATGATCACCATGAACAGATCCATTAACATACCACATTGTGTGCAAAATAGTCGCCCTTTCCTCCACTGTAGGGCCCCCCATACCATATACCGAGGTTGCCATGGTTGGGGCCCTCTTTAATTTCCCTCCATCTTTCAAAATTTGTAGCTCGAGGCGCGGTGCAGCCATTTCGTTTGGTTTATTCAGTCGGGGTCGGAGGTTACGGATACGTCGTGTACACGTCCCAGGAGTTTGAATATAATAAAGGCAAGTACTGTGCACAGTATTCGGGAGTGGGTACTCCTTTACTTCTTTTAAGAGATATCGCCGGTAAGACCGTAGCGAAGATATCCCTCGACTCGGGGCCACTACTCACCACTACTTCTGGCCTAAATCGAAAGGAGCTGCTCCATGCGCCAACGCGGGATCGCCGGTCGCCTCGTCTCCTTATGGTGGTTGCCGTTCTGACCATTATGGCTATTTCAAATAAATTACAGGTTGGCGGTGCGGGTGTAGGACCGAATCCTCGGGTTCTTCTTATCTTTTGCCCGAGAATTACCATGGGTTCCGGGGGAGCGCAAGGCTCCTCCATCAGTGCACAGAAGAGTTACTTTTAAATTGCATGGTAGTGGTTGCGAGGTTTTTGTTGTTGCTATTATTATTATTATTTTACCTTTAGCGCTGGCGACTGGATCCGTGGGAAATGACGTGTGCCCGCGAGCGTGTGCCGGCCAATTTGACTTCGAAGCCCGAGCTCGAAACAAGAAGTAAACGAATGCAATAACTCAAATCTCTAGACATCGTTGGGTTCCTCTGTTCTTTACTTGGATCCTTGCTTTTATTTTTGTGCCCAGCAGTTTTAACCTCTCAAGTACTTCTTCTTACCGGGGGAATATCGTGCCGCCTTGCCATCTTCTTCCTACTATTTCCATGGGTCGACTGTGCGATATCAACGTTTGACGTTGAGTCGGAAATGCCCGTCGGCGGAATCCGTGGCACGTAAGGGATTTTTCAGCAATGCCCCAGCGAAAATAGTTGCCATATACACACCGGCACAGATGTTAAATGGTGCGAGATTCAATGTGAAAATTCTTCTTTCGCATTTTTTTTTGCTGTTTCAATATTCTCGATGGTGAATTTCTATGCCCAGCGTGAGACTTTTCTTTTTTAATTTAATACAAGTTGATGGTGAATTAAATTTTGTCTAAACAAGCCGTTCGGGGATTCGAATTTATTATGGACTGATAATTATTAGAAAATATTTTGTGATAGTTCTAAAGTGAAGAGAAGAAATTTTACATTTGCACAAGATCTTCTTAACAATGTTGCAGCCACTGCGAAGAGCTTGAGAGTGACTCTGAATGAACAAAGTGCAAAGAAACCCAGTGGTACTTTTTTCTGAGGCATAGGTTCGACGAATACAAACGCCACCACTTTTACTTATTTGGTTTACTGTTGTCCTATTGAACAAGCTCAGTAGTCTACTTATGGGATTTGTGACAGAGGGAGTGAAGGGGATCCTGCTCGAGTCAAATCCTCTCTGACTTTCCGATCCTCCATAAATGCTGTTTTAGAGGTCACTATCTGGAAATCAAACTTATTCGTGACCTGCCATCTTTGTTACTGGGTTTCTCAACACCAATTCAAACCATTGAACACAGTGCTAGAGCCCAGCTTGGGTAAGGAGTTAACCTTTTCATTGGGTTTGAGACCCGCTTGGGTTTGGACCTATGCGCCACATTTCTTTGACAGCCACTCTTAGAGTAAGCCATTCTCAAATATACTAGCCAAGGTACCTAAGCAGAACTCTCTGTTCATACACGAACCCATAAACCGAGCACACCCCACAACTGAGTCTATCCTGGAAACATTTATGTACCATACGAGGTCACCCTAAAGTATTTTGGAAAGAAAATGGGTTAGCCTGTTTTATATGTTGGCGGAGTCTTAAGTTTTGCTATCTTCTTGGCTATGCAATCCAATATCATTCCCAGCTCCAGAATCTCTTACAAAATACTGACAATTGAAAGACCATAGCCCAAGCAGCCTATCAGTTTAGCCTCTGGGTAGCTCTGACGCGGATATCGTTCGATTATGGAAGTCAAGCAGCATTGCTGGTGATTAATACACAGTTGGGGGACCGCTTGGTAAAATGACAGTCGTGACACTGTTATTACTCACATATCCACGCCAAAGTTCTAAAAATCTAATCAGGGCGCAAAGATTTTTCCTCAAAGGGGATAAATGGGGGACAAGGCGTTAGATGCAATCCACATCAGTCAGTAGGGCTACCTTCATAGGGCCTCATCTGCACCCCTACAAACGCTAGTCGAGTTCATTGATTTTACAATCTAGGCTTTAGTAAAAGATTTGATTCTTCATTCTATGGCACTATACCAAGACCCCGTATTTTATGGATAGTCTTATTATAGTAGTGAATATCCCACCCATGTTTTTTGGCTATAGATCACGTGGGGATCCACAGTACGCACAATCCAGCCGCATTCCTTGTTTAGTGGCACTACCACTACAAGTGCCACCGTAAGTGCTAGATGAGTTGCGCAGTATGATAGGGAATTCCGCATTGCACTCTAACACTGGGAACACTCTTTCCATTGACTTACTTGGGCCAACTTTTCTCACTTTCATTCGGCCCAAACCGTAGGAAAAAGAATGTCTTTCTACTCCGCTCGTCAGTGTTTAGTGCAAAGGTTTGAACATCCTGGTCAACTTTTCTTCTTATTACACAGGAAGAAGTTCAGTTTTGTGTTGTCAATCCACCTTTAGAATTTTTGAATGTCTTTATCCCCATCAACATTGAGACTCAAAGCCTCCCAGATCTACAGGCTTATGCTCTTTAAACTTGCCTTTATACCAAAAAACCTGAGGAGCACTTGGGCCTCGTTCAAGACACTTGCCCTACTCAGTTAAGATGATCATCAACTAAAGACCTTCATTCACTTACAGCCGCCGGCAGGCCCTGGACTTTCAGTCCAAGTTGGCAGTCACGGCCCGTTGAAGGTCACACATTAAGACTCAGATTCAAACACAGGCCGCCGGCAGGCCATGGCCGGAAGGTTTCTCGCATTGAGGCTAAGTATCACCACACTTTCACCGGCCGCCGGCAGGCCTGGGTCTTGTAAAATATGGAAACCAGTAAACAAATTTATGTACTATATGTGGGTATTTATTGTCAGTCTGGGGCCTGAATTAATAACCTGTTTTCTACGATAATAGGTCGCCTTCGCCAATGTGTCTGTGGGGAATCATGCGATCTGCAGTCCACGGCCTGTCAGGCGGTTGCCCTAAGTCCTCATCGCTCAATCAGACTGAGTAATGTATGGCCTCCATCGGACCGTGCTTCTGACCTACCTTGAAAGTTCATCGCCTGCCGGCGGCCTGTCTGTGTTGTGATACTTAGCCTCAAGGTGAGAAACCTTGAAATTGAGTGATCGTCTTATATTGTGATTTGGAGTACGAGGTTGATGGTATTATATCTGAAGATCCATCATCAGATTGCATATCTCCACGCATTTGCCACCAATAGGACCTTTACTTTAATTCTATATTTATATATAATAGATGTTATATGATGCAAATGCTCTGGTATGATTGTTGTAGAGGATTAGCACAAGGGTATCTTTGTAGATTTTGAGGATTCGTAACAAGGTCAAAAATGGCACTTACTCAGGACTCCCTTCATTTGTTTCCAGCAGCAGCAGCAAAAAAACAAATAAATAAAAAGATCGATTAACGAACCCCACAAGAAACTTAAGTAGCCTAATTTGTAACAGAAATGTTCTTTTTTTCTCCACTGCTCCCATCTGACATTTATTTACCGAAAGAATGCACCGAGCATCTGTTCTAATAACAATAATCAGCATTAGATATTCTCCCATATTATTACCTTCTGTCTAGACAAACCATTATCAGTAATCTCTCCTAATGTTTATACCTTCTAATTAACAAGAAATTAATCCCCCAGCAAAGCCAGGCTAGAAAACCGCTCTAAATCAAAACTTTCATTCTGATCGTTTATATCATAACTGGCTGCGCACCTTTTTCCCTTTAAACAAAGCCGAATCCCAGAGGCCGACAAAAGGACCAAAAATTATTATTTCGACAGAAATAATATTCTTTCGAAAATCATATGAAAAACCCCCAAACGGAAAAAGGTAGTCGGACATTTGATGTTGACCAATCGTCAGTGAATTTTCTAAGTAAAACATAAATTAGTCGTCCCTTTTTTTCGGTGAGCGCCCTACTGGACGTGTCTCGGAGCCTTCTGAACAACAGCAGACTGCCTTCTTTTAATTTGTTTCGCTATGATTAGAATAATTTATTTTCAACACACATGCCCGTTGCCTAATCCTTGAAACGCCCATCGCATTTTTCTTCCTTATGTCCCCCTTTGTGTAGGAGCCGGGGTTCCGCAGGAGTCTCAACTAGGCCCGAATGTATTTATTAAGCCATGAAATTACAATTCAAAAAAAATGCGCTGGACTATAGAAGCAGCGCGGCAGCGGGGATCGTGACGATGGCTGATGGCTATAAATAATATAAACATTATAAAAAATACAGCGGGCAGGGAAAGGGAGGGGGAGCGGACATGATTTCTTATTGTTTATACCCTTGCAAGCTGGGAGACTTAATTTAACATTAAATTGCATCTTGGCCAGTGATGGAAGGACGCGCGGTTTACGCTGCTCTCTCTCCGTGCCTGTTTTAATGCGCCCAACCGTTTACCTCTGGTGGTATATAAAACTGTCCATCTATTAGTTGGAAGATTATCATTTTAGAACTCCTGCTGTGCTTCTGAATTGAGAACAAACCCGGAGGCTACAGGGAAATGGATTTCTGTTACGATATATATAAGTTTGGTACGCCAGGACCCTGAGCATTCCTTAATATAAACATATGCAGATCAGCCTTTCTGCTGTTCAACATTTTAATGACTACAACTTCTCACTATCTTAAAGGTGGACGTTGGCCATATATTTCCTCGAGTTCTGTCACTTTTTATTTCTGTTGCCGCATCCCTTCGTGGTGGCTGGTATTATTTGTTGTTTTTGCAAACTCATTTTCCTTTTTTTTCTTCTTATTTTGCAATTTTTAATATGAGGAAACAATGCCGAGCAGGAGAATATCAAGAATTATGGCGACCCTATAAAAATCTCGGAATAAACAGGGGAAAAAATGTGTTGGCCTGAAACCCTTTTCAAGCGGAAAGGTCCTTAGGCTGACATATCGCTTCGCGAATGATATATTGCCACGAGGAGCTGCTTTTGAGGCCACTGTTTAATTACATGTTTCCGACCGGACGGCCGAATGCAAATTAGAATTATTAAATGGTTATATCCTTCTTCTCCTTCGCGGTTCGCGCCGTCAAAGTGTGTAATTAAAATCCACTTTTGTGATGGATTTCAATGCTTCTAGTTTTGATGCCTTAGAGGTTAATTTTATTTGCGAAAGAGTAATTGCAGGTCTTTTATTTTCACGCTTTACATAACCAGAGTCAGAGTCAGAGTTTACCTGTACAAGGCGAAGGAAGAAGCGGTGGATTACTCTTGACAAATGTAATGAAAAATCGTTGTAAATCTCGAATGTACTACAGCGAAAATAAATAATTTACTCAAAATCATAAAAAGGCCGTAGAGAACTTCTATTTGTGTAGTTCTAGAGTTATTCACAATGGCGCAAAGGCGTATGGTTGCCTTCAATACGACCGAATTAACGCCTCGTCTCGACGTTTTGATGCCAACTAAGTTTATATGGTAGTATAATGGACTGTGGTGGAGGTCTAAAGCCAGCCGGACAATTGCACAGGAAATGAACGAGGGCTTCCCTATCTTTCGTCTCCCCACAGCTACGGTAGGTTGGGTTAGGTTAGGCTAGGTTAGATATGGCTGAGCTGTTGGTTTAAGCTCATACACTTAGGCCAAAAGCAAAGGTCCATTGTGATTCCATAGTGATCCCACTTTAAACCTTATGTTAAAGTGTCGTTTCTTCGCTAAACAACCTCGAGAACGTAATGATTCTTCTTAGTTGCAGGATCCTAATCTTCGACATTTCCGGGCTTAGCAAGGGTTAACCAAAAGTGGAGTGTCTCGTTCTGCTTAGGGCTGGGCAGTGACAGAGAAGGGTTTGTATGCTTTCCTTTTCGTCTGGATTACAGCTTCGGAAAAAATCGTAGGTCTCAACACCTAAGCGGATCTTATTAGACAGGATCATGACGAAAGTTCAGGGTCCCGATCCCTGCATGCGACGTCTGCTCATGCGCACGGCCGAGTCGATCTTGCTCTACGGAGCAGAGGTGTGGGCCGAGGTGATGCGATATGAAAAATGTCGCAAGCACATGGCCACAGTACAAAGACGGGGAGCTCGCCATGTCGCGTGTTCTACCGCACCGTCTCCGAGCCCGCAGTGCTGGTGGTCGCCAGAGTCATTCCGATCGACCTGCTAGTCCAGGAGATATAGTCCGTCTCTGCAGTCCGCTGCCAGCGCGAATACCATGGAGGTCTGGCAAATGCGCTGAGAGAGTGACTCCAGGGGCAGGTGGAAAGCACGCATGGTCAGGCAGCTGAAATCTGGGTGGACCGAGATTACTACCTGACCCAATTTTTGGCAGTGCACTGTCTTTCTCGGGCGTATCTGGAGAAAACGGGTAAGGTGGCTGATGCCGCGTGCCCCTACGGGAACTCCTCTTCGGACGACGCCCACCTTACATTCCTCGATTGCATTATGTTGGCGGTCGAACGAAGCGCGTTGGAGGAGGGGCTCGGAGGCATGACTCCCGACACAATTGTTGGGACAACGCTCCGAGGCCCTGGGGATGGTCAAGGGCGGCGCAATTTGTTCAGGCCAACCTGAAAACGAAGAAGATGAGGACGGAGGGTCACTGATCTGTCTCCTCGGAGCCCTGGTATCTTCTCGCCAAAGCTGGCGGGGTCTTGTTGGTGACGCCCGCCCGAAGTAATGCCTCACGGCGGTGCTAGCTGGGATAAATGTCAACCAAAGAGATGGTGAGTTAGTCAGTAAGAATTTGACTCTACCGTCTGAGTGATATGATCGAGGGATTTCCCCTTACATTTCCCATGAACACCATGAAAGTGGAGTGAGGTATGCCCTATCATATTAAGCAGACGTCATTACGATGAAATGAATGCTATATTTTTAAACAAGAGTGTCATTTTTCCAAGCGGTCCCCCAACTGAATACTGATCGCGTCCGATGATGCTTGACCTCTGCAATCAAAAGAGACCCGGCCAGTTTCCTCGATGTGCTACTTTCAGTTGAATTTTGGGTCCAGCCGATTAGATCGAAGGTATGCCCATGCAATCTGGAAGAGTATTAGCTCAGTTTTGCCTGGGTTGACTACCAGCCTGAATTCTGCTCCCGAACTGCTCTTTTTGCTACTCTGTTGAATCATCCTTCTATGACTTCTCTGATGACGATTGCACACATGCTGACACCTTATTTCTATATCGTCTGTTTATGTTACTATCTTACCTCCACGTCTATCTAGCTTTTGTAGAACGCTGTTTATAGTTACTAACCACAAAAAGGAGGAAGATCACTTCTCCTTGTGGTGGATGTACCTCTGTTGGCATATTTCGTTAGCCGCAATGGCTCTACTGTCACTAACAAGAAATGGCTAGGATTCACCATGGCTCTAGTGGGGGTTTAAAATATTCAAACGAAAAGGAATGTTACATTTACGAGCAAGTGGAGTTTTCTACAAATACAATTGCTAAGGAGCACTTTAAATCCTGACCAGTTTGCTTTAAATATCATCCAGCTTAAAACCCATCCATGGGAGCACACTTTCAGCCCCGGTGACTGTCGATATCGTATTAATAATTCCGATGACATGCCCTTGTACATCATTAATAACATTGAGTGCTTTCAATATAAAAATAAATTAATAATGACGCTATGCTTGGCAAAGCGCATACCATCGGGGACTCTTAACAGTTGTGGCCCAGGATCCAATAAAGAATTTCATTCTGTCCCAAAGATAAAAATGAAAAGAAGGAAAGTCGCTATCCAACAAAAAGAACCGAAATCGTAGTGTCACTAAAGAGTTAGTGACATGCTGGGTGGAGTCCCATTGAGTTTGTTATCGCCCCCTGGGGTCAGTTTGTGGCCCCTTACCACTGTAGCAGGACTTGTTTTATTCTCTTGCACACACAAGGCATCCAGCTCAGGTAATATTCGTCCGGGGCTGATCATACAACGCACCCGGGAAGCCCAGTGATCAACAGTTTTGATTTGGTGCGCGCGCAGATAATGCCAATACCGCTGAGTCGGTGCAATATTCCTGGAGGGAAACTGACCCAGAGCAGAATCGATGAGCTCGTAAGAAACATTACTCAATAATTTTATCGATTTTTATTCGATTTTTTTAGCCGATATTTTATTTTTTGTCGTTTTTTGTGAAACTGTGTAAGTGCCCGACGACAAATCCACTCAGGGACAAAAATTATGAGGACAAGTTGAAGAAGGTCCTCGCGGTCTGTTGTTTCTGCTTGGTATACTCCTCGATCGTTCGTACAAGTATGTATCGATGTCGGACGACCTTTGTTTTTTCTGGAATTTTATTAATCTCATTAAGGAATCGTTCTACTGGCTCTCAATATGCTGATATATGCTTCTCTCGATTATCCCATTCTCGGGCAGGCGACACAAGCGGAGAAGTCGTCTTTCTTGTCTTAATTGGGAATGATGCGTGGCATGGGGTAGCGGCTTCCTTCTATCTTGTTATCATAATGATAAATGCCGAGATAGTTCAACCTGAATTCGATTAAACAAAACCAGTAACAAAAAATTAAAAAAAAAAACAAATACATTTCACTTTGTAATTAAACTCAACGATTGCCACATGTGCATATACCTCTCCCGAGGCAATCGATAGTATAATTCACACGAGGCGCTGATTTCCATACCCTGTGTAGTTTACATAATTTTATGTTGCTCAACTCTCAGCTAGATGAGATATAGGCGATGGTGTGCATTAACAGATCATTACCTGGCCTGATCGTATTTCAATCCTCATCCTATCCAGCTACAAACGCAGAAGATCTCTCGCGCGCGGTATTTCATCTTTTAATCAATTTACATACGGACGTGCACATGCGCATATTACTCATATTTTAAGCGCATAAATTAACTAACTCAATAAATCAATTCATGATCCTTGGAAGATCATACGGCCACATACAGCATCCCTCGGGAGCATGAATTATTGTTACCTCCACGCATACAGGCGCATGTATCATAAATTTTCACGGAGAGTTTTATCTAAAAAACAAAATATAAAAATAAAAATAAATAAAAAAAATTGGGAATAAAATAAAAGGGAATAATCGAACGATATCGATATTATGTCGAGGATGTGGATGGCTGTGCTCCATTGATGATTGCCAGGAATACCGCGTACTGTGTAGTGCCGATGTGGAGTCGATGCAGCCAGGAACAATATTTAGTGATTTGGGGAGAGATATTTATTGTTTTCGAACGAGGCAGCGACTGCTATCGCATCTATCATAACCAGATTGAATGATTGATCTTTCTGGTGGATAACAGCGCGCCAAGGGGTGGACTTTAGTAGTCAGTGCATAGCCCCCCAAGAGTGAGTAGGTATAGTTTGCGGAAATGTTTTTGTAGGTGGCTTTCACTTCATAGAGTATACGTATTTTAAATGTTGTGACAAAAAATAAAATATTTTTAATATCAATAACATTGTTCTTTAGTCACAGCTCAACGAAACTAAGGTGTAAAATTGGTCAACATTAAGGCCATTATCTAGTAGTAAGCTTAGGAGTAGTTCGAGGGTTCGATTAGATTTGAGGTTATGAGGAGTCAGGAACTGTTGGAGAAGATGGCGAGGCAACCTTTTTTGGATGATGTAGGATTTCGGAAATTCACACTGTGTAAGATTGTTCCACAGTCGGGTGCAGGCTTTGTTAGTTGTTTAGTTGTTTGACTCCTCTCTCGGCTATGTTTTCAACTAAAACTTGCTGCCGGGCAAGGTGGTATCAAACGAGGAAATGAAATGGCTCAAGTAGCGATTGAAACAATTTTCGAATCATCTGCATACCTTCTACAACCAAAAAGATGCCATAGAAACCTATAGTCACGTGCAGACCCTAGGCTGGGTGCCCTAAAAGGCCATCTTCGGAATTTTCCTTGACAAAACAAAATAAAAATTTGAACTAAACACTGCCATTACAAACAAGTGGTCCCAGCCGTTGCAAGGCAGTACTTCGGGCCGCAAGACGAGCGCTGGCTCGCCGGAGGGGTCATGGGGGATGAGACTCCCGTGTTCCTACCTTAAATTCGTGCATCACCACTTACCTGAACGGGTGACCCCCTCTACGGGAAGGGGACTCATAAGCCTTGGAGAGAACGATGAGAGTAGCGAAACATGATAGTTCAGCTGACCACCTTCAGCAGTTATACCAATCATTGCACCTTTTAACAGCAGAACATTTATCAGTTACAAACTCCAATTGCAGGTAATCAAGCTAATGGTAAATAACAGAATAGCATGACAATTGAAAAAAAACTTTAATTAAAAATCCCGGCGGGAAAAAACCCGCCCTGGTACCACGACGTTTTCTTTCTTACAATTGGGTGGGGGTGAGGGTGAGGTGCGGAACAACAATAAATTTAGGGCACACTCAAAAGTTACTTAATAAAATCTATTGGATTTGGTCCCTTAGTTTTCACAGATTGGTAATATTCACCTATCACTTGGATGAACGTTTGGTCATACCGATGTATGTAAAATGTTCCTTTAGGTGAACTTGGTTCCTGCAGGTGCCCAAATGTTTAATTCAGGTGACTGTGCGCAGGATTACCTGTCCTACTGTTCTGTCCGGCTGTGGCTGGTCCAGGCAATGGGAAGTTTACAGCTTCGACCTCACTCCTTCCTACTCTTCACGCTGAAACTCGGACTTTCTAGTCTCAAGCATTTATATTTTTATGTGGATAACCTGCTAACTGGAGCTGATGACGTATTGAGTGCGAAGCGTCTTCAAACCGAACTAATAAACATGATGAAACTAGGAGCGTTCAACCTACGGGCTAGCAACGATATCAATTTATTAGCTTGTTTTACTCCAGAATATTATGAGATCAAGGAAGTATTAGCTATTGGCGAAGTCGAAGTAGAGTCTGTTACAACTTTGAGTATACAATGGTATTCCACAACAGACAACTTTACCTTTAAGTTCCAATTGAAGCCAACACGAACAACACATACCAAACGCTCCGCCCTGTTCGAGAGCTCTTCACTGTGCAACTTGGCTGGTTAGCGCCCATAACAGTTATTGTAAAAATCCTGATTCAAACCATGTGGATAATGGGCTGCTCTTGTAACGCGTCAGCCAACAGTGTAGTCGAAATTCAAGAGAGCATCAAATATGAAGCCTGGAAACATGTTCCCACTGCGGATAATCCAGCTAACGTTGCGTCTGCAGTCGCAATCGTGGAAGAGTTATCGACCAACAACATCTGGTGGCACGGTCCAACTCGTTATTAAATTTCCTTTCTCAGCTCTGGTGTTCCTCAAGGTTCTATTCTTCGGCCACTTTTATTTAGGATTCAAGAGGACTATCAGAATTTAGTGAAAGCCTTACACCTCGTCTAAAATCCATAGCCTTTCCATTTTTCCCTCTCTACACTCGTCCGGTACCCGAAATCTTGAAGTAGCCTTTTGTGATTGTGCACTCTTTGTTTATAAGTTACGCCGTTTTGACCAGCTTTTACCCTATCTGAATTCTGTCTTGGACTGATCTCTTAGAGTTTACCATAAACGGAGGTATTTCCGTATAGTTGGCAATGTGTCGCACTAGAGCAAACCGGCATACCACAACGAGCTCGTGCTGCTCTCCGCCTTTGTGCCTATCTAATTTTTCTTTTAAAGAACCTGCAATGAGTCACTCGTTACCTTCTTATTAGATCAACTCATCCCAAAACATTGTACACAATCACTTTACCTCATCAGTCAAACTAAGTAACCCGATCTTAAACTTAGCCCCGACTTACGTAGGTGTTTCCTCAGAAAACTACAATCAATACAAAAAAGAAACGTTGTTGTTACTCAAAACAACGAAAGTCACTGAATCCGCGCTCATCATCACGAACGAACGAAAAAATTTTTTAGGACCTACCCAGAAAATGACGACTCCAGCCAGGAGGGACCTACAGAGCGTAAAAAAACCGAGAACCTCCCAACAGGGTGATAATGAACCGTCGATAATGTGATTATGTCTGGATTAAACTCTTTCCTCATTAAACAATTTCCATATCACCCTCCCCTGGATGCGTTGTGATGTATTTGTAGTTCCTGGTGTTAACATCATCAATCACGGACCGTCCACCCTCAAGCGCTCTGACCATGCGCTTACACCACCTGGTGCGAATCGAACGTGGATAAAGCCGTGGATAAAATATTTAAACGAACTTGAATAAACGAATGAACGCCTTTAAAAAACCCAACCTTTAAACAGAGTCAAGTCGTGGCGAAGTGGCTCTGGTATGGTGCCCTGTCGAAAATTTCCATGTTTAATGTTAAGTTCACGCTGGAAAAAAATAAAAGGTAGATATATCCAGGTGAACCAGGAATGTCTCTCTGATCCATGATGCCTGTTCCACATGGTGGAAAGTGTTGAAGGCATCTCTTAACCATCAGGCCAGATAGCACTTTAGGTGCTTGTACCTGATTAGGGCCGAATGCTGTTGCTACACGCATGAAACTTGGGTGATTTTTGTGTGTGCTAAAAACGTCGCTCAGGATGTTCTTTTGGCATGTTACAAGCTGTTCCCTCCAAGCAAATATAAACAACCTTACACAATCCTCAATGGTGTTAAACACACATCCGGAACATGCTCCGGCCGCCTCGAGACGGTTGTTCTACATCGCCTTTAATGAAAGGGGTATGTTGCGTTCTCTGCCCACTCAGCTTGTATTCTGCTCTTTCCAATATTTGCACTGCTTTGAGCGCTTTCTCGAAAGTCATTTTTATTATCGAAGTTTAATTTTTACAAATGTTTACACGGGCCCAGGATTAGCTGTGAGTGATGTTTGTCCTGCGGATAGGAATCCACTTTTGTTAATTCGGTGAACGCGTTTTTTCCGGGCACTTTCTACGCCAGGAACAAGAAATTCCCATTAATCTATGAGAACTGCACCTCAAAAAGAGTCACCACCTTGTCCCAGTGAGCAATTACCGAAAAGCCAGATTTCATCAACTAAGTCACTTGGGAGACGGCTGGATGCCCATTATTCCTCTGGTGATCTGAAAAATGTCTGCAAAATGACTTGCACATTCCTCGGGCCCACGAAGCCGAAGATCTGAAGATCACAGCGTCGAGCAGCTCTGGAGATCTGATAACCTGCAGACAAGCGATCTGCAACTCATCCTACGTGGAATATGAATCCTCATTTTCACCGTGCGCTGTTGTTCGGATGTCATAACCGCCATTGTTCATTGTAAATTGATCAGCAAATCATCGGTGAGCTCGATCGGGCTGATATACGCCGATCGAGGGGGAATTTGTTTTGTTAATGTATGTCTCTGTGATCTGCACCTCGGCGCATCTTTTCTCCCACAATCTGCGGCACCATTGTCCGTCGACCTGGCTTCTTTTATACGGATGACGTTTCGGGTAAGAGAGAAGAAAGGATGCGTCCCTGGAATCCGAAGTACCCCTAGTGTTACGATTGACATAAACCTTTGAATCAGCGGCACTTGATCAATAAATAAAAAGTTGTAAAGAGACTGCTGCAGGCCTTTAGCTCGTATCAAAACACCTTTCAGGTGAGTCTTTTGTATCCTCAAAAATGTTCCTCATACTTCTTTATTTTTTAAAGTGGACACTAAAATAATATGCGGGCATCTGAATTGCTGGATCTCTTCTCATCTCGGATTTTACGATCTACAAATGGAGAGTAACTGATCGACATCACACCCCTTAGGGCTATGCTGAAGATACAAAGATATCCGCATATGTATATTCCTCATCTGCCCAATACTTGACGAGGAGTTTGATATCAATTTTATGGCGGCCGTTTTCAAGATCATCCAGATGGTAGTGGTGCCAGTTTAAGGATGGACTTTTATAATCCCTTTTGTCCTGCAGACAGCTTCTCATCGAAGGTGTTCAAATCTTTTTCTGTATTTTTTTCTGCTCCACGATATGCACCCGGTAATCAGCTTTTAAAGGGCACAACGAAGTCCTACACAATGGCAGCCGGTGGATTTTTATTTCGCCATAAACGGTGAACCAATTTCATAAATTTTCGCCTTTCGACAAAAGGGATCTGGCAATAAATCCTTGAAGAACAGCTTCTGATATGCGTGAAAATTAATTTCGTGAAATCTTCTGTCGGCAACTTGCTGGCAATAATTTTTCAGCATGCAGCATTGTTTCTGGGCGAAGGAGAATTCGATTAGGGTTTTGGGTGCAGCAATTACATCTTCAGTTCGTTGTTGCATAAAGACCCAAATTGGACTATAGAACATACAAATTACTGATTTCGACTTTTGAAGTGATCTTACATTGTCTATTAAAACATTGAAACTATCTTTGTGTCATCCACTGAACAAATCTTCCTATTTAGGTCTCAACCCAAACAAGACTTCACGGTTCCTTTATGTCAGTCTATCCAACAACAGACTCTGAATAAAAACATCTTTCGAATCCTTTTCAAATTCAATATAATTTTTTGGTGAACATTCCTTTATGAAAAAGAATCCTTTTGAAAACCATTTTATATAAAAAAAAACGAAGGACTCAAAGCGCGCACCTGTGCAACAAAAGTTATTATACGGCAACAATTCCTTGAAAAAGGACACACAAATTTTGAAGAAGTCAACGTTCACATAATAAATTTTACTAATTTTTGTTGTCATTAAAAAAGACTTCTGGAACTTCAAGGAAAGAAAGGGAATAATAATAGCGCTTTATTCATGTGTGTTGAATTGAAAACCTGAAAGAGATTCTCATTGTTGCTTAACGTTATGGAATTGTATGTGTGTGTGATTCACTTGGGTTGGCCGAGTGAATAGGTTCTGGTATTGTTACGTGTGCATTTCGATGACATTTGAATTGGAATATTGTGTTCTTGGAAATGTTGTTCAGTGGTTGTCCATTCTTATTATATAACAGAAAACAGTAAAAGAATGTGTTTTTCAGTAATATTAAGAGAAGATAAATCTTGCGGATTGGTAGTAGTGGCGCCGTAATGGATTTTCGCTTTTAATTGTTGAACATTGAGATTATGTCAGAAATCTTAACAGAATTCAAATCACAATCACTAAAAGTTTACCGACCAGGGTAGTCTATGGCTTAAGACGTACGACTATCATCCCAGAGGTTCGTGATTCGATTTCACCAGCGGCTTTTACGAATGGTCGCAACATGATTCTTCGTTGTTCCACTTGTGCGGCTTGGCTAACACCCTTTATTTTCTTATCTTCCCTTTTACAGCAATTCTTTGCTTTTTCACCGCCCCTGAGAGCACGATTAACGAAGAAGTCATATGGTACCGTTGGATAGAAAAGCTGTGTGAACCCGTGTTGTCATATCTCTCTTTTCTCTCTACAATCTTTTCGACTAGATCATGATGTCCCGTTCAATAGTAGCACCCTTACCACCTTAGTCACCACAATTCACCATATAGGAAAATCCATCGGATACACTGTAGAACGTGCTTTTGTAAAAACTGCTGTCTCAAACGAAATGTGTGGATTGAATGCCTCAAAGATCGTGGGCCAAAAATATCATGCTAGAACCCATTCCTTTGTTTAGGCATAGCAGCAGCAAAGTCCAAAGTCCAAACTATTGTTGGATTTACCATGCAAACACAGACGATCGTTTTGTTCGTTGATGTATTGGTGAACAGAGAAATGTTTGAAGCTTACCATTATCGGCCTTAAAGCAATAAATGAAAGGTTTGTGTGCACAGCAAATTTAAGAACTTAAGCCTCATAAACGTTCACAAACCTACAGAAGAATTCTTCGAAGTAGTAGAACAGGAACTACATCAGCCTCAACTCACAAGCAATATTTGATTGCGATTTTCACAAGGCTATCAGGATTTTTCTAAAATTCGATTGAAATATTACTTTCAATCCCTATTTTTGTTCCGATAGTTGTCGGTCCGAGTGGGACGTCCCTGTAACAGATACGCTGCTGTAATTGGCTCTGGGTCTCGAACTCTATTTACCATTGGTTTCCATTCTTGACGATTTTTGGACACATCTCGAGCCTCGATAACTGATAATCGTTCATTCTTTAGGTCGCCTTCGGTATTACTTAGCCAGGTTTTCTTCGGTGCCGATCGCTGAGTCCTCCAATCTGCTGGACGGTCTCGTCAGAGAAGTTAAAGTGGGAAGCTGTTATTGTTTCGGCAAACATGTCCAGGCCACTGTATTCGACACTATTGTATTTCTTCAAGATCGCATCTTTGTCTAACTGTCTCGTTTCGTAGGCGAACGCGTAGTGAGACACCACGAAGCTGCCTCAAGCATCTTATTTGGAAGACCTCGAGCTTGTGGACGTCTGGCTTAGGCAGTGTCCACGTATCCTATCCATAAAGAAGAATCGGCAAGATCAATGTTCGGTACAGGCGAACTTTCGTTTTGATGATAGTATTTGTTCG
Source organism: Thereva unica (assembly GCA_949987705.1). Taxonomy (NCBI): domain Eukaryota; kingdom Metazoa; phylum Arthropoda; class Insecta; order Diptera; family Therevidae; genus Thereva; species Thereva unica. The sequence goes on from OX465285.1 coordinate 95,639,842, forward strand.
TTTCCATATATACCAGTGGAGCGAGGTGATTTTTGCTGTTGCCTGACCGATGCGGCTATGAACGTCGGCCGTCGATGCCTCTTTCGTTTCCTCAACCAATGATCCCAAATATTTTAACATCGTAACCTGTTCGATTTGGGCTCCATCGAGGTGAACATTGGCTTTCGATCGCTGCCCGAACTGTGGTCTATTCCGCATCGATTTTTAGCCCGTATGACCGGGCAATGCGGAAAAAGTCGTATAAGTTGTCCGTTGCATCAACATTGTTGTCAGCGAAGACGACGCTATCGTCGACGAACATCAAGTCAATTTCGAAGTTATTGTCGTATCGAACTCCGAGTCGTCCATCGAATGCTTCACGCATAATCGCGACGATCACAACGTTGAAGAGAAATGGCGAAGCGTCGTCTCCTTGTCGAACAACTGTTTCAATCCGAAATTCCTCGGATAAGTCGTTTCGAATACGAACGCTGATGGTTAAACCATCCTACGACCTTTGGCGAAGTTCGATGATTTTCAATGGCACGTGTTCGGTTTCCAAGGCTCTCCACAAGCTGTTCCAATCGATGCAATCGATACGACAGTTCGTTTGTCGCAACGAATTCTTTCTTCCATGAAAGTTTTTACCAGCATCACAAATCCATCGAGCAATATTTTCCTTAAATCTATAAAGAACCTTAAAAACGCAAGCAAACAAAACATTTTCCAAATTCCTCTCTAGCACAAAAAAGCAAACAAATTCCCAACGCAATGCACATAAAATAATTGACTTTAAAACGTAATCGTGTCGAAGTGAACGGTGATAAGAGAAACGAGAAATCATAAAATCAAATTTATGACATATCCCTTCAAAAATCCTAGGTCTTATTTTGTAAATAGAGGATAATCCCTATAATTGTCTCACTGCATCAGATCCTCCCGACTTGCACACTGCACTGAGTCCCGGAGGACCGAATTCCACTTTAATTTTTCCATCAAGATAAGACCGATCCGACTCCGGGCTTCGATAATTCCGAAACACTTTGACCGTTGCAAGTTTCATGTTTTTTGTGGTCGTTCATCCTCGAATCCCATATTTCCTGCTGATAATCTAATGGGATCGCTCTCCAGATCGTTCCAGTCGAGACCTTTCTTTGTGATCTCCTTAAATATTTGCTCCTAATGCTAGGATCATCTGGATTGTAATAGTGTGCTGGGTGCTAATGATTATATACAGGTGCAATGGCTGCGCTTATACTATAGTGATGGACGATGGTGTTCTGTTCTAGGGAGCAAGCAATCAACGCATCGAGGACCAAAATTGGCCACAAATTGTCGACAGAATTTATTGCGACCAACCATAGTGACGAGGGCTAGATTAGGGAAATAACACGTTTTGTTGTCCTTTTAGGACCTTTATGTTGACCCGAGTAATCCCATTTGTAGACGATTCTTATCGCCTTGAAGGTGTTTAACTGCGGATTACTGACTTTCACAATGGGGCCTCAGCCTAGAGTGGAGAGATTAGGAATTGGGAGTTAATGAGATCAAATGAGACGATTGATGAGGATTTCTGTGGAATCGAGTTGGGATTTTATTGATTTTTGACAGTTTATTTCAAATCACAAGTAGCCCGACAGAAGTTCTTGTCGGATTTTAATGTTCCTGTGGAGCATAATCCAACGAGAAAGTCTTTTTTATGGAATTTGCGAATCTGAATCCAATCGTGTCCAATTTGCAAGATACTGTTACACCACCTGCAATAATTATGCCTTTTAAGAGCCTCCAACCCAAAAGAACACAGCTTCTCTCCACTTTTTATATCCTCATATTTAACATTTCTCCATAAAATCCCGAAATTACAACAACAACAACAAAAAAAAACATTTTCACGCCTGTCCTCCAACATTGTCGATCGCTCTCCGTGCGTTTGTCCAAAAAATGATCCAAACAAAAGTGGAACTCGAGTAAAGTGTCAAACTTGATTGTGTCCCAGCACACCATACACACACCAAAAAAAATCAGGACTTGTTCCCATGCGATCCATAAATTATTGATCGCCACCATACGAGGCTGACATCAAAGAGGGATTACGTCGCTCTGAAAGGAATTTTATAGCGGCTCTATATTATGCCCATTCGATCGTAAACAATGTCCATTTATGGCTGGAGATTCTTTCCTCCTCTTTTTATCCAAATAATTCATGTCCCCCGAAAATATGGCCCTCAGGATGGCAATTTCGTGTCACTGGAATAAAAAAGTCAAGTGGCGCTTTCAAATTATTTAATATTATGAGGCTCCTAGGGTTCCAGAGGGTATTGGGGACCCCCGTTTAGAGCGGACCCTACATGATGTCTGCGGGTAGACGACACCTAAATAAATTAAAATGTAGTAGGGTCCAGCCGGGGGACTTTTCTCGGGCCTATTGGAAATATATATCAGCGACACAACACAAAGGCCAGACCTGGTTTAGGAGTGCACCTTAAAATTTCCATTTAAATGGAATTGAAAGGAAATTTGAATGGGTTTTGTACAGTTGATTGCGGTGGAGGTGTTAAGAGTGTATTGAAATCGATAATGGCATGTCTTTCCAATATCCCAACTCAACTTTCGCTAACGTAGTTGTATAGATCACCTAGATGAGTGATGGTATAACCTCACGCAACGTCATGCACGAATATGAGTACTTATATGACTCCAACCTACATGGACGAACCGTTAAAATGTTACGTCTCTTATGTTTTGCGCCGTAAGAAGCATACAAAACGTAAGCATACGTAAGCGGGCTTTCAGTAATTTTTTTTAATTATTTTGGTTTGTTATAATCTATAACACAATTTAATAAGCAAACGTAAACAAATTCGTTCAGTTTTCTTACCTTATGTTGCGTCTGTTTTTGGTTCAGCCGATATTCGTTGCATCGAAGAACAGTGAGATGCACAGCTCGGGGATGTACCAGTGCTGAACTAGGCAGCGTTTTCGTTACCAGGTGGTTTATAACTTCCACACACGCATGTAATCGAGCCTTGGATACCGAACAGGTGCCATTGAAAATGATCCAACTTCTCCAAGCGCCGTCGTACGATGGATCAACCAGCAGTGTTCATATTCGAAACGACTTATCCGAGGAATTCCCGATTCAAACATGTGCCCGACAAGGAGACTTCGCTTCGCCACTTCTCTTCAACGTCCAAGCGACTTTGCGTGAAACATTCGACAGACGACGCGGAGTTCGATGCGACGACAAAACTTTGTAACCCACTTGAAGTTCGCTGACGACAGCGTCGTCTTCCCCGATACGAATGCTTCGCGCGGTCTTACGGGTTAAAAATTAATGCGGAAAAGAACAAAGTGCTCACTCAGTGTTCACCTCGATTGAACCCAAATCGAACATTGGTTGAAGAAAATAAAGTGGCATCGACGATCGACGTTCAGAGCCAAATTTTCCGGCAACAGCAACATTCGCCTCGCTCAAGGCATATGGAATGGAACAAATATTACCATTAACGATACCGAAAAAATACTTTCCCTTAGTCCCTCCGCACACGAGTAGAAAGATTTGCAACCCTATTTTCAAACCAGTTTCACAATAATCAACCTTTGTCCACACACAAAAGTAACTGATTTTGGATCAATCGGTGTTCTGTGCGTTTCGTGTGTAGTTTCTAGTCACGAAGATTTCAGTCGTTCAAAGGAAGTGCAACTACGCAAATGAAATCTCCGAACTGCAGGAACAGACGCACCTCACCAGTTGCAAACAAATCAAATCGGTCTCAATTGGTTGAAAAGTTGAGCCTAGGTTGAGTTGAAATTTCCACCACCAAATCGAGTTGATTTCACTTTGAGTTGAAATAGAGTTGAACTGAAATTAAAATATAACCTCAAATTTTCGTGTGAAATTCTCATTCCTGTGCTAGTAAACACACCGAACAGAAAATTAACGCCGAAGGCAGACTTCAAGTATGGTAAACAACCAAAAAAATGTCACTTCAACCCAATTCAAACTCAACCCGCATATATGAGGCCAAATATCAACTCGACCCAGTTAGAAGAGCTGAGTTCGGATGAGTTGACCCAGTTACAACCAGTGGACCCAGGTTGACTTGGTCTAATCCGGTCTGAGCTAGGGTTGAACCTAGTCATAAAAGATGCGTATGCAACTGGAATTGCTAATCAGTCGACTCGTGTTCGGAGGGCCTTAGGCAAGTGCCCATGACCTTAGCCTAGCTCGACTGACAGTCTATATTTGCGAGCTCCTCGTAACCCTAAACCTATCCTATCTCTTGAAGTATACCACTAGACATTGCACCATTACGTCACCAAAGACATGAATGACACTGAGGTACCAAGAGTGATCCCTGAACTTAGAACTGCCACATAAAAACAATAGCTCACCACTATCTGAACTTACTCGTCATAAATAAAAACTAGAAGCTTCTATGGCATGATGCCAGCCTTCCAAAAAAATCCTTTTCTATTAACATTTCCCAACCATACTTGTGCCTCGACGAAATGCTGGCTCACAATCTGACAAAATCCATTACCCAGGACTTAAGCACCGCATGATTAATAGGTTCGTCTCAAAGGAACAAAGCCAGTCTTGTTTCAGCATAAATTAAAATGTTGGCTCCTTTTGTCCAGTCATTAGTTACAGCAACAAATCGATATATCGTGGTATCGCGCTTTATCAGAGACCAGCAGTCCCGATGTGGCCCTAAAACAGAAATTCTGGAAGCCAGGAGGGAGTATGATTGGCGTCTGTGGGATGTAGGTGCCAGGTAATTAATGATTGCAGCCTCCATAACTGGCGTGTAACCACTGTTTATCAAATGCTCGGCTGATTGTTTTTTCAGATCGGACTGATCGATTTTTTAATTTCGTTATGATTTATGATCCCACGGAAGGACAGGTGCTTCGGCGGAGTCAATTCGGTAGATTAACTCTGGGCGAGGTGCTTCTGATTGGTGATTAGGAGCATTGTTGCGATGATGATGGCCTTGTTAACGTTCCTTTTATTATTTATTTATTCAAGCCTTCGCTGTTCATGCCCCGTTGAACTTGTCGACATCCAGAATACCGCAGGCGCAAGACCTAGAACCAGTCCTTTCGCGCGCAGATAAGAATCGCCCAGAACGTGAGCCCACTCCTCAAAAGGTGCATAAAGTGTTCATCGAACGTGTCATAGAAAGTGTTCGACAATTTTGCCTGTCCTTACTATCGGCCACGTAGCGTTGCCGCGTGTGCATTCAAATTGTTAATCTATAAAATTGCACAAGAAACGAAAAAGCAGCAAGGTGTGGCCAAACCAGTATTAGTCAGCGCAAGATTCTTGGTCGCTGTATCAAATGGAGAAGGCACTTCCACCGCACCAGCCTCGCCTCGTCGTCGACGCCGTCGTCGTCGTCGTGGCCAAGGAACTCTTGTGTCTTACGGTTGTGCCGGATGATGAACGCTTTTTTAAGGAAATCTCGCAAATAAACCAAGAAAATGGACAAAATCGACACATTATAATGCTCCATTGAACAAGACGTTAGCATGAGCATTCCGATAAGAGATTCATGTTGTATGCTCAGAAACAGGTCTTCCCCGGGACGTGGCTGGGGCGACGAGTCGAGGCTCGAGCCTCCTCGCCCGATGGACCCAAATCGGAAAGTGTTGCCCTTTGAGGATGGGGCATGGATGCTGCGGAATGTTATCGGACGTTAAGTGTATTATATTGAGTGTAAAATTATATGTGATCGCACACGTCGCCCAAACATCGCATTGTGTAATCTCTCGGCTAGAGCCAAGGCTCGGCCCGGCAAGATTGATGCATTGGCATCGGGCATTCGGAACTGGTAAATGCTGGTACCTATATGTTAGTGCGCGCTCCGATCCCTCCTCTAGCTTGGGCGCTTTGGCTATGCTATATGTCTTCTTGTTAGAGAGGGGATCGCCAGAACTAGAATATACGTTAATAATCCATTCATTCTGCGATGGGATGCGTGGGCTGGATTACATGATCACGATGTTGAAGATGATCGTCCCATTGTCTTTGGGGTCGCAATGAATATTTTTCTTGAATGAAAGTGGTCATGGCGTGTTGTAGGTATACGCTGCAGGTCGATGGAAATGATGAAGGATTTCCTTTCATTTTGAATCCTTTTGTTTTATTTTAATTGCCGGTTTCGCCTCGGGCTCTTATTTATATCCTTGAGAAGTACTTAAGACGAATAATTCGTAGCTTGAAATTTATTGCTCCAATTGCGGTCATGTGTCTTGAAGACAATTGACGGACTTTATTTCATGGGTTGTTGTAAGGAAATGTTGTACAAGAGGGCTTACATTATATTAGGTGATTCCGAAAAATATTTATAAAAAATAAAAACCAGCTTCCAAGCTCATTGTATTTGACAGTATATGGTCTATGGTTCTTAAGTCACGTGGTTCTTAAGTACGTGTTTCTCCCACGTACATATATCCACACTCCTAGAAACTAACTCATATTCAGCCCATGTGCGAAAAATTGTGATTCTAATAACTCCGGCCAATCTCTAGCCATTCTACCAATCAATAACAATTCTTCTATTTTTAAAAAAAAGCTTATGGAATATTTAGAGAACATCCAGACGATCTAACCCTCTTTTTATTAAGAAAATCGGTATCCCTTTCTTCCTCGGGGGCCCGCAGACCCTACTAGCCTCTACACGGGAGTAGCCAGCTTCCAGATATCACATAAAACGTTTCCGGGCTGCACCACCCCGTCTTCTGAAAGCGGTCGTTTTTTCGAGTCGCCTCTCCGATAAGGTGCCCTTACGTCCGCAGGAGATCTAAGGAGATCTCCCAATGAAGGAGTGATCTCAACGTACTCCATCCCTGGGTTTACGGGCTCAGACTGCCCTCCCTGAAGAAGAATTCCGAAAAAAGTGGGACCACATTCGACACCTTGAAGCATGGATCCAAAAATATCTAACTGGCCTTGTAGGTCGTTCTTTTGGGAGCTAAGGGAGCCTCAGAAATGTTTGGAGCGTTTAGAAGTGCTCTATCTTCAAAAGGTTTTTAAGGTAATTTTACATATATTGATACCACGAGCTCGGCGAGAAAGGACGGTCGCCCATGGCAGAGCTCCGTATCATCAATTGAAGGCTAATTCAAACCCAAGTTCGCCTGCTATCCGCAGTCCATCGTTAGTAGTACATTCATGCAATACCATTCATAACCTCAGCACGATTGTTTACACATTAGGATTGCGGTCTACTCCATGGATCTCGAGCAGGATGTGGCCTAAGGCCATGTAAGATCGGTCTTGGAGTCAGTGCTCCCTGCTTGTGCTGTGTTCGAGTTATACTATTCAGTACATAGACTTGCCTAGCTACAAACAACGCCCTCAAAAAGTGCCATCAAAATTTTATTTTTTGCTCGAAATTGTTTTTCGCATTCATTTTGGCACCCCTTACCTCCTGGTGCCTAGAGCGACCGCTCCACTCGCTCTCCCCCAGGGATCAATTGTGCCTCTCAATTTACTCCAACTCTAATTCAACTCCAGCTCACAGCTTCACTAATGACGGTACTTTGCGTTACTGTTATGCTTTCAATAACGTAAGCCAAGTCAATCTGCAGGCCTAGTGTTCATTATCAACAACTCATGTTCAATGCATTCAACATTCGCCGACGACAGTACTCTGCGTTACTCTTACGCCAACGCTAGACAAGCAAGTGCCAGACCTTGTCTCTTAGACCGCGAACTCATGTCCAGCTCTCTTAACGCGGACATCGAGCTCATTCTTGACTGGGGCCGCAAGAATCGGGTCGAATTTAACGCATCAAAAACAAAGTACTGCCTTATCTCCACCAAAACCTGTACCAACTTTCCCTCTATTTTAGTGGACAAGGATAACCTAACACCTGACCCATCTCTTAACATCCTGGGAATGACTCTATCCAATGATATGCAATGGAATGGTCACATATTCCAAATCGCCAAACAAGCGTATCAATGCCTCGAATTCCTTAAAAGATGCAAGTTCCTCCTTCAGCCAGCTGCTCTAGCCACAAGCTACAAGCCCTACATTCGACCCCACCTTGAATACAACTCGTTTATCTGGGCGGGCGCTCCTAAAACCACCTTGGCTTGGCTGGACACGGTGCAAAATCGCGCCATCAAACTCATTGGTGATAGCACTGTAGCTGCATGTAGCTGCACTCAGCAAGTTTTATCGCTACTATTACAGCGAATGCTCCACTGAAATAAAGAACCTCCTGCCTACACGGCAACTTTTTTCCCGCAACACAAGACTAGCCAACTCGGCTCACCCCTTCACCCTGCAGCCCTCCCCTTCACGCGCATTACGGTTTAGCTGTTCATTTATAAATAGAACAACTCGACTGTGGAATTCTCTTCCGCAGTCGGTGTTTCCGAGCTCATATAACATCTCTGAGTTCAAACGCAAGGTTCATCGACACTTACTCATGCACCCTCCAGACCCCTAACCTATCCTTTCTATTCTATCCTTCAGATCAAGCTTACTACTATACATATACATTGCACCATGACTCGAACGACATGACGGACTAGTAGTACAAAGGGTGACTCCTAAGCTTCATCGTATCACACAAAAAAAACAGGGTCTTTCGGGCTCATTCTTGATAGAGTACGCAACAATCGCGTAACCTCTTCAAAGTTATTTACCGAATCCTCTGTAAAAAAAACTTGCACTAACCTCCCTTCTGTTCAAGCGGACGATCTGGATCTAGCAGTTGATGCATCTCTTCAGATCCTAAGCATAAGACCGAAATAAGATTTACGATAGGATGACGATATATACCAAACAGCCTAATGACTGATTTCCTAAAGGATTCAAGCCCATCCTTCAACCAGCAGTAGGGACCACAATGTACAAGTCTTTCTTTCCGTCCTGCTTTCAACACTACCAAGATCCGCCTAACCAAGCTTATCTTTCTACACTCTTCAAACTAAGCTTAGATACTACTAGACATTGTAGCATGACCTGACTGGCGCACTGCTAGCACAAAGGGTGATTCTTAAGTTCGTTTTATCGCACAAAAAATCGCGCCTAATAAGTCTAATAAAACCCCGAAGTAATTACACGTTGCTGCAGCAATCCCTCAGCGAAACCCTCTTAAGAGCCCCCAAAAAAATAATTCAAAAACCGCATTTCCACCACTCACGGCGATCGTAAATCGATAATTGATGTTTACCTTGTCCGTAGCCGAAAACGCCGGTGTGAATTGAAGATGATATTTACTTAGCAACTCTGCACCTATTTGCGATCTTTACAACGTCAAAGTGGAAATGGCGAGCAACTAATTTCGGCGGTGCCAACTGCGAGAACAAAGGTGCGGTGCCGCCACACTCGCATTGGCCCACTTGAGCACGTGCACGGAAACGTATCTGACGTCAAACACCCGAAATTGGCGATCGCCGATCGCTCGACAGGAAGGGGCACTCTGGTGTGTACCTTTGCGCGTTGCACCTATTGATTTTGGCCAATCTATGACCCATCATTGTTCGCTATCGGCCGGCGGCTCCTTTTCGGATATTTTTATTTGAATGGCAGCCTTTAAAAGTGCCGAAATTGAGGTTTCTTGTAGGGGCGGAGCCTCGCAGCGCTATTATCTGGGGCTGCTTTAAGCGCAATCGCGGAAACCTTTACGAATGGTTTTTCCACCTTCTATTTGCTGTCTGATAACGTTTACACAGCCAGAATATTTACCGCACGGTTACTGCTTAATGATCAATTTCCTATTGAAGTTTGTTTGCCGTTTGGCCCCAGGCGCGATAACAGGCTTTCGCCCAAAAACTTGACTAATGGCCGAGGAAATGCGGAAATTAGTGTTTTATTGTTAAAATTACACCCCAAAGCTGCGAGATAAATGCGTTATCGTCTAAGGTTACCTCAAGAAGGTGCGAACTGATAAATCGTCATAATTAACAAAAAAAAACTCCTATTCTCGTCGAGAGACGGTTCCGAGAACAAGCAGCGGACAGCCGAAGAAAAATGCGCGTTGTCAGAGTGTATGCGGGAATGTCACGGGACGTTAATTTCAACGAATTAACACTGGACTGCGACTATCAGATCGTCACTTTGTCAAACGCAGCGGGATATGGAGCGCAACTGGACTCTAAGTACGCGGCGTCCAGGCCATGGCCGTGGGTCCACGGAAACGGCCGCTCAACATATTGGACAAGAAGTAGATATGTATGACCACTCATCCGTTGTCCGCACGTCCAGCTCCTACATCATCTCAGCACGAAGACACTGGCCCCGGATTAGGTTTCGCCGCCAATTACTCAGGGGGCGAAGCTCCTGCCTTGAGCCGGGGACTCTCTCTCTCTATACATACATATATATCTGCGCTGTGGACTTACGCCTATGAGATTTGGCTCGACCACGATCGACGCGAAATAAATCTTTTTAATAATTTCCAAGCATGGACCACTTTCCTTCGTCAATGATGCGTTTGCGGTTGGACGCAGGGAGTTGGCGGCAGTGATTTAAAGCGAGATGGATGGACGCCTGCCATTTGACCCATGTCAGCTGCGGTCATTAACTGGTCATTTTCGGGTCTGGAGCAGGTGAAATGCACGAAATGTTGCCGATCTGAGCATTGTTGTCTGGAGGTTGGCAAAAGCGTGGCGCTCATAATCAGCTTTTGAGGTCATACCTTTGGTAATTTATTGGATCTTGTCCTGGTTTTCAGTTGAAAATCAACCACTTTCAATTTCGAGCTGCGGTTGCTTGTTCTAAATTTTAATAGAGGTTAATATGACTGTGCGGTTGGAGAAGTATGTCTGGATTTGTAGGCTCTTTTTATTTGAAAAAAAAACTAAGCTTAGGGATCGCCCTTTGTACTAATAGTTCGTCATCGTTCGGCTTATGAAACAATGTCTAGTAGGAAGCTTAGCTTGAAAGACGGGAGAGTTTAGAAAATTTCAAGTCTTGGGAGTACTAGAGCATGGGTCCTTAACCATCACCGATAATTTGTCCCAAACCTTATCTACCCACGTTTGAGAGGATTTCCAAATAGCCAACCGTGATGAACGATTCGTTTTCAATGCGAGGCCGAATGTAGGAGTTGTAGTTGCTTGTTCAGTAATTTGGAATTGGTCCAGCACAGAAGTATCGGCTTCCCAATCAAGAACAGTGCCCCAGGCAACCGGCGACAATGTTGTCGAAGAACTAACTGCCAGTTTGTCAGTATGACCGTGCAGCCTAGCACGTCATCAGGCCCGATGGTTGTCAGCTGTCTATCTACTTGAGGGCGAGTGACTCTCTTAGACGATACCTAGTTGGATATCCGTTTGCGCATCGGGAGCTCTTTCGACAACTTCGAAGAATCAAGACACCAGTCCCTGCTTATCAGATCTGTTGAATGGCTGTTATGTCTGCATTATACTTAGAGAGGGTATTGACTGGCAATTTTCCGCAATAGTGTATAGGTATCCTGTCTTCACCATTGACTATCGCTTGGAAAATCCACTGATGGCTGACTACCTTTTTGGGACATCCTGGTTTTTTAAGCCCAGAGGAATAAAAAGGCTACCATTTTTTAGGGCTAATCATTGCAGATATTATAGACAGTTAAGCTTGACATATCGTTGAAACACCAGTTCACAGCCATCGTAGGACAATCTGGTCTCGGATCATTTGAACATAATTACAGATCTTATTTGTGATCCTGAACACTATATCTGAAAAATCAAACAATTTAAAAAAGGCCCAGGGAATTACCTAAACAATCATCCATCTGTCAATAGCCAGTAAACGGAATCTGCGTTTCCATTCCTTTAGTCTATGATTACATAATAATTAGATTCCGGTCATTCCGACATGCCAAGCCGTGTGCCTTTCTCAGTTTGATGGCTTAGTGCCTAGTTCCCGAAAGGAAATCACGGATATTACACGCGACTTTCGGGATTTTAAAGAGGGACCGACTGAATTCCTGAAAAGAATTAAGAAATTCCTCTCGTTCCACAGCCTTTGGCACCATGTGCATACCTGTACCTGGGCGCGCTGAAGACTCCATCTGTTTTGTTGTGTGTTTCTTTTTTTTCTCCGTTGTTCTCCGTTGTTCTGTCATGTTTGGTACTGGCTTGGCCAAATTGTTCCCAATAAGTTCCTTCATCCGAGGCAGAGATCAGTCCATTCAAAAGCTGATCTGCTCCGAAGAAAAGAAACTCGTCACACCATTTCGTTCCTCGTGTGCTCCTTAATAGGGCGTCGCACAATGAGTCTGGGCAATTTGTGTAGATCATTCCGATCTTGTCTCGTCTCAGACTGTCTTCACCATTGTAGAACATCCATCATCGCCGGCGAAGATCACGCTATTGCTGTATATACAGTTGGGATCGCATCCGCCTTATCCATCTGAACATCTCAACTCCGCCAAGATCACTTTGTGCCGTGCCCAGGCTGTAATGTGCGTATCACCAACTATCGACGAACAATGGCCCACGATGGGTCCGCGCTTAGTCTTAAGGCCTCTTAGGCCCTCCTTGGGTTGTTTCTTCCCGAAAGAATTTTTTTCGCCGTGTTTTGTACTAACAGCCGCGCTCCGGTGGTTCTCGCACAGCGCTCTTTGATTGATAGGACGAATTATTTATTGACTGTCCGATTGATTGTTTGGAGGTTTTTTCCCCGGTCGCTCAGTTTTCACGGTGGATTTTTGCCAAATTAAAAGAGGCACACAGCCACAGCCTAGAGGTCTGAAGGTGCAAGAAAAAGTCTAACCTTGACAGGTTCTTAATTGAAAAAATTAATTTATCATCCTTTGATTGCTTAATTTTTTCCAGACGCGGCCAGCCGCACGCTTGACGGCAATGATGGACTGCGTGCGGTTTTCTTTCTGGGTTTTCAGTGCAGATTGTTAAAGGGTTGAATAAATTATGCTGCATTATTGGGGTCAAGTACGGGTCAGATGGCTTTTGGTAAAAAGCAGATTTATGAGCTCGTGCTTGCTTCGACTAAACGCTAATAAATTACTTAAGGTTGCATTTTCTTTTTGACCTTTTAAAGACACATTTTTAGTCATGCTCGAACATGACAGTTGACCTCGTGGGTGTTTCGCGTGTTCAAATGCGTGATTCTGTTCCGCAAAATATTTGTTAAGTTACTAATAAGATCACATTAAAAAAACACATTCAACCACTTCTGATTTCCGTTCGTTTCCGCTGTAATTGCGTCAGACAACAGCAAAATTAAGGTGTCAATCACTCACCGAAACAGTTTCCCACGACTTATAAGGAGCATTTCTTTAGTGTAACACTTGGGAAATTTTTCCAATTTATCCAAATTACTCCGCGAGCGTTCTTTAGACTTTTTGCCCCGATCGAAAAAGAGGTGGTCAGTGGAGGACTGCTCTGGGGTCATGGGAAGTGAAATTGACTTGGGAATCGGCAACGTTCAAATCAAATTGAGGACTATAAAATCAGAGGCTGAGTTCGAGGCACGTCAAGGAACGATTTCGATTATTCAATTCCTTTCAAATTGCCGGACCTGCACAAGACGGCGGCGCTGGTGAACTGATTAGGTTGAAGGGGGCTCTTTGTTCGATCTGTCGATTTTCCACACTTTTTTTTTAGGCTTGGTTTAACGCAAATTTGCTAATTCTATTGTTATGTCTATCATTCCCAAAGGAGTTAATTCGAATTTACTATAAATAGAAAGATTAACTTTTTTTAAACGAATAGGCTGCAAGTGGGAAGACCACTGATCTGTTGCCAAGTTTTGTATATATAAAAGTTGAAACAGTTTCTTAATAAATCTGATTCTTTCCTGGATTTTTAAAGTAAACTAAACTAATCAACTTGCTTGAAAAATATGAAAGCAATTAGAAGTGATCGTGATAGGAATTTGTAGATCAGATTTCGTAGTATATTTATGAAAACTATCTCGACTAGTACAAACGTCTTAGACAACATAGATATACTGATCAGTGGCGTTGCCATGTCCTTTACCCAATCTTCTAGCGTAACTTAAACCCTCGCTTACGGCTTCCTCTCATTTCTCTACCAATACTGTCTGTGAGAAACTTATTTTCTGAGTACACTTCTTCTTCTTCTTTATCGGCTCTACAACCGGGATCCGGTCCTGGTCTCGCGCAACTGTTCTCTCCACCGGTCCCGATTCTGAGCCGATGTCATCCAGTTTGGCATCCCTAAACTCTGAGCGTCCTGGTCCACGCCATCCTTCCAGCGAAGATTGGGCCTCCCTCGTTGTCGCTGTCCCTCTGAGTACACTGCTGTATGTTAAGTCCCTGCGTTTGCAATTATTTCATTCATTTCACACAGTAGAGTTAAACGAAAATAATTCGATCCCCACTAACAAAGTTCCTGCTTTCATTCGTGCATCAAATTTCCATCTGTTTCTGTTAGAGCCCACACCATAAAAGAAGGGAATATCAAAATCAGTGTTTCCATGCGCTGTGATAGCCTTAAATACCCACAAACGATCAGTGACTTTGATCGCTTGTGGGTACTTGAGGCTATCATAGCGCATGGGAACACTGATTTTGAAAAGTGTTCTATTCTTTTTTGGCACTCTCTCTTTTCAAGATCTCTCTTCTCTAGCGTTGTCTAAATGTTGTTGTAATGGTATTAAGCCATCTTTTCTGCATAGCCTCTTGCGCGCCAACGTGTTGTCTGAGCGCTCTTCAAGCTCATGCCTGTACCAGCAATCAGTACTTGAGTACCTTAAAAGGTGACGGTTCGAGTTTATCCCCCTAGGAACCTACTCTACAAACGCCCTGTATGAAGAAATAGACAGAGTACAACTCTATAAGGCCATGAGATAACTCGGCATTACTAACAAACTGACACAATTATTTATGTACGTTGAGCATACCTTATGTCACAAACCAAGTAAAGATTTCTGGTTAATTACTAGACCAATCAACCTAGACCTATAATTGACTCCGACAAGAGGACAGTCTGGCATGCCCTCTTCATCCTAATCCTAATGATCCTCGAATAAAGGAATTTAACATTCGGACATGACAACAATTTGCCGCATTTCCATCCAAATACTGACCTAAACTTGAAAACGACGTCGACATCATTGGAAAATCATCAATAATTGTACAAGATGCGTTCACCAATCAATCAATATGCTCCAATAAATATAATAGCATTCAATATAAGTTCATCAACATTCAAATCAAAATATCCAAATCGATGTATATTGACCATTCAATCCATTGCAATCGAATCAATGACAATTCCAACCTATGTTAACTCACTAATAAGACATGTGAGGAAGAAAAACCCATCCTGGTACCATGGCGTTTTTTTTTCTTTTTTTTTTCTTTCTTTACTGATGAACATAATTCCTTCAACTTAACTTTGCTTCCCATAAATGAATATGGTTGGTGGCAATCTCTACCTACAGATTTTCTATTAGTCCGCAATACGGCCAGTCTTCTTTCTGCTCACAGATTAATCTTCAATATGACCAGTCTGGTGATGAAAATGGTTTAGATGGGAGAATTAGTTTTCCGACCCTATATATATATATATATATATATATATATATATATATATATATATATATATATATATATATATATATATATATATATATATATATATATATATATATATATATAGATTTTCGAGGGATATCGAATCAGACCACTATTTGCGGGTCCCTTTTCGTCCCTCTGCCTAGAGTCATCTTATTGGGGTTGCAGTGGGTTGTCCCATTGCTCCCTTACTTCGATTCCCCTAGTTATCGCAAGCAGCTGATTGAAGGGAGTCTGCCTCATGTCCTCCATCCAGACCCCGACCCTAACTCCCGATTCCCGAGGGGGTTTTCTCTGACCCCTCCGAAAGTAATGGCTTTACTTGAGGCGCTTTTTAGCACCTTCATACAAAAGGTGGAATTGGTATGTAGCCACCCCTAAAAATTTATTTTCGTTTAATTAGTTTGTTTTATAAATCGATTTATGCGTTCATCCCGAAATTCTAGCAAAAACTGCTATCTGCAAAATTTGTTCATAAAAGTCAATCCCTTTTCAAAGTGGCTATTAGAGGTATTCGAAAACGGAACTATGGCCACCGTTACATAGTTTAGGAAGCTAATCAGTGCCCCGAACTCTCCTTTAAAGATGTCTACATATTAAGTTTGGCAAAACGTACCTTCCCAATATGGGTTGCCACGGCCGGCTTGGGTTAAAGCCGCGAATTTGGACAGGAAGTGAACGAGGGTTTCTAGTTCGTTTGTCTCCGCTACTGGATTGACCGTGTGAACCCTTATGAGCCAATGTATTCACTCACTAGAATTTAGTAATTGCAGGAGGCACCAGTATGGAACCAGAGAAAGGAGCACTGTTGCTTAAACCCACAGTCAATACTGTAGATCCAGTCTGATTGTTTAAGATGGCGGCCTTACCAATAATCGCATTTACTTAATTCGAAAAGGAAGTCCTAGTGAGTTATAGGCCTAGGACCTACTATTTTGGAGTTTACAACAACGTGATCTACGGGAGCTATCCCAACCTAGATGACGCATAGAAAGCCTCATTTCAATGAACCGGACCTGTAGCTCGTATTAGTCAAGAGAAGCCTTCTCCCAATTTTTTTTTCGGTAGGACTTGGTGGTTGATCAACTCAAAGGATGGCGTAGATTAAGACAATAGGGCTTTGCGATGCTAAGCTGGAAGTCATCTGCTTGGAATCCGGATCTTGGAAGTTAAAAATTAATAATTCGACTGGCAAAATGTCTGATTGCTTTAGTTGAAAGCATAATATCGATCGTACCGATCTTGCAAAAAGGGCAAAGATCTTCCCAGACAATCTTCAATGAAAAAAACGAATGGTAGGTAATGCAGTTTTTCTAAGTCTTGACGTTATTGGATTTTTTTCAACAACTCTGTAACAGCCCGGTCCATTATGACGAATTGTCGACATTTGTCACAAAATTTGAACATTGCTTATTCGCAAATTGAATGTGAACTCTGGAATATGGAAGAAAAAAATTCCTCTTGAACCTGACATGAATTTTTAACTAGGTGAGTTCGCTAATTCCATTCGAGCCTTAATGCCAAAACTCTTCTTCAATATGCGAGAAACCTTTGAAACCAGTTAACCAAATATCATTTCCTTAATTTTTGTATATAAACGAGCTTGTTAAATGGAAATCATATGTTAAAATACCACAAACTGGTAGAGAGCCGAGAGTTTATTTCCCTTATTCTTTTCGCTGTTAATAAATTCAATAAAAAGCAAAACGTTTTTATTAAATAAAAATGCCTTAAGAAATTCTTAAAGTTTCAAAATATCTCCGCCGAGCACTTAACTTATTTTTAACAAAAAAAAAATTTCCATCCAAGCCATGCAGATATATCCGAGCGCGCCCTATCGAAGTTATATCGACTTTATCGAATGATATAAAACCCAAGATGAATTGCTGTAGTTAGTCAGACCGTGCGCCCGGGGCAGATCTAGCAAAGAGGCCCATGCAAGTAAGCGAATAGTCTTGTTCTGGGCTATCACTATGCGCGAGTGTAACCAATTAAAATCCGTGAAGTATGTTCAATGCCTAAATAACAAGGTTACGATCATTTCCCTCTCGAAATCAAGAGGAAGTTATAAACCAAACCACTTAACGATTGTCCGTAACGATCTGCGTTTAACGTCCCCAGCATTTGGCTGCGATCGGTAATGTGTGCACTATTGGCTACGATCGAGAAACTTAAGGCCATGTTACCGAACGGCCAAAACCAACACCTGGGCAAGTGACAAGGTATAGGTATACCATCGTATGCTCTACAGTCTTGAAAACCTGAAAGTTAAGGTTTTCTTTACGAGCATATAGCGACAGAGGCCCGTGGTCTGTTCGAGTCGAGGCCCGTTGCAGAGGAACGGGTTAAGCCACAGGTCGAGTTAATGCCTTATGAATCCCTCACAGCAGGTCTTATTCAACATTTTGTACGCCCTCGCATTTTATGCTGTTTTTATAAACAAACACGATCATACCCGAGCGTATGGCAGATATTGACTAAAAAGTCTGTAAATACCGATGCTTACCTGTGGATCACATATAAAAAACTGTGAGCGGTGACAGGAAGAACAGGCGATGGCTAAAGGGGGCGGGGGGGAGAAGAAGGGTATAAAGTATAACTATAAGATGCGCGCGCATTTTGATTTCCGTTTCGAGTACGGAAAAAAGAGTTTGGTCCACCAAGTTCAGAGTTTTGAAAAAATGGTCCCGGATTATGTCGTACTTGGGGCATAGATTCTAGACCGAAGATATGTATGGTCAGCATAATGTTTGTGACAGTTTAGATTTATTTATTTATCTCGAGTGTTTCTCCCTGTCTCATGGGTTTGTTTTATATGCCTTGGACAACAGAGCGCATGCTGGATACTCGTGGTGGATGTTCTGGACTTTAACTTTTAATGTTGATGGTTTTATTGAATTGAGCGAGAGAGAGGTGGAAAAAAGTCACCCTTTTAATGCTTGTAATTTTTTTTAATAATGGTGACACAAGAGAGATATCGAGTTGCATTTGGCTATAAATAAAATAACTGTTGTTTTAGATGTAATTAGTGGTTTATTAGGAGCTATGTTTAATCGGTCAAGTTTCACTAACCTTCACTAAAATCTATTGGGTGTAAAGGGAAAGTTTAGTCGCTTTTTTATGGCTAATAAAATTCCTTTTTTTTCCTTTTTATTTAAAATTAAATCAAAAATATAATGTCCTTCATTAGTTAAAACAGTTCACCAGTCTTCTGGAAGCATATCCAATCCCCTGAAGAAGAAGCCCTCGCGTTTGGCCCGATTAAAATCAATTTAGTTATCTATTTTTTTTAAAGCATGGGTAGCGGGATTACACACTCCCGAGCCAGACACACATAGGTATGCACAGCCCTGTTACAAATAGGTATGAACTCGTAATCAAATTTTCCAATCGCGAGTACCGTTTTTCCAAGCGGTCCCCAACTAAGTACAAACCAAGTCCAATGCTGCTTGACTTACGCAAGCGAACGAGAACGGGTCTATTGAGTATATTAATTGCACCCTTTATGGTCACCAAAGTAATTGCCTGTTTTTTTCATCCTATACAATAGCGGACTGCATTTGGATAAGTAGAATTTTTACACAAGCGTATCGTGTCCCATATGGGTTCCACACAGGCCTTTTGACGTGAGCGTGCCTGTTTAATCTATAAAGTGCGAGTGTTTTTTTTATTAGGGGTAGGTGAGACAGTCTGCCACTACTACGTGGTCACTCTAAAAATGTCCGTATTAATTTCTATCAAGGAAGTTTTTCAGCGGTCTGAATGGCTGGTAGTCCGACTTCTGTGCAATTTCTTTGCCATATACAGTCTAGCGTTGTCGTAATGAAACAGAATACCTTTTCTGGTGGCTAAAGATGGACGTTTACATTGAATTTTTCTCCTAAGTTTATGTAACTTAACAAAATTTCATCTCCAATCAGCAAGCAGTCCAAGAACGGTTTAGTCTTGTGACGACCAAGACTGAATGAACTTGTGAAAACTCGGTGTGGCACACAAAACCAAGCCTTTAAGTGTGGTCCAAAGCATTTGTTCGATAAATTCCAAGCTTGAAGACAACATCTCCCCGAATTGATGTGGAGTTTGTCCTTATCCCTCTCACTTCGTTATCGGCATCCGATGGTCTTCCTGATCTGGGTTCATCTTTCAGAGAAAAGTCAGCGGGACGAAATTTTGTAAACAATCTCTGGCATGTCCGAACTGTTACTACGGCTCCTCCAAGTACTCCACACAAGTTTTTTGCTTCCTCCTCCGGGGCATTACTTTTTTGGAACCCGTACTCAACCCACAACCTTGGTAGAGTAGGTTTTGAAGCGATTGGCTGCCATACCAGAGGCCTGTGGTTAGAATCCACTCTTTGTTATGGTTCTTTCCTTTTCTCCGACCTAAATAATTTTCCTTTTCTCTTGTCTTCCCTCTTTACAAAAAGTTTCCCTACCTCTCTCTTCTGTCATTTGACATCTAAGCATAATAAGCTAGGAAACCATCTCCTGTACGGACATTGCCTCTTAGCGCTAGTCTCAGCATACGGTTCTAATAGTATATAAAACTAAATAATGTTCAAAACAGTGTCCATACCGTATGCCTCAAACCGGTTTGCGTACAGTCAGAATTTTTACTAAGGGCAAACATAAGGCCGTGCCTATCCAACGTTCATAGCGAGCACAGCAAGCAGGTGGCCAAAATAAAAGGTCGCGACGAAAGTGCGACGATCGCCGAGAAAGATCAATCCACGCATACCCGTAACGCCACAGCATCGATGATTTCCGAGTTAGTTCCTTCCGTGATGAATTTTCCACTGACACTCACACAACACCACCTTATTCCGTATCAGTGCTCAAAGTTCAATGGCACCTGATAGTTTAGTTCTGAAATTTGGACGGTAATCTCAAGTGCTTCATGGACAGCTTCACGTCCGTTTCTAAATTAAAAATATCGGTGGCGACGTAGTTTTTATATTTTTAACGGATGCCTGACGTCGTCGGTGCCCACTGGGACGAACCGGATGCCTGGGAATATGTCGCGCCTTACATTCAGGTTGTTATTTAGTGATGATCAAAAACTGGTGCTACTCTTGCACTCTTAGTCCTGTTCTTGCGCAAGACCAAGGCCACCTGCAAGACCAAGCCTTACATAGGCACCGCTTAAATTAGTTTTTAAGTAAAAAGCCTCA
Source organism: Thereva unica (assembly GCA_949987705.1). Lineage (NCBI taxonomy): Eukaryota > Metazoa > Arthropoda > Insecta > Diptera > Therevidae > Thereva > Thereva unica. The sequence continues at coordinate 95,660,510 of OX465285.1, forward strand.
AGGAAAGCCCCTCTGAACTCTCGACAAACTATTTTTTTTTTTTTTTCTTAAATAGAGTGAAATGTCGAACAGCAGCGGAGGTCAAGCAGCATAGCACGTGATTAGTACCAAGTTGGAGGACCGTCTAAAAAAACAATACTCGCGTTTCCAAATATAAAACTTTAGACGCCGCCCTGCAGTTATTACTATTAAATTCTTATTATTATTAACTTTTCAAATTCTTCAGCTTCTTTTTTTTCGCTCGGGATCGAGTAGTGATCAATTTTTCTCACGGTAACAAGAGACAGTCAGACAGTACGATTGAAGCGAATCATTTATTCAACATATGTTTCATACAAAGACTTATCTCTTTCAATTTAATAATCGATAAAAAGTGCAGTTAGTATTAGATGATTTAGAAAGGTTTAAGCGAAAAGAATTATAGGATTGAAAATTGGAGTTAGAAGCTAAGATTTGAAAAGCATCGGCTTAGGATTGACTAACATTCAGTTTCAACTATAGTTGAACGTTCCATTTCAATGTCAAACTTAAAAGTACCTCTCTTATATTTTAAGCATCGTTCCAACTACCCAAGAACCCATCATTCTACAACCCTACCAACTAAATCCCATCATAACTAAAGAACCCAACTAGCTCTTAACATACAGCTGAAAACGGTAATTTCAATTGATATTCAAATAATTACAAACTCACAAATTACTTTTCCCATAATTCACAATACACGATCTATCCTTCGATAACGAACAATCAACCCATCAGAGATACTCGAGCGCATAGATATAAAACCGTGATTGTCTCTCCTGGCATACACCACCAACAACAGATCACCAGAAACATAGGAAATACTATGGCGCAGCGTTAAAAAAGTTTTTTGTGAATAAAAAGCAAAGGTTCAACTTCTATAACAGATTTATTGCCACTTAGTTGACAGCATGATCGTTACCATGATCGGCTTCAGGTTAGTTTTGTGTTGTTGGCTCAGAGCTCCACCAATCCGTTCAGATTTTTATTTTATTTTTTATTTTTTATTTTTATTCTTATTTTTATTTTGTTATTTTATTTATATATCTCCTCGACATTTCAACTTCTTTTTCGACATCAGCACAAGTCGTCTCCTCGACAAACGTTGGCAACGTGTGTGCAACTATTGCGCGATATTCGTTCCTTTCTACCTTTAATGTTTAATCGAGTAATTTATTGCATCAATATGGCGACATTATCGTTTCCGATGAAATCAATTTTGATTGACAAAATTGTAAATTATGGTTACTTAAGATATATGGCTTTTGGATTCTGGATGATCTTTTCCGGATTTTTAGTTCTTTTTCATTTCTTCGTTTTTTTCCGCGTTCTTCTAAAATAGCAACGATCTACCAGCGCCTGTTTAAACTCACCAACTCTACTTAAATTCTCCACTTAATCGTTATATGTTGATGGAAGCCCATAAATGTACTATGTTCATTCTGTTTACCCCTTCTTAAATGATATTTAATGGCAAATTACTTAATGAAAGGGATTTGGTAGCGGAAAATTGGCCTCAAAGAATCCGCGTCTCTTCTTGATATAGTATGCAATCATTAACGCTCTAAGCGAAGTATGATGGAGGGTCTTTGGAGGGACCTTTAAAGTCTCTGTGATTTAAGTAAGTATCAATTTGTTATTTTCAAATTAAAACCGATTTTGGTTTTTATTCAAACAAATTTTCAAGAGAGCCACACTAATTGGTGTCTTGGCTGATTAATGTCCCCGTGGCATGAAACTTGATCGTTATAAGCAGAAAAATTGTTCGTGATTGAAGTCTGTTAATCATATTTGATCAAGTTGAAAATTTCGTATTACATGGGAAAAGAATTTTGGAAGGAATGCGTAAATTGGGGCAGTGGTTTCGTTTAGATATTTCCTTTTTGCAATATGCACATGCGTTTCCTACTGAGGCTTGAGTTTCAAAGAATGCAACTTCAGAATTGAGATGGATTACACTATACTCTTCCTGACTGTCTCAAATATTAAACACAATTTTTAATAGGCACCTTAATGGTTCAAACTTTGTCAAACTTTCTGGACGAGATGTTTTTATTTCGAGAAGGCTCTGTAACACAAATTCTTGTTCTTATATAGAAACATAACGTTTTTACGTGTCAGAAAGTGGTTCGATTCAAACAGAAAAAAAATTGATTGAGAGATTCCCTTTCCATTCCGGAAGTTCAATCAAGGTACCATGCTCCATATCTGCGGTGTCCCACAGGGCTCAATTCTATAACCTCATCTATTTTGAGTCTTTATAAAGGCCAAACCAACCCACCCACTTCTCAGCTTTGCCAAACCTCCTCCTCCGTTTCAGTTCCAGATGAGAATAGATGGCTGACCTATATCTTAACATCCTATACGTGACCGAAAGGCAGGCCCACCTTATAACCTTACGAAGCCTCGGGATAATTTGTGATTTGGGCCTATTAAAGATATTGAAATTCCAATAAGTCTTTGATTAAAAAAAATCAGAGCTTTAAACATAGATACCGAACGTTCGGTTCTCCTTTCGCGGATGAACTCAAAATTACATAGTACAGCCTAGAATGGAACACGTCGTACGTAGACAGACCCTTTAGCTTAGCTTTGGGGCTCAGTACTCATCTTTCTTTTGGCAGAATCAATCCAGAAGCAATACCAGGGGAAAAAAATTCAAGGCACTACTAAGGGGAGCGAACTCGGAGCGCTGTTAATATGATAAGATTGGAGCTTTAGTGAATTGTGTGACACGAGGAAAACGGCAAACGTAGACCAGTTCTCGTTCGATGTGGTATAGTCAAGCAGCATATTGGACATCGTTGGTATTTAGTTGGGGGATCACTTGGTAAAACCGCTGTCGACACTCGCGTTTGGAACGACGAAGAGACAATTGCAAAATGCTGAAAAAAATACAAAGCTTTTCGACACCGAAGTTTTTTCACATATCCACAGTTGCTAAAACATAAATTAGAGGGATAGCGAGATTTTCTACTTTGGAGACTGCTTCAAACACGCAACAGTAAAAGGAGTGCTTCCTTCTGCAATCATATAATGTTAAAAAAGATATAAAACTGTGATGAGAAGCGTTGAGGAGCGTTGTAGCATTGATAATGCAGCGATGGAGCAGTTGGGAAAACCCAAATAATAGTCTGCCTTTTCCAACTAGGTGTTACTCCGTCTACTGCCATCATAGAAATCAACTATGAATGCTGTACTAAAGCTATTGAGCTAAGTATTTTGAAAGAGATTGCAGAAACGGCGTTCCTATCATAAGCTTAAACCTCCTACTGTTAGTATGCAAGTTAGGATATCTGGGTTTTCCTTAATTTACCGTGTTTTGGACTGGCCCCAAGGGTAAGAAAAGTGTGGGTCCCCTGCAAAAGCCTCAGGCTTAAAGGAGTGTTCAGCTTGGGTACTCTCGTACACTCATCTGCGAGAACTAAAAAGGGCGTACGCTATTCTTATCTTTTCCGATAGGCCAGAGGTAATCAGACGGAATTAGAGTCCGTGATGAGTCCTATTTGGTTAAATAAGCCCTAGACCAGGGGTCGGCAATCTATGGCACTGGCACAGAAGTTCATACTTCTTCTTCTTTAACGGCTCTACAACCGGAATCCAGACCTGGCCTATAGCAACTATTCTCTCACCTGTACCGATTCTGAGCCGATGTCATTCAGTTTGGCATCCCTAAGTTCTGAGCGTCCTAGTCTACTCCATCCTTCGAGCGAAGGTTTAGTCTCCCTTGTTGTGGCACCCCGTCTTACCGCAGCTTTGTGAAATAATAATCTGTTTTGTGACACGCCAATGCATTTGGGCTGCCGACCGCTACCCTAGATTATCGGCCCAACAACTATATATCGATCACTAGAAGTGAACACCTGACCTGATCAAAACTAAGTGGTTCCTTTCTGTGCCGACCAGTAACGCCACCAAAGGTCTGGACAATGGTTGCCTTGATTACCAGTCCCTTTCTCCTAAATTGCCAGCTGTGAAGAAGCGGCAGGGAAGTAAATCTGACCTGTAGGCTTTATCTTGAAAAGGATGAGTTGCTCCTCACGCTCTTTGTCCGATAGGTAGACACAGTGTCTCGTTGTTTTTTCAGATCTTGCTCGAACAGACCAGTAACTGTGAAATCACTAGACTGTTGATCTTGTTCAATCGATCTGGCCTACAAACCTCAGATACACGGAATCCGAAAAGTACAATAGGTTCAAGTAGTGACTGGTTGCCAGCTACGAAGAAGCGATCGGCAGAAAGACCTAACCTGTAGGCTGTGCCTTGAAAAGAATGCCTAGCCTTCACGTTCTTGTCCGTTAACTAGGCTTACTGTCTCTTTGTTTGGCACGATCTTGTTCCAAAACATCAGAAACTGGCAAATAGCTATACAGCAATTTGTAATGTAAAAATTCCAGATAGGTATATAAAACACCAGAAAAGATCTTCAATGATCTTCAAGGATCGACCTATTAATAGCACTACCTAAAATCTTCATAATTTTTAGTTTCCAATGTTTCTCAACACCAAGCTCATTCGGAAATTATATTTCATTCACGACAAAGGAAGTAAACTGACGTAACCCTTGAAGATCGCTGATCTATAAAGGATCGAGTACACACATTGAAGGTGTGCGTTTCACTGCCCTTACAAAAATTGTAAGGTCCTAATTAGCAATTTGCCAAATTTGAACTAATATGCAAAATGCAGTTGCTGTTCACATGCATGGTTAGGATTTATGATCACCGATTCAGTGCTTACGATGAGTTCTCTGCTCATAGACCGTGACCAAATCCGTTCATGTGATCCGTTTGCGCAAACACTCTTATTTGTTGCAGACTTGACGTAATTTCAGTTTAAAAATAGAGGCATATTACGGACAGTGGCCTAACAATTTTTTATGATAAAAAAATCTATTTCACAACCAATATTTAAAAGATACCCAGTCTCACTACATAAATCAGTTTACATAGTTTAATTCCAAAAAAAAGTAAGATTTTTTAAAAACAAACTACCAATTTAACTATAAGCTAAGTAGTCTTTAAACCACCATATTTCTCCGACTACTTACAACCACACACAAAAACCACCTTCATTTCTTGTTTTCATAAGAAGGTTTGGTCAAAAAGCAGCTCACAAAAACCAAGCATAAGAACCGGCCAACATCCACGAAAAAAAAATAGAAGATTAAAACAAGAAAACCTGGAAGACACTCATTTACTCTCTCCAGGTGAGTTGCTCTGTCCGCCACTATAACTCGTCTACACTGAAACCGATCAGGGGGCACCAACTCGGGCCAAGTCAGTTTAGAATCCACCAGGCAAAAACACCAAGAAATGAGCAGAACCATGATCACCTGAAGACAAGACACGTTCAACGTCTTAAGAAAAACGCAACCACACGTTCAATTGGCCCCAGTGCTGATGTATTAGAGAGGGCAGCACAGGTCCGTGTTGGCACACGATTCGGCCGCGGTTTAGTAGTATCGTGGACTTTGTTAACATTGCGCGCGCAGCTTATATTTTTTGAATAATCAGAAACGGACAATGAGGCGCTTTTGAAGTTGATTTTTTGATTTTTTTGGTATTGTTGTATCTTTTCCAATTTTGTTCCCATATCGATCGATAAATAGACTGAATTTTGTTGTAATTGATAAGAAAAAAGTGCGAGGGATGTGCCGGCCATAATGCAGTGAGGAGAGGCATCCAAAATATACCTGAACCCACACAGCCAATAGTTCACAAGAATCGTGAGGTTATTCCTTTTTTTTGTTTTTTTTTTTTTTTGTTGTAACAACGAGAGTTAATCATCAGCAAATATGCAACGTGTGACAAGTTTTGTTAACTTAGTGACGTAATAATTTTTATAAACAAATACAAGCTCAGCCGTATGTGCCTTATCAAGACACTCCGAATGATTTATGCACACATGCGTGGATAAATAATTTTTTTAATGTTTTTTATTTTTGTTGTTGTTGTTGTTTTCTTATTGTAATCTGTGGTTCAATTCACGTTTTTGTTTGATTTAAGCGCCGAAAGATGAATTTTCCTAACATGAAAGTGTGATCCTTATCTGCGGTTTGAAAACTCGAGCACCCCCTTTGAAGCGTGACTTTAGTGATTTACGGTCGCGTGTCTTTCGTGATTTTATTATATACATATATACTTCTCTACCTGCTGTGTCCTAAGCAAAGCAACAGGTAAACTACTCTCGACTTTCGAAACACACAGAGATATGGAACAAATAGCCCCAAGTGAAACAGCCTCGAAAATGCGATCGAGTACCGGAATGGACATGCAGGGTGGAATTGTTAGTGCAATATCACAGCAGTCATCGGATTCCTCACCCTCGGGTACACCCACTGGTGATTTGGCAGCGGCAGCTGCTGTAGTTCTGTCCTTGCAGGGAGCTATGGTAACAAGTCTCCAGCAAGCAGCCCTTCTGCCGGCCAATTCAGCAGCTGCGGCTGCCCTTAATCTGCAGGCATTGGAATCGTACCTGGCCCTGCAGAGAATAACCGGTAAAGCAGATGTTCTACGATTTACTACCACGACAGCATCCACCTCAGCAACTAATAATCAGAATCAGAATCACACCCAGCAACAGCAGCATAAACTGCCTTCGATCAGTCTCGATCACCAACATCATCATCATCATCAGCAGCAGCAAGATCATCATAATCTCGGCAGCGATCTTGGAGACTGCGATGATCTACCCCTTTTGGACAGCGATGATCACCTGTCTTTTGAGTCACCATTGGACTCACCCAGCGAGCCCCTCCCATCGTTAGACAACGGATATCCTAGCTTGCTACTAAATGCTGCATATCATCAGCAAATCGATCAGCAAATCGGATCAACAATTCAAACTGCTATGCTGCACGATAAGGCGCTGCATACATCATCATCCTCAGTACAAACAGGTGTTAATCCCTCGATCACCTGCAGCACAAAGAAATCTCTCGCGAACAGCTTAGTTAGTACAACAACAACACAAACGACAACAACAACAACAACGACTAGTGGTAGTGGTACAGCAACAGCGAGTGGGGGTGGAGGAAGTCAGCGACCCAAAAAACAATTTATATGCAAATTTTGCAATAGACAATTTACAAAATCCTACAACTTACTCATACACGAACGCACGCACACCGACGAACGTCCGTATTCTTGTGATATATGCGGAAAAGCATTCCGACGACAGGATCACCTCAGGGATCATAGGTGGGTGCTTTATTGTTTATTTCAGTTTTTTTAATTTTTTTTTTTCATCTTTTTAATATTTATAAATTTTGAATATTATTTTTTTTTATTGGTTTTATTTTTTTTTCTGACAATTTTGGAAATTTTTCGCGTTATTTATAGTGTGACTTGACGAATATTGAACTTGTTTTTTCATTATTATTATGGTGGCAGCCGTTGGGAGTTTCTGGGAATTGAATTTTTTAATATTATTTATGGGATTATGTAATCCTCCTTTTATTGAGGTGTCAAAATGTTTGCAATAAGTGAATTGAAGACGGTTTTTTTTGTTTGGTTGTCAAAATTTATTCAGGTGATCTGAAATTTATGTAATCGAAAACTTTATTTTGGGATATTGTGAGGGGGTGTGGAATTTGCCGACGGTAATTTTAAAAATTGATTTAATTTAGATTTTATTTTGAGGATATTTCTTAAATATTGACGTGTTTCACATGTTTCTTTTATTTATCCTAAAAAACAACAATAATAAAAATTTGTTGACATTCATAAAGGAGTTTCAAATATATTGACATTACATATTTTGCTGCATTATGTACCTACATTTTATACAACAAAAATTTCAATGTTTATCTGGACTTTGAATTTACAAACATTGATTGTCGATTTACACCATAGTAAGACGCATATTAACCAGAAATATTGTGGTTTATGAATTCCGTCGGCATTTATCACATCAATATCTCTTATTATTGCAAATTTCAGTAGGTTACCAGTACATGTGAATGAAACACTCCAATATTTGTAATGTCAATATAGAATGTTTATTGTATGACATTAACTTTATCCAAGACTGGTTTTGAATACTTTGAAGTGCACAATTTATTTCCAGAAACTTATTACGTAACACAGTTTTGATAAATGTAGCTTCAGTAAATTTAAATTCAATAATAAGATTTTAGGACTTCTGGTTTTATAAAATACCATTGAAGTGAGTAAAGTTGTAAATTTCAAGCACTAAAAATATGACATCAAAAAAGAAAGAAACCATTTATAAATATCAAGAAATAATTTAGCAATTTTTACTACATATATTTTGGTTAACTTAAAATTGCGTTTTCAATAAGAGATTGACTACTATAAAAAGATTGACTATGATGTTACTGTCCTTTCGGTTGTTCCTATCCTTACTAATATTATAAATGCGAAAGTAACTCTATCTGTCTGCCTCGAAGAATATGCCGTAGGCTTTTATACCCTCAACCAAAAGGAACAGCTGAAAAAACTAAAAAATTGGTAATTTTGGGAATTTTCACTTTAGTTTAGTTTAAAGAGCTTCATGGCCTAGTTATTGTTTGACAGCTTCGTAAATGTAAAATTGTCATTAAATTGAATCATTCCATTTAATGACAATTTCAAATTTACGCAGCTGTTAAACAATAAGGTAGGCCATGTATTTCAGTTTAGTTTCAATCATACTAAACTGAAATACAATAAGTAATATAGTATATTCATTTACTGTTAGATCCATGGCGGCCGTCTTAAGAGGATGGAATACCATTTTCTTCACAATGCCCTCGATATGGGTATCAAATGATAAGTAGGATAAGTAGAATACAATAAGCATTGTAGTATACTCCATTTACCGTTAGATCCATGGTGGCCGTCTCAAAACCCATGTACCCGTACTTTGAGGCACTTCAACTGTGTAAAATTCATATCTCGAAAAATACCAAGTCAATGAATGGTTTTTATTGGCTACTATTGGCTTATGGGTACAGCGAGGCGATTTCATCCTTTTTTAGTACTTTTCCATCTGAGCTTTGTCGAAAAATATCAAATAAGCACCAAATAAGGCCAATTTTAACGGACCCTGCCTAGCAGCCCCATCACTCCTTCCCTTAAAAACCACCACTAGGGGCAAGGGGAAATAACTTCTTTCTGAATGTAAAACAATTCATTTAACCAATGACACAATGAATATTGCGGGTGGGGGTGTTATGAAAGGTTGTAAACATCGGGGGGTGAGAGTCGGGGGTAATGCTTGTCTGAGAGTTGATAAGCCAATGCTCATGATCAGTTAAATCCATCCCCAATCTTCCTCGAGGCAGTATTGGGGAAGGGGTTTGAAGTTGAAGGTGGTGGTGGTGGGGGGACGAGTGGGAAGAGAGAGGGCAGACTTCTGATCTACATCAGGGTTAGATGGTCGAAGGTTGAGATGGTCAAAGATGGTCAGAGGTTGAAATGAAATGACATGGTAGTTCAGTAATCAGAAAAATCCATAGGTGGGGATGGGAAGACGCGAGAGCGAAGGGGCTGGATGGACGGTGCTTGAAGGGTCAAAGGGATGGTTGTTTGGTGTAGCCATTGGGTGGACTACTTGAAAAAATTGTTTTACATTCCGAAATCAGTTAGGTTATCCGCTATCCCTTGGTGGTACCTTTTGGGAGAAAGAAGATGTTTTTGGAGTATGTTCCCATGTAGACTTCTAATCTACATGTTGAGAACTATCTACCGGGTTTCAATAAAATTCACCATTTACCTATACAAACGGTGCAAGGTCCTTTACCCAATTTCGGCCCCCTGTACTTTATCATGCAAGATAAAACCTGGAAATTTGACTTCTCCTCGTGCAGGAAGTTTCCAGAGATTTTATCTTTATTCGAGAAATTCGGAAAAAATCTCCCAAGTGAGAGGAGAAAAATCTCTCATTTATTTGGAGCACTTTTTTAAAACTCTGTAAAAAACACCATATTTACTCACACAAAGAAAAAATTGTTCCGCCGATGGCTCTGTATTGTGTTTACCATGATTGATATAAATTGAGGGCGATGTTGCTGCACTTTAAAATTCGGTTTCAAGAATTGTTAAAAGAGGTAAATGAACGCAATGAGAACAACAAATCTCCTTGTGGCGAGAACTCCTCTTTAATTGCTCTCTTTTATTTGTTCATTTACACACCCGACTTCAGATAGTTCAAAAAGTTCAATCCAAGTCGTATAAGCGGCTTCACCGGTTGGCATGTTCAGTTCATGCTTGAAGCTGTTGTTGCCTTTTCGCCAGAAGATAGAAATGCTAAAACTCACTGAAATGATATTCCATTATTCCAGTTGATTACTCTCTTTTGAGCTTTTACGTTCAATCTCAAGTTAGTATGCCTTAGCTTGTTGTTGTTGGTTTCAAATATTAAGCCCCTTCAGCCATCCCTGTTCTTTTTTTTTTCTCCTACCAAAAGGGAGACAAAAAACAACAACAACTATACAGCTGTTAAAAAATGATTAAAAAACTCCGTGAAAGCTTATGGGGCGCAATATGGCATAGTGCACCGGGCGCAAAAACCTCAAGCACCGGCTCTGCATTAACCCAGCTACAACTACAAAAATCTCCTAAAGCATTACTATTTATTATCGTTCAAATGATTTGTTTAAGATGTTATCATGCATAAATACAAAGTTCTCCGTTCATTAATTTTCTACTTATTGCCATATCACACAAGAGCTGAGGACTGAGTAAACAGTTTACTTTATAGCTCATCATTGTTGCAGCTTTTCTGGCATAAACAAACCTTACTGAAATCGCCTTTCTTAGTGCATACCAAATTCATTACTTTGCTTAAATAGTACGCAAGCTTTTATATTGTACGATATCTCTCTCTCACCTTCTCTCATTACGCCCCAACCAAGATATAAAAAAATAACGATCGAATTGGGTCGTAAACCAGCTGTTCTTTAACAGCTAGAAATAAAAAAAAATTCAGCTAAGTGCTAGCAAAATCTCAATTTTTTATACAGTTTTGGACAAAGTCGAAGTGTTTGACCTAAATTGGTAAAACGTCAACATCTAGTTACATTCAACACTAACAACAGCAACAACACGATACCGGGCTAAGATGCATTATAGCTTAGCCAGCTGTCAATTAGCGGCTAATTTAAGGTCAATAAGAAGCCTATAACTGTACTCTCGGCAGTATGTCAAGAAGCCATAAAAAGTCTTGTTATCTGCATGCATTGACAACTATCAAGCCATCATCTTAAATCTCAACATATGTATACCTCTCAAGATCTTTTCATACAGTCTGCATAGTCTCGTAGAAGTTAAGATCTAAAGATCAAATGCAATGATCATCACCCGTCGGCAGGTCGGCACTTCGGTCCGCAGAGAGAGAGACCGGCGCAACAAAACAAACCTCAGCCAGGACGGGCGGTCGAACCCGATTAACTTTGATCCAAATCAAATCACTTTCCACTAATCCACTGAAGTAAAATTCATAAAGCTGCGATTAGACGACTGTGAACCGTCGTCGTCGCGGACCTGTTCTCACTCTCCCGCAATCTCTAGCCTGGCCTAAGTAAGTAAGTAAGTAAGTACCAAGCACACGGAACCTGCGCGGATAGTATATATTCGGCCAAGAGGGATAAAAAGACTATTGCGCAGCTCCGTGCGCCCGCTTGCGCACAAACGGAGGAGGTGATCTTGGTTGGTTGGGTTTTGTGTGCGCAGGTCCACAGTGGTTGAATTATTGCCAGGGCCGCCATCTCACGGGGCATTTTATCGGGTGAACCTCTCTTGTCATGTTTACGCCGAATGCACACGCATGTCGGCTTCGATTAAATTTTATGTGACGCAAACGATGATTAATTGCAAGACGGCGGGGACTTAATGGAACGACCTAGGAATTCTTGTTAAGAAGGATTAGAACTCTATTCCACAACAGGTAGGAGGTATAGTGTGTAACTGTGCGAAATATATAAAGTTGTTAAGGCTTTAAGATAATTAAATACTTTTCGATGACGATATTGCCGGACAAGTTTTTCTTAATTGGTGAACCTTTTACGGATTTTGTTAATCTTATAAATCTTTAGTGAAGACATAAAACACATGGGGACGTAAAGTGCTTCATATATGGGGAAAAACATTTTTTGATTCCTTCAGTAAAAGCGAAATGAAAAAGCATATTAAAGAGCATAAAGCGAGATTTGATATTGACTAAACCTTTTCATTCAAACATAGACCCCACGCCATAAAATAAGGGAAACTCAAAATCGCACATAGATCACAGTTTCGAGGCACAATGAGCATCTCACACCCTCACAAGCGAGCGACATCACCCTATTTGTTTAAACAGCCGGTTCATTTTGTATTCTCAATCATAATTCCACATACCCGCTCATTTCCATTATTTTATGGCGCGAGGTCTACCTAATCAGAAAAACTCAATCGTGCCCTTCGGTTTTTGACACTCTCTCGTTGAAAGCCAAAGCATAGACCTTGCTATGTGGCCAAAGTTAATATTTTCTCGAAGTAAAAGTTTACCCTAGATCACGGTAGGCAACCCAATTGCATTAGCATACCAGAAAACAGATAATTAAAACTATTGCACATTGAGCATTCCATTGTACATGAAAATAATTCTAAAAACTTTTCGCAAAGCAACTTCAAAGGTCCACTTTCACCTACAGGCCGCCGGCAGGCCGTGGCCTTTCAGACCAGGTCGGCAGGTACGGCCGGAACAAGCCCCGTCAGTCTGACTGGGCGATGATTTCCTAAACACACAGGCGAAAACGAAAGTTTAGCATGACAGATTGTTAATTCAAATGAAAAACTCTTCATGGCCTCAAGGAAAACTTCAGACTGAATAGAAGTTCGGATCTTCAACCCCGGACTGCCGATAAATACATAGAGACAACGATTTTTGTCAGTTTTCCTGGTCTGCAGGCGCCATCCAGTTGGCGGCCGGTGAGTGTTGATACTTGGCCTCAAGGCGATAAACCTTCAGGCCATAGCCTGTCGGCGGCCTGTATGTTAATGACTAAATAGAGACCTTTATATCAACATTCAAGTGAATTGTGTCCCGAGAGGCTGTAGTAACGTATATTCCTTACGTAGTGTCGTATATTCCTTATGTAGTAAAGTCTGTGAACTTGCAAGTGCGCATGCCTCTACTTGTATAACAGGCGCGCATGAATATGAAAGGGCATGCCGACGCGATTGTCGAGTGTGACTTGCCGTCAAAGATCTTCTCGCTTGACTCCTAGTGGTACGCGTACCATAGGTAACCGAGGCCATTGTTTCTTAGCCTTTTTAGTGTTGCCGCTCCTGCTGGACTCAGGGCATATAGACTTATTCCTACGTTTAGAGAAAAGCCGTACAACAGCTGACTTTTGCTTCAGCGATGTTATCGTCAATAGTTGCAGTTTTTAAACGTTGCAAATGTTCATCGTCCCCCAAACTCTAATGTAGGAACGGCGCTTGGGTTTTATGCACCCGGTCCACTATGCCAGCATTTTTTGATGAAAATGAAGAACAATGGAAAAATTGCGTCCCAGTCAAATTACACCCGGTGCAAGTGTATCATTTGCCAATATAAAAGCGTTACCCCTGTTAACGTGCAATGGTCTTCTTGTCGCATTGAAGAAAGCAAGAATATTTCCCCAAGCCGCGATTTATTGAATGGCATGGCATAAATGTTTCTATAGTAGGTTTCAATCCCTGTTTTGTCACGATCCTATCAACCCAATTCGTTTCATCCTCGTTTTCACTTGATTTCGAATCATCACAATGCGTACCCGAGATGAAACTTCCTGGAGAGTGAACTTCCGTCATGATTTTGCTAGTTTCCGCTAGCTTCTGTGCTGTTTAATGGCAGCTCGATACTCAACTCTTTCCATTTTCACAAAAACCATCACTTCGACTCACTCAACTTTGGTGAGTAACTGTCAAAAGACGCACAAGAATATTCGCTAGCTTTTATTGGCGAGTGCTGCCATCTTCACGTCGAGGTCGGAAACTTTTCAAACCACCCTCGTATATAGGTTTAAAACTCATATATATATGTATGTCAATATAGCTCAGTCCATTATGCCATTCACTGCATGGTGCAAGTACTATTAGTAGGCTTAGATCGAAGGGTAGAAAAAATTTTTGAGGGAGTATTGGGGATAGATGGGAAGGTGGCGGTAAGCCTTTCTGTTCAACTCTTGGATTTTGCATGAGTTCGGGAATACTGGATGTGAGAGGTTATTCCACAATCGAGCTGTTCTTGTTATAACCAAATTTCTAGACAGACGTATCTGAGAAAATAAAAGGCCAAACCTAAAAAAAAGTAACGCAGAAATGAAGTAGAAGATAACTTCCACTAAATTAGACGTAACTTCCACTAACTTCCATTTTGGTCACTCACATACATTCATATGTAATGGTACTTCCCAAGTTACTTATTTCAGTGGAGCGGTCATTGTGGTATAATGGAAGAAATTTCAAATAGGAATATTGTGATCTTAGTAAGTCAAGTTTCTAATGATATTGTAGAGATCTTCGCAACTGATCTGTGAACTGATCTCTGAACTGATCTCATAGTGATAACAATGTATCTAAAAAACTTAATCACAAACCAACTAAAGAGCTGCAACGACTATCAAGTTTAGTTGGACATATTCTTCTACCGTTTATGAATGCTTATTTTAGTCTTGTTTTACACGGTTTACTTTTGCGCGATTTTCTAAGAAACGTCTGCATTGTGTAACTCATGGATTAAGTGTATTATGTATTATATAATGTGTCATAAATCTCAACTTAATTTCGTATCAAAAAAAAACTACTAAACTTTAATCTGTTGAATACAACCCACCCACATAGCAACTGGAATACAGGTCAAAACGGCTATCATTGATTAAATTCACAAAGAATAACAAAAAAATCCCCAAATACAATATATCCACAGTAAGCAGTTTTACAATATATATTTTTAAATCATAATCACCCAATAAAATAAATCTCCCAATAAACTAAGTTTATCACTTAAACTCCAACAACAAGAAAAAAGCGAAATAGTCGCCCGAAAAAACTTTATTAAATTTCTCGCAATCAAATTCCATTGTTCGGAAATTCAAATTTTCTTTATTTTTTTCAAATAAAAGACGAAGAAGAAACGTCACACCTCAAGCAAGAATGTG
This sequence comes from Thereva unica, assembly GCA_949987705.1. NCBI lineage: Eukaryota > Metazoa > Arthropoda > Insecta > Diptera > Therevidae > Thereva > Thereva unica. The sequence continues at coordinate 95,675,661 of OX465285.1, forward strand.
CCCCATTAAGGCACTGAAATTGTTCATTTTCTTATCTATATCGAAAACAAAATCCAGCCACGGGCAACGCTATAAATTTACCTTTGGCTAACATAATTTTTCATAGCGTTCCAGAGAGTATAGTATATATGTATGAAGGTATATATGTTTTTTCGAGATTCGTATATCACGACACAAGAAGTGAAGTATCCACCGAAAAATAAATAAATTATGGGGGCATAATGGGATTTCTTTGTGAGTTGCCACAAAAGGCCCCACTCTCTCAAAGAAAAAAAAAACGGCCCTAAAAATCCCGAAAGAGGTGAAAATCGTAACAATAAATTAAAGGTGAACACCTACAAGGTATCTTCTGGGCGCCACATGTGTGTACACGTATTTAAAAGAGAAGAAACGTCTCTTAACCAGTTTTTCGGGTTTGTCATATTTTTTTTTATTTTTTTTTTTTTGGTTGGGTTGCTCCTCCGCAGGGTTAGGTGGAGGATCCTGCGCACAGCCTGACATCGGAACCATTTCTAAACCACCACCAAAAAACAAAAACAAAAAAACAAAAAGTCCAGGCGAACCCTTTCAGCATTCGCTCGTTTTTATCCGTGTTTATATTGATAAGCTATAAAGGAGTTAACATTCTTTTAGGACCACTTTTTTTTATTTACCTTTTATTTCTGATCGTTTCTGGTTGACTAATTTTTTTCAATACAATAAATTTTTTTTCCTTTTTATATTAACTCTTTTCATTTTAGGTACATTCACTCCAAGGAGAAACCGTTCAAGTGTGCCGAATGCGGGAAAGGATTCTGCCAATCGCGTACGCTGGCTGTACACAAGATCCTGCACATGGAAGAGTCACCACACAAGTGTCCTGTCTGCAATCGGAGCTTCAATCAGAGGTCAAACCTGAAGACACACCTGCTGACCCATACTGATATTAAGCCGTACCACTGCGGATCGTGCGGTAAGGTTTTTCGGCGAAATTGTGATCTCCGTCGGCATAGCTTGACGCATAATTTGGCGGCTATTACGACTGGACTAAGCGAGCAGCAGTTGATAGCGCCCGCATCGAGACCGAGCGCTGCCGGCAACACGGAGAAGAGCTGCTCGAATTTGGACCTTGTGGCTGCTATCGATTGAGATCCTTATCGAAACTGATATTTTTGTGATTTTTATAAAAAAAAAACATACGAAATTCCTTTGTGTATTCTCCTTTTTCTTTATAATTCCTAGAATGTTGTTATTAGTGTTCTTTAGGCTAAATATACTTAGTTTGTATTCATCTAGGTTTACAGATACGATTCAATATAAGATAATTATTGTACAGAACTTTTGTTTTGTTTTACTGGTATTTAGATTTTCAAAGACCACACACAGTCTGAAGGAAGATAATATAGTAACTGACTTTTTGGACATCGACCAACTTGAAATTTGACGTAAGCTTAGAACCATTTAAGAAGGAAAAGGGAACCACATCTCCAAATAAGTACACATTGCTTTACAAAGAAACAACTTAAAAAGGCAGGGAGTCTCAAAGCAAGACTCGATCCTACTTACAAAACTAAAGGAGACAGTGGGTTTTAGCTAAGCTGAGGTGTTGCAAATAAGAAATTTTCATTGTCATCCCAGTTAAAAATAATCACACTTACATTCAAAAATGTTACGCGAAAGCATTTTATTTAGTTACTAGCTGGAACCCGGTGCGAATCACTGCAGCCAATAATATGGCGTGCGCCAAAACAATTGGGAATCTCAAAATTGCTTTGTACATAGGCGGTGAGACTCTCAAATCTCACCACTAAAGTACACTGGAAAAGAACAGTGTCACCCCATTCGTTTAAAATCCCAAATCACCCGCTTATTTATATCCTCAATCACAATTCTAAGGTATCACGGCCACTCCTGTCGTGCTCAGATGCTACGGGGGAGTGTTACTTCCGAAGGGGAAGTTCATTTTGCAGTTGAAGTGATAAAAATTTTAATATACAGTAGGGGACACATTAAAGACATTTTTTTTCGTAATTTTGGAATAATAAAATGTTCTGCTATGAATTGGAATTTCGCCTTTTCCAACGTCCCAAAGTAGTTTTAAAAAATTTTGAGCAGAGGCATCTTGTAGCAAACTGCTCCATGGACATGATGCTTTCAAGCATATTCATTTTCAAGCGTTGAATAGGCAAACTTGAGCGAAAATTCCTTGAAAATAGTGTCAGAACGCCTCCCACCGGTTGAGGTTTCCTCGGAAACTTCGCATTGCCCTGTTAAGCTCTTCGAACGATTTTTATGGGCCATGATGCAGTCGTTGGAATTACAATTTTGCACATTTGAAGGACTGTGACGATTCGGAAGTTCTTGCTGATGTTGCATGTAGGTGTTTTTATCTTGTTCAAATTCAATGGGAGCTTGGATGCTGAATGCACTGTTGTAGCGTTGATGCAATTCCCGATGATGTCACTTCAAGTGCAATCTCATTCTGCATTCGAATCGACGCCAGGCAACCGCGTCCTTTGCGAAAAATCTGACTTTTTCAACAAAATTGTGAATAAGGAAGTTCGGACTTTATCAAAAAAGGGTACCCTGGAAATTTTAGTATACAAAAAAAAAACAGTTTGGCATAACATTCTCGAGAAATTTGATACGACCAGCCAATATTTGCAAAGTTCCACAATGATGGTATGGAGTACCGCTGTCAAAGCAATGACGACCGTAAAATCTTTCGTCGAGCTACCACATGAGCGGACCCTTCAACTTCTCCACGCGAACATCCTTTTCCTATAGTGCTCTCCAGAGCCTCTTTTAAGTATATAGGGCTGATGTTTACTAGTAATGTGGTTTTGATTTTGGAAGAAAATCGTTCGATGGAGACTTTCCATCACAATTATTGAAAGCTTTGTTATGCGAACCCAAGAAGAAGAAGCCGGCTTTGGACTCACACCCAAAAACTAAAATAAGCATGGGTATCTTGATAAAGCGGCCAAAAAATATCTTAACAGGAAACTCGCAGGAAGGGGCGTGGGAGATCGAAAACCCGGAGATACTACTTTGCAACCGTGAATCACCACTTACCTGAACGGGATCGCCTGCCCTTCGGAACTGACGAGGCTTAGTTAGAAGAAAGTTGAGGGTACCTGGAAACTAAAGTTCTTCTGTACGATAAACATCGCTCGCCGCTACTCCATCCTACCTTGCACTTACCAGTAAAGTGTGATTTTTTATGTAGATGAACAGTATATTTGGGAAATACCAGCAAAACCTGAAATAGAGGTCTGAAAAAAACCCGCCATAGTACCACGACGTTTTGCTTCTTACATTCTAGACCTCCAATTGGTGGCTAGGGAACTAGCTGATCCAGGTATCGGTGACTTTTTCTTCGTCAGCTTCACATTTTTTTGTATCAGATCAGATATCCCACCCAGGATCAGACTACCATCACAGAGATCCATGGTTCGATTGGCCTTAGCACCATGATCTTTCATTTTTCCACCTTTCACACCTAGGTACTATACTTTACTTCTTGTATTCCTTTTTACAGTGATTTCCTGCTCTGTCTATTGCCATATCCGCACAATCTTGTTCATTGCCAAACTCTCGCTGGAGTCAATATTCTATTGACAGTAGTAGCAGTCTGGAGCCGGGGTGGAGTAAAAGGCCGTGTTTTTGTTCTTTCCTTTACTATCTGTGAGGTGAAATCCCAACTGCTTCCTTCACTGGGTCCAATTTCTAGACAATGTCTTTTTGCATTGCATTCCAAAAATCGAGGCCCCCTGGCTGCAATATGGTTTCAATATAGGTTTGGTCTACCTCGTTATACTTTCGTTTACAAAGAACTTTCGGAGCGGATTCATCTTCATCCATACGAGCTATATGTACTGGATCCTACCGAGGTCGATACTTTTCACGACATTTACCTCGGAATAGCATTTTTAGATATCCTCATTACGGGGTCTCCGGAATCGTCCTCTCTGACATGACAGACCAACAATATTTACTAAGGACGTAAGTCTAGAATCCATGACTACCATCTTATTCTTTTAAAGCAATAGCAATAGTTTGAATATCGTGGATAGATGGTAGGATTTTAATAGCCATAATAGACTATATTAGGTTTTGGCTGCTCTCGGCTGCTCTTTATGGCCCAAGATAGTAAAAGAATTGCACTACTCTAAATTCATGATAATTTCTCAACTTTGGTTGGAGAGGACCATTGTTAATTTTTCATATGCAGACTCCTGCCTTATGTCTGATCACATAAGCTCCTCGGAAGAAAACAACCATATCAGTGTTTAGCCTAGCAAAATGAATTGTTAAAATTACTAAGCTACCCTAGACTTTAGGTGGTAACTGATTTGACGTGTTTCAAAAGCATAAGTTTGGCTTTTTGGTGTTGTTCTATTGCCGATGGCTTTCTTTGCAAAGTAAGTATCAAAATGACATTTTTTAACACTGCTAATATTACAAAATATTTCTATCATCATCATCATTTAGCAAATCGCCGAAGATTTATTCCCAATTTAAATTAATAATTCGCCGCAGTAAATTATCCAAACTCAAATGACGAAAAGTAACATTTGCTCCTGCCTGGGTGTGGGTGTGAAATTGCATTAAAATAGCAAACAGATGAACAAACACGCCAAATACAAATCAAATTAACGGTAATAATTCATCTGACACCCATAAAAGCAATTACTACTTCCAACAAGTAGCACCCAGTCATACTCGTAATAAATGTTCAACAACTCTAGTAACAGCCATTGCATATAGTAATTCCGCGGTCGACCTACTACACTGTGCAGCAGCAGCACCATTGGCATCAACCATTAATGGTGTACAAAATATTGCACAAATATTGCTTACGTCACCACAGCTGAACGCGTTGTCGGATAGAGAGTCAGAGCCTAGTCATATCACCCAGGGCTAGATCGCAACTAGGAAACGTCTAAAAACAATTACAAAAGTAATAATTCACCTGAGTGGAGTACAAAAGCCCCAACAATAGCGCCGTAATGAAGATCATCAATCACTGCATAGGCACTAATTAAACTACGACCCCATATGCGACCACATTACTCATCGTATACGCCCGTGTCCAGGTAGTGTTCGGTCGTCCCCCGAGGTATCCCAGGTATTTTATCTACTGGTGGCTGTGGCACTACTGGAACAAGTTTCACAAAAATCGTAGTTAGGCTAGATGCGATTGCGCGCGCGGGCACCGATCGCGGCTCGATTAATGAGCCTGATCATCTGACCGATCTTTAATTGATAATTACGGGGAGAAAAATTACGAGTAAACTTTCAGAGTGGAGACTTCCGTGTGTGAGTATGTGTAGTTGGGGGTTTTCCAGGTAAAGGGGGGCTGCTCCTCAATCACAAAATGCCACGAAATGTTTTAATTTTCAATTAGAGCCTTTTGATACCTTTTTACTTACATACGTTTGTTGGGGGGGGCACCATAGCCGAACTGTGCTGTGCTGTGCTGCGCGCCCGGCAGCCAAAGTGATTAATTGATGCTCAGTTACTAAATCACGGGTTCGGTGGTGCACAACTACAGGTGACTTGGCACCTATTAATTTTGTCTGCTTTCTTTGTTTTCCGTGATTGTCAGACGTTATAAATTTTCCATGCTTTTTTGTTAGCCAAGTGTTCACGTGAAGCTGATCCAACATTGGATTTTATTTCAGCTTCACTTAACACCTTGCGATATTCGTCGTGTGTTTTTATGGGTACTTAAGTTTGATTGATTTTTAAGAAGAAGGTTTATTGCTGAATTGGAAGTCGTTGGGTATAAAATGCCAAAACAAAAACATATAAACATTTTTTTTAAAAAAAAGGTAAAGGATAAAGAGTATATTCCTTGAACGGTATCTTTTTTCTTCACTGTCTCCGAAGATGGTATTTCTTGCGTTTAAGTTGTTTGCCATTCTGACAAGTTATTATCGTATTTTATTGGCTAAAGGTGTGTCTCCTGACCAAACAGAAGTAACGAGAAATAAACTGATAACATGGAGCCCGTATTGTAATAAAATCTCCATATACAGGATTACATGTTATTCGATTGTCGGGTCTGGTAAGTATTATTCCAAATTATTGAAACTTTTTTAAAGTGGTTGTCATATAAAAATTCGTACAGCAGTTTTTATTTGTTGTTATATAAGCATGCAAAAAAATTGTAACAAACATACAAAAATCCATCTCTTATCCTAAAGCACTTCGACGCAAGTACAACAAATCTAGATCGTATTCTTATTCTTTCGTGAGTTATTGAATCCAAAAATATCGCGGTAACTTCACTTGACCTACTTCACTGAAACTCATATCACCCACAAATTCGAAAACTGTAAGAGAGAAACCCGCCCTGGCGCCAAAACGTGTTCTTTTAACACGTAATAAGTGATCTATGATTAACAAAAAAAATAGCAACCGCAATCAACTTGACAACTTAAAAACAGCCAATGTGCAACTAAGGGATAAACAAAGTGTGCGAAATGAGTGACTTTAGTAACTAGATAAAAAAAACTGTAACAAACAAGAATATAATGAAATGCATGTACAAGTAAACTGAAAAATAAAAAGTTCTACAGTTAGGGATAAATTAAGGTTTACTTCTTCTTGAAGACAACGTCATCCAGGTGTTGTTTTTCCTACTTTGATTCACCCAGAAATTATCTCTGCCTTAGGCGGTCTTTAAACGGACGACGTGATAACGGAAGACCTCCTCCTTCACCTTTTGGACGACTTGGACTTAGTCTTCTCGGAGAATAGTTGGACTGGTGCCCCTCGATTCTTTAGCTGTTCAACATACACAGCCGAAAACTATTTAGTGAGAACAGTTGTTGCAGATTCCTTTCCGTTTCTCTGCCTTCACGTGAACACACAAAGAACACAAGGTTTGCTCCCAGCTGACCCGGTGCGGATGGCTACAGCGACCCCAACACCCCTGCGGAGCTCTTCTGTTAGCGGCTCCAGTGTCGATCACTCCTAAGGATGTGCAGCTTCTTCTATCTTTCCTGCCAGTCCTCTATTCCTTCGGGTTCCTTACGTTGCTGACCGTAAACTAGATTTAATTGAATTATTTCTCGTGAAAAAACTGGCCTTTAACATTCGCCCACACGTATGCGAAACTAACAATACCGACTTCAGATAGCACCGTGGCCGGCTCCGCAATTTTTCGAATAATCCAAAAACAATCCGGTCGGCAGCACCTTACTCAAGCACTAAATCTTCCTCCCTCTCACTTCCCAAAAACAAAATTCAATCCCCTTTTCCAAAATTTTCCACCCGCTTACTTTCTCGTTAGTTTTTTTTTTTTTTCATTTTCCCATGTCGTACAGTGAATTTTTTTTCCAAGAAATTTCCGATTTCCCACTAGGGAACCGTATTTAGCCATATTTTAAGGCCCCTATTCACACACAGGCCGCCGGCAGGCCGTGGCCTGAAAGTCTTTGCCTTGAGGTTAAGTATCGCTGGATATCACTGGAGCCAACTGGATAGGGCCTGCAGTCCAAGAAAACTGACAAAAATCATTATGTGTGCAGGCATTTATCGTCAGATCCCACCTGAAGATAGCTTTGTTCCAGTACTTTTCCTGCAAAAACTTGTTGGGAAAAAACTTACTTCAATGGTGGGGATAATTTTATCAAAAATTCAGAAAGTAAAGAAACACTTTTCGGGCGATTTCCTGCAAATCAAGAAAAAGATAACATAAATGTCGATTGTCTATATGTGTATGCCGCTTGTTAAGATACCCACAGACATACAAAAAATTGTCAGCTGACAACTTGCAAGAAATCGCAGGACCGAAAACCTCCGGCTAATTCCTGCATGAGGGGAAGTGAAAATTTCCCTGCTTTTTCTTGCATGAGAAAGTAAAGAAACACAAATTGGGAAAAATTGTCTCCCGCGGGATCCCACATTCGAGTTCTGGAACAAAGCTGATCTGAACTTCTATTCATGCCGTATCTAGTCGGAACGAAAAGCAATGCGCGAACGAAAAGCAATGCGCGGCGTGAATTAACAACCTGCTATCTGCTACAATCTCTTCGTCTGTATGTCTGTAGGGAATTATGACGTCACCTACATACCACGACCTGTCAGGCGGATACCTGAAGACCTCTTCCCACAGTCAGACCTAGTAATGTGTGGTTTTCATGAGGCCGTGCCTGACGACTCGGCCTGAAAGCTTTTTAGTGGAGAAACAAATTTTATTGAGGAAAAACAATACTTGCTGAGACCCTCTCTTTCCACGTAAGATTGCCTCACGTAATTAATGAAGATCGATCCTAGCAAAGCCTCCATATCAGGGTAAGACATTACACAACTGGGTGGTCTCTATACCCAGAGCAGATCACTAAAACTTCCCACGGTCTTATTGTGATCGACACGACAACTTGGCCTTTGGCTTGGTCAACTGTCAAGGGAGTGCACTCTTTCCCCTACTGCATTCATTCTCCTCATTTCCAGGGAGGGTTCCCCTACAGCCATTCAAAGCTGACAGCGACTCCACTTGACCATCACGGTAGGAGATTGGGGAGCAGAGGTGGGAGATCTTCATACCCGAGGATCGGTCATAAGATTCTAGGTCCTCCAAAACTAAGTCTTGGTAAAATAGAAAAAGTGCCCTTCTAAGTAAAAAGAAATATTTAAACAAGACCAACGGCTGGTATAATCCAGTGAGGCTAAACTGTACAAAACTTGATAAGTACTCCCTTTACTAAAATAAAAGAAGAATCGTACTCTTGTCAAGTTGTATATCAAACTAATTCCTAAATCTCTACAATTCCTCCATATTTAAGCAAAACTTCACCCAAATCTGCTCTATCTTAGCACTCCTTTTCAATAAAATAAAATTTATTCTCCACCAGAATACGAAAAAAAAACTAAACTATCAATAAAGACCACCTGCCCATAAACGAAAGTACAAGTTATAACTTAGTTTCTGGGCGGGAATATATCTCGAAAAAAAAACTCCAAAAAAATTCAAATCCATTTTTTTTTTCATCAATAAAATAAGAGAATCCCGTTTCTAGCTTAATAAGATATCATCAAAACTGGTGTTCTCTATTGTTAATATTCTAATTCATTGATGTCATCATCCTCCTCCTCCTCAAAAATTCGCTTCGTAAATTTGATACCTACCAAAAGTTCCAAAAAAATATATAAATTGAACAAAAGACAACCCGCCTTCAGTTCTAGGAAAAAATGCAGCAACATGATCACCTCGAATCTATCAACATGCAAATGTTGCATGGGTCCAGCCGTCAACTCATATACAACAACAGCAACAACAACAAAATAAAAACCCGTAAAAGTCTATCCAATAAAACTGATCGATGGGATAGGCTATATCGTTGAAAATGGCACAAGCACACACGATCTACACTCTATACCCTCCTATCTCTATATACCAGGAGAAAATTCTTATCCAACCATAGTTTCTTCTAACGTTGCCACCATATCCATATCCATCCATAAATTATCCAAAACAATCTTGATGTGAGGTCGGAATACAAATTTTCAGCGATCACTGATCAGCATTCCAATAAAACCACCGAAAATGACCGCAAACAAATGAGATTCTGTAGATTTTGATGAATGTCTGCTAATTTATCAGAGAGTTCATCATAAGCTGAAAAGATCATCGCGAGGATCATCTTGTGAAGTTGTCCGTTTGAAGGAGTCGCATAGGTAGGATATAACTCAAACTATATTGCTGGGGGTCAGTCAGTTAGCTAACATAAGGTTCAACTACTTGCCTCCTTGCTGTGGATAGGACGGAAATTTTGAACACGAATTTATACAGTGCGGGCTGCATTTATGCGATCTTCTTTCGGATCTTCACAAATGATCCTCGCCGACATTTCTATAAATAAATGATTTGTATGCACTGTTTTGATGATATAAATCGATTTGTATTAAAGTTAGCATTTATCATCATTTTATTAACGACTGACTGGTAACGAAGATCAGTGATCACTTCATGATCAGTTGCTACGACAACGGCGGCAGCAGTGACGATGACTTCGACGACTGCTACGACTGCGACGACTCGAACGACGACTGGTTTTCCGCTGATCCTAAGGTCAAGAGCGCAGCTAACAAGTGGAAAAAGAAGAGAAGGTAAGAGATCCAGTCGTCAAATCGCATGAAATTCACAGTAGGATAAGATCGCGAACTGTTCACCGATCTTGAAAATGTTGTGATGTCCTTGCTAACTACAATGTCTTCTGCAATTATCTTATCAGATGATTTGTCAGCGATTTTTTTGTTTCAAGTGAAACTCCTCCGACGAGGCAAATAATTAGGTATATAGCAGCAGACATCACATTCACCGATCAAGATGTCTTCAAGAATTAAAATTACCCTCGTACAAAATGAGGTATCCTCATCTCATTGCAGAATGGAATTCCATCTGTTCTGGCTATGTTTTTTTTTTCGGTTTTGTTTGGTTTCGGGAATCCCAAACCAAAAACGAAAAAATACAGCATTATGAAAGGTACAAAACAAAAATTCAATAAAAGACATCCAAACAGTCCCCTGCATGATTGCTCCTATCACAATATTTGCAATTGCTCTTCTGGGTGTTTTGCGGTAGGTATGTGCTTGGTGTGAAGTCCTCCGTCTCTCAAAACATCATCGAGCTATAAATCCCATTCAAAACTGTCAATTTCTGCATTAGCTGCCATTTACCTGCGCATAACCTAACGCAACGTTTTATTCCTATCCGATACGATCCATAAGATGGGTCCTCTAGGGCCGTCTAATCCCCACACGTGGCATTTCTCAAGAGAGATCTCTTGACTCTGAAGTATGCTTCTTGTGTTGGGTTTGTTTGCACCTTTCCAGTCTTAAAAGTCCTTTAACGAAAGTGATAAGGGGACAATAGATATGAAAGGACCAATCTTCCTTTTTTTCTGGTTTGTGACAATTTTCTTGAAAATTTGAAAAGGATCAGAAATTTTCTTTATATTTTTGTTGCCATCTTTTGTAGAGGGGAACTTTAAGTGATGCTCAATGAATAAAAACGGTGTCAAACACCAGCTACGATTCCTGAGTGATTACACCTATTTTAAAGGACTAAATGTCTTGTAATGTGTGTTCCCGAAAGTAATTTATTTTTTGGGTATGTTGTTGCGCCCATTGTGCTCGGGTAGCATTCTGATGACAATGAATTTCTCGAAAATGTGGATATAATTAAGTAAAGGGACATTTGATTGATAAATTATCGAGTAGCTTGGGAACTTTTTTTTCTGGGGTATAAGGGAGCGAAAGAACAGGGAATGACTTGGGTGTTACCTTCTAATAATAACTGATGAGGTAATGTTGTGGCGGTAATGTAATTTTTAAGTGGTACAGAAATTATTACATATCTTTGGAGAAGGGAAAGCTACTTTGTTAAGGGTAGATAGGTACAGACGACAAGGATCGTGGATGGGTACACAATAGCTTCTGAAAGGGATCCGATTTCTAGTGGCACTCGTGAAAATCCTTTACCTAAGTATATGACAGTGCACTTGGAGTGACTTTTAATCCAACCTATCATATGCATTCAGATTCCCATGCCTTGTAAGAAAATGCTTCCAAATTCAAGGTGCCTGAGCGTAGCTAGTGCCGCACGACTAACAAACAATGTTCTGTTGTCACTCCAACTTCTTCCTCATCATTCTTACAACAGTAGGTGCTATATGGAGTTTTCAATCTGGCCGCATGTTCACCAATTGATCAATGTTGGGTGATGATCGACACGACCTTTTGATGTCTTTTCCTCATCAGGAATATGCATGATCTGTGCTTGGTGTTGTCAGTCTTCGTAGTCTTGAGGCATGATGTTAAGCACCTTCACCTCTAGTTTTCAACTCTATAAGATCAGAAAATCTATAAGTTCAGGAATCTTGAAGATTATCCGAGTAAAAATGAGAAATGGCCTTACAATGGGCGTACGCAGGCCGCTTTTTAAGAAGCACATGATGCCCGTAGAGTTTTTAACTATTATTAATGGGAGCATATTCGATCTCACGAAAGCCTAATTTTACCAAAAAAATTAAATGGCGGCTCTAGAGCTGGGTACTCTCACTACTGAGTATTACAAACGGGCATACGACGGCAAATTTGAGCCAAAAAAAGGATCTGCATCAAATGTATTGTTGAATGTGTTTTATGTAAATTTGATCATTTTCATTATGCACAATCATTTTCCTTATCCTACTTAAAGATAAAACCATGCACAAGAGAAACGAGCTCGCCAGCTCGAAGGTTTGTTGTACGTAAAGTGTGCGGAGCGTCTGATTTATTATAGGGGAATCCAATTGCATTAGAGTGTGTGAAAATATCTCTATATAGATGAATATTAAAAAGGTGTGTGGTGTACGGCCGTACAGTCCTGCCAACAACCTCCTAATGCCCATCACATGGCCAATAACTATGTTTCAATCGCGGTCGGTGTTTGCCCGTTGTAAAGCCATATTTTATTTTTACTCAGGCAGTGATGCAATACCTAGTTAAGAGTGATCCTGTAACCGCTGAACGAAGAAAAGAGTTCCTTCTGACAGGCCTCGACTAGCTTAGGCAGTGCACAGACCCAACCCAGTGTCGCAATATACCCATACCTTTCCGATCGCCTTCCAAACGTCTTCTCCACCCAGCAGGTCTCTTCCCATACCCTAAGGCCAATCCAATGGCTCTTAGCTGTGGAGTCGAGTGAAAAGAAGAGTTTTTTCCCCAGAGCTTGGCATTGAAGTCTCTTTCCGAATACCCGATCACTGCAAACAACCAGCAAGGCCATAGGAATAGGACTGTGTACACCTTTCAGATAGTCAGGCGGCTCTGAAAGCCCTTCTCTCTTGAACAAACAGCTTTAGAAGCTAAGACCTGCGGATCATGTTGGGCCCTGGTGGGTAGTCGTCAGAAAAACACATCCCCTCCTCCGAAACTGTTAGTTGGTAACAGCTTTTGCTTAAAAGGAAAGAAAGTAGGTCCTTTCATTGTGAATCGTTGGTCGATCATGTACAGAACAACATGTGGTGTTCTGGGACCTTTCCTGAGGATCACATTTTTTATTGTTGTAGCCTTGGAGGAGATCGAACTATGTGCGAACGAAGCTATCTGAGATTTAAAGCGCGCCCTGAAAACGCTGGCCTGCCGTTTTCTGAACACAAAACTGTAACCGTACTGGTCATAAATAGGGGCTTCAACCGATCTGTCGCCTCTTGATGGCTGATTGTTAGTGGTTAGTTCAGTCTTGCTTTACGCAATGCCAGTGTGGCCAGCAGCATTGAGCAAGAGGGCTAACAACAGAAAATGGACTACCGCATTCAGATTGAAAAAAATGCATGCGTGCAGTACAGTGCGTGCGAGGTATGCGACGAACTTTCGCTGAAAAACACTTGCGTGCTAGGGCTCCGTTATGTTTTTACAAATAACCAAAAAATCTAAGCTAAGAGTGCATGTATCTGTTGCGTGTGCTTGTATTTGGGTATTTAAGACTATATCGAATGCGGCAATGCGGAAAAGTTGGAAGTACACCAACGTTGGAAGGAGGCCAAGTTTTTCGTCGTATGCGTTCGGCTAACAGCTCAGCCATACCTAACCAAACCTAACCAAACCTAACCTTACCTAACCTAGGCCCATGCAGGCTACCTATTACCTAAGATCTAAATAAAGTAGCAACAGAACAAGAACTACTTCATTCAGTGGGGTTTCTGCAAACTTTTGCTAATAAGTATAGGTACTATCACAGCTGGCCACTATAGCTTAGAGGTAAAGACGCCCGACTACCAACGCAGGGGTCTGTGCTTCGATTCCAGTCCACGGCATCGTTATTCTAATCTTCTTCTAGCGACTGGCTGTGGAGCATTACATTAAATGATATACAACCATCGGCAGTACAAAGAGGCTTAACTCTGATCTTAACTCCATACCCTAGAACTTGGGTTAAAGACAACCTAGCTGCAAAATGTTTGCCCTGGGTTCTGATAAATACCAAAAGAATCCAAAATATCCAAAATTTTGATTAGAATCTCCAAAGGACAATTTTCATTAATTAGCTCCTTACTGATTAATTAATTAGCAGCAAATTTCCTAAGGGGTGTCAACGCGGCCATAAAAAATTCAAATTATCCCACCCTAATAAATTACTCCTTTTAGCATATATATGTAAGCCCGTCTCTCCCCCGTATAGACATTCCCTCACTCTAACCATTGATGAATATTCCATATTCAGCTAAGCGCAAAACTTTTATCAACTAACAAAATTCCTATCAGGATTTATGGCAGCAGCCGTTTTCCTTCGGCACAAATTCTTGAGGCTGCAAGAACCCAATTCGGGGCCCCAGTGGAAAAAAGCCCCGGGCAAGAGGAGGAAAAAACTTTTTAGGACTGGTCATCGGTCGCTTATCTTGAAGCTAATAAGTTGGACACCACTGAACATTCCAGACAAAAAACGTCAAAACCCCTGCATCCTTCGGTTAATTATTTCACTGATAAGGAGCCAAAGGTGTGACCATATAAAGATTATATCCAGAGAATAGTAGGCACACAGCAACAAAACCTTCTTATCCAGTTTTAAGTCATTCTCGCTCTCGAACTGAACCAGGCCACTCGGCTCTGGTCGATCGTCCAGGTCTTCTTATTGTGTCCGAAACTTGTGGAGTGTCGGAGGAGGCTTCTTCTGTTTTTGGGTTTGGGGGCTCTGGCTGTGGCTAAGGCTGGTTTCTTCACCTCCGCGGTTATTTTCGGTTATCAGTGCCCGAGGCCCGGAGCGGATAGGTCGTTATATCGGCGGACAACATTTTCGTTACGACGAGGTTTTACATGAAATTCAAATTTGTAGTTAGATGAGCCCGAACAAGGTGTTTTCTGACACCTGAAGACATACTTAACGACGCGCCTCAATGGAATTTCTTAAGGCTCTTGCCAGACGAATTCTTATGGCCGCCACTTCGGTTCATCTTGAATGAATTTAATGAAGTGCGGACGGAGGTGCGGGGGAGCAACGAAAAACATGTGGTAGAGGCGAAATTTGCATTTTTTCCAGAGAGAGAGATGATAAGTCCCCCCCAATATGAGGAGCTATTAAACGTGTTCTTTATTTGCTTTTAGTAGCACACGGCATGTGGGCTGGGATGCTGGGATAGAGTGCCAAGACGTTACTGGTATCAGTTTTCGCGATGTTATGAGATGACTACCTAAGATTCTGGGGAAAACCTATGAATAATTTTATACTGGAGAACACCTGGTAGATATCAGAATGCTGCGCTCATAATGGTGACTTTAATGACAAGACTAATGACACAATTTGCTTAAATGCATGCCATACAGCTATCGACTTAATGGAGACTGGCAACTGATCTGGATTCGGGCCAGTGTTAGATTATGTATGCGCGGGTCTAGTTTAGATGAAACGCGAGACCTGTTGCCTCGATAAACACTAATTTCATGCCATTTTATGTTGTTAATGCACGTAATTATGGCAGTTTAATCTGGCATCGTGGTTTTATTTACAAATAACGTCAAGCACCAGTAAATTTTGTGTTACCTGGCATAACTCTTTCAAAAGCGTGCAGCAACTCAGTTTTCAGTAAGGCTATGTTAAGATCTCAATATTTAAGCCACCTTCCGTGCAAATGAAAGAGAGGGTATCCGGGACTTTCCTAAAGTACCGCAGGGAGGACTACTATGGTAAGTTGGTAGGTATGGTAAGGACTACTATGGTACATGGATGGCTCCAAACCAGAGACAGGTATAGATGCCGGACTCCCAGGGAGCGCCCCGAAGCCTAGTTAGCCTAAGCTTAAGAAGGACGATTTGAAAAAGCAAACTGATCTTTATCTCCTCCAAGGGCTGCGGAGCATTATAATCATGAGTGGGAGGCACGCGAACAGACAATGTGGAAGAGAACCCAATTAGCAAAGGCTAACTGGAAGATCCTCGCTGAAAGATGCCTGTCCAAAGAATGGAAGACTCAAGGATAGCAAAGAAGCCCTTTATCTACTACCAGATGGAAAAACACCAGTTGGCAAACCACGGTCAAGGTGGGAAGACAACCTTAAGTAATTGAAGAAGAAGAACTAGTAGATTCTGGTCGGAGGTGAGAGCTGTCGCACAAAGCAGAGTCCACTGGAGAGCAACTTTTTCCGTCCCATAAGGGATTGAAGGGAAATAAGAAGAAGAAGAGCATTTTGGGAGGGGGTCCAGATAGGGCCCCCATGAACCTAACCCGACTGCCACATGTGGACCTCGTATAGATTGCCCTATTAGGCCCAAACAAGGGCCCTAACCCCTTCCTAATTCCCAAAGAAAACACACTGCTCCTCGATCCCGAGTGAAAAAATGAGGCCAAAATATTTGAAAATTTCGACGTAGATATGTGAGTAATAACTGCGCAATTGTCGAAAACTTTATATCATCTTTAAACGCAAGGATCGTTTTACTAATTCGGTCCCCCAACTAAGCACTAATCACGTCCAATGCTGCTTAGCCTCTGTAACTGGACCAGAACCGATCTATTGAATATGTTAAATGATACCCCCCCCCCAAGCCGGCAAATTTCAACATACCTGCCTGAAATATGAAGCAACGCAACAACAAAACCTAAAGCTTAATGCCCTGGTTTCAAGGACATCAGTTCAATAATCTTCAGTTCGATTCACATAAGTGACTTCACCGGCTAAAGTCCAGTTCATGTTGAGTTCGTGCTGTAAATTGTTGCTGCTTTTTCGCCAGAGTTCAGAAATGGAAAGCGCACTGTTGTCACCACTAGTTGGTCTTTCAAGCGAGCTTTCACGTTCAACTTCAGTTCGACCCAGTAGGGCGAAGTGAGGTTTGTTTATCCTGAGTTGAATATGTGATTTTGTATGCGAACTGAGGTTATTTCAAAAAGTTCAGTTCGCCAATTTACTCGAACTCGCCCCTGTACTCCTCTGACTGAAAAGCGGCAATCGGGATATATGGTATCATACGACCAAGTCTAAATTTCGGGAAATATACCAGTAGGCAGACCCAGGAGGAGATGGATGGTGGCGTTTGACGCACAGACAATACTCAACATTCGGAACTGAAGAGCTGCTTCAAGGAACCGTCAAACTTGGAGAAATGCCCTAGAGGAAATCTAGGCTCGATTTGGGACTGTAACGCCATTGGATGGATGGAAGTCTAAATTGGTTCGAACTGCCCATGATAGCAAGAAGTTCTCGTTAACTTGATTCGAGTACCTGTGTTTGTAGCTCCGCCGTCCCAAGTCCAGGTTGTGAAACGAGGACGGTGGTCGACCTGACGAATTGACTAGAATCGGGAAACCGAAGAAACTAGGCAAGAAGCCGCATTTTTAAAGCGGCACCGACAGCAGCGTATCCGTTGCCGGGACGTCCCGCTCAGACCGCCAGCTAACGGATCAAAGAAGAAGATAGAACCCGAGTTTGTGTCCCGGTTATTCAGACCGTCAAAGGCAATGAAAAGGGGGATACCATGGCTAGACTAGGCTGTGCCATTAATTTCATCTATCCCGAAGCGGCAATTGGGTGGCACCATCTAGTTTGCTGAAGAGGGCCTTTGCCAATCGGACTTTTATAAAACATACCCAACGCTAAACGTCCGCACCTGAACTGGCCAACCCCAAGCGGTCCCTTAAGTGGAATGAGTCTACTCTTCATGTTCTCTGTTAGTGCCAGTGAGAGCGAAGAGTAGGCTCTTGTTTTTCGACAAAACCAAGTCAAGTCTACGCAACAAGACACTAGGCAGACAGCTGAATCTGTTCAAGGTATAAAGGTATAGTACAATAGGCGGACTCGGTATTTTTGGACCCAGTACCTCACCTAAAAAACAGACCATAGCTAATACAATACACAAAATCAATCGACTGCCATTATTGTGCAACTAGACCAAAAAAAATCCCCAAATATCAATCACAAACTTTTGACATATTGACACGCTTAAGAAACTGAAACTCTCCGCAGTGGTGGCCCTCTCTGCGAGCGTCTGACATCGATAAATGACTTCAATTTAAATGCAAATGACAAATCAATGCCCAGATGGATTCCAAGGATTTTAACCAAAGACATGAAATCTTAACTGCCGATACTCTACTCCCGCTGATGACAACGAATCACTCATGTCACCGCAAGTAGGTGTAAAACTGTTAAGCACGTTCATTAAATCGCATGAGTTTCCAGTCTGTACTATATATACATATTAGCCAGCCCCGAAAGCCAAAGCCAAAGTCTGCAATTGCATATCGGGTTTGAAACAAAAAAATAAAACGAAGGAACAAGCAGAAGAAAAAAAAACGATATAAAACACGCGACAGGAAACCACGACTGACTTTTAACCTCTTTTAGGCTTGGGTTGGGTTTACGTAAGGCTCCGCAATGGTCCCATAAGGTGTTTACTTTGGCACATAACCAGCCGTGTTCATCTCAACTTCGTGCTGTTCGGTCGAGTTGCCGATATACTTCAGATAAAAAAAAATAATAAAAAAAAATAAAACGTCAAATCTATTACTTGTCATTACCGGCGGCGCTTTTTGAGCCATCATCAATCGATGGGCAACGGTTCGCATGTTTGGGGCTCGGGCTCCGCGAGGCCTCTGGGGCCATGGCTCTTCCTTCATGTCACACAGTCAGCGGTGGTTGCTGGGCTGTTGCTGGATGGCTGCCTGGATTCTGTTGAAAGTTGTTGTTGTTGTTGTTGCTGTGTTGCCTCCTTAAGTCACAACATTATGAACGGGCTCTGGATGCCTTAAACTGTAGGTGGGTTTTAGCATGGAAATCACAGTGGTAAAACGATCGTGTGTAATGCCCACAGGCGATACAAAAATGTGCCCACGCATCATCTGCCTGCCGCACCAAGATCCCTAGAGATCGCGTCCAGGTGAGCTGCACACATTCCTTCCCAAATATAAGAATATCGCCGAGAGATGCACATACAATCGCCCCGGCCGATTGGTACTAAAGCATCATTTCGGCACGAGAGAAATAAAATCACAGAAAAAAAAAATTAAATAATAATAATGTCGATGGAAGCGACGCCAAATAGAATAAAACCGATCCCGCCGAGGTGACTATAGGCTGCAGGCTTTAGGGTCCCCCCCGGACAAAGGTACACACAGGCCAGGTACACTCCTCCCACAGGCAAAGGTATGTGCAAGATCACGATTCGCGTCCACAACTTCCATAGGTATTCCCGATGTCGCTGTCGTCTTCCCAAGCCCGTCGTCTTCTTATACTCTACCAGGCCAGATCTTGTCGATGGGAATCAAAACGCCGTCATCGCCATTGACTGCTACAACCACCGACGACAAGGCGCTCCAAGATCATCCGTTTTTCTTTCGTTAGATAGATCTCCGCAAAAGGAATATCGAACTGAAATGATATCGGCAAACGAATCAAATCCACTGATTGAGTTAATCAAACGATCAATCGAGCCTTTGCATCTATTGATCGACGTTTTGATTTTATTTATCGGATTTTATTGCTTATCTCGATATTGTGATCGCAGCCGTCACACAATCAGGTATCCGTGATCGATCATAATTTGGACGGAAATATGTCAACGGGTTGTTTAACGGCCATAACTATTATATTTGTCTATTATTAGATTTGATTGTTTTGCGACTTTGATGCTGATGTTGGGCAGATTTAAGGTTTTTTTTGTGTACTATGAAATGAGTTCGGAATGTTGCACTGATCGTGCCATGATAAACGGCTTGATGAAGTGTTTTTGTGTCCCTAGAAAAGTAGAACTAATGTAAGAGTAGACGATATGGTATGGTAGATCACTACAAGCGCAGACCGAGGCTAGCAATTTTCGATTTTCTAGAGTCAGAATAATGATGCATTAGTCCAATAGTATCTGATCGTCTTATCCAAACCGAAAAGAAGATTGTTTTTTGTTTTTAATTTTCAAACTGGCCTTACAGTTAGCAGTCCCAGACGTTGACAGATCAATTCAAAAGCTTAAAATTCCAGCCAGTAACAACATGGCTTCTCGCCTACCGGATACAAGCCCGCAAGTAACCGTAAGCCCCTAATTCAAAACCGTAGTAAGACTCGGTGACCGCTTTCTTCCTACTTATAACATGGATCACAACTAATTACGGCATTAATAAGCCTCTGTACATTATCTCTCTCAAAAAAAAATCTTACAACAACGCTTTTTTGCCCCCTGCTCTTCTCAAGATGATTAGTGATCGATTGCATAGTTTACGCTCCTATGATTATGATCGGCACTTAGAGCGAACCTTGTGGTAATCCGGTGACATAAGATGCTGATCAATAATAATTCTGTGGACCCCGAATTCCCAGTCGGAAGGAATGGTAGAGGTCGATCGGTACCACCAAAATGGGTTTTTTCTCCTTCTTTTGCATTATTTCGAAGCATATGACGAACGGATCTTATCTCATCTTTTGATATATTTTTTTTCCGAAGGTTTCGAGTGAAACATTTGTCACATGTCAAGATCAATTAGCGAGCTGACTATGAGGCCGGGTTGAAATGCTTACACGATCCATCGAACAGACGCTGCCCTGTTCAACACATCAGTCGTAAGCTATGCGGAAAATTTTATGAGTTGTTTGCAATCTTTAAGAAACTGAACCAAGAACATATCTTGGGAGTATATCCATCCACAGCAAGCGGAGGGCCTACTCCCGATATGATATCCACTTTTAAGATACCAGTGACAAACTTTATATATGTGAAGGGGGAATATTTCTGAGATGAGGAGGATATGGTGTTGTCTTCATGATTTTTTTATTATTTTTTGTTTTTTGTGAATATTAATTAAAAGTTTGGCAAATTTGTTTTGATTAAGTTGGTCTGGTTGGGTTTTAAAGGGTTTTTTTGTTGTTGTATTGTATCTTTAAAACTTTGTGGATGATGTTGCGCTTTTGGGTGGCCCCCAGGAAGACGTCGTTCAATATTTAATTTTCAGAGGAAATTGCTTTGAGCCCGACATCGGCATGCGCAATGGCTGCGGTACTTAAAAAGTTATCTCTCTAAATTGGGCCATTGGGTCCGTGGTCTAAAAGAATTTTTAACTGGTTGAAAAACTGTGGCATGCAATTTGCAACAGAGTATGGAGGATGTTTTAGTTAGATCGTAAAATGAAGTAGTATACAAAGTCGCGTAGTTTCGTAGTTTAATTAAAACCATTTTATTAGAGCTTCAAATCAGTCACTTTCACACGTCCATTCCATAAATGAACCTTGACAGAAAACTTTCGAAAGCAGTAGCCAAAATCGCCATAAACATCAGTAGTCGCGTTCCGATATCCACAATGCATTTTGTCAAGAACGATTTACGAGTGAAGCAGCAAAACTGAAGGATACCGCAATTAAAGAAGCCAAAGAAACAATTGTCCAAGTCCGACACAGAACGTTACCTAGGCGCACATACGGCTGAACCCACTCCAAAGGAATGTCATAAATCGCCCGATAAGCCTTTCGCGATAAACTCTTGCTCGGCTGAAGTAGCCTTAGCCATTAACAATCGAGCGTGTAACGTAGTATGTACGTAAGTATACTTTGCCGGTGCGTACAAAAAGGGCCCAAGAACACAGTTCTGTGTGCAGAGAGACAACATTATTATTATCAGCCATGTAGATGCAATACAACAGATCTGTCATAACATCAAGAGGGCTCAGCTACAGGTCACGATGCTCAACAATGTCGGAACTTAAGGTTTTTTGAATTTTTGTCTTTAATAATTTTGATGAGACACACTACAAGAGACTTTTTACCGACGACGACTTTATACAGACACCAGAAGTAAATCCTTTACCGCGTAACCGAGCTGCCGGGTACCTGAGCGCGCTCGCGCAAAAAAACCACGCACAGTAAATGAAGAAAAATAAAATCTTAAAAGAGGTTTTCTTAATACTTAATACACAAAAACGAACTTCTTAAAACCGAAAAGATGTTGCCATACGGTAAGCTGTTGCCCACTGCGCACATACACCTAATCCAGGCTTGATCGCGGGCATAACTTTCAAGATTCTGGTATAAGAAGGATTTAAGACTCGACTCCAAGACGAGATATTTATAAAGACATCATGTCAGGAGATGGCAGTTATAGATATTAAGTAGCTCGACCGATGAGATTTTCACTTCATTCCATAGGTGAAGTTTGCGTGCCTACTCTAAGAATTTTGTTCCACGATATCCTCCACGGTTGCTTCTCCGTCTCAGCCCTAGTGAGTTTCGCTTGCAATTTTTATTTTATTTTATTTAATTTTATTAATTTTTTTGTTTTTTTCGATTTATTTTTTTATCGTATTTGGATTCGATCCGTGCATACTTTATTTAATACATATCGAGGAAAAGAAAATGCGACGGGGAAAATAAATCAACCGGCTTCCAAGTTTTATCACGATCTACATATTAATAAATCGTCCTGTTTGGTCTGTGCGTCTGAACGATTAAATGAGTTTAAAGTAAATGCGATTAAAATATCTTCAAGACTAGGTTTTTATGCTAAGTTTACTTCAAAACGAACACAGCAACTAACTAGAGTTGGTTGTAAATGTTCCTGGGGATAGCGTTATCGCTTTGGGGAAAAAACAGGTTCGTCGCTTAAGTCTTTTGTTTTTCTAAATATTTACTTCTTTTAGCACTTAAAGCCTAGTTCCATATGAGCTTTAATTTATCTTTTTAACTTTTTAGGGCGTTCAAAAAACATTTTGGAGAGTTTTGTAAGTCTAAGCATTTACAGCCTAATAATTTGCACAATAAGTTTTATGTAGCTCCTGCATTGACCAAGGTTTCGTTGGGTTACATAAGAATATATCGTCAGACTCTTAGCCCAATCGCAGTGCAAATCCATTGGTGCCAGTGATTGAACGTTCATACTGTAAATTGGTTCAGTTATTTTATAAGAACCAACCGAACTTTTTGCAGACACCAACAACCTACATGAAATTTTAGATCATCCTAAGAGAGTCTCCTATATTGATTCCCTATTTCTGACTTCTTTTCCAAAAAGATATTCCCTCGATGTCAACTCACGCTTGCCTCGGCAACAAGACCCCGTAGTGTTTTCTCATAAATATTCTTTGTACCAACAAACATAGCTAAGAAAAATACCTCTGATATTATGGGAAAGCCAATACTCTCTTTTTGGACTGGGACTTGTGTTTCCTTGGTAAGAGCATTGATCACATTACTCTAAATTGATAAAAGGAGAGTTTATTTGTTCATTACTCATTATGGCAAGTCCTTAATAATAGTCATAAAGTCGGGTGTGGGGCTTTCGGAAGAAGCCAGACGGGTTGGAGGAGGCATACTGCAGGGTGGGGTCCTATCGCTGCTCCTTTGGGATTTAACAGTCAACGAAGTGTTGATCACCCTAAGGGAGGCTGGGTGCATCACGGTGACCTATGCTGATGATATTGTGCTGGTGGTGACCGGCAAGTACATCTGAACAATAAGAGATATAATGCAATGAGCATTTGACACTCTTGTTCATTGGGCTACTACAAAGGGTCTAGGCGTTAACCCAGCCAAGACCGAAGTAGTGCTCTTTACAAGGAAGCATAGACTTCCCGATTTTCCTTCTCTAAGATGAAAGACTGCGTCGTTGTTGTTATTCACACAATAGACCGACTTTGGACACGAAGAGTTCAAAATCGCAAGGTTTAGTTGAACAAAAAAAAAGATAAGCTATGTAGTGAAGGTGCTGATTTGAGTAAGCTGCAAAACACTGGTGTTCCTGACCTCTGTCCCTTTATTAAAAACCCCAAATGGCTTGAAATAGCCTAAATATTGTCCCAACACTAGAAAGGCTTCATAATGGGCGCTGTGCTTAAGAAGACTCCTTAGTGGAAGAGCAGTCATTCCAACCTAACCTAACCCAATAAAGCCTAAGCTGAATTAGTGGTCCAATCAATGAATACATTAACAAAATCAAACCTACAGAAGTCGCCTATAGGGCATGCAGTCGTACTCCGAACGAATTTCTTGTTTGTGAGTACATTAAGTTGAGATAATAAAGTGGACTTGATAATTACGCGCATACGTTCCCTCTGCGCAAACTCAGTACACTTTTATACTGTAGATGGATGAGCGACATTTGCCAAGGGCTGAGCGAAATTCTAAATCTGAAATCAAGGAGCCACCCTTTGTATAACCAATTCGCCATGACATAATCGTCATGGTGAAATATGTAGTAGTAAGCTAGGTTCGAAGAAAAGGATAGAGGACAGGAGAGGTTAAGAGGAATCTGGATGGTGCTGAACGAGGAGGCGATGTATCTTGCTTTTAAGGTCTTGGATAATGTATAGAGCTCTCACCAAAGAGAAGAATTTGCAACGAAGCTCAGGAATGTAACAAAAATCAAAACAAAAACTTTTTGTAACGGGTCTTCGATTTCGGAAAGTCGATTTCCTTAATAGCACTCAGAGATGCAACCGTTGGGGCTAGCGGGAGATAGACTCGTTGGAATGCCTTCTGAA
The DNA here is from genome assembly GCA_949987705.1 of Thereva unica. Taxonomy (NCBI): domain Eukaryota; kingdom Metazoa; phylum Arthropoda; class Insecta; order Diptera; family Therevidae; genus Thereva; species Thereva unica. Next base: position 95,700,082 of record OX465285.1, read on the forward strand.
ACAAGAGAATTCCGCTAACCAGCCGACAAAATCTGTGACCCTGTCAGTACCAGATTACTAGGTGAACAGGAGGTGTACGCTACACTAGGTAAAGACCCGACGGAAGCGGAACTTTGGTACCATGGCGAGATGCTTTATTACGACTACTCCAGCTGTCCAGTACTTTGAATTTCTTAAGAGATGCCGCCAATCGTATTCGAAAACGGCCATATAGTGGCTTGATAAGATGAAAACCGCACCCTCATGCTCTCCCAAGCAAGTGCCATTTGCTCTACCATAGACACTTTGAACCACCGTGGAAATGCACAATTTCAGAGATTACGACATTCGCAGTCTAGCAAACGACAATCAAGGATGCCCAATAATAGAACAATTTGACTATGGAACAACCTTCCAAACTCGGTATTTCCGAACTCGTACAGCATCGAAGATTTTAGACCCAACATTCCTAGTCTAATCTATCAAGCCCATCTAGATTCCTCTTACCCTATTGAATCCTATATAATCTTTCAAATGAAGCTTTCCTTCCGATAGTACAAGAGTGTCGTCTAAGCTTAGTTCTGGCATAGAAGGCGAATAATTTCCATCGATGCACTACTATCAAGCGTTTTTTGAAGGAATGCACATTTGAAGAAGAACTTTCCCAAAGCCACACCTATGTATCTTAAAACTCGCACTGAGTAAGCACAACCCAATAAAAAATCGAAATTTTGGTATCCTATTCCACCCAAGAAACTGGTTTTTCTATTCTATTCTATTAAGTACTGCACACTAAAGATTTCTTACGCCTTAATCCTATCCAAACCACAAAATGACTTTTTATTTATTTCAAATACCTCTAACATTTCACTTATACCTAACAGTAGCGTATTCAACCCGAACAAAAAAAACATTCAACCCGCGTTAGCTAACCAAACAACAGCCCAAGAACGAAATCCAATTATCTTAACATAATAGACAACTCGTCAGTAGCCCTTCAAGGAACGTCAGATATCAATTAACTAAAATCTCATTAAAAGAACATGGAAGAAATTAATTTTTAACCATCATCAACCCAGGCATATGCTTAATGAGTAAACATGCTAATCACGCTGGATGGAAGAAAAAAAAACGTAATAGACGACAGCGAGAAAAAACCTTCAGCGATCACCTCTGTTGGTGAAAAAAAAAACTAAAAAACACTGATCGTTTCACTGATCGACGTCTCAATTATTTAGCAGCCATTGGGGATCATCACACCAAAAATATGGACAATGGAATATGATATTCGGTTGGCAGGTGATGCTAGAGAGTGTCTTACACCTCGAATTTTTCCCAAAAAATCCGGCTTCTAATGATCTTGACCAGAAGAATAGGTTTATTGATCGCAGGGGATGACTCACTGATTTGTGATTTATTTACTAGAAATTTATAGAAGCTGCTCATCCTTCACAAGCTGACGATGATTGTGTGTTATAAATACGCATTTCTGAAGTGAGGATCGATCTTCACACTTTTTTTCATATATGAAAAATGTCGATCATTTCGAATTGACAAAATGAGGAATTTGTACCTTGAGAATGTGAGAGAGCTCCTTCCACCTGTCGCGTATCAAAGGGATTCATTAAATAACCGAAACCAGCCATCATTTGCCGGAGGAGCTATGTTCTTGTCGTTCAATATTGTTCGGGGGAATTATTGTATTCGCTCGTTTATTTTTTTCCAGATGATTCACAGCTCGATCATTTATTGATCATTCGATTCGATCACAATAACGGATCGCAACTTGACTGGTTTTGATACAGTCGATCGCTGACTCTGACACGGTTACCGACTGAATAGGTGCCGCCAATGATAATCTACCAGTGGATCATAAACGAATCGTTAATGACCGATCAATGAGAAGAATTGAACGTTTCATTTTCTCTCTTCATTTTCTTTAGCTTGACTTGCGCCCTTTTACTGGCATCTTACCGTATTATTGGCTGTAGTGCACCAAAGTTAAGTGTTGCTATGCCCAGATACAGTCAATCGCTGGCAGGACAATTGACTGACCATTTCGGCATCTGAAAAAGAGACGGTTTTGTATCTTCAAATGCTTTATTTTGTGATGATATGAAAAACTCAAAATAATTTCACCGATCTGTCCAGAATTGTGATAGTGATGAAGAGCAATCGTTTAGTGATCATGTCAAGTTTTAATAATGATTGAGAATAGCTTTGTGGAAAATACAAATCTCCCTCCATTTCTCTTTCGGGTTCTGTAAGTTATTGGTTTATAATTGAGTTAGGTGTGGTTTATTATTTATGAAAGTTATGATAAAGAAGTTTAAGTGTGAAATTTTTAGTAATGAACATAATTCCCACGTTTATGAATTTTACTACCGAAAGTGAATGGTTGTTATTAAATAATTCTTTCAATTATATCAAACTCTAGGAAAGACATATAATAAACTAAATAGCTACGGCATGAAAATTTGCTTTCTTGGCACAAAGAGATTCCGCATAGCTTCTTGATGCTTCGTCTTTTCACTTCTTCCAATTAGATATATTTCCCTCTTCCTTATACAGAAATTCCCTGCCGACTGTTCTGCCATCGCCTGTTATCACAATAGGTGAGGAAGACATCTCTTGTTCGAACGGCCAATAGGTAAATATGTCTTTTAACCGACAGAGAGATCTACCTCTTCCGCTGAATACGCATCCATGTTCGAGCGCTTTCTTTGCTAATACATCAGCTCTCTCCTTCCCCTACATATTTCTGTGGCCTAAACCCACAGAAGGGTGACGTTTAGATTTCTGTTAATACTTTCGAGTTTATCTGAGCATTTCTTGGTTAGTTTTGATGAGACCAAGGTGGAGTTGAGAACCACGATAACAGCTTGGTTGTCAGTTACCAACGCATTCTAAAGTTGTCTTCTCTCACTAGTTGACACGCCTTCCATATGCCAACATTTTTGCTTGGATGACACTAGATCCGTCCAGAGGCTATATTTCATGATTTAGGGAAGACTCTATCGCCTACTTAGCAGTTCATCTTTGAACCCTCCGTCTTGTTGGAATTTTGAGTTTGAACTTCTTGTTCAGCTCCAGCTTGGTGGTAATGCAGTCCATGATGGTTGGGATCAACCATTCTGTCAGACATACCAAGTATCTTGCTATGTCCATATGCCTTTTTTTGCCTGCACCCATTTTCTTTGATCCTGACCGCGCTCCAAGAGGCTAGGCACTTAGTATGGAGGTCCAGTTGAAGAAGGCACCCAAATCAGGCATGGTACTCGTGATTAAAAATCGTACTTTTCCAAATGCAGACAGCTTCATGTGCATATCAATAAAAGACGAACGGAATAGTCCAAACTAATCACGATACGCTCCAACTTTTTTTAGGCAAAAGGCAGCAAAATTATAGTTTCAAGAAAATGTATAGAACAAAAAAAACGAGCAATTATGTTGGCGAGCATAAAGGGAGCCATTCGCTTATTCAGTATACCCGCTCTCGTTCGATTGCGTAGGTCAAGCAGCACTGGACGTGGTTAGTACTTTGTTAGGGGACCGACTGGTAAAATGACACTCTCATTTGTCGACTGGAAACTCTCAATCCTGTTATTTAGAATTGAATCAACACCAATATATCTTGCAGATTGCTCAGTAAATGAAAGTGCCAAGCTGTGCCACGCGCCTCAGACATATGTAAAGGAACATTATCTAGACTTAGGCCTAAACAATGAATACTTTGGTTAAGATTCTCTTGTAGACATTTAAGAAGTTGGACAGTAGATTTTTTTGATCTAAATTTGCACTCGCTGTACTCTAGAGTATTTGGTTAAATGCAACATTTCCATAATCTTTCCTTTGAATTTTGTCACTATGGTTGTGAAGAGTACAGAAATAACTACCTTTTGGGCGGAGTTGGTTGTAACTTATTTTTCTTTTCTATAAGCATTCTAGCGAACAAGTCATTTTTAGTAGTTTAGCTTTAGTCTATCCTTTGAACTAAGCTTACTCTTAGCAAAACGTAGACCTTCAACGGTCGTAATTCCTAAGGACATAAGTCCACTTATGATTCTCTCCGTGCTGCTTACCTTCTAAATGAACATTTTAACTACAAAATTCCAGGAATTTGGTAAAGTACTCTTTGTTATTCTCTACAAAATACAGATTAAATTTTTAATAATTTTTACCACAAAAATAAAAGATATAAAAAAACTTTATAAATAACAACAAAATAATTAAGAAATAAGCATAAAAATTCCCCATTATATATTTCACAAATCAATTATTAAATTCGGAATAAATCGTGAGAAGCAAAAAAGAATACTTACATTTGCATATTTCGTTGTCTCCTCTGAATTCATTCAATCATAATTACGTCTCCAAATAATTTTAATTAAACGACGATTTTTTTTCATCATTGTTTTTTGTTTTAAATTTCATTTGATAGCAATTATCTCATATTTACGATTAAAAGTCAAGACTTATTTCGAAAACCTGTAGGTAGATCACGGCAGGGTGGCTCATAAATGAATTTTTTATTTGTCTGACCAGCAGCAACCAGCAACAACAACAACAACAACAAAAAACGTGAACAAAACGCCGAAAAAATGCATAATTAAGCCCGTCTTAAATAAACATAATAAATTATCGAAAGTATTATTAACAGCAAAAAAATTAGCATGCAAATGAGTCCCCAGTGTCCCCTAAATTACACATGATGACATTGAATTAATGGAGGCGATATCTGCAGTCGGAAAGCCACAGGCTCGATTCCCGATCCTCGATTGATTGCACTCTGTTTGGAGTTTTGTTCATTGCATCCCCGAAAGTGAGGATTAAGACTCCTATAGGTGCAGAATGGAGTCTTATAGTCAGTGGCTATTCCTGCACATCCTGTGAGGTCCAAACATCCTTTTTATATCGATGAAAGAATAGAGTTTTACAGCCGTGTGCAGCAGCAACTAACTCCCTTGCCCGCCGGCCAGCACCAATTGATGACTCCGCTGCTGCAGTTCTGATGGTGTCACTTTATTCCCCCGGAGGTGTGTAACAAATCACTGGATCCTTCTGTGTGTTCTGGCAGTCATAAAGGCTTCTCAGTTTTCTGGGGAATAACAACACGTCGGAGTCCTTTTTTTATTGATTTGTTGCCATTGACTTGGGGCTGGCGAGAAGCACCTCTTTTCAGCAGCTAATTCGAAAATCGTGTTAACTGGATGAGACGGTCTTAAAGTCTTGATTGAGTAGCAACGAACAAATTTATTAGCCGTCGGAATTTGCTGAATATAGGATTACGCTTCTGAGAAAGTTCAATGGCTCTTGTCCGCGTCACAAAGCTTTCGGCCGAGGTGTGAATAATTTCGCACAGCGTCAAGGTGAATAAGGGACAAAACAAAAGACTCAAGCGACGAACTCGAAATAAACTTAGTATGCAGAATCCGATCGCCACGAAGGGCCCCAGATCACCGGGCTATTCCTCATTTCGTATCACTGCAAGGGTACCCCTGACCTGATAAACTATGATTATTTTCCTTCATAAATATCCCCTAGGAAACCACCTTGTTAGGATCCGTCGAGCCGCCAGGGCAGCAGCAGCAGCCGTTGTGCTGGCACTGTAACACCTATAACTGTGGAACATTTTGTCACAATTACTTTCAGGTGTTATTGCTGCACGGCAATTGGTGTAGGCTTTAGTTCTGTTTTATGCAAACAGCAATGGCCAAGCACCAATATATCTTGCCCTGGTGTACTCGGCAAACGGCCCCAGCACATCCACACACCATAGCTGACCATTGATGGTGTTAACACGGATTTCATTTCAGTGTCGAGAGAGTGCGACAACGGCATTCTACGTGTGGGTGTCAGAAGCACCGAAGATCTTGATAACTGTTTTATGTGCTTGAAATTTTAATAAATCAACGTGAATTATTCATTTCCACCCAGAATATATTTTTCCGTACCGTTGAAAGATTACTTTAGCACCATCCAAAACTACGAGTATAAAGAGATTGGGTGATCAGCGATCTTTAAAAGGAGTAACCACACTTTGAACTCTCTTGTTGGTGGTTGGTGGTGGCGCTGTTTTTTTCGTCTCTTTCTTTCTCGCCTTTCGGAAATTTGTAGTTAAGGAGTTCAGTGTCGTCAGGTGATACCATCTGAAATTTATTTAGTGCATTCCATGAGCAGATTTATTGGCAAATTATCCTTGCCGAGTGATTTGTAACGATCCAATACCATTCAAGGTCTTGGAACGGTTCTAATTTGCATTTGATAATGATATATTGGGAGAGAACTAATCTTTATCTTTAAGGAGGGAGAAAAGGTTGCGAGTTTAGTAGAAGTGTAGATTTGAATACAATGTAGTAAAAAGTCCTCTATCTATATCATCAGAAACATAGAACCTCGGGCTTTTTAAACTCCCTTCATCTAATCGTATCTACATTTTTTAGTTCTGTCCAGCATATTAAACGAAATTTTGACTCTTTTACCAGTCTATCCTTGTTTCGCAGTCCAGCGATAAGTATGGTATATCACCTAAGGTTATCTTTCTGCCATTGCTGCAGGTCTATGCAAAGTCCTAACATTCCATGTGGCAAAATTTATCGTTAGTCGTTACTGTGATCTTTGCCGTGAAACCTGACCTGATTCCGAGGCTGACTTCTCGATTCCACAATAAAAATTGTTGCCTTTACAGTAGCCCCGTATAATAAAATGCAACAACGCCAGCGTATGGGCGAACCCCTTATGAATTTTTCATTGAGGCTGGTCTTCAGCCCCATTAGTGAATTTTCTCTTGTGGTATCAATTGACTCAAAACACCTTCATCGAACAAGTAATTTCAGCTTCAGGAAAAGAAAAAGTCATCTAAGGACATATTAGCTGGATAAGGTTCGATGGCTTGGCGAAAAACTCTAGCCCAGCGATTTCTTTGGAACCAATAGTGCACCACACCAGACAAGACAAAACATAATATTAGGTCGATTTTGATTTTGAAACGAATTTTCACGTAGTTTTTTGCGTTTTCGCTAGTTTCTGGAGCAGCAATCCGACAACTTTTGGCTTGTTTGCATGTCGTACTCATACGCCAATGTCTCTTCGACAGTTGCAATTCGTTTCATGAAGGTGGAGTCCGTAGCAACTTGGGATAACATATCAGCAACCAGATTTTGAAGATCTTGTTGGTAAATATGAAATTCTTTCGGAACCAGCCGAACATCGTCGTATTTTATGCCCAAAGCACCTCTCATAATATTATAAAAAAGTGTGTTCACCTCTTCAGCCAACACTATAAGGCTTCTACGACAATTTGGAATCACCAGCAATTCAATTTAGTTTTCCTCGTTCCTAGATATTAAATGTATACCAGAAAGAGTCGAATCCACTACCATTTTTCTGTCTTCATTGAATACTCTATACCAACGGTCGGCAACCTATGGCATTAGGTGGCACGTGAGAAGATCTCTGGTGGTGCGAAGACAATTCGGAAATGTGCATTAAATTAAAGTTTTCAATATCTTTAGGCCCCCATTCACATACAGTGGCCTGTAGGTTACTCGCCTTGAGGCCAAGTATAACTACACACTCACCGGCCGCCAACTGGAACCTTGGCCTGAAGCCCAGGAAAACTGACAAAAATCTTTATGTCTGCCTGTGTGGTATTTATCGTCAATCCAAGCCTGAATACCTGAACTTCTATTGTGTCTGAAAATTTCGTTGAGGCTATGAACATTTTTGCACTTGAATTAACAACCTGCTTCCCTAAACTGTCGTCTTCGCCTGCTTGTTCGTTCTCGCTCAGTCAGACTAAGTAACGTATGGCCTTCATTGGGCCGTGCCTGTCAACCTGACCTAAGGCCTGTAAATGTATGGGGGTCTTCGAGTGTGGCCTTCATCGGGTCCTACCTGCCAACCTGGTCTGAAACGCGTGAATGGGGCACGGAACAATTGAGCTCTTCAATTAAAAGACAATACGACATTTTCATCATCAATTGAAACGTTTTGCAGTCTGATAAGAATTTGAAGCGTATCGTTGGTGGGAGCCAAAAGTAAATTGATCATCTTTCCTTAAAATATCTGACAACGGCCTTGCGACGGTGGAGTACTTTGGTACGAACTTCCAGAAAAATCCAGTCTGACCCAAGAAACTCGCTTGCTTTGGGTTTTTTTTGCGTCGGGTAGCTTAAGAGGGCTCAATTTCCAACAATGTCAACTCAATGTTTCCTTGCAGAAATCTGCATTTGATCAACTTTAAAAGCAATCTGTGACTAGTAGTGGGATTCTTAATTTCATTTTCAGAGGGTAAAATAATATCGTCTATGTATAACAAAAGGACCCCTTTTTGAATAAGTGGCTGAAAAATAGTGTTGTTGGTGTAAGACTGCCAGAGATTGCGGAGTTTAGAGTTGTTGGGTCTTATTTCTCCTTCTTCCAACCATTGTTTGATTTTACATACCAACCAGGTAATAACAATGCTGGGGCGTGGCTTTCATATGCGCAAGTGGTGCACTTGCACCGGGCGCAATTTCAGAAATTTAAGTTAAGGTTTGAAACATTCACAAAAAATTTAAATTTCCGATGAGTTCATTTTCCTCTATAGAAGGAGAAAACTCATCAGGATGGATGATAATTTTGTAGGATTAAGTTAAGCAATCCCGTCCCGCATACTTTTACTTAAAAAACACTTTTTAAAACTTGAAAACTTTTTAAGTGAACTAAACTCAGAAAAAAGAGGAGATTATGATTTCCGTGACGCTGCGATTTGAGAATGAGTTTCGATTAACTCACTGCGATCAAAAACTAGAGAGCTTAGGGGGCGCTACTGGTATACTGCACCGGGCGCAAAAAAGCCCCGACCCTTATTAAACTCAAGAAATTGATCACGCAATTTTATCACCTATGTTGACGAAAGAAGATAGAGCTCGGAGGAGCTGCTGCTTGGATTTTATCTTTCAACTCATATTATAGTAAGTGGGTCGCAGGCTTTTTTACTTCTTTTTTGGCTTTTCAGAGGGTCGCGAGGCTTAAAAGGTTGAGAATCGATGCTCTGTACCATTCGTACGCCTTTATTCAAGGTGTATGGTCCACTGCAACATTTTGACCAATTCACATGAAAAAATCGTTTGCCACATGCAATTCAAGGCAAACTTGTTGTTGTAATATGTTTTACATTATAAAAATGGCTTATGATTATAAACAATAGCTTTGACCACAGTAAATAACTAAAGACTCTCAAATTCCGATTAAATAGTAGTTTGGTACAGTATTACCATACCTCATACACATGTCTTTCAACAGGTAAATCCGTGGTTCTTTTTAATGCACATAATCCCAACTCTCTTGTTCCACAAAAACACTCTAAGCTAACATTTCATTATGTTCAAAAGGCTCTCCAGTAAAAAATTATACCTGAGATCATTCACATAAACAACACTCAAACAATTTTTTTTTAAATTACTCAAAAAAAAATGTTTCTTCCAAATTTGTTAACACCCAAACGGAAAATTCCAATCATTCCTTTAAACACCTACGAAATACAGAAACAAGATCCTGAAATTCTTCAAGATCATTCAAAATGAAGACAAGACTCACATCGCGTTGACAAATCCATTGGCAACGAAGGAACAAGGCGCAAAACGAACGAAATGAGCTCGCCAGGAACCCTTTGGTGTCTCCATATAAACTAGATAACCATCAAATCACTCAATTTGTCACCCGACAAGGGAAGAATGAGCTCCAATCAATTTCTTGCAGGGAAGTCCCGGTCGTCCCAGCACAGAGCGATGGATGCTAACAACAAGTTGGTAGTCAGTCCCTTTTTTGGGCAGGTCAGAAGACAAACATTCTTTTGGTTTAAATTCCTGATAATCTCGACCCATGACAATGTGTCCGCGCCCAAGACAATGAAATTATAAATAATGTGAGGAAACGCATGAAAACGCGTTATTAATAAGCAGCAATTTGTCCGTGGTTGCGCACAATGCACCTAAGCCCCTAGGTACGACATCTTCATTTAACGCCTGTCGTGACTGGCCGGGCTGAATGCTGGATATATGCGTGGCATCATATCTCTCATTCTCGGACCGTTGTCATCATCGTCATCTCCGCCACCGCCGGGGTTGTCGTCAGTGCCGTCACGGCGCGGCTCCCCGCTACCCCCGTTCCCCCGCCGCGGATGTTTCTGTGGTGTTTTTGTCCGACCCAGCCAGACGATCTTCTTTTTTGCTGCCTTACGCAGCGTGGCACGGCGATAATTTAAACAAACAGATAAGAGCTCAGGGGGAATTAATTCAACACATTTGTGAGTCAAATGAGCGCTGCCATTCGTGATGACAAACGGGAATAAATAACCACGGGAATATGCCAGACTAATACTTGTTAGAAGCCCAGAAGGGCAGGGGTAGCTAGGGCGCAGCCTGCCGAAGAAGGGTCGAACAGTATACTCATGCCCAGCCTACCCACCCTGGGTGACGATCGTGATCGTGCAGTAACCACTATTAGTTGGCTCTCTTCACCTATGCCAGGCAGACCACTAAAATTTTTTTGCCCATGGCTTCCTTGAATCCGAAACTAGTCGGCGCGATCAGCGTCATCACGGCCTAATGGAACTGAAAAAGCCAGCAAACTTCTGACAAGATCGATCGCTGTCCTGTTGACACTATCAGATTTGAAGATCACTTCGATCTCGTCTTTCTGGCTCTACTTATGTTGCCGAGAGCTGCACCAAAGGCAGGCACATGACAAGCATGGGGTGCCCGTGCCTTCGCCCCCTTGGCGACAAATTGCGCCCGATCCGAGAGCAGCTTGTCGGTCGGTCAATCACAGAGGATCTCTTTGTGCCTGCTGCTGCTGGCTGCTGAGATATCCTACATCTCTTCGGGGCCCCAGACAGACTCGGGGGCCAGTTTTGTTGCTTTCTATTCCGCATCGTAGCTACATCTCAATAAATTTGCATCGCAGACATGCAACTAATTTGTATACTAATCGATAAAAGAGATTCTCTGTCCGTCCGCATCTACATATTTCGATTAATTTCCCCCGTCGGCCAAAAAGGAATTTTATTTATGCAGCGATGAGAGATCGGAATTCAACGTCAGCGGATTTAAATTGGTGGCGTAGTGGTATAATCTATTGGTTTCTTGACACCTCGCAAAATGGCACTTTAACGATTTTAGATTGCGACTTCTGGTTCGGAACATTATTTGTGGAATTTTCATGGGAATGATGAGGACTAAAATTGTGTGCTAATCCTTTTTTTTGTGTAGGTATAACGTGTGGCTTACAGAGCGGAAAGATAAAACTCCGCTGGGTCTTCGGATGAGGTAACCAGACTTTGATAAGTGGTGCTTTTTAATTGGAAGCTATCGTTTAGATAAAAAGGTGTAGACTTTAGATATTTCAGTAGGTTTATTATGGAAATGATGGTATAAGAATATTCATTAATGATTGAGAGTGGTTTTTGTTCCTTTTTCTGTGAGGCTTTTGTTAGTTCGCGTTGAAACGAGGGAATTGTGACAAAGAAACCAGTATGTAGATTTAGAGGATCAATGTACTAATTGTGTTGAAAAGTATTTTAAGAAGAAGTTTAGAAGAACAAAAAACTGACATGAAGGTGAGTTTTTGAGAGACAACAATTCTACAATATCAGCACTTTATTCTGTATTTTGGTCCGCCTAAAATATGTGGACCTCTGCAGCTCTGCGATTGCATGCTTCAACTCTCCACTCTTCGCATCCAGTTAACCATTGCCACTTGATTGCCTTCCATCTTTCCTGCCTGGTGGAATAAACTTGAAATAGCCTTATAGCAGAACACGCAATACCGGACGACATCGATGTAGAAGAAAGGCAATTATCGAAGTCCATTGTGGAGTGTGCAAGGGAGTTGTGTCCACCTATCCATAAACGGACGCAGCCATGGATCTCGGACAGTTGTCTGGACCTCGTTGATCAGGGGAAACGAATGAAACGCGTTCATTTCGAGCACTATCGACGATTGAACAAAGAAGCTCTATAGAAAATGAAATCGAAACAAAAAGCATTCTGGAATACCGTTGCGGCGACCTACCAGGCAATGCGGCGGCTAGACTGCAAAAGCACATCAACAAACGCCAACATCAAAAAATCGGTTGGAGCTTTTGGGAGCTCTCCCCATAGCCGCCTAAGAGAATTCCTCCATCAGCTGTATAACCACAAGCCGACGAATTAGTCTCTCGATACTGAACCGACATCGAGGTGAAGACGACGACAATAAAATCGCTGAAATATGGAAAAGCGCCGGGAATATATCAAGTAACCGCCGAGATGATCAAAGCCGGAGGTGATGTCTTATCACAACAACTCCACGTTCTCATAACACACATATGACATTCGGTTGATGTCCCGCTGGTACGGAAGAAAGCGATTGTTGGGTCAATTTTAAAGACAGATAACAGTCGGGAATACAAGGATTATCGCGGTGTTGGCCTCCTTTCGATCGACGGCAAAGTATTTACGAAAATCATACAATCGAGGCTCCAGAAGCCTAGCGATCAAACGAGCCGGAAAGAACAAGCGGGATTTAGATCAAATCGAGGATGCATTGATCAAATATTCGCTCTTCGTCAGCTAATGGAAGAAAGAATTCGTTGCGGTGAACTAACTGTCGTCGTTTTCATCGATTTCAAATTTGCTTGCTTTCGATTGTATTGATTGGAACAGCTTGTGTTGTGGCGAGCGTTGGAAACCGAACACGTGCCATTGACAATCAGCCTACTTCTCCAAGCGTTGTACGATGGTTCCAAAAGCAGCGTTCGTATTCGAAACAACTTATCCGAGGAATTCCCGATTCAAACAGGTGTTCGACAAGGAGACGTCACTTCACCCCTTCCCTTCAACGTTGTGAGCGACGCAATTATTCGATGGACGATGTGGATTTCGATACGACGACAACAACTTTGTAACCGACTTGATGTAGCGCTGACTTCACGTATGCCGAAGTAACGGACATCTTATACGTTATTTCCACCGTCGCAACATCATACAGGTTAAATGTCAATACGGAAAAGACAAAAGTGCTCACAACGGACGGATCGAAACCCAGTGATATTTTTAATGCGATCGAAAACCTTAAGTCAACCATTCTTTGGACATGACCGACGCATTGGTTCGACGTCATGTAGCTGGAATAACAGAACTCGGCTAACTTCTACCATGATCTACCCGAAATCAGAACAACCTATTCAGCTTTATTTCTCCAAAACTATTTGTCTTCCTGTTCACAAATAGATTGGACCGCGGTAGATCGCCGCTGAGCAGATTTTGCCATCTGTAGGGCCATGTCCTCTGGAGCTCAGCACACGGATCTCAGAGAGAGACATACGGGTCGCTTTCACCGCCAGTACTTTGTACTGGTAGCTGGAAAGTACATAGAGACTCATATAGACCTTCACTCCTATATTATACTTAGTTTAAAGTAAGGCTAGGTTAGTGGTCCTTAAGCTCTTGATCTTTCCTTAGCTCGAGTCAATGGAAGCCAATCCCTCTGGACCCCCGAGTCCAGTACTTAAGTTTTTAAGAAGTTAGATCAAAAGAACATTTAAAAATTTTCCTCTAAAAACAAATATGGTGAATACGGAAATTACCCTCAAAATAGTGCACCTTTCACATGATAGCAGTTTAATGATTGCGGCTATTTTTATTAAAGGGTGTGTTGCCTGTCCAACTACTATGCTGGTCAAATTACTTGTTTATCTGTAAACTGATGACCTCTAAATCTCAGGACTCGAAACATCAGTTTATAGCGTTCCTTTGCTACAGTACAATAACGGGAAAAACTAGCAGCTTCCACTCTTTCTAATCCATGGTTGAGACCATTTTAAAGTAAAATAAAAAGCAGTTACCATTAAAATTATGTTTATCCTACCATTTTGATCGCAACCCTTTCTTTACTTAACGCTCCCTCGCCCTAAAATTATCACAGCAAGCCTTTGTCCAATTAAAAAGTTTTAAATCATCCCGCCCCTAAATTTTAAAAAACTCACCCAGGAAGGGTGCTTCCCGTCAGAATAGCCATTATCATCATACTGAAACGTCGGATTAGAATATCTCAAAAGCGCTGAAATGCGTAAAGGCTGCTCCTTAAGCCCGATCATCCACCATACCGCATCTGTCATGCCTATAGGAACCCTATACCATATCCCAAGAATCACACAGTCACATCCGCATCTTCTTATCCCTCCCAAACTGCAGCTTCCTTGAAACTGGTTATGTTCCTTCAACTGTAACCAGCCTTCGGTATTATATTATTATTATGGTTGGTGTGTAACCGATAGCTTCCATTACAGAACTCAGTTCTGTTCATGCCATGCGTATTTTTGCTGCTGCTAATGGCAGGCGACAAGAACACGAATGCACATGGCAGCACACACAGGCCTATCCCCCGCGGCCGGTGATTTCAAGCCGGATTGTGAATAATGCACCGAGGATTAATTTAATTAAATCCCACCTCAAAGTGTCGGTACATTTCATACCGTTTGATCACACCACACTAATTTCTTTGTCGGTGCGCGCGCAAAATTGTGCAATTTATTAGCTCCGCCGAACTCTGCGCTGGTTGCTTGCTCTCTATCCGGCGCGGCCAGTGTATATTATTTGCATAGACGGGCCACTTACCTGGTGGCTCTGCATCCAGTACGGAATTAAGTTGCGCGCGCACATACACTGTTCTCGGATTTTGATTCTTGTACTAGCAATTTTGCATTATGCTGTATAGCGACGCGCGCAACTACTACGCAAAGGAAACGAACGCACAGCAAATTAGGACCAGCGAAATGCATAGCTATGCGTCTCCCAAGTATAAGACCCAGAGTGCATAACACTGAACTGTTGCGCACCGCTGATGGTGATTTGTTTGAATAAATTCCCGCCATATTTGTTTATTTTTTCGTTTATTTTTTTTATGTGTGCGGTGAAACCTGCGCATACACAGGTAACAGCTAATTGTTTAATTAATTCCCATGTTTGCGAGCGCATGCGCAGCTACATGTTAAGTTCTTTGTAAGTGGCCGATTTCCGAGCGAGTTGATTTATGTCGTTGATGAGTGTCATGTTGCCGGGTGGCCGGGGGTGCGCTCGGTGTCGGGTTTCACTCGCCGCTAACAATCCGTGTATGACCTCAATTCTGGGTGGACAGTGGTCGACGGCTGATTTTATGGAAAATGAAACTGAAATGATCGATCGGGCGGTTTTCGCCTGCACCGCCTCAGGGGCTTCGATTTATTGACTGCCTGTACTCTTTTGCCCAGACTTATTTCTTCTTTATTATTTTTACCTTACAACTTTTTCAATGCCTTTGCAGTACGATCAGGTTCTTTTCAACAACAAAAAAAATCATTTTGTCGGAAAACAAACCAAATTTAAATGAGGAGGGGGACTGCATTGTAAATCGGGCAACAATGTAAAAAGCAAGCGATCGTTTATCGAAGAAATTAACCTGTTTATGGAGGAGATCACTACAAAAAGTGAGTGAGTTGATACTTTTGCTCAACGAAACAATTCTGCTAGACTTCTCTGGATGAATTGAACGATCTTTGATCTAGTGTCATTTTGGAATCACTGATTGGAACGAAAACATCAGTAGTGTCGACTAGGGAATCCAATCCCGCGTACGCCGGATCCTACAAATGCGGGATCAGTAATGCCGATCTAGACAAGCGGGATCCGCAGAATTCGCGGGATTTGGGCAGCAGAATCACCTGTTATAAAAACCGGGATTTAATAAAGAAATACTAACCATCTTGCAAAACATTAATAAAAATAGATTAAGGCCCTTTGAACACGAGTCGGCTGATGTGGAATCCAATTGCCCCCGCAACTGTTTCGTGATCTTGCCCGTGTACGGAAGTGGGAATCCATACACGGGTCGACAGAAACGAACCCGATTTGAAACTAATCTGAACTGTTCGCGTGAGATTGTTTTTGCCGGTCGGAAGCGATTTCAGTTGCGTGGCTCCATTACGCCTTAACTACTTGACATTTTTCCACAACCTAGTGACTAAAAACTATTTGGACACAGAACACCGATTGCTCCAAAATTAGTTGGGGTCATATGTGGACAAAGGTTTCATTTTGTTTGCAAACTGGTTGTGCACGTGGTTATTGTCCCAGTTTGAAATAGGGATTGACGAACGTGATCAATTACTGAGTTTCCATGCAGTGTTTACCCTGGGTTAACTCAGAGTAAGCGCCAAATAGAAATGCGGGTTGAGTAAGGTTTCGTTAAATCCAAGAAAACTCCACGAAACACGAAGGATTAAGCTGTGATTTGCATATGTGTTTGTTTAAGTGTGTTTAACATATACCAACAGAGACACGACGTAAAATTATTTTTCTGTCACTTCAACCCAGAACTGTCATGGAAACACCATCGAGTTAACTTTAGGGAAAAACCTTTCTGTAAACTCCCAGGAATACTCTACCCCGGTTCATGGAAACAAAGTCAAGTTACCCTTCGCCTGCAGAAGGGGATTTCCCATGTGCATTAGCGGCTTATTGTATTGTACATCAAACGAACTACTGAGTCAGTCAAACAAAGTATTCATGCCAATTCTAAACCAGAATTGATTGAGCTGGAATTTTCTTACATCGGTAGCATAAACTCTGCTGTAACGGAGAGTAAACTCGAAATTAAAATTTATGCTACTACTAGCTGGAGCCCGGTGCGCCACGCCGCTGCACCCATAAGCCAATAGTATGGCGTGCGCCAAAACAATTGGGAATCTCAAAATTGCTTTTCACATGGGCAGTGAGAGTATAAAATCTTAAAAATCCAAAACAACTGCTTTTTTATATTTCCAATCACAATTCAACGGTCTCACTGCCGCTCTTGCCGTGGTCAGATGCTATGGGGAAGTGTAGTTATTTTGAAAATGTTTGAGCAGAGGCACCTTGTAGCAAATAGACACTCATATTCGTTGGAGCGTGATTTTTCAAAATTATTCCATAGATATGATGCGTTATGCTCATTTGTAGGCGTTGATCGAGGTTTAACAAGCACAGTTGAGCGAAGATCCCCTGCAAGTAGTGTCAGAGCGCCTCCCAGCGGTTGGTTTTTGCTCGAAAATCTTGCAAAGCCCTGTCAAACGTCCTTGCAAAGCCCTGGTTGTACGATTTTTTTTTATCAGCAACTAATAGTCTTGTTTGAGTGTCCACGAAATGTTTTAGCTGGTTTAAGTGACTGCTATTCTCGCACCAACTCTCTGTCTTGCACAGCATTTCTGCCTCTTGTCGATTCTGAGATAAAAAGTTGAGTAAGAACTTTTTTGTTACATTAACTTCTATTTTCTTTTTATGACGATCTTCCGACCATGCAATAAATGAATATTAATGAATTTACAAACAGGAAGCATTTCCTCACGATCTTAAGCTCCCTTAAGCCCAGATTTAAGAAGATTTATACGAAAATCATCAGCAAATCTAATAACCGTATCGAAAGATCGAAAGACCAGTTTCACATCTACTCGTATCTCGGTGTATTTCCTGCTGGCTACTCCAGTTCTAATCCATTGAATCCATCTCAATTCCAGTGACATATCAGCGCAGTGATTAAGTGCCTTCGATGGGTCTGCTCGCTGGTACTCCACGAATGGACCGACCGCGGGGCCCTTAATGTGTTGTCATATCTCAACGACGTAACACCCCAAATGACACTCAGTAAATCCGATTAGGCATCGGGGCTTGTGTGTCTCTTCCTTTTGGGAAAAACTATCGACAAATTCGTGTTCGACTGTCAACATTTTGAGCATATCTCATGTCACCTTGGTCCGGGATCTCCGAATGCCCTGACGTGCTGCCTCGATTGTTCCGACATATTCGAGATTGATGTCTAAATATTAATCAGAATCCTACACATTTAAAGTTGCGCGGGCATTTAAGGAATTTCCTTGTCTTTTGATGGTCGTCTGATTTCCTCCACGCTGGCGAGGACTCTTCTTCATATTGCAGCAGCCTAAAAAAAATAACTGAGGATGGTCAGCCAGCGCGGCCCCCCGGGGGTCCTTTGGTTCATTTGTAAACAGAAATTCTCGTGAATCGATTGATTGTTGATGAATGATTCTTCGATTATTGTTCGAGCGTGTATTGGTGATTGTGGGTCTTTCTGTGGAGATTTGTCAAGATCTGGGGATGCATTCTTAAAATACCGAACGATTTGATCTGTAATTTGTGAAATATGTCCATAACACAACCGAAATTAGGGAGAGATTTGTAGCCTCGGCTTTTGTACTGACCGAGCGGCGCACAAAGAATCCATGTTTTATCTTCCGCGCAGGTACACACACACGTTAATTTATCGCTGGGAATAAATTTGGAATATTAATCATATTTCAATAAAAATGTGTCATAGTCTAACACCGAGCATTTTTTATAGCAGGATTAAACTGGTCAAAAAACATTTCTAATCTGGATTGTGGCGCGGACAAAGAGCGACGAGACAATCCCATTTTTACAACCTCAAATGAAATTGCAATCCTTTAACAGAAGATTTCCGGTGGTACGTACACAAGAGCTACTTTCCTCGGCGCAATTTTCATAAGACATTGTCAGAACCCATGTCAGACGTCAGCTTTCTTTGCATTGCCCTCGGTGACCCCTAACAAGATGATAAAAGTCAGGAACAACGAAACTAGATGACAAAACATAACAGTTCCCGTTACGTTGAGGTAAATTCCAGATATATATCCACGGGCATCATGTCTTCCCACGATCCAAAAGCGCTCATTCCACACGTCGCCGCACAACAAATTAGTTAACATCTCACCTTGATGGTCACTCATTCACCCACCAGCCATAAATTTCGTGTGGAGCCCCATTCAATGGAGCGCCCGAAGATGCCCCATCAAAAGCCAGCGCAGAAGAAGAAGTTTCGTAAAAAATCAAAAAAAAAAATAAAAAAAATAAAACGGGCCCAGAGATGGAAATGAAAAATTATTAAAAGTCGTCAAAAACCGAATGGAGGCCCCCGTACACTTTTTTTGGGGGCATCGGGTGTCAGACGTGGGGCGCAAAAACCAACACCATGGGGCCCCCGAAAACATTAATGAAAGGTGTGTCATACGTGCTACAGATCTTATCGCGATTGCGTACGCGTCGTTTTGGTGTCATTTCGTAATTCGGGCTATTGCGGTGCGGTTTCATATCGCGGCCAGATCTGGCGTTCAGCACCAGTCATCAGCATCGTCTTCAATGTCTTCGGATTGACTCAGGGGGCTTCCTCAGGTGAGATTAGCTGTAATTTACTGGTAAGAGTCTTGGACGTGTGAGATACGCTTTCGCTCAAGTTATGACACAACACGTGTGTGAAATGCCCCGAGTGCTGGGAATGCGCGCCATCGGACAAATGTATCTTTCACAGAGAGTGCGCGATCACCAATTTCGGTCAAGAGGTGACGACGATGGATCCATTTTTGATTTGCACCTGAATATACATATATATACATATGCGACGATTATTGTCAATGGGAAAAGTTTCGAGAAAGGTGAATGGATGAGAGAAGACTAGTGAGAAGCGGCAAATAATTTATGGGTTATTGTTGCTTAATAATGACAACAACAAAAAGAAACCTAGACAGATCATTGATTCGCTTAATATCTAATCCCATCTGAGCACGGGTGACTGGGACATAGAGAGATGTGTGAGATTAATAGGAATAATTAACCTACTGGAACGATGTAGTACATTTGTCTCTTGCTGAAGCGGCATACAGCAGACATTTGGCTCCCGAAGACTGAGATGTATGATGATAAAACATAGCAGCTACAGGAAAGGCAACGGTTAAGTGGTTTGAGAAATTTCCCATGCAATAAATAGCCGCTAATTGATACCCTAGCACAACAGTTATCCAAAAAATGCGGTGGATGGATATGCTTGATGACCAGCAACAAGATGAAACCTGCATTTATGTAATTAGGTATATTTAAAAACATAAGCCATACAAGACTCCCCAGGCGACGCTTGTAAGACGAACTCGAAGTACTTAAACAGGACGTACATATCCTAGGTCGGGAGATTGTATAAAATCAAATCTTCATCACCTACTGCTGGCAGAAAAACATTGATGACATTGGACAACAAGAGATGGCAGCAACAGCTTTGTAGTTGCCACTATCTTCCGAATCTTATAATGGTACCCTACTGATATGACAACATCTACTCTCTGTACCATCTTGTTAGTATTCTCGTAGGTGATCTGTATGTAGAACAAGGCAGAAAACGAAGGCTGCACCAGGCGTAGGATAATCCTTTCATCGATCCTAGACCTTAAAAGCTTTAAATTGAAGCAAAACAACAAAGCCTAAAATACGAGTAGGATCGCCTTGGATCTGGCTAAATACGAGCGAGCCACAAGACGCCAATATAAAAGAATTGTACAAGAATAGTGGAAAAGAGGTATCATGTATCCTTTTATAAAAGAGGATACGTTCAAGACAGGATAGTCCATAGTTGGGCTCTAACATTCTCCGGCCTCTTCTTCTTCTTTGACCCGTTAAATTGCAATCCGAACGAGACGTCCCCGCAACGGATACGCTGCTGTCGGTGCCGCTTTGAAAAATGCGGTTTCTTGCCTAGTTTCTTCGGTTTCCCGATTCTGGTCACTTCGGCAGATGGATTACCCTCATCCTTTCACACCCTGGGCGTGGGACCAGCCGACGGCAGAGTTAACATCTTCGGGCAATGTTGCTCTTATTCCTAGTAGTACAATAGGAAGTTTCTCTCTCCAGCATTTAGTTTCGTGGCGTTTGATATCTGTTCTAAGTGTCCTATGGTATCGCTCTATCATTCCGTTGACTCGCAGATGATATGGTGATGATCTGTGTCTCTTAATTCTCTATAGCTTGGCCAGCTCATTGAAAAAAATCATTCAAACTGTCGTCCTTGGTCATTTCTTTTGGTGTTCCGAACTTCGAAATGCAACTAGAGAAAAAAGCCTTTGCGACTGTTTCCGGCTTCAGATCTACCATGAGAATTACCTCAGGTCATCTTGTGAATCGATCTATTAGATCTTAGCTATATCCATTACAATAAGGTAGTGGTCCCAGGAAGCCCAAGTGAATATGTTGAAACCATCCCTCAGACATTAGGAAATCAGAGGCCAGTTCACAAAATTCGACGTCGACTGAAAATAACACAGAACGCGTTCTTACTATGGTTAACTATGGTAAACTTTTGTCGTTCAAAAACTCCGTTGTTAACTCCATGTTTAACACTACCATCACTTTTTGACGTTCAAAAACTCTCGTGGTTAACCATAGCTAGATTTTTGAACGAGCTCCATGTTGTTTTCATTCGACGTCGAATTGCATGAACTAGCCTCAGCAATTGGAGTCTTCGTGTATCGCTGTACCTTACTCCTCCGGCAGTCCAGTCTATGCAGGCTTCTGTCCATTTACGACTGTCTACCTTAAGCCTTGGCCTGACATTACCTCTCGATTAGAAGTTGAGCTTTCAGTTCAACAAATCTGACGAACAATTCCGGGACTTTGTTGATTTCGTTGGAAATATTGCAGCCTAATTGATACTCGTAATTGTTTAGTTCTAGAAATGTCAGCTGTCTCGCCTGTTTTTGTTTTACTCAGGAAGTGTGAAGACGAAGAACTAAGCCCCGTAGTGGACCCGATCCACGAACCTCTGTAATGATATCAGAGGGCCTTAGCTCCTAGCTTACCAAGGCTGGCAATACAACAACAGTGCTATAGCTTTATATACAAGCAAAGGTTTTCAATTTAGGAGTGATTTTTACGCTGAGCTTGAGCTTTGCAATGAACTAGAAGTTAGAAAGAGAAGAAAGAGGGTAAAATACATGCCACAAACATTATTGTTTAAAATTGAAAAATTGTAAGATGTAGTATTGAAAATCTTTGTTGATGCTTACCGCCAAAGCAAAGCTTGAATTTCCTAGCAAGAGGCATAATCCTGTACACACCAGCTTATGTAGACCGCAACGACATCATTGGTAGAAAGGTTGTAGTTCTCCCGGGTCAAAATAAAAAATTACCTTACAACGGGCGAACACCGGCCGTCATTGAAACATAGTCCTTGGCCATCTGTCGGGCTTCAGAGGGTTGTTCGCAGGACTTTGCTTGTTTCTCTTGTGCATCGGTAGTCTTTAAGTATGATAATCCAAAGGCCGATTGTACTCATGTACTATAAAAATATTGTGCACTTGGCCTTTATATGCCCGTCATAGGCCCGTCTTCACAGCTTGGCAACAGTTTGGTCAACCTGGGGCCGTCGCACAGTGGGCGGAAACGATCAAAATTACGCGCGGGGCAGAAAAAAACGTCCAAATTAAGTCTTTCTTTTTTTTAAATACTCGTTATTATGTCCGCTATCTTGTATCACTGCGGAAATCCAAATTTATAGGGGTAAAAACCACCCCTAAAGGGTTTGTTGAGGAATGCATTTTTGTTAAGAAACCCAGTTGATAGAAGTTGCTCTGCCCAGGGTTAGGTAGGTTAGCCTGCTTGGGGGTTGGTAGGGGTGGTTTTTAAGGGTTGTAAGGGTCTGTGGTAAGGGCCTGTCTGTTCTTAAGGAATGCATATTTGTTAATAAACCAAGTTGATAGAAGTCGCTCTGCCCAGGGTTAGGTAGGTTAGCCTGCTTGGGGGTGGGTTGACCGCTTTAGGGGTGGTTTTTACCCCTATAAATTTGGATTTCCGCAGTGATACAAGATAGCGGACATAATAACGAGTATTTAAAAAAAAGAAAGACTTAATTTGGACGTTTTTTTCTGCCCCGCGCGTAATTTTGATCGTTTCCGCCCACTGTGCGTCGTATGCGCTCCCGTTAAAAAAGGTTAAAAACTCTACGACCATCATATGCACCTTAAACTGCCAAGCGACCGGTGTTCGCCCGTTGTAAGGTCATTTTTTTACTCGGTTCTATAAGGTAGCATATACTATGTTCCCATCACAGCTTGAGTCCTCGAAAGCTTAAGTATCTCAAGAGCTCGAGCGTGTATATTCTCTGCCTACTTGAACCTGCATATTAGTTTGAAATGAGCTTGAGCTATTGAGGTGACATTTGAAGTTATTATTTTATTTATTTCTTTTATCGGACTTTTATTTCTTTATTGTTAGTGTAGTCTTCCCATGTATCCACAATTGGATTGGGGCTCGGTAAAGTAAAGCGACATGTTGGCATTCAGAATCCGTTAATTTTTCTCTCTGATATCCTTCTGGCTAGAACTTGCTGTTCATCGTTGCATTCTAGAAAGAACAGTGGAGTCTATAGTCCATGTTCAGGGACTTGCCTCTAAACTCAGTCCCAGTCTACCCTTGAAAAAAGAATAAAGTATATTGATTCCGTGACTAACTTCACCTATAAAATCCTGTCTGCATCCTCCACACCAATTTTCCTTACTGACCATCAAAAACCTTGTAAAAAAATCTATAAACTCCTTTACACTTTAAAATGATAAAAGGATCTGGACACAAGTCTTCCATAATCTTCCGCAACGAATTTGTTTACTGTAAATATTTTCATTTTGCACAAAGCCTTCCGAAAAATTAAATTTTCCACGTTTTGTCCGAAGACTTCCAGAATGGCATAAGCGTTCCTTATCTGATTATTTCCACTCAGTTCCAGAATGCAACAAGATCCGGCATGGACATGGACACACGCAAGTACAATATGCACAGTTGGAGTCCTTGTCCCAGGAGGCCGGTTTCCCCTGAAATTTCAAATTCTCCTCTTTATTTTTGTCCTGTTAATTACCATCGACTTACTTCACTGCAAACATTAAGGATATCACTTTCTAAGGGCGGATTTTTGCATTACTATAATCCTTGTAGGTTGCTGCTTCTCAAACTCGCCGTGAAGGATTTTTTCTTGGTTTTTTTAAGGATCGAGGATTTTTTTTTTGTTTTTTTTTTTGGAAATAAGTGAAAATGCGTCTTTTGGTAATATGTCAAATACTTAAGGCGACATCCATCAAAGCACGAACACACAACCCGAGATATTATCACCCCAGGACACCTCGTAATGTGACAGCTTCTGCATTTTTGAAAACGAATCCCTTTTGTTGTTAGCTAGAAACCCACTTGGGTTGAAAATTGGCAGTTAAGAAGCCTCAGAGCCTTTCTTTGGTTGTCAAAATCTTCCACTGTCGGAACGGTTGGGTCTAGGGACCACCTTGGGCGTTTCTTGTTAGCCCCGGATAGAGCGGACTGTATTGGAGTTTTTCAAATGGACAAATGCATATGGAGATGTTACGAAGATGTGACTTGTGAAGTCATTATATATTTCACAAAGAATTCCTTGGCCAGCACCGGGCAACCTTCGATTGCGGCAGTAACTGTCCCCATTAAATAATCATAAATGGCTGCGAGATTGCCTTAACAACTACCAATCACTCTACCAGCGGTCGCTAGTCAACAATTTTCCAATTTCATAGCCAATTTTGTATTTTAATTCGCCTCCAAACAGATTCCGGATTGGCAGGGAATGCACTCTTCTATCTGCCATTGCTAGACTGGCAGTCAGCATATCGGGGCTAACTCTGCTGATTCAATAAAAACATACTCTAGTACCATTAACTCTGGAAACTGGTGGGTATTGCGCACCGTGGCTGGAGAGAGCGTTATTCGACGACCGATAATGCGCGAGTTGATGTCGCCTTTAACACCGATGATTCGCGCATAATCGTAATTGTTGGGATGCGATCAGTAATTTGCGGAAATTTATGGGCCATCACGAAAAGTAAGCCACAGAACAACATCTAGCCCCATATCGAAGCTCTGCGCCAAGATCGGGGGGAATTAGTAATAACATGCGACATCCACACACAGCCTCGGAAAGCACTTTGTGAGAGATGCCAACACGCAGTCGTCCTCCTCAAGTGCAGCCCAATCTGACGCTGATTTTATGGGTCGCGATCATGTCCAATTCACTTGTGGATTGCTTTACTCAGATGCAATAATGTAAACAGTCTTAAGTGATTATATGTATATTCGCACCGTGTCGTCCCCAATCGTGGGATTATTTAAAGGGAATGCATAAACAATGTTTCACGCGATTAATTAAGGCGCATTCAACACTCGACATAATAGGACGAATGTTTTGACAGGGGACATGCTGCAACTTTGTACTAGACGCTTCGATCTAACGAATTCGTTCAGCCATCGTAAATCAGTATAAATGTATCTACATATTAAAAAAAACCGAACCACCAAAAACTGCCACCAAACACCGGCAATCATAAAAGTTATCACAAAACAAACAACAATCCTGTAAAATCACCAATCCGCGGCTATTGATGCCCCATCAAAAAGGTGCCTTACAAAGCTAGTAATCGAAAAAGCACTTCATGCCGGCAAATTGCCTTTGAACATCAGTGGGACCGCCTCAAACTTACCGCTCCACATTAGGCAACAACTTATTCAGAAGAAATTCCCTTATCACCTCTACCAGATAAGATAAGACCCGAATTTTGATGACAAGATGTCATCCATTTGTTGTTTGTCCAAATGCACTAAGATCTTTTCGAAATAATGACACACGAAACGAAAAAAAAAAAAAACTTTTCGCCGTGCACTCCAGCACACGTTTTTCCGGAAAAAAGGCCACAATTAAATTTTACAAGGCAACTAACCACATAAGACAACACCTGAGCGGAAAATACCTGGTACCGCGGGCGGAAAATCACAAAAACGCACCGCCATAGTGCCGTGTGTCGGAATCGGTGCATGTGGATGGATGGGATGGCGTCCGAACAGACGAATTAATTTGGGCTCTTCTCCGATGATGGGCTGTGTTTGCGCGGCGCAAATATTGACGTCTCATCATTTTCTCATAATCACCGAAGAAGAGTGCAGGAAAAGTAACGCCGAGGTGTGAAAAGATACTGTGGTGCGCCTTCGGGTTACCTCTAAGGTAAGGTGGAATATGGAGACTGTAAAACGGGATGTTTGCTGAGACGACATAGGAAACAATAACAGAACAAGAAATTTTGATTGTTCTTGTCAAACATTCGACTAATTGTTGCGTGGTATAAAGGAAGTGTGCTGCGCAGACTCTTCCTGTATGGAAATGATTTTTATTTAAGCCAATTTCTAGCTTAGTACATTCCAGGATTGTCATAAGGATTTTTAAGAAGGATGCAGTGAGAAAAGTTAAATTTTCTCCGGAATTTTATTTCAGGTTCCTGCTTGAAGAAATAAATCTGGTTTCTAGAAATAATTACCACTTTTTCCCCCACGAAGATCTGCCAAGTTTTCCTAAGCTCGCTTCTGTAAGGAAGCTTGGGCGCTATCTTGCACTCAGTCCCAACGGATCGTTTTGGACCAGGTTGGGTAGTCAGAAAAACACACCCCGAAACGGCTATTTAGTAATATCCTTAAAAAGAAAAGTAGTTCATTGTGAATGGGACGATGGGCCAACGGTGTGCAGAACAACATACGGAGTTCCGCAGGGATCCGTCCTGGGCCCTCTCCTGTGGGTTAAAATGTATAATGATGTGTTGGGGCTAAGCCTCTCAAAAGAATCAAGGTATGGGGGCAGATCACTCAGTCACAGTCCGCTCGAAGGTACCATGGGGTGGTGATCGAGCGCAGGCTATATTTTGAAGGTCTCCATACCTGGTAAAATTGGATATACATCCGGATTTTCATCCAACCCATGCGCGCAACGAGTTTGGATCGACCGACCAGCTGACAATCGGTAGTTTTGGTTGTACATCCGAACTTCGGTGTACATCCAATTTAACCCTGTATAGGGGCCTTGAAGATCATTGGAGAGCATAGAGGTTAAAGCGTCCGTTCTTTGCGCAGCACTCTCAAGATTGCTGCCCAACCTAAGGGCTCTACACCAAGTTCAGCCTACTGTGCGCAATCCCAGTGTGATCACGAGACCACGTGCATTGATGTAGCGAGCTTGATAGCGAGGAAGATCGCAATAGACATACTGGCGAGAGAAGACATGCGACTTTATGAACCAGAATATATTAAATCAGATCCAAAAACACTGCGGCGGTATATGACGCACAGCGAATCTGTAGCAAATTAACAAGGGAAGTGGGAAGAGTCTGTTAAGAGTCAGTGGACTCCCACGGTTCGGCGAATATAGTGCGGAGCTAGAGCCAATTTGCGAAGTTAACGTGTTATACCCCGTATTCTAAAAGTAGTCACAAGTAGGGATACGGAATCGGTATTCGATTGTTTACTCATATGAGTATTTTGCTTTCGATTCTACTCATATCAGTACTTATAGGGTAGAATGGAGTACCGAGATGCATACGAGTCAGAATTATGAGCTAAGTAGTGAAGGACCACCTAACCGATACCACTACTGCCACACTCCCGCCGCTTCTTTGGGCCGACATCCAACATAGATGGTCATGGAGTTGCTCGAGTATCTTTGTGGAGTTAGTGCTCAACTTAACTTGGAAGTCCCCCAACCCACTGAAGTATAATTTTGAAAATCTCGGGATGCATTCAACTGATCTTGTCTCGAAAAAAACACATGTCTTCTTCCGTCATCTTGGTCCTTCTCTACCCAAGACTATTTCTGAGTACTTCTAACGGTATCTAGGACAAATCAAATTGCCTAAATCAAAACAACAAAGTACTTCTATTGAATATACACTTAATGAAAGAGCAATGAAACACGTCTTTCGTCTCTATAACCTATTCTGACTCGAACGCATCCATTCATCATAAAACCAGCGACAGTAGCTCCCATCTCACTCTGTTAAACCAGCTGCACTTGCGCATCGATTAAAAGCAAAAGTCCCACAATAACCTGAAAAATCACCCTTTAATTTCCCCATATGAAAAAAAGATCACAACATACTCCAGAATGCATAACTCCTCATGCAAAATGATCTGCACCGACTAAAGTGCAAAAACGATCTGACAAAGACCCCAGAGGCTCCAGATCTCACGCTGTTCGGATCGCGGCTCGGGTATTCTTAACCATCTCATAATTATACGCAACTGGCTGGACATGTGCAGGCGCGTATTATTATTAAGTTTTATTGGCCTTATAATTTCAATCAGCACTAATCAAAATTTACATTTTACATCCACCCCTCGGTGCTTTGAAGGCCACCATAAGGAGCTACCAGACGTGTCTACAAGTCGGGATACACCCATATTCAGAAGGTGCTCTACGCTACTGCCGAGAGTTGGGAACGACGAGGAATGCGCGAGTGTAGTATGGACACTGGCCGGCCAGGTAGACTTCTCACATATATGCCAAACGAAGAAGTAGCTGGTACACCTTACCTGGAAAGCTGTTGGACTCCGTCAAAAGAGGCCCAAGTTGGAGTTTTTAATTTACGGCTGTCAGAAATTGTATAAATGTTCATATGTATGCGCGCGCGAATTATGACTTTTTATGCTGCCGTTTCGGCTAATAACGCGGCGCGGACTGTTGCCGGGGCGACCAGCGGTGGCAGTGCTGATGATTCTGTGATATGGTGGTCATCCGGGGGCCTTTCGGGCCAGCTCTCCGGTATCCTCCATGCCATTAACTAAAATAAGGGATATCCTTGCGCCATAATGAAGGAGCACCGGATGGTCGCCGCTGATTTATGTTTATGCGACGAGACTTATTTCGATTTTTATGCCTTTGTGATTGCGATCGACGCAGAAAAAATTATGACGAATGTGCTCACGGCAGTTTATAATCGATGATGAGCAGATCTTCTCACCGGATTCTGTGTAATCGAATCAATCTCAAGATTTAATTACGATGGTCAAACCACAGGGAAATAAAAGTCCAAGCCTCTGTTAGCATAACGTCACAATCGTAGCCTTTAACACCTGCGCACTGCGCTGCCAAACCGCTGGTGAACATTAATCGCGGATTTATGATTCAGCTCGTTAAAATTTTCCGCGAAATCCCAAAAGATGACTACCGTGCCACGGCAAAGCTCCTGAGAGCTGATCTCACGTCGCACCGACATTCCTTGATCGCCTTTCCTTCACTTCCTTTTACTTCTTACTACTATACAGGTGAACTTTCCCCTTTCACATAACGCTACCGCTGTTGACTCAGCCAGCAAAAGATTAACTCGGCCCAGGTAATGAGGAAAACCGCAAGGCTCCGTTCTTTGCGTGCCATGATACAATCATCTTCGTAATGGGAAGCTGTCGCGAGCTGGATTGCACCTCCCGATGATGATGTCGACGGCCGCTGCGGCAGCGATGATGCTACAAATTGTTGCCTAATAAAAATTTCCAAAATTATCACAACATGACCAGCGGCAAGGATTTCGTAATCGAGAACCGTAATGGGATTAATCGGACGCCAGTTCACACGTAAGACCAGGTGAGCAATCGATTATAAGAAGGTGCAGGGGCTTTGATTGAAACTGGTTCGGGGATTATCTTTTTACTGCTTCGTTGTTGCTGCTGCTTTTTTTCTTCATCCAGATTTTTTTATTGAAAGTAAATTGAAATCTTAATAATGATTTGTCATAATAAAATCGTAAGGAATGTAAATATTGCAAAGTTGATAATTTATGGCGAGAGTTTCGGGAACAGTTTTATGATAAAACGTTCTTAAGGCCACTTTATTGTTGGTTAATGCGGACATTGTAAGGCACAGAACCGGGAAATGAGTGAAGATGATTTTTTAAAGAGGGTAATCAATGTTTCAGCTCTCTTCAGAGAAGTTTTATTATGAAGAAACCCTCTTTGCATTTACAAGATGCGATTTTCATTGCTTATTAAGATTTTTTACTGTCAACAACAACTTAAGCAAGATTCGGAGTTCATTTCGAGTATATTTTTCTTGTCCTACCTCTAGTGCTATATTCCGGCTTTCTCATTCGTAGCATTCTTTTCAAGAATTAAAGAGGCTCCCTGGTGCTGGCCCTGTATACGGCAAAATATATTCGTCTGTAAGACCAAGCCCTAAGTCCGCTATATATTGCATGCTTTTATGCGTTCAATCATGTTCCCCATTACCAATATACGCATGTATAGCAAATCTTTAGAATTAGGTCCAAAAAAAAGTTTTCAAGTATTTAAAGTGATTTTTGAGTGCTCCAATATGCGGTTTGCAAATTGAGACTCCAGTCCAAAATTGCTTCACAAAAATCTTTCGGTTTTTTGAACTATTTATCCTCCTTCCGCCCCCGCCGCCCGACCTGGGCGCAGGACTAAAATTGATAATAATCAATTTGTCAACACTCAAAAATCACTCTGAATACCTGAAATTTTTTTGGAGCGATTTTGGGCTGAAGCTCCAATTTTTAACATTTACATTTAGGAGGCCATATACTCAGACACGTCGCTGCATCTGACCTGTGCTTCTTTGAAGTTACCGTCTCCAGTCAGGAGGCAAGTAGCTTTTCCTCTGAGGAGGTTAAGGGTTATATGGCTGGTTCTAGCTACACAACTCAATATTTGGTCTTCCATAAAAGATCCCACGAGTAATTTGGAAGTGAGTCATAGCCGCGTACCAGGAGAAGACACTTATACACTCTACCCTTGCCGGTCATCGGAGGGAACCGCTTACGACCAGGACTCGGCACAGTAAACACCTTGGCTAAAGTCTGAAAAAGGGAAAGAGGAGGGGATGCACCTAACTTTGTCAGACCTCTTCACAATTAGCCTGTTCGCATGGGAGTCCATACTGGTGGCTTGTTAGATATCCAGCTTGCCACCGACCAATCAATTACAAAATTATTAAACGCAAGAAAATAGGCACCCGATCGTAGTTATACATGCTCATAATCTGTAATTTCCGCAACTCTACAAGAATTTTCTCAGTAAACATCCCACCTGCTGTGACACGATATTAATGAATAATTCCTTCGAAAAAAAACCCCCAAAAATCCCAGGAATAATTTTGCTTGTAAGGTATAGAATATTATTCCTTAAATTTTTTTACTATCCAACCAAAGTGACTAGCTCGCAACTTACCAAATTGTTAAAATATATGAAAATCTCTCTGCCACACAAACATCGCGCATTCAACAACACATTTCGCAAGACGCGTGCGCGCAAGGCCTACCTGGTCCGGCGCGACTGACTATTCATTTCGCATTAAGCCACGTCAGAACGTTATCATATGCAAAATAAATGATTAATTTTACATCAGTGGAAGTGTTGTTAACAAAGGCATTATCTGCTCGTGCAATTATTTATTGGATATGGAAGTGTTTTTGAGTTCACAAACGACCGACGACGACCATAGTCGGTCCGGCCAGCAACGCGCTTCGGCACTCCTGTACTAGGCGCCAACACAGGCGCGCTGCGTTTTTGCCTGGTGGCTAATTCTACGTTAACATGTTACCTGACCAGGCATATCGTGTAAGAATCAATTAGTTAACACTTAAGTAGGAGCACGTTACGTAACTCAAGTCTCTGTTAAAAACAAATTCAAGCCTAGTGAAAGCCGGTTATAATGTGTATGCGCGGCGCACTAGACCACGCCGGGGCTGCCGAGTCAGTGTCAGAAAGTTCAAAATGTACAAAGTCGTTGACAGTGCAGTAAATTAACTATTTTTCAAAATTCATAAAAAATCAAAAAAATAAATCGGAATTTTCTTGGTAATTATTCTTGGAAATATTTTGAATGAATTATAATCCCATTACAAGTCTCCGATCTGCTACCATAAATCCATAGCTAACAGCCCACAATCCATCCTCGGGCAGGTTAATAGGTGCACTTGTTCGCTGCCATCGATCACTCAGGATCTATGTTTCACACGATCGGAGACCAGCCAACTGGAGACTGTGCGGCGTTTTGGGACTGCATAAAACTAATAATTTCCAAAAACTTTCGACATTTTAATAATATACTCGCATACGTGCACGTCTCTCCCGAAAACACGTTCATCTGCCCAGAAATAAAGGAGCAGTGATCTCCTCCGAGTGATCTTCCCATTTCTTGATATTAATCTTAAATTACAGCCTGGGCTACTTCTATTTCAGTAACTAAACGATTTGTTAGGAAACTCCAAAACAACAACGACAACAGTCCATGGAAATTATTCCTGCCGTGGACTTGGAGAGATCAAAGATAGTTTTCGGGGTTTATGAAAATTAAATAAAAAAACACACACACACGGTTTTTTTTAATTAGCTTCCAAGGGCTTGAGGGCAAGACCCTAGATATCAACTTCTACTCACGTGCAACCGATGAAGATAATTTGTAGGTAGTTGGTGCCGTTGTAATTATTTCGTAATGATACGAGCTGCGCCTGTGTTTACTAGATCTTTACATGCGATTTGGATGGGAATTGGTATTTGAAATGGGCAATTTTGATAAGATGCGAGTGTGATATGCACTGTCCGACCATAGAGTTGGTTCGGTAGCATAATGGCATAATGGCGATCAGTTTATGGCTCCTGCTTGATCAGGCTTAGCCAATATAATTCAGGACTCGCCAATTCCCTCTTTGCTCCTCGTGTTAGCCATCCCTATAGGTTTTCAATATTAGGTCTGTTCCCGATCTTTCTGCATTCTGTCACTTATTGCAAGTTGCTTATTGAGAGGTGGGGATGAAATAAAGATAGTACAGGAACATGTTTCTGCAGATTCTGCAGTTTTTCTGAAATCGAAAAGAAGAACGTTTATTCTTTTGTTTTTAATCTGTTTTATGGCACTTTACAAACATCTAACGTTTACAACGAACACGGGAATGCCAGTTTTGACATTTTCATATTTCAAAAAATTGCTGCAGCAGGTTACAGCAGCTCGTAGCTTCTGCAAGTTTCTGCTTCTTACTGCAGGGTGGGGAAATGAGTATGGCTGCTGCAGTATAAGTACGGAAACAGAATTCTGTTAAGTAATTCGAAGCAACTTGCAGATTCTGCACTTTCTGCAAGTACGGGAACAGACCTATTATTAAGATCAATTGCGAGGATCAATTCAAAACCAATCTGTCACTATTATAGATAGTGATAAATACATGACGGCACGATCGTGTTTGGAAATTCAATCTCCTCCAATCATGGCTTGATCAAAATTTGGCAGTGTTCCTTCCAGCAGTCTTTGCAAATCATGGCAGATCCTCTTCGACTGTATCTTCCAGACAAATATCGTTTTGCGTGGTTGGGTAAATGGCATCCTGATTGAGGAAGACATTTACCAAAGGAGGAGGATCCGTGGGGCTAGTTGAAGAAGGAGGCTGCTCCCCAACCTGCACGGCGCCAACTGCGTGGAATTTATTGCTATTGAAGACGCCTTCGAATTTTGAAGCCAGAGAGCTCAGGGAGTTATGATTTTGAACCACTGCTGTAGACAGCAATTCAATATCAGCTCGAACACGCTTCGTACTCCTTTTAATGTCATCCAATACAGAATGAAGAGAAACCGAGGAGCTGCAAGGGCAGGAAGAAGAGGCGACAGGATTTAAGATTAACGACTGCATGTCGTCAATCGAGTCTAAGCCCGATACAACCCGTGAAAACATTTCCTGGAATTTTCCCAATAAGGAGCCCGAGCTAGTCGCAGCAAGATCTTGCCATCTTATTAACAATTACTCGAGAGATTCGTTTACAATAAGATTGCTCCTCTAATCGACCCATGCCTTAATGAACAGCAACATATTTTCAGAGAGGGACGATCGACTAGTTTAAACCTTATGGCCTTAGATCGTGTCGATCAGGTTGTAGATCTAAGCTTTGCTACGATATTATTACTTCCAGAGTCAAAAGTGTCTTGGCTTTATAGAGAGAAGATCCCAAGAATTCGATAACGTTTGGGGTCCAAAAATTCTTTTCTGTTTGCTCGTCTGCCCAAACCTGGAATACGCTTGCCCCATCTGGGACCCTATATTTCAGGTAAGCAGCGGTAGGTTGGAATCAGTATAGAAGAAATTTGTCCTCTTCGCTATGAGAAACCTACACGACCCGCGCTACTTTTGCAGCTTACCGCCCTGCACGCACAGATTCAAGAATTGGAACTCATGTCACTGTCACATAGGAACATGGTTTTCTCAGTGTCTAACATACTATGTATACATGATGATTGAACGGTTGAGTTGAGGTTGAGTTGAACTTTCGACTCGAGTCACAAATTACAAACAAACACTAAGAGATGCTGGTGTCAACTAAATTCAACTATTGAACTCGAGTCTATATGTATAATTTCAACTCAACCCAGCTAGCAGAGGTGAATTGAGTTCAGTTGATCCTAACTCAACTCGACTCGGTCTACATGTACGTTGTCTGCTAAGGGGTTATTCAACAAGAGGTGTCATTTCAAACTTGGTGCCATTTTTGAACTGTCAACATACAGCTGTCATTACGATGACATTGGACAAGAAAAAACTAGGAGATATTCATATGTGGGTTGACACACACTCGAAAAATGCATTTAAATAGTGAAAATGTGTAAGAAGAAGGAACCGATTAGAGTTTGGCAACCCAGACAAGGACCTCTCAGCTAAACTTCCAAAAAACACAAACGGCATTGCCAAGCGTTGATTACAACTGCACCAAAATTCCCCACTCCATTTCAATACCCGCATGAAATATAATCTAAAAACCCCCAAAAATTATAATTTCTACAAATCAATACCCATGACCACCCGTAACGAATTTGTCAAATTAAAATAAACTCATAAACTTTAACCAGGAAAAAAAACTGATCATCATTGCACCTTCAGGTGCTAAAAAACTGATGCTATCACAAATACGAGGTAGCTGTAAAATGTTTATAGTCGTACCAAAGCCTTTTTTTCCACAACACCCTCATCATCAAAATTTATCAACCGCTTCAGCAACAAGCCAAGGGTAACAAACACAGCCGTTCTTTGATGACAATCATCAAACCCCTGTGATCTGATCATATCTTCACCTGAAGAAAAAAAAATACCTGAAAATTTTCACAGAAATCGATTGATACCACTGAGTTCTTTTGAAAATATTCTTTTTTGTGTGTGTGTCCAAGGAGCGCATTTTTTCGTCGCGACTCGCACCCTTTTGAAAGAAACTAAAGTAAGGATCACCTTTTGGCTTGCGCAGCGCAGCATAAGCCAAAACACGAAGATTTTTAGATTTTTATCTTGAACAGCTCTGCGCTGCTGAACGTCATCGCAATCGATAAATTCCCAATAAAAGCCCATCCACAGCAGGTGGAGAGGCCGGAGGCTCGTGAATATTGAAATCGTCATTAAAATTCGCGAAAGGATGACATAAAAAATTGCGATATTTCCTCAAAAACGGGCGAGTGTCCTTCGGTCTTGTAGAAAGTCACAATTTTTTGCATTTTGCTTCCTGCACCGAAGGGCATCGCGTGTCATACCAAAATAAATAAAGCGCAGCAAGGAGTAATTGAAATCCTCATGCGGACCCAATACTAAGGGCATAGAGGGACTTACCCTTACGGAAATCACCCCCAACTGTGCTGACCAACGTCCGGATACAGTAGCCAAATTCGTTTCGCAGCAAGCACCTCGGCAGGTTGTACAGTTGCTGGTGGGTCAGCTCTGGCATTCCATTGTCCAATTCGCGTGTTGTGACACCCAAATCCAAGCGGCCATCAATCCTTCAATGGCAATCGACTTATACGAAAAAAATGTCTTAAGAAAGCGGAAATTTATGAGAGACGGGATTCAATTCGGAAACCCACATAAAGGCACCAATTCGGCTTAGTGCTCGACTGCGCATGCGTAGTTGGCTCAGAATTATTGTCAACCCATGCGGTGCGTATACGACGACGACGACGACGGGACAAAACGTTTTTATGCGAAGATAGACCGCATGCCACGTTGCTGTACTTTTCACTCCGGTGATTTATAGTCTCTGGCACACCAACACCTTCTGGCTGTGATGGATAGGATTGACCACGTTGCCCGACTTTCTTGGAGCCAGCATTGGAAATTTCTTGAAGATTTCTCGGAGAGCACCTAATGATCTCGTCACCTAAATCGAGTTACCTTTGCGTGACGACCACTGGTAAAGTCTCGTGCGTGGCAGACGGGCGCACGGAAAAAATTTTGCGGCCGTCGTCGATATAACTCCTGGTAACCCACTGCCACTGGTTGCAAAGGGCATAGGGGTGAATTGTGTCTAGGATGATGAGGTGGTCTAGGAGTCCTACTGTGAATGTCTCGAGGGACATGGCCCTAGGCATTTGCATTCTAAGTGATAGTATCTTGGACTTGAGGCTTGTATTTATTAGATGAACAGATCCAGGTGAATGGTGTAGAGGGCAGGTGGTAAATAGTTAATTGGATTTTATAGCTCTGTTCGTTTTCATGGAAACTAGTGTTAGATGGAGATTAGTCTAGCATGTACTTATAAAGTTAACGACGCCAGAACTATGGAATTATTAACACAGCACCGCAAAATCAATTATCAGCAGTGACCAGAATAACTCGAGTTCGATTTCACAATCTTAATGGGTATCATGTTTATAAATTGAGATAAATTGCTATATTCTTTAAAAAAAGGGCTTAGATTGCTGATACATGTTTGATCCTTACGAGAAAACTTTTGGTTTTGTTGACCAAACCCTTGCGAAATTTGAAGGACGAAATCTCATAACGAATCTCGACCTAACCACGATCTCGTACAATTAGTGGAATTCAAGAGCTTGAACTGATCTTTGAACAGATCAGGGCATCGGGCAGTCGACTTTCATCTGATGAGTGAGGGGTGAAAAAGTGTGATTGCCACATGAGAAGATGAAATGCTGGGACCATCATCGGGACTATCAAATTGGAGACTTTATAAAAATGAAATCCTGATTAAAATAAGTTCAAAAGAACTTTTTGACGATTTACAAATAAGTTCCAACTAACAACAAAGTTCGAAGTAGTGATGAGAGTCTGAGCCAATAACTAAACGTGTGGCTTGACGCACGACCCAAATGAATAGGGTCTCAAGCTCACTGAGATAGCTGAGCAAAAGAGAGTAGTAGTGAGAAGAGTTACATTTCCTTACCATTAGCTTTGCCATTCATCGGGTTTGATGCTTCCCCTGGAGCTCGAAAATGTATACTTCTTTCTGGGCGCTCCTCCAAGAAACATGATTGTGAGCTACAAAAATCCTCTGTCGTCTAAGGCATCAAATACAGCGCTTTTGAAACTACTGTGGTCAATTGAGTTCCACAAACCTTTAAATCTCTTAAATATTAGGATGTCAGGCCCAGTTGAATGTCCTATTAACTAACCAATGATGTCCTATTAACTAACCTTTTTTCATATTTCGCTCTAGAAGGACACGTGCTCCGCTATGTAACCCAGTATTTACTGAAGTTATATCAAAATTCATACATTTTACCTGCTCTACAATACCCCTGGATTCTAATATTTCATTAACATGCCAATCTATTTCCTCTCCTGTTCCCGATTGAAGTTTTAGAACGGCAAGTAACTGATCAATGCTTTTTCTGGATACGATAATAGGCAACCTGTCAACCTTTTCACTGCATGAAATATCTTCCAGGATTCGAACATAGGCTGAAAATTTACTTTTTAGATCTCTCCTTTTAATTCTAAGGCGCCGAACAGAAGATATGTTCATATTACATTCGGCGTAAGATGCGATGCCTCATGCCTGAAACGATGCAATTCTTTCCTTTTATCCGTAAAACGAAATACTTGATTTATCTTCAACACCTCGAACGGAACTTTCGTAGGGTGGGTTCAAAGATATTCCGACTTTCTCGTCTCTTTTGATTACGAACTGGCAGTTTTTTGCATGTGATGAATCTGCTCTAAGACTCGATCGTTTTTCCTTTAGAAATTCGCATGCTTTGAAATTATCCGACTTGTCAACTGACTTCTCGTATGTCTCCCGTAATTGCTGTTCGCTATCCTAAAACTAGAGACAGATTTATGCGTATACGCGGTGCGTACGATGATAAATATTATAGAAATGCTTGAATTCAAATGCGATCTAACACACAGGTGCGTAGCTTTAAACTTTTTCCGCATTGCCATATTCTGACTATTCTGACATGCCCCAACACAAGCATCACAGACACAATAAACACCATGCATTCGTCGCTTGTTTTTGTTTTTTTTGCTATACGTAAAAGATGATATAGAACGCAAACAACCAACTATCTGTCAGCGAAAAATTGCCGCATGCTGCAGATAGCTCGCACGCACTGCACGCCAGTATGTATCTATTTCCAGCTTAACAGTATTCATGCCAAGACTGCATACCAGTCTTTTGCTCAGTAGCACGTTCCTTTAAAGTTCTGTGGACACTTTCAATCATTCAGTTGCAACCGTTCTCTTTACCCCGGATGAGCAAGACAGTATAGTTTTTTTATGACCAATTGTCAAAGTAGTTTAGGAACGTAAGGTGGAATTTTGCGTTAACAGATTACGCTGTAGCCTTTCCACGGGCTATTGGTCACAGCAAACTCCTTTTCGCATTTTTGTTTAAAAGCGAAGGTAAGCGGTTTGTGGAATATACTAAATTCTCATCTTTCCAACAAATGACTGAAGGGTTTCACGGCTTGATGTGTCTCCCAAAGTTCTCTGTCATACAAGCTGGTTGTTAGCTTCCGAGGAAATATCCTGAAGGTCCATAGCCAATCCATAGCCAGCTTAATGTATTACTGGCGTTATTTGATGCGACTACGTGAAAGGTTTGTGAGCCTTTTGGATTACTCTGTCTTTGAAGCTCCTTTTTCACTGACGCTAGCTCTCGTCACATAGTCCTTCTCCTAGTTAAACTACGAGTATAACACTAAGTCGATCGCGACAGATTTTTGCGATAAAAAAGATCTTACGTATAAAAAAGTTGTTCACCCCTGCTCTAGTCTGTTTAGCTAGGTACCTTGAAAACTTCTTGTTTTGTACTAGAAGATTCAACATCGATGATTGTACATTGATGTCTCTCTTTTCTCTTGGGTCACATATTTGGATGATTAACGTATCTAGAATACAATCAAAAAGGTACAAACCCTTTCATTCTGTTTGAACTGCACATCTTATGGTTAGACAGACTTGAAAGTGTTGAAAGCTAACAACTGAACAAGATCCGCATAAGATCGAGAAGACAAACAATCAAAGTCCAACTATTTTAAAAGGAAACCCTTTAACAGAAATACCATCTTAAAACCATCAAAAATAAAACAAAACCTCATCATTTTCTTCATTATTAATTCACTTTAATAATATATTAATTAAAATACAATATTTAGGAATTTTACAATTAAAAAACGTACTTGTAATTTAAAAAAAAAATACTTCAAAGTAAAAAATAGATATTTATAAAAATAAAATAAAAAAAAAAATCTTCCAAAAAAAATAATAAATTAATTTTCTTTTATTTTTTATCCTTAAATATTAAAAAAATCCATACTTTGTTTTTGCCACTTTCCTCGTTGTTTTTTATAATTTTAAAAATTTTAAATTAAATAAAAAATTTTGATTTTCTTTTATTTGCTTGTTGTTTTCAAAAATAATAAAAAAATACATTATTGATTTTTGTATTTTTTGTATTAAATTATGGTCGAGATTTCGATTCCTTTTTTTTTTCTTTTTGTTTTGTGCAAAATGTGTTTTTTTTGTTATTTTTTAAATATTAAAAAATAATAATAATATAATAAAAATAGTAATAAAGTGTTCAAAACATTTTTCATCTATATAGCAGCAAGACTAGAATCTATTCTAAGCGCGGCTTATATTTAATTTATTTTTTATTTATTTTTTTATTTTATTTTTTTTATTTAAACTGAAATTTTTGTTCATTTTTTTTTTCATTTTGTGATTTTTATATGTATATGTAACTGATTTTGTCAACACTGGTTCTGGTGAATGTTGAAAGATATTGTTTGTTTTTTTATTAAAAATTATTGTTAATTATTTTAAACTGTGATTTCGGGTGGGGGGAGAAATTTATTATTGTTTATTTTATTTTTTTTAAATTATAAATGAGAAGTTAATAATTAAGATTTACAATCGGATTTTGCTATGATTTTATATTAAATATGTATTTATTTATAAAAATTATAAATAAGAAATAAATTGAATTTTATTGATGTTCTGTTAAGTTTTTTTGGAGCAAAAAATATTGTAAAAGTGTTAATCTGTGTTTTTCCAAAAGAACAAAAAGATTTTACTTAATTGATCTTTCATTTACCTCCACCACTTTTTTTGTATACAAATAAAAAATTGCCCATAATAATTCGAATCTACTATATTTTATGTTTTTTATTAATATATTTTAGTGAAAATTATACAAAACATTATAATAACCACTAAATATTGCTGTGTGTTTTCAATTTATTCCTTGTACAAAAAAAGAACATTTTCAAAAATTTAAATATCATAACAAAATCTACAGAAAAAAAATATATAAAATTGTATTGCA
The DNA here is from genome assembly GCA_949987705.1 of Thereva unica. NCBI lineage: Eukaryota > Metazoa > Arthropoda > Insecta > Diptera > Therevidae > Thereva > Thereva unica. The sequence continues at coordinate 95,740,326 of OX465285.1, forward strand.
AACTCTCCTACAAGCTAAAAAAATATATATAAATTCTAGATAAAATTAAGATAAGTTATTTAAAATTAACATAAAAGTTTATTTTATTTTTCATTAGGTGTTTAATACTATCATTTTCATTTTTCTTGTTTTTTTTTTAATTATTTTATTTACAATACTTTTCTCCTCTGCGCTACTACACTGGGAATTTCTTTTTACTTAGTAAGTACGTCCGTAAACATCCACATGGATTGTTCTGTAAAAAAAATAAAAGAAATTTATTATTAGTAGTATTATTTGGAATTTTTGTGCAGGCCTGAAATATTGTTTTTTTTTCTGTTTTTAAGAAGCTTAAACATGCCAACATGCCGAGCTAGGACTGATATATAGGGATGACCACTTGGAGGACACTAGAATGAACTTATTGTTTATTTCGACGAACACGAATGCGTGTTGTGATAGCGTATACATATAACATGTTAGAAGACCGTCATTTTCACTGATGAGAAAGGGAATCAGATGTCGTGAAAAAATTAAAATCCTATTCCTATGTATGTGGGAAAAATGAAAAGAAACATCATCATAGACTACGAAGACATTAATAAAAACCAGAAAATAGTCTTTTAGCGGCTTTTGAACGCGTATGACGAACTTCTGCATTTACAAATCATAGCGATGACATCGGAGAAACAAACCAACTCTGGAAGAAGTACGAAGTGACATACCTTACGATCTCTAAAAAACTAAAACTCCTCCCGAATTGACAGCATACAGACAGAGTTGATAGTAGCTTCATATATACGAGCTCTGAGGAAACCATTGTCTGTGCAGTTCAACTGAGCAAACTCTAGTGGCATCTTCTTAACAACAGTAGAACAAGTCCGGGAGTGCCAAATGGTCGGCCTGAGGGACCTTTGTTAGTACATCAAAGATATAGGTCCTGAGAAACGCTTTCTGCGATTTAAAATCGATCTAAGATCTTCCGATATGCTAGCAAATTCTACCTCCACCACCACGAAGATGTTAGCTTTAAATCGAGTAATTCTTGGATACTCTCGTTTTCGCATCGCAAGGTGTGGACAATCCCATTCCATTTCCTTCGCTTGATTTGGCCGATACGATATTAGATAAGCTAAAACTTGAAGAAAGAAGAGATGCCTATCAAAATGCTATCGCACAAAACCTGAGAGAAGAAGTAGGAGAACACCCAGGCATCAACAACAAATGGAAAAAAATTAAAAACAGCGTAAAGTAGGCAGCAGAAGAAACCCTAGGCTGGGCACCCAAACAGACTAAAATTGACTGGTTCGATCAGGATTGTAGACCAACAATAGAAGAAAGAAGCCAGAGCTACCGGGAGTACATCGCAAGGCCCACAAGAGCAAGGATGAAAGTCTTTAAGCAAAAACGAAGAACTGCAGCCAGATCAGCAATAAATTTCAGCCCTGAACGGACATAGATGGGAACCTATTAGCAGATCCTGATAGGATAAAAGAAAGATGGACACAATATTTTCAAAACAAATCTCCAGGCAACAAAGGAATCATAGCTGAGCTACTAAAGGAAGGAGGACCGCAAACCTTAAGAACCTTACAGGAACTCATATGCAACATCTGGGAGGAAGAAATTATACCAGACGACTGGAAGAAAGCGATCTACAAGAAAGGAGATAAATTAACCTGTAAAAACTAAAGAGGCATCTCACTCCTCAGCAACAGCTACAAAACCTTCACAAAAACTAGAACCTGTAGCGGAAACTTTTATAGGAGAATATTAAGCTGGTTTTAGGACAAACAGGTCAACATTGCACCAACTGCTGACCTTAAAGCAAATTCTGGAGAAAACCTGGGAAAGAAATGTATATGTATACCAGATATTGGTCGACTTTCAAGGCATATGGCTCGACAAACAGAGAGAGACTTTACCGGTTCCTATTGGAAATAGCTCAAAGCTGATACAACGATCAGATGATGCGCGACGAATAGCTCACTGGCGAAAGTGAGAATCCAAAATACAGTAACAGAAGAGTTCCAAGTGCGACAAGGTCTTAGACAAGGAGATGGACTTTCCCCCATGCATTTCAACCTGGCCCTAGAATGGACGATAAGGAAAACGTCAGTACACAGAAGTACACTTGGAAATGCGGATGGCGTGAAAATCGTGGGAAGTCCTTTTTGGCAGCAAAAGAAGTCTATGTCGAATTAAGAGAGGCGGCAACGAAGAGAAAACAAGGGTGATGCAACAATCCAGAGCAAGAAGATTTAGAATCAGAAGACATATAACTATCGAAGTAATCGATAAAACAATCTTCCTTGGGTCTACAATTACTGTAGTGTGTATTACTGTATTACTAAGACTTGGACTATGACCCAGGACATAGAGGAACGAGTCAACAAGTTCTCAGATGCCTAATAGGTCCAACCAGAAAAGATGGAATGTGGCGAAGAAGATACAGCAATGAGTTGTATGAAATATGTGACGACCCAGAACGTTTATAAAAATCAACAGACTAGGACTAGCCGGCCATATAAGAATGGACGATAACCGTATTCCAAAACGGTTCATGGTGGCAGATATTTCGGGAAATAGACCAGTGGGCAGACCGAGGAGGAGATGGATGGACTCTGAAACAACGCTCAACATTCGGAACAGCAGAACTGCTGCAAGGAGCCGTCAAACCTGTAGAGTTGCCCTAGAGGAGGCCAAGGCTGGATTTGGGCTGTAGCGCCATTGGATGGATTAAGACAGTATACTTCGTTTTGGAGAAATTGAATTCAACACGATTCTTGTGGCCCCAATCAAGAATGAGTTTGATGTCCTTGTTGATAGAGTTGTCTTATATTTTCAAAATCGTAGGAATACCGCAGAGTGCTGTCATCAACGAAAATGAGAAGTGGGATTAGATTCAATGTCATCCATTATTGAACGGCCAGAGAGAAAACTTTTAATGCATTTCCTTAGAACTGAGTGGATACGAATAGCTTTTTTTTATGCGAAGGACTAGAGTCCCAGGAAAGGCTCGGTGTTTTGACTCTGGATGTATCTAGAGCCACCAGAGTAGTCTCACCAAAGCGATAGATGTTTTGGTGGAGGGGCCCTGTTAGGCATACGTAAAAGGAGGTTGTCGGTAAATCTGTCATGTAGAATTTTGTTGGTTTCTAGATATAGTTACTAATTCGTTTTTGCAGACAGTTCTTAGGTTTGCCCAACGTGGGTCAAACTTAGTATTCCTAATTGGGCCTAAGTTAGGCAAAAAGCTACATTTTATATAGGGCCCCATCGCGGATTGCACACATGGCCCTAGTTTGGAATTTAGGGAAACCCCATGCGGCCGAAACAAAATATTTCTGGTGGGGGGGGGGGGGGTGGGGCGGGTAGTTTTGGGTTATTGTGTTTACATGCTAGTTATTTTGTATCGTCATTCAACATTTCTGTATGTCCTGGCAGAGCTGAATTTTATCCGGGATACATTTCTCCTTATGAATTTACTCAAAGGTTTGTATCACTACTAAACTAAACATTTAATTCCTCATTCGAATGAAGCTTTTCATCATCTTCCAAAATAAAAGTTTCACTTTAAAAGTGAAAACTAAATTTAAAAATCTTGTCTTATATAAAAAATAATTGTAAATTAATTAATAATCATAATTTAGTAAAATATATATTTAAAACAAATGCATTTCACCATTAATAATTTCGATAATTATTTTTTTTTTAAATATGTCCAAAAAGCATTAAGGAAGTATTTCGATATAAATAAAATATATATACAAAAATGTTGTTAATAAAAGTTAAATAAAATTAATTTTCCAAAAACAAATAAAAATCATAAAATAAATAAATAAATAAAATGTTTCCTTACTGATAGATATAGCCGCCATAAAACCACACACATACACCATATTCTTATTTGACCGCGCCAACATGATATCATCATTTTTTCTTTTATTTTAAATTTATTTTTTTAGTATGTTTTTTTTATGTGCTGTTTTTTTTAATTAATTTATTTTTATATTTATATTTACGTTTAAAATTTATTATTTATAGATATCATCATATATCATTGTTTTTTTTCTTTTTTTTTTAAATTGTTGTTTGATTTGATTTTTAATTTTATTCGTTATCTTTTTTTTTAAATTTTTATATTTTTAATTTTAATATTAAAATTTTTGTATTTTTTTTTAATTATTATTTTTAATTAACACCACCTTCACCACAGACAGAGATCAGTGTTCACATCATTTTATGTGTGTTTATCGCCAAACACACTGACTACATCTACAAAAACAAAAGAGAAAATATAAGATAAGTTGTGTAAAGTTTTAAATAAATAAAAAAATAAACAAATAAAAATTCAATTTTCATTAAATATAATAAAATATTTTCGATTGCACCTATAATATATTCAAAACAAAAATTATATGTTGTTTTCATACACCACGGTAAAAAAAATAATAATAATAATAATAAAAATGTTATTTTATATTTGTTTTTATACAATTTGTTTGTGGTGTTTTTTTGTATGTGTGTAAAATGTGTAAATAAAAAAAAGGATTATTTTTTTAGTGTGAAATAGTTTGTGTGATTTTTGTTTATAGTGTTTGTGTGTGTGTAATTGAAGAAAAGTAAGTGTTTCACCTATATTTTGAAAAGTGTGTACCCAAATACAAATAAAAACAAAAATTAAGTGCAAAATTAACCCTTTAACCGTTGTCTGTATTTTGCTATTTGTGCGCCAATTACAAAACAATAATTGTGATTCCACTACTACTTTCGTTATTATAAAACTATAAATCAGAAATTTACTAATAAAGTAAATGTAAACAATAATCTCATGCAAAAATTTATAATTTTGGTTTTAAACTTTAAATTTTTCGTCTTAATTTTTTTGAAATCATACTTTTTGGAGATGATGAAGCAAATTTGTCTGCATCAGGACATCTGCAAAAATGTTTTATGCGAATTTATTGACTTTTATGAAAAATTTTGTTTGTGTGTTTGTTTTTTTTTGTGCTTATTGTTAATTAATTTTGGAAGAGTATTTATTAAAAAATTAGTTTGATTGTTTTTGTAGTAAATTTTGAATAAAAATGTTAAAGGAAATTGTTTTTGTCACAAGAGTTTGATAATGAGTCTTAACATGGAAATTGATCCCTTAAACAATACTATAGAATAGGTAACTTAATATCAAATAGTCTAAATCAGTTCTGGGCAATAGTGGAAAAACACCAACAAACCTCTTGTTTATACAGAGGTATATTCTTCTTGTATATACCTTTTTCATTCGAAATCATAGCTATTACCTATACCTATTTCAACTGAGCTCGCAGGCAGAATAGGAGGATTATTGAACTATCGAACTTAGAGAAGAATCATGAGATGCCACAGCGAAGTTTGGAGGTCGTGACCCGCGTGTCAGATGCCTCCCTTGTGAGCTATTCCACAGCCTTATTGCCCTCGATACCCCAGTGTCTAATGACCCGGCAGAGTGGCACCCTATTTTAAACCAACTTCAACACAGGAGGAGGTTATCAATTCCACAATGAAGGTATTTTTTCTTGGACAGGTTAAAAGCTACAGGCTCCTGTATGCCGGACTAGAACCCACTAAAACACCTCCTGGTCTTCCACTCTCTCCGCATGACTGGGTTTTTTAGCATAACGTTTCGACAATGCGTCAGCTTATAATTCTGGGGTTTCTTTACGCTTCTCCCTTTCCTTCAGCTTCTTCCCAATTCCCAATTGTTTTGGCGCACCCTATATCACTCACGCCGCATCGTTAGTGAATCGCTTAGTCTATATGTGGTCATTCATATTCTGCTGTTAGCCATCTTGTTAAACGCTACTGCCTAATCTGGGGATGCCTGAAGCAACACTGAGCTAAAAACACTCGCCATCAGGAGGTGACGGCTCGCTCAAGGCCCCCGCTTTGGAAAGAATCTTGGAAATGTGTCTTATTGGCAATGCCCTCCAAGTATGCTTTAAAATTAAGCCTCCAGTCTATCATCACTTCCTGGTACCTGATCTGTTGGCATATCTTGAACCTATACGGACACTTTGTTTTCTCAGTTTGGCTATCAGCAAAGTTTCAGTTTTCTGGTCACCAATCGTGAGAACATCGGGGCAAATTTTAATCTCTTAAGCCGGCTCTGAATGTTTCATTCGAATGATGGGTTGGGCACTCGCAGTTTTAATATCGGCCACCCGAGCGTCCATCGTTGGAGGGTGCTCATAGCATTATATAGAGCCAACTTTAGATAGCTTCGTTCACGCATAATTCGATATCTTGTTGTGAACATTATAGAGGCGACGTACTACGAGCACTACCCCGATGTCATCCGCGAACCGGATCGAAATTACCCCTTTTGAAAGGCGTAGCCTAAATATAATGTGATCTACAGGGGAGGGCCCAGGATGGATCTCTGCGGAACTCTACAGGTTGTTCTGCACACCGTGGGACCATCTACCGATTCACAATGAAGTGATCTCTCTTCTTTCCTTGCTAAGAAAGGTTGTTGCCAGATAACAATTTCGAGGGGAGCCAATTTGTCAGACTACCCACCCGGGACCCAACACGATCCGCAGGCAATTGGTTGTCGAGCGTTGTTATAATGGAAGGCGACACCTTTTCTATTATTCAATTGCGGCCGGTTTCGTTCAATTGTATTGCATAATATCTCTAGTTGTAGAGTTGAGTATGGAACGTCTTATAAACTGGACGTACCTCATAGTGCACGAGGTTTGCGTAAATAGTTCAAAACACTTGAGTGGTCAATAGAGTAGAGCTCATGCCATAAAAGAAGGCAAATGATCGAGCATGTGGAATTGTGATTGAGAACATAAATGAGCCGTGTTATTTGTGTTTTAAACAAACAGAATGACGTTGCTATCTTGTGGGGACTTGAGACTCAATGCGCATGGCACAGCAATTTAGAGATTCCCTTATTCTGTTGGTGCGGGCGCTAACTGTTGAAGTTCGAGCAGCTCCCAAATTTGTTGGAAAAATCACCTGCAAGGCTCGGCAAATTTACCATGTGCCGCAGGTGTCAGAAATCTACGCTACGCCACTAACGCAGGTGATCATTTAATCGATATTTTATTCAAAAACTGATTTAAAATGATTGATAGCGAGTATCCTAAATAAATTTTGCTCATTTGTCAAAATCCAAGACAAGTTCGCATAGCACGGAGGAGAAGGCAAGCCATTACAGTCTGTTGCACTTGAAGATCAAGACTTGACATATGTCCCCATTTATGGCCTAGTATAATTGAGGAGTTGTTTCAGTTTGAAAACTTGACGAAAGTTGAGAGTTCGATAGACCTTTATTTCCGGAAGTCCGCATAATATCTGGCTAGTATATCTCAATTATTTTTTATGGGAGTTGTGAATCTTTCGTATCTTATAGAGACCAATAAAATTTTCCTCAAGTATCTTAACGGCCATTCCGTCCCGAACCTATTTCGGTTTTTCTTTTCAAAACCAATGATCAGCTTTGACTATGGTAAGAATCCGCGTTAATAAGGTGCGTGAATAGAGTCCCCAATTTCGTATACTCTGCTTCAAATTAAGTTTTGAGACGTAGGTGAACTATGATGCCCAAATTAGATATACGCGTTTGTTTTTCTTCGAATATTATTTTTAACAAGCCTAAAAATTCGTGAGTTCCAATGGGTACGAATCTTTGTGGATGAAATGAATTTTGCATTGTTGTTAAATCTAGTTTCAGTCCTATTTATCATAAATGGCGACAATCTTCACTCAAATTTCTGGGGCAGTTTAATTTTCCCATGGGCCTCTCCTATATTCTTCTGGACTTGTCCCAAATTGTCCCAATACAGCTTGATCCACCCTAAATATCTTTCATATCCTCCTTTCTCCTTTAGATTAAATTTTTTTTTGGAAATTTATTTATTATTCACCAAAGATTTGATTTAAACACCACGGGGCTGAAACGGAATTTCAAAGCAATTATCGAACCACTGAAAAGCCATAATAAATTTCCATAACCAAAAAAAAAATAATAATGAAATCATTCGCCACACTCGACATATTATTGGACACTGTGGGAATTTTTATATACATACATTATTATTATTGATCATATAGAAAACTGTAGACTCACACACAGGGTCTCTCTTCTCTTATTTGTGAACAAAATTTTGAAATAAGGTGAAGACATACTGTCTACATTGGTAACAGGTATAGAAACATCATGTGATTTGTGCGTTTTTAATACATTTTATCGATATGTGGGATTTTTTTTGATTCGGCAGTAAATATAGTGTGGGCGAACTAGATATATTTATTATTATTAATAATATTATTTAGTTTTTTTTTTCTCTCTTGAAATAGATAACAATAAAATAAATCATTTATGTTTATGTTTATTGGTAACTGGAACGAACAGTTAACAGCAGAATCGGTGTGGAATCGGTGTCGATATTTCGATTTGATTCGATTGTTAATGGAGACATTTTTGATTTGAGACTGCGCAAGGTGTCAGTTTTTTTTTGAAAATGGGCAGGTGACACTTCACTATATTTAGCTCCCTGATGTGTCATATAATTTTGTTTTATTAATACTATTTAGGTGGTTTTTTGCGCTCTCTACGTGGTTTCTGGAGATTTTTGGATGTTTATGCTGATTTCTTTGTGAAAGTCTTTATTTTTTGTTGAGGGGGAGATTTCATTTTTTTGAAACATTATCAGTGTTGTTTTACACCTTTAAATGCCAAATATATGACTTGATGTATACTTCCCTAGATACAGAATGTGCATTTCACAGTAACTCCTATGAATCCTATAGAATGGGAGAACAGCAGAAATGCAATCAATCTGTTAGCGGCAAGTGGATTGTGTTTATGCTGAGGAGCAGCGTAGTAATATCTAAAACTGGAGAATTATCAAGAGCAGTGATAAATTCGAAGAGATACCCTCAGATACCACTTCTGTGGACACTAGTTATTAACCAGCTCCTAAGGGGTAAGGTGGACTTGACTTATGGCTAGTCTCTTACAAAGAAGTCTGTCGAAATCTCGTGTTGTCAGCCTTAATTTGGGGGCCATAAAGATTAGAAAGATGAAGATCCATAGATTACTCTTAAAAGTAACACGAATGCGGTTTCTAGGGTCACCGAAGTGGCCACCATGAGGAAGTTATGATCGCAGTTCCAATAGTCCGAATAGCTCGATATTTTATCCTCAAAGACTGTAAACAACACGGCATAATTTGTGTTGACAACAACGATCTCGCAGGATTACGACTCTGGGTAGTGCCTGCAGTATGATATGAGGATGATCGTCATCCCAGTAGCTCGTTCGCTGATTAGCAAGAACACCACCCTAGATAGATTTTGCCACCAGAATGTCTTTGGTGAATATTCACTCACATCGGCAGGTATGAAATGCACAAATAAAGAAATCGTTGTCTCGAGGAAGTGAAGCTTGCAGGCCGAGACTTAACTGCGGCAAGATCAATGATCTTCAAAAGAAACATAAGAGGTGTCCGGAATCTTTAGTACCTACTAAGCACGATTCAAATGCGAATGGCAGGATAAAATCATAAGTGCTAGTGAAGCACTGCCTCTGTATCTTGCGGTTCAACTACCATTCCAGAGTTTCGGTCTCAATCCGTTGCATGGTAGTTCGTCTTTCTACTGAGTTAATGCTTTTCACAAGGAAAACGAAAATTTCCTCATTCAATCTCCCCAGGTAGGGGGGGGGGGCATACTCTCGCTTTATTTTCTTTAGTGGAATTTCTGGGTTAATACTGGATCCCTCAACTGGAAGTCGAACAAAGACTTTTGGAAAAAATGGGATCTTAGTATGGTGACCAGCGCTGAGCAGGACCTAAAGTTGGGAAGGATCCAGATGGTATGTCGCTACAACCACAGATTACTTTCCACCTAGAGTGACCATTACTAAGGACTTCTCCGTCTAAATACCTTAAGAGAGTGTAGAAACGCAGACGTCCTGAGAAATTTCGATGTACGAGTATTCATCTATGAATTCAAGACGTCAGAGGGCCTTGGGGCAGAGGTTCATCTTGAGATCACTAACAGTGAAAGAAAAGCTAGAAAGTCTAGTTAAAATCAGAGCCCGTAATCCTGTAAGGTAAAATATAAAACCAAATTTGAGACTGCCAACGTTCCTTTGATGACCTCGGTACTCTCAATCTCAGCTTTTTTGGGGTCCCGGGTCTTCGGGATTTCGAAAGCAACGAAATGTGGCCTCCCTGCACGACTGGGCTCTGACACTGTATTTTTCAGTCGTGAACCGGCGATTGCAGCATCCTCTAGTTTGAGTAAGAAGACCCTCGACAGGTGTATTCTGTTGAAATATACAACTGAGCGGCGCTGGACGTCCACGGCAAGTTTGGACATAGGAACTACTACCTCGCAAGGCGGCCAGATAATTGTTGGGGCATAATATGGAAGGATACATCGATTTGTTTGACTGACGATCACTTCCCACTAAATTATCATCTATGGAGACAACTAATGGGAGGAATCCACTTATATGACTTGCCTAGAAGAAGACTGCCCTTGATGTTGTTTGTTTATCTAGAGGAGCAAGCTCTCATTGTTTAACGCATCCCTCAGCCTGCTAAAAGTATTTTTGTAGCCATCAATCACACAGGAGCTTTTGAAAACCACTTAAAATTTTGGCTTAATCCATAACTGCATACTTATATCCAAAATGAGAGAATGATTCACCCAAAATAGTACTGATTAATTCCTTTTTGAAAGCAGCATACAATTTTAATACAGTAGTGAAAATTAACATGATCTAACTAGTAGAAAACACATATTTGTACGAAATTTCCATAATAATTGTCTAACGTGCCTATCTCCAACGAGAAAGTTCTTTCATATTAAAGGCCGATCACTCACTAAAATAAAAGCTAAAGAGGTTCGATTCTATTTCAAGCGGGATTAGTAAATTGGTTTTTGATCTCAAATAATAGTGATACATAACCACATATGGAGCAGGCTGGAAACGGTTTCTTCTGAAAAATAGGTCTAGAGGTTAAACAATTTGTATGGGATGACGATCGAGACAGATAGGTGTGTGGGAATGTAGAAAGTGAAGATTATTGAAAATCATTTTTGGACATATATGTGTATATAAAAGTTGCTTGGTCAATCAATAGTGCATAGCAAGATACGATCGTTGTTTTTTGGATCGCGTAGCACATTGTAAAATATACTAAATCTTCAATCATTCTCTCTGGCAAATATTAAATATCAGCAGGTTACTACTACCATTGGTTTAAATCTAATGCCTAAGGACACAATTTGAAGTCCCCATCTGCTAAATAAGACACAGCATATTACCCAGTCACCCTTTCATTCACACAAAAACCTCAAAAAATTCCCACAATCATGTGTCCATCAATGCTCAATTCTTGAAGCCATCATAATCGCTTAAAAAAGGTAAATACTAAGCACGAAACAAACATAAACACGCCGAAGTACAAAGTGTTGAACATGTAAACAATTCCATAACTTCTTATCTTAATCAAACACCGGAAAGGCGATTTAGAAACTTTTTGAAACAGAAAAAAAACCAAGAAATGACAACACCGACCAAGACCGGGCCAGCGAGAAGAGATCTTCGGATCTCAAGTTAAAGTTGTCCACACGATCGGAGGAGTCCCCAGTATAATCGCACACGTACCTACACTTCCTTTATGTTTCAGCACATGGTCAACAGCGGACCGAAGGTGAGAGACAAAAGAAACCCCTGGCAGGACCCTGACCAAACAAAATCCACAATTCACACGGATGTTGGCTGCATTTCACACGGGCAAACATATAATTTTTCTTATTTACTTATTTTTTTGCTTAAAACAATTTATTTTAATGTAAGGTCGAAAAATATGAGAAATTTTCAAAATTTATTTCTTAGTGTAAAATTAGAGCTTGAAAAAAATAAAATAAAAAGAAAAATTGAACGAAAGACTCACCTGTGCTGGCGCAGATTGTCCTGGCGTTTAAAGTATTTGCCGCAAACTTCACACGAGTACGTGACCTCCGGGCTCTTGTGGGTGCGCTCGTGAATCATAAGGTTGTAGGGTTTGGTGAACCTTCTCTGGCAGTATTTACAGATGAATTCGCATTTCGGCCGCATCTTACGACGGAAATCGGACCGGCAGTCATCGTTGTCAATTCGCATCACCGCAAACATTCTGAGGCCTTTGATTTGTCCGGAACTAAGCTGACAAAAATTAAGCAAAGATGACGTCTAAGACGTTCTCCGATGACTAAGATGATGATGCTGATGATAGTTCGCCTGCGATGGACACCCGTCACTCGTCTCCAGGTGATTATATGATGCTGCTCTGACGCGTCCGAACTCTTGTTACTAGACAGTGTTGAATCCGCGTTGATTGCCTGAAAACAACAAGACGCATTTTTTTTTGTAGAAAAGATTTCTGCTGTCAATTTAAGACATGATATCTAACATTTCTGTTTTGTATTGTATTTATTTATTTTTTTTAATTATCTTTCATAAAACAATAAAAAATTTATCATCAACCGCGCGAGCTTTCGACGGGGAATCTTTCGCCAGAATTGTAAACTTTTTGGGGAGATAACACGACCATTCGGCTGGGACTCCCTTGTGTAAAGATGGCTTATCCTTGTGCTATATATCATGTGAAGCTAAGATAAAATAGAGACTTTTTAACAAAACACCATTGCTACCACTTTACGCTTTTGAGCTGACTGCTTATAGAGCGGATTTACTTATCGGATCGGGCATGTTATCTCTGCCGTGGTGGTGTAAAGATATGATGGCAATGACTTACTATATATAGTTGCCCCGGTGAAGTTGCAATTTTTCAGTTCGGGCGCGGAGAACTGTCATTCATGGGATTTTATTTTTCAGTTTAGAGAAATAAAGCAGTAGAGGCGATGATGGTGGTTTACCATTATTTCCGGCTTGCTTATCAGGCGAATTGTGGGCTGGCTCAATCACGATAAAGGAGTCATGCGTTTCGCGTGAATAAAGTGGAAGATTTGCGGGTAATCGATGGAAAATTTTGAAAACAGATATAGACATGTGCATAAATAAAAAAATAACGTGCTGAAATTTGTTAAGTCATCAATACAAGAGAAGATAAAATGCACTTGTGCCAGCGCTTTTCCTAATTTTGGAAGCCAGACACCAACAGACGCCGTTTATTCACATCTAGCGTGCCGTACAGACGAAAGACGCTAGTTATGTTGTTGAAAATGTTAAAACACTTTTCAGTGGAAGGTATCCAAGAAAAAACGTCTTTTCGGTTCCGATGTTCTTTCATACTTCCCGGCAGACACCCACAGACACGTACAGACACGAACCGTACAGAAAAAATATTCTTTCCGTGAATACTGTGCGGTCGTGTCACGATAAATGTGAATACGTTCATGCACATTGTACAGAAAAACATTATTTTGTATGGAACGGGGCGTGTCTGGAACGCTCGATATTTGTAGAGCTCGGTTTTTTTTTCAAAAATAAAATTTGCATGGCAGCTTTTGCCTACATTTTCACATACATATTCATATCTCGGTCCTACTTCCACTCGAATGTAAAGCTCAATCTCAGTTAAAAGCTCACTCAAATATTGTTAAAGCTTTTTGGTATGGAAAATAAGAACTTTCAGAGCGACGTACAAAACCATCTCCGCTAATCTCAACCCATGCTTTCGCAATATTCTAATATGCTCTCAGAAACATCTTATTCGAAATATGTCGGGTTTACACATGGCAAATGGGGTGTAAGACAGTTTACACATGGCAAATGGGGTGTAAGATTATCAAATTACCCTCAATCTTTAATTTATTATGGAATGACCAAGGTTGATCTTCATGTTTAAACTAACAATTAAGGGCCACCTTCGTTGGTGTGTATGGAACTAATACCACAGCTTCACCGACCTCAGTTCAATAAAGTTCAGTTCAATCTGCATCGAAATTGTTGTTGCCTTTTCGCCATAAAAACCTAACTGGAATGATATTCCATTTTTGCAGTTAATTACTCTTTTCTGAGCGGGCTTTTACGTCCAACCCCAATTTCATGTTCTGTTGAGCAAACTCAGGCTTGATTTTTCCTGAATTCAATTGGTGAAAATTTATGGGATCTGAGGCTAAAATTGAAACTCAGTACATCAATTTGCTCGCACTTGCGCAGTTCAGCCGGTGACGCCGGGGTATAAAACTATTTAGCTGAGAATTGACGCATCTTGTCTGTTTTAAACTCTAGTCTAGGGCAGCGATCGCCAACACAAATGCATTGGCGTCCAAGATTAGTAAAACTAACACATTAAGCGTGCCACAAAAAAAACAAATCCATTATACTTGAAGATCATTTTATTTGTGTAGTAAAAACTTTTCACAGAGCAATTTTAAAGGCCCATATTCACATACAGGCCGCCGTCAGGGTCGATCAAGGACACTCCATGTGACTGAGGGATGAGGATTCGAGGCAACCACCTGACAGTCCGTGGACTGCAATCACCTCAAGATTTCCTACATATACACAGGCGAAGACGACAGTTTAACATGGCAGGTTATTAATTCAAGTGAAAAAATCTTCACGGCTATAACGAAAACTTTAGACTGAATAAAAATGCAGATCTTCAGGCCCGGACTGACGATAAATACCCAGAGACATAAAGATTTTCGTCAGTTTTCCTGGATTGCAGGCGCCATTCAATTGGCAGCCGGTGAGTGTATGATGATACTTGGCCTCATGACGAGAAATCTTCAAGCTTCGGCCTGCCGGCGGCCGGTATTTTAATGACTCCATCGGGGCCTTTATATCAACGCTCGAGTGAGTGAACTGTGTCCCCGGCGGCTGCTCGTATAGTTTGTATTCATATGTATCAGAGTAACAAGTGTGCATGCCTCTATAATATCCGCGCATGAATACGAATGTGTGCCATCACAAATCTCGCGTGTCACCTAGCGATACGCGTGCCATAGGTTGCCGATCGAGGGTCTAGCAGTAACGGTATTCCACTACTGTCCAGGTTCCAGGTAGGTTCAGGTTCAATTCGATTTCATGCACCGGTGGATGGTCCTTCAGATTACAACTTTCGTTAACTTATGTTAACAATATTAAAATAAAAGGATTCAACCAAGAGACAGCAGATGGAATTCTTACTCGCTTCATGCAAACCATCTCACCACCGCCGAAGTCAAAGCAAATGTTTAGAATAGGGACTCCAGACCAAAATCGCTTCAAAAAAATTTAGGTATTCAGAGTGATTTTTGAGTGCTAACAAATTGAATATTTATCCTCCTCCGCCCGTCTCCGCCGACCTGTGCGCAGCGCCTAAACTGATAAATCCCTCTGATTTTGGTCTAGAGCCAAAGCTCGCAACAACCCCCGTTTTGATTAGAAAAATGTGTGAGCTTACTATTGGAGCACTCAAAAATTACTCTGAATACCTCCAAACAATTTTGAAGCCTTTTGGTCTGGATCCCAAATTCTAAGCATATACCAATATGTACATTTGCATATTGTAATGCGGAATATAATTAAACGCATAAAACCATGCTATATATGGCGGGCTTATTTATGTAAGGCTTGATCTTGCAGACGAATAGGTAGTCTCGGTAATGCGCAGCCTGAACAACACCAAATTGCCTCAAGTTGAAACTCACCACACACTTGTCATTGCGTTGTGACTACTTTTAGAATACGACTTACATATGTCTTGCCGATGTAGTTAAAACAGTGGTCAATGAAAGTGATTTAAATCTCGAACTCAAATATAAAGTCAGAGAAAACTCTTTGATTCAAGGGAGTATGTATGTGTATGCCCCTAGAACCGTCTGATCCCATTCTTATCGTACTTCGTTAACACTCATTCAAAATTGCTTGGAGTGGACGAGGCTACTCTATATGAGATCTATTGTCAGTTGCCGCGTGAACACGTAGTCGCTTCTATACGTCTCCGAACGATAGTTAAGACAGAAGATATTGAACGATACCGCAGGAACTTTAAAAAATTCGCATATATAAGCTACCGCGTAAATGAGCCACTGATAATAGTAATTGAACTTCCTTCTTGGTTCATAAAAAATCCTCCATTTGCGGCTAGCGCCACTTAATAGCTGAAATCCATCATCAATCCCAAAAAAAAATACTACTAAGCCTAATTACAACCCGCAAACCATTTGAAAGATTGAAATCTCTAAAATTTCAACTACTTCCAAGTCGACCGCCCTCGCATACTTCCATGTAGGTGATACCAACTGGGCACAAAAAAATATCGAACAAGAATCCCATCAGTAGATTTCGATTCACATGGAAGATTTCGGACGAACTTCATCCCCCTTAAGACAAAGAATTCGGCACAAACCGAACAGACGAAACTGAGTCAATTTGAGGAACACAAGGTGGTAATCAAAGTGTCAAATGCAAGAGGATTTGTTCACGGTCATCAGAAGGGCATTTCCTACCTGTCTCAATAGGATACATATGTATACATATCCCGAAAGGATCCTTCTGTCGTGGGAGAGAAAATCCTGCAACCCTGAAACCTTGTGTCGAATAAATGGACATGAGAAGAGATGACCCACTGTGTGAGGCATTTTTGGTGCCGTGCAGTTTTTTCCGTCGTTCAATTCAGAATAGTTCGGCATGACGAAATCTTAAAAGGCCCATGAAGGAGTTTGTTGAAGAAATCTCTCAAATGTTTACAAACTTGATTTGTCTTGAGTTAATCAAGGACAAAATTGTTGTTTTTGCTTATTTTGGACCAACTCATTCTTATCACGTTGTGACACACGTCCTTGAACGCTGTCATTGTTTCATTTGAGCGAACGAGAGAGATCGAGAGAATTCCGTGGAATTTCGGGTGGAGAATTTCACCGGCTTTCAATGGCCTCCAATCAACATTAATCAAAATTAAACGAAGCCGGCAAAATTGAATGTTTGCTTAACGAGCGCGCTTCTACCCGACTCAAAATTTATTCAAATCCGATGCTAATTAATTTTTATCCACGGCGATTAGGCGACTCAGCACAATGCCGGAGGTAATAACCGCCGGGTAGTAATCCGGCAACCGAATGAAATATCAAAGCACTTTATTACGCGACAAGTCAACACAGAACTTAATAATCCGGGATTTCGAATTTAGATTCGGCGCTCTTTTTTTTTGTCGTGTCGTTTGTCGATCCGCGCGATCACCGAGAGGAGAGTATGGCTTATGGCTATTTTGACTCATTCGAGGAGGATTTTCATAAATTACCGAAAAATTGGGTCCGCGCGGGGCCGGCAATCAGCGCGCGGATACCTTTGAGATGCGCGCGCAGACCGAATCGCGGGGGGAATCCACAGTTGGTTTTTTGGGGACCCGTTCGTTCCGTCAGGTGATCAATACCTGGGCATAAATCTCACCCAGTTAAGTAATGTGCTAACAAGACTCCATACGTCTTCGGGGCTGACTACCAAAGCCGCGTCACTATGCAAATATGAAGACTTATCCCGCTGTGCGGACAGTCATAATTAGGTACGACCTCGCTCTACGTTTGACCATCACTAATCGGCTATCGGCCACTCGGCCAGCCTTTGTTTTTACATCTCTCTAGATATACCAAAAAGTGAATCTTATTCGTATATACTGTCCAGTCCACGTCGTGTGGGCTGCGGATTGGTGATATTCTCCTGTTGAGAATTTTCGGGCATGACAGAGGTTGTTGCCGGATTCAGTTCTGGGGATGGCTATCTCTCACCGAAAGGAGACCCCCTTAGATTCCGGCTGGACAGCCACTAGACAGCCTGATTGTCCGATATGGGGCTTAACGAAAACTAAAAAAACACACTCAATCCAGATAAACAGAATATCAATGGCAGCAATATCCAATTTTTGTGATCACTCTCTGATTTGATTTCTCAATATGGGGCAGCCATATCTGGGATCATAAAGATATTATTTATAGCACGGCTAATCGCACACATGCCGTCTCGACTGGACGTAATTAAAAAAGGCCCGTGATGTCATTTCACTTTTGTTTTTAACAAACCAGTGGCGAATCAATTCCCTGCGGGGTGTCCGTGCTTGATAGGCGAATTATATTTTAAAATGTTATATGTTTTTTTCGGTGTTGTTTTTGTTTGTTTTTGGTTGTTTTTTTTCGTCTTGTGTTTCAATTCAAAGAACTCCAGTTGAGTCGGCGCGCATTCGCATAGCATTGACCGTGAAATTAAGCTGGAATTATTCAGAATTTGCTTTTGAGCGGCGGCGACAACCAACAACGTTATAAATGAAAGTGAAAATTCAAAACTAGATTAGTTGGGCATTAATAGGTGGAATGTGGGAGAGAGAATGTTTACTATGGAGAGGAGTCTATACTGTTTTTGACGTAGTTTTTTGTAGTGAATTGGAGGCGTTCGAATCGAGAAATGTTTACTAATTTCACACTTTTTTCTAAAAATAAATTTAGTTTTTGCTTTTTTTGATGTTTTGGCTATGGGACACGCATGAATTTACATTTGAATTATAATACATTTGGTATTTTGAGCATAGGGAATTAATCCAAAAAAACGCCAAAAATCTTCTAGCCTAACATAGGTACTATTCTCCATCCTTCTAACTAAGCTAACAATCAGTATTTGCGAACTCCTGCAACTGCAACATCCAGAAGTTCAAAAGCAGTGGTCATCACCATCTCTGAACACTCATAACCTCAAAGTTAACAATTTGATTTTGATAAACTAGTTGCTATCATACAACAGAGAATAAAACCCTTGGAAGGAAACTTTGTGAACAGATACCTAGATGGCGCTAGTGTATCTACTAAGTTACTTATCGAATCACCCACCCCACGTAGTTATCTCAATATCTGGGTGCTATCATAGTGCGAGTTCGGAAACGCAAGACTGCAGTTATTTTGCAGTATTCAGCAATTGCTAGTTTGTAGCTAAATACCGCAGAATGATTGCAGTTCTGCATTTCCGAACACGCACATACTAACTTCCCTTGCGATTATATGGGTTAGTATCTACTGAAAAGTAACTCCAGTTGGGAATACTGCGTACCGACGGCATCCCTGTTTAGAAGGAGTGTCTACAGAATGTAGTCCGATACGATATCGCGTGAAATTGTTTATCTAAAGAATTCCTATCGTCTTCCGTTACACCCGACCAAACAACCACTGAACCAAGAGGTACACACGCGCTAAAATTAGGCATCCGGGTGAACTGTAAACAGCTCTTAATCTAGTCTAACCTAACCGTCTTCCCAAGTTCTCTTTGCTAATGTTAATTTTCGTTAATTTAGTTGTTCCAAAAACAAAGAAATTAAAGGAGATTGACCCTTCTCCCGAATGTTAGGATTAGGTTAAATTTTTAACGACGGTGTTGGCACAATAGACCCCCTTAAAACGAAGAAGAAGAACGAATTGCATTGCCGCATCCCTAACGCCATCTACATGCCAATGAGGATTTATTAAATGACATTTTTAACGCTTACGCACAAGAATTTAATGTAAATATCATAAAAATCAGAAATGGAATAGAGGCACCAAAAACTAAACGTATTTGAGATATACTTCATAAAAAATGCAGATGGATTTAAAACATCTATCTATCAATATAATTTGCTAATGCAGCAAATAGTTTGTATCATTTCGTGTTCGGTCACCAGAGTACTCAATTTGGACGGGTTAACTTTTATATCAAGGGAGTCAAATTCAAAGACTAACTTGGACCAAACAAATAAGGTTTTACGTGGAATCTCGCGAACGAACAATGATACCTTCTTCGTCGGTTATTAACGAAAATATGATCTGAAAAGATATTCATCAATTTTGGGCGAAGAGTTATTTTTGCTTCACAGTTTATCAGCAGCATTTCATCGAGTTCAGAACGTATTCGACCCACGAACTCTAGTGAAGCGAACAAAGTACGAAGGAACTGGGCGCTGCAGCATGGTAGCTATCGTTCAGGAAAAATAGATTCTCTAGAAAAATCTAGAAGTAGCATTAAAATAAATTCAGTATTTGTTGACTGCCAGTTCAATATTTTAAAAAATAGGGAAAGAAACACTTTCCAGTATCAATTAGGCGAAGTCAAATGTTAATTCATGTAAGTTTTATTATGCTTGCCAGTCACGTTAGTGTATATAAATATTACGCCCCTTGAGTTTCAAATAATAGTTCAAGACAATAACTCAAGCTATTCATGTAAACGTAGTCAAGTAGAAGGTCACATAATCTTTTCGTCGGGTAATCGCATTTATAAAACTTTGTTGATCAAAAGGTTGCCAATTGCGTCTTCTTTGAATTCACTTATGCGTTACGAATAATATCAATTATCTCATAGACTTTTCATGTTCAAATGTACAGATTGATATATACTACGACTTCAAAGAACAATTTCAATAACAAGGGATAAATTTCTTAGATCACTCCAACTTATACTTGCACGTTTCGATGACAGGTTGAGTTGAAAATCCTAACAGCTCGAGCGCATATATGCTCTGCCTACTTGAAGCGGCATATTAGCTTGAAATGAGTTTGAGTTCTTCAGCTGTCGATTGAAGTTACCACTATATTTCTTTCTTTTATCGTGCTTTTATTTCTTAGTTAATAATTATGTCACCTCATATTGCCACAAATTGCTTTTAGACAAATTTATAAGCATTTACATTGCCCAATTAAGAGCACTCAAGTCGCCAAAGCATATTTCAAGCTCGGTTTACATTGAAAGCACTGGATCCGGTTAGAAAAATCTTTTTGTTTGACTCCAGTCGAGCTGCTTGCGTTTACATTTTTACTTGAAGTTGAAGTACGCTTCAAATAAGCTTCAAGCTGTCATGGAAACGCACTACTAGAGTAAGTTTTAAGTAAGTTAGAACAAAATCCTTTACTTTCAGAGTGAGTTCGAATCGCCAAACTACGGGTAACAGGGGTAGCAGCATAGAAGTCGTTTCAACTCATTTGTTACGAGTTTTAAATGGAAAAATTCAATTTAAAACTCGAAAAAGATGACTTGAAACGACTTCTGTGCTGCCACCCCCTGAGTCTCCTAATTCACTGCAAGCTCGTTTGCAGTGTTACCGCATCCTTGCTGCAGTTTTTGACGTTTCCGAACTCGCACTTATTATTCTTGGTAGGCGCGTAGAAACTTTTACAATTTAAAAAGATAAAAGCTGAAAAAAGTGTTAGAATTTGTCGACCAACAATGTTTCTGGTAATATCTTAGGGATTAAGCGCATTCTATTGAAGGAGATAGAGTCAATAATATTTAAGAGCTGTTCGAACACAAGGAGGATTTAGCCAGTCAATAATCGGACGATAGTATCTAATAACAATAACTTTTCTACTGTTTAGTACTTGTGATCAGAGCAGAAAGGAACGCAAAATTTGTGGATTGAATAAAACCTAGCCTAACATTTTTGATCTTATTTCATAAGAAGTTAGAAAACTCAGATTGAAAGGGTACCAACCAACTTAGATATTTAAACTCGTATACCATGTCAAGTATGTACCTATTATTGTTTTAATGGATCACGTTGCTTAACAAAAATAATGATAATAGACAATATATCTCAAAGACTTAGTAAAAAACAAAGGGGAAGCTTGAAACATTTTACGTATTAATTATAAATACAAAACTAATAAAAAACTATTATATTATTAAAACTATTTCCGTCGGTTAATTTAACATCACAACGTTTTTAACGAATAGCAGTGATCAGTTCATCTTTTGCATCTGATCGATTTATCATCAAACAAATTTCGCTACCAATAAAAATCATTTCTCAAACTCCTAACAAATTAACTATATCTACTACTAACTACATATATCTACTAATATACTACTTACTTTGTTTGTAAGTCCCTCAACAAAATTACAAAGTCATTCATTCACAAAAAATGAAACTTATGCTTATAATATCTAAAATCATCAAACTAAAATATTTAATGACCACCAAAAACATTAAATCACGCATAAATCATAAAACCAAATCAATTTAACTCCCTTCAATTAAAAAACCTATCCCGCCAACCCGTCATATACCTATATACCAATCAATAAATAAACCCGCCATTACAACACCCAAAATCCAAATCAACCAATGCGCATCTGTCTCATCAAAATATTATCCAAAGAGAGCACAAACATAAACCGACAAAAAAAACAAAACTCCTCCAATACCATCGCGTAAAACCAGTAGCTTCCAACCGTTTTCAACATGCTTCATCCATATGCATATCCCATATCAGAAAACTGAAACCACGCTTTATGCACATCAGTAAAAAAATCACGTGCTTCAATCTTTTCCATCCAGCCATGTTTTTTTTAAATTGTTTTTGTTTTTTAGAAGACTCGTATAATATCTAGTGTTTTGCTCGACATATATTCTAGTTAATATCTAAAAAAACTAAACTAAAATAAATAAACTTAAAAATTCAGGGAAAATTGTATGAAAAATATCTAAACCCAAGAAAAACTAACACGATTACTACTTAATATGCCTAAGCTGCGCGCTTCGTTACAAATAAATACAAATTCAATAAATAAACAAACAAATTCACCTTTAATAAGACATCTGCATAAAATTACTAGAAAATTACCCTTGAAAATGAAAACGAATCTCTATTTTTCTTTTATTTTAAAAAAACATATTCGAAACGAAAAACAAAAAATTATAAAATATGCGCGCGCAGCTTAAGTTGATTTCACATCCATTTAAACTAAAAAAAACAGTACGTACGTTCCACACATTCCAATCCTCCAAAAATATTCTTGGATCACTTTTAAAAGAATTTTTATCGCGCGTTGAGGTAGGCATGCGCATGCGCAAAACGCTTACTTTATATTTTATACACAATACGGACAGCCACACAGCACACAAAAAATAAAAAAAATAAAACTATAGAAAGTTCTATTTACTTTGGGTTAAACAGAGATGGCTACAGAGTTACGCACAAATACTCTGACGGGGGTATGTAGTGTGTAGAAAGCAATGCCGTGTAGAAAGAAGGGAAATGAAAATTTTATTTTCGAAAAAAAAAAATGAAAAATAAGAAGAAAATATAATCTAAAAAAATATGTATATATAGTATGCACATAAGTGTGTGTGCTTGAATGTAGGTTTTAACAAAAAAAAACACCCAGAAAACACGGTCCAACAACTTTTAAGGGAGGCGCTTAAGACCGGTAGCTGAGGTTTTTCTTATAAGCCCATATATAAAGGAATTTATTAGGTTTCTTTCACTTAGAACGAACATATATGTATATATAGGTACTACCACACAATCCACATTCTGTGTTTGAGTGTGTATGCGAGAAATTTTTGTTGTTAAACAGTAGCACATGTTCAGAAAGCGCTACCATTGGTTGTTACGCAGGCGCACGCCGCTCCAGCCAGACTTAATCCACATTTATTTAATAATAAAAGAAACAAAACCATTCAAATGCACAATCGCGCATGTGACGTTGATAGTCTTATAACTTTTAATGAATGACAAAATATTCTTCTTAATTTTTTTTGGTTATTCTTTTAAAACAAAAGATATATTATAATATATTAAAATAAAATTAAAAAAAAACTTACCAAAAAAATTCAAATAAAATTTCACATGAATCACGTCGGATCAATAACCAGAAGCTCTTGATTAGACACAAATTTGCTACAGAATCGATGTAGTATTTTTTTTTTTTTGGATAAAATCGACGAACAAGTTTTTTTTTCTCTCTATAGATTCTTTTTTTTTGGTATTCGGTTTATATATCCAAATATAGATAATTATCTATGCACTGAATTTGAATAAATTAACTCGTCGTCGTCGACTAATTAATATTAATTAAATAGTAAATATTTAAACAGCAGAAGATAGATGAATAAAAAAAAATTAATTCAGAAAAATTTGTCTTTTATCTTTTTTTTTGTTTTAAATAGAAGCGCGCCGACGCAGATATCTTAGATATGAATGAAGATCGTTTTTATATTTATATTTTTTTATCACTTTTACTTTTATTTAGAATGAAGTATATTTTTAAAAAATAATTTCAGGATAATTTTATAAATTGAAATTGTTTTTTGGTTATAATAATATTAAATAAAAAAAATAATAATAATAATAGAAATTATTATACTGATATATTTTTCCTTTTTAAAAAAATATTAATTCACTTCCGAACGCTTCCGTGCGCCACGATCAACTGAACTTAACTGACGACTGACTTTCCGACTTCTGACTTCACTTGAAATAACTTCCAAACCAACAACTTCGAATCTCTATACAGTATATTGAGATGATGCCTTTTTTTTCTTTTATTTTTTTTCTTGTTATGTTGTTCTGTATTTTTTTTTAAGTCAAACTACTGCACTTTTTTGATGATCTGATTTTTAGATTAAGGATAAAGATATTATCCTTATTTTGTATATATATAAGTAAATACATATACGCGTATACCTATACTCTGTATATATATAGAAATAAATACAGAGTTATATATATATATATAGTTTATAAATATAACTGCCTTTTTGGAATATTGTTTATATATGTAGATATATAACAGTTTCGATTACAAACCAACTACGAAAAAAAATATTATATATATTCCACAAAGAGAGGGCGTTACTCACTGAAACACTTTATTATATTAACTACTTGGCTTTTTTTATTTTTACTTATACTCTCTTCTCTTGGCTGCTGCTGCTGTTGATTGCTTCTGCGCTGTAGAGTTATTAAGGCTAAGAGGCTTAATATGCGACTGGATTTTAAGTAAGCTCAAAGTGAAATGAAGTGGCCACAAAAGTTAAAAGGCAGTCACTAAACGTATATATCGTTTACTCGTCTTTAAAACAGCAACAACAACAACAACAAAAACACCAACAACAACACCAGTAACACCATATCATCAGCAAGTGTTGGTTTTATTTTTATTTATTTTTTTTTATTTTTTTTATTTTGTGTTGTTCTCCCCTGGTTTCCTTTAAATAACAACAACAACAACAATAAAAAATAAAACAACCATTGAAGAAGTAAAAAAACGGAAAGAAGGTAGTGCCTTACTAAATTCTTTATGTATATACGTGAATATACATAATATATATGTGAATACCAGAAGAAGATATAAAAATAAGTTATATACAGCACAATATATTCACTCTCTATGGTTGGTTAGTTTATGGTGGTCAAAAGATTATTCATAAACTATATGTATCTATATAAGTATATATGTAACACCAACGCATTTAAATGTTATATTCGCCAACCTTACAAAAGTATAATTTCTCACTTTAAAGAAAAATATCACCAAAAGAAATACACCATATATAATATATATAACACCAAAGAAGTACAAAATGTATTTTTTTTTCAACTTAAATAAAGCAACACTAGTAAACAACAAAACTTCACCACACCAAAAAAATAAAAAAAAATACAAAATTATAATTCTCCTCTTTTTTTTTTTTTGACTCAACATACAAGACAGAAGTCAAAAGAGTCGACTTTCTGGCTAGTAGCTAAACTGGATACTGTACCTACTTGAATATATGTAGGGTAAAAACTCTTCTCTCATACCTGAATGAAGTATTTACAATAAAAAAAAAAGAAGGTAAAAGAAAAAAAACAACAACAACAACACAAAAATATATTCTCCCATAGCTCTTTTTCCCCGGATATGTAATAGTATTAGTGTACAAAAACACCAGCAGCTTATATACTTTTCGGGGGGCGCGCATACACAATGCATGTGTATAGGTATTAGTGGCAGAGGTATTTTTTTTTATAATAATAATCAAAATTAGCATGCGCAAGTGGTTGTTTGGTCTCTCGCTTCACAACGGGGAAAATAAGACAGATTGACTTTTGGTATTTACCGACAAAAATTCGACACTGGTAGCTGGCTTCATGAAGATGAGATGTGTGCCCCCCACAACAGTCGAAGAGGAATATACCCTACCTACACTCTATATTTATTATATCTTCTTCAACACATTTTTTTAACCAAACGCACGCACACACACACCCGTATACCCATTTATAAATACTATACTCACCTGAAAAGAACATCTTAACAACAGGTATGCAATAGAGCAGCAACAACACAACAACAACAACAAAGATCACGAAATTAAAGGTTGGAAGCTGCATTCTCTATCCCCTCCCATATTGCATTATATATAGGTACCCCATTCAGATTCAGGTGTGTATCTTTTTCTCAAAGTCTTCTCTTCACACAGAGTTTGTTTGTCCGCGCCTTCTATGAAAATCCATTCGGGGAACATGCGCAGTGTGTGCCGCTTGGCTGCTACACTACACTGCAATATGTGCCCCGCTGATGATTACGTGCCCCACAGTCATTCGCGTTTTTAAAGCTGCGCGCGCACGCAGAGCTTCCAGTTAGTGGCTACTTAGCTTCACAATCTTCACTAACTGTGACGATGATTGAGCTCCACCCACCGAAACTTTTCATAAGCTCCGCCCTGTACCTGGATTTATATTTTTCATAGTTTTTTTTCATGGTACCGCGAGCGTGAGTCCAGGACGCAACTACATACAAAAATACAGTATATTCTCTTAGGTCTTTTTTATCATCTTTCTTCATATCTTTTAGTTCTTCTTTTTGGACTTGTGGCTTTTCTTAAGTATGCGTCAGGTAAGTGCGGATTGAATGTTGCAGCTTCCAGATTACGCAAACGATTATTGTGCCGCATGTTCGAGCTGCGCTGCACGACGGTGACGCTTATTGGGATCTTCTTTTTTTTTTTTTTGAAAAAAAAAGGTTTCTTCTCCCTTGTCCCTGGATCCACACTTTTCGAGTCGAGTCGAGTCGAGTCCACACTCTAAACTTGGTATAAATGCTTCACAATTTTTATTGTAGTTACTCGAAGAAAAGAAGATTTTCAAAGCGAAGCGCATTTCTACTTTTTCATTGAGGAATTTCTGGAACAATATTTTTTTTTTTTCGGGTTTCTTCGTCTTTCATGTTCCACAAGCCCTACCGCCATTGTGGACTCGATGAAGAACAAATACTCGTAAATTTACAAGAGTTGACTCTTTTTCTTCTTATTTTATATTTATTATTATTAATAAAAATTTCTAGACCGTACACTTTTTTTATACTTAATATAAAAAAAAGAAATAATATTTAAAAAAAAAAATTAATTTAGCACTATTTTTTAGGTCTACCACACAAAATTTTTTTTCAAACCGTCCATTTTGGGTGTTTTTATGCCATTTTAATGGACTGAATGATTGCCTGCTTAAGTAGTTGGGTGGATGTAAAGAGCTTTTTAATGGCATTTTAGACACTTTTATATTAATTTTTTTTTTTGCTTCATCGTTTTCTTCTTCTTTTTCTGGATATTATCTAGATACTAGATGGTGGTTTACTAGGTGATGTATATGATAATGATTGTGGGCCTAAATGAGAAGAGGAATGATTCGTTTTGTGAAATTAGGTTTGATTTAGTGGGATGTATAGAGATTTATAGGCATACAGTTTAGATAGATAGAAGTTCGTGTGTGGCGCACAATTTTGTTTTTTTTTGTTTGTTTTATTATATGAAGATCTTTTCATTAATCTTTATAGAATGTTTTAACAGTTTATTTCATTGTTGAGGGTTTTAGTAATGATATTATGTAGTATTTAGTTGATCGTAGAAGTGGGTTTTGTATATTAGCACATAGAAGCTGATACGTTCGTACTGGTTATCGGATTCGTAGGATCAATTAAAGAATACCATTTTTAATATTTCCACAAATCATATTTATTAACACAATTTAATGCTAAAACACAATTCTTAAAGTTCACTTATTAGCAATTTAATATCTATATATTAAATTCTATTTACCGCTTTTTAATTCACTATTTAAACACCACTCTCGCTTTAGGTCACTTTGATCACTTTAGAATACTTTAATCGTTTTTCAAATCAAAATTGACTCTAAATGCCGCTGCCACTGCATTTATATATTCACGTTCTTCCCTTAGCCAAGTTTTAGTTTTTACCACCACTATCTGGAAATATGCCCTGAAAGGTTCGAGACTTTTCTTTTCGCAATCTCTACTAATTTTGAGAAGCCTAATTACCCCGTTTATGACTAGGTTGGAAAGTTGAGTCGAGGTTGAGTTAAAAATTCGACCACAGTGTATGATGTCGAGTTCAGTTCAATTTGGAGTTAAAATAGAATTGAACTGACAAACTCACTTCAAAACATGATATGTACAATATTTTTAAAACATGGAAGGTGGTCAGAACGAATTAATTTTAAATTCCTGTGCAAGCTACGCCAAAGGCAGACTGCACGGATGCTAAACAAACAAAACAAATGACACTTCAACCCAATTACAGCTCAACCCGCGTAAATGAGGCGGTATATCAACTCCAGCCAGGTAGGAGAGCTAAGTTTAGTTGAGTGGACGCAGTTTCAACTCGACCACCATTTATAACTGGCTTGAACCTAGTTATAAATGGGGTAATCGTCTTCAATTCGTTTTAATTCTAACTGATAGATGGCGCCACGTTAGCTTGGTGCATATTCTAACTACGCAATTCTATCTAAAGAGACCAGAGAACAGCCTCTGTATAACCCTGAGTTCTATTTCAATATCAAGAGCCTGGTATCTTCTTTGATTTGTGAAGAGCTGATTCTAGCTCAATAAAAATTCAGCCTGAATTGAGCAATCTGCTTTTGAATGCCGATTCGAAAGTTTTTTAATATGTCACTGTAGCGATCACCAAGTAACTTTTACAGAATTGCCTTTAGCATTCTCGAAGAATGGCCTTATGATGCTGCCGACCAAAAAGGGGCACCATACTGTCACTCTACGAAAGTACCTATGATGGCCATTGATGTATCAAATGATGTTTTTCAATGCAATATAGCTGCTATTCTTTTAATTAATAAAGTCAAGCCAAGGAGATTTCAATCATAAAGATTTTTTTCGACTTGTAAAACCCGTTGTTGCGGCGTTAGATGCTCCCTAATAAATTTTTTTAGATTACTTTCCATAACTGTCAAATACGAACTGACAAATGTCAGCCAAACCAAAATGGTACCAAACAATTTTTTTGATTTAAACATAAAACGCAACGACGTACAATCCCAGTTTTTGGTTGGTTCTTAAAACCTCTTAATGCGTTTGTTAGATAGGCTAGATCCATGAAACACAGACTTGAACGCATTTTTCTAAGCCCTCACTTTAAATTGCAAAACTTTGTGTCAGAAATGCACCGTCTGGTGGCATATGTAGACTAAATTCAACACTAAACCCGAATTTTGAGTCGTATACCAAGCCATATTTCTAGAAGGTGAGGATCTGTTAAAATTCTCACATTACATAGGCTTTGGCTTCATGCTAGTCTTTTATCACCGGCTTTGTTTGATCTCTCTTCAATCCCTCATTCGATCTTGTTCTCATATTTCCTAAAAACTAAGCTTACTAGTAACCATTTCACCATGACCCGAACGACATGATGAACTGGTAGTCCAAAGAATATTTCCTAAGCTTAGTTCTTTCCTCTATTACCAAGTTTCCTTGGGAGTTGAGTTGAGTTGTGGTTGAGTTGAAATGACACTTCAATTCAACGACTTAACTCTATGCGTTTCCAATTTCTCCTGTAGATCCAATTTAACCGTGGAGGGGGCCTTAACCCAGCGGTAGCTGTTTATCAGCGAAGAGTCGCTACATACACCTAATGCACTGTACGTACGCACTTATCTGTTTCCAACTTTAATCTGTATGCAGCCCTCCATTTTCTGCTGTTAAACTTAAACAGACACAAGCATGCGTGCGGTGCGGCGGCCGCTAACACATAATTTTGTGCTTGCTCTTAGTCTCTTCTTTCACAAATATCCAAAAAATCGAAACGACAAGTGCATATGTTTGTCTTGTGTATACGTTTGTGCTTGTGTCTGAGCACTTGGGGCTATGTTGATTACGGCTATGCGGAAATACTTGAAAGTAGAAGAACTTTAGCGTTGCATACCTTCTGTTTACCAAACTAAATCTGAGATCGCATTTAAATGTATACACTTCATCAATATCTATTGCCGCACGTATCTGTGTCCCTCTTAGCCCTCTTGTCGAACGCTGCTGCCCCCACTGGCACTGCGTAAAGCTAGACTAAGTTAACCACCCTCACCATCAGAAGGCGACGGATTAATTTGGTCCCCGCGTTGGGCAGCGTTCTCGGAAATACTGCACAAATAGCGAAAGCTTTATCCGTGCCCTCCAAGTATGTTTTAAAAACGAGCCTATGTTCGATCATCGCTTCCAGGTACCTTAAGCGCACTTAAGGGCGCTGTGAGTGAAGATCTGTTGGCATACCACTCCTTAAACATGCTTATACGTTGTGATCGACAGTGATATTTTTCTGATTCCGATTCACAATGAAGTGACCTAACTGTGACCGTTATTACTAAATGCAGTTTGAGAGAAGGGTTGTGTTTGTCTGACTACCCAAGCTTAAAAATCTTAAAACTTATTTTTAGGTCACATTCAGAAACGCGAACTTTTCAATTGACATTCATAAGCGAATGTGACCTAAGTAAACAACCTGCTTGATTGACACGTCCTTTATGTCTTATTCACAGTACAGAAAACTAGCTAGCTTTATAAACGAATCGGGTTTCATTTCTACACGGACAACATTACTAATTTATTTCCGAAAGAATCCGATGAATTGCTTCTGTACCCTACTGTGCCAGTTCTACGATGCCTCAGCGTGGTGTATACGTAACGAAAGCGGTAGTAGAAGCATCTCTAATAGATGTTATCGCATCGAAATTTCCCTTTTCCCACTTTATGCCCAATTGATATGCAGCGACTCGTTTCCTAATGAATCGCTCTGATGCCCGATTCCTGTTCTACACTCCACCATTTTCAGTAGCTCTCCGGCCAGATGACAAGATAAGGTAAAATTCTTTCTTAAATAACCATAAAATCTCCGCATAGGACCAACAGCAGAGCGCAGCGCCAATTTTATGCCAGTAATTAACGAATTCTGATTGTTATCTCTTAGCAGCAATTCCATAGAAAAATTAGCGAATTTTTGTGGAAAAAGTCCAGAGGCGGTTTCATTGATGACTTCGGCCATTTTTATAGCCCGAAAGCTAATAAATAAAGTAACAAAAAATAAAACTGGATAAAAAGAGTAAAAAGAAACTCGTAATCATAAATATTCGGGGCCATAATCCAATTGACCAAACAGCCACGGAGCTGCTCCTCGGCCGGGGAAATTTATATCAATCGTTTTGTCAACAAATTTATAACTCTTTTATATTTTTAGCTATTTTTAATGCTTTTGCTTTGTCGGGGCACAGGTAAACGTCTCAATATAATTTAAATGATCTACCAGTTGCGTTTTTTTATTACTATTCAGGCTGACATTTAGGACGCCCCGCCGGTTAATTTGTGAATCTTTAACAACACTTTTGCCCCCAAAAAGCAGCCCCCGCGCGCGCAGCCACCCCCCACTGCACCCACGGACAACAAAAGATTTTTATTTTCTTGGAATTTCGCGCAATTTGACTTCCAAGCTTTGCTTGAGTTTATAATGAATTTGCACTTTGCGCTCTCGGAAAAATGAAGAAAGGCCCCGGGTTTTGTTCGATGCATTTCTGCGGCCCCCCGTGAAATATGATATCATATTCGGGGGTATTTTGCTGCAGCGGATCAGCTTCGTTTTGTGGGCATTTCGGATAAAAGAAACAGAAGTAATTCTGTCGGATTTAAAGGAATTATTTTATTGGAATTTTTAATCAGAAGCACTATAAAATAAATTGTTTATTTGACATGCGCGCGGAGCTCGTTTTATTTTCTGAGCAACAACATTTTGGGGCGATTTTTAAAGAGTTTGCGTGTTTAAATTGTCACGATATTGATATGTATATCAGGTGGGGTAATAAAATAATAAAGAAAAACGAAGCGGGAAACAGTTTTTTCGTGGATTTCTATAGATTTGCGCGCTTCTTTATTTTCTTATAAAGTTTGTGTTTTGTTAAAAAATAAATGTCAATGGATTTTTTTATTGGTTTTTCTCATCTTAATAACAATGCAGTAACATGTTAACTCAAATCACCGTGACTAAATTAGTTTTTGCTCGTTAATTATTTTAAATTTATGCAATTATATTCGAGATTTTCGCAGAATTGATTTTTTTATATCGAATTCCAAGAATTTCCTAAATATATCAATAAAATTTTACAAAGTTATTTAGCTTAAAGTTTTGAACACGTGTACATTTCGTTGGGGAAGTCATAATTTTGATACATTTAAGACTAGCCAGGTATTCTAACAGTCAAAAGTCACAACGCAATCACAAGTGTGTGGTGAGTCTCAGCTATACTATAAGGCCTATACTAAATGAAAAATAACGTAAAAGTATACGTAACTGATGTAAATATTGACATAGAAACCAAACAATTAGTTTTGACGTGGGTTTGACTCCATCAGTCCACACGTAGTCGGAATAAACTGACTTAGAACTTAGTAATACGTTAAGCACTAGTGGGAAATTGACTAGTAATGGTGACAAAGTAATCCTGAGAGAAGGTAGTTCAAATAACTATAAGGCCGGCCGCGCACTAGCAACTAATTTGAAGCAACTTTTAAATCACAAAAATAGAACGCGCTAAAGTAAACGTAAGTCCACACACAGGCGATTTTTTAGTTGCGGCAACTAAAAAAATCCAGCAAGTTATATTTTAATTGCGAGTGCAATTTTACATTGATTCAACTATTTCATCGCCTATAACAAAAGTTACACAAGATTTTTCTAGAGAATTTGTTTTTCCTAAACGTTAGCAAACAAACATTTCCTTGGTACTTCGTTCGCTACACTAAAGCGGGTGTTCGAATTCCTATTGAGCGTGTTAAAGCGCCACTGATAAACTGTGAAGCGAATGACTTCATTTGGAAATTCCTAAGCTTTTAGCAAAACTAATCAAAGTACTTGTTAGACTTGATAGAACAAATTTTTCTGTAACCTCTGGATATTCTGGGATGACCGCAATTTCCTGAAACTGTAGGACGTAGAAAACAATTTCCCGTCAAAAAAGTTCTGATCCAAGGTTTGAAAAATTCGCGCTGTTTATAAAAAAAATAGAGGATGCACTTCTTCTATGCCCTTGGAGGAGATATAATTAATAGGGGTGGAGAAATCCAACTTAGTTTCTAACCTAACCCCTAGATCGTTTACAGAATTAACGTCGGAGACCTTGTTGTCGAGAAAAGTATAGACATAAGTTATAAATCACCGCTGACGTGACCGCTTATGTTTCCGGCTGCTTGCGTGGATTACATGTTAATTTGGATGTTTATAATTTTACTAATTTTATGTTTGCATGTTTATTTTTGAGCCTCATCTCAGCGCTAGAGTGTGCTGAGTAGATAAACCTTTCTTGGCTCAGCTGAGAAGTGCGGTTTCTGTGTTAGAAGGGTTAACTCTATTACTAATAACACCACGTTAACGTTAACACCATACCAACACATAGTCTCACATTTACTAATATTAAGCACCAAGTTGTTGTTGGAACACCAAGAATAGAAGGTGTTTAGGTCTACTTGCAGAAGTTTGCGACCCTCTATACTCCTTACAGTTTGATGTCATCAGCGTAAAAGGGTAACAATGTCGTCAATTGATAAAATAAAAAGTAGATGGCCAAGATGACTGCTTTGCGGGACACCAGAGTACGCTTCGATGTTTTTAGATTTGACTCCGTGGAATATAACCTGGTAGGTTCTGTCGGCTAAGTACGACTAGAACCATACCACAAGGGAATGCGGAAAGCCTAATTTCTGAAGTTTAACAACTATAATAGAGTGAGGGAGCTTGTCGAAACCTCCTACTATGCAGCCTGCAGAGGGGGGACACTTCGTAAAACCTTTCCATAACTCCAAATGGAATATGGACGTCCAATTCCAAGCGCATATTGAAGGCTACTGCCAAAACTTCAATGTTACCAAGGGCGGATCTAGAAAAGTTTTTTAGGGGGGGCGATCTGAGTAATAAAAAATTTTAAGGATATTTATTATTTGTAGTGTTTATATGTTAATGAACTTGTGAATATGTATTTAAAAATATACTGTTTGAATGCTTCTACTTCGGGAAATGTCTAAGAAATAAAATGAAATCTGAGTGAAATGAAAAAGAGGTTAAGGCTGTAAATGCTAAAATTTTTATTTTAGGGGGGGCGGTCGCCCCCATCGCCCCCCCCTGTGGATCTGCCCCTGAATGTTACATTGGAAAATGGTTACAGAGAACCCTAAGTTAAAGGCAGGGAGACTATACAAGGAGATATAACTCCGTGTTGTCACTTTTCGTTTGATTAATGAGGGCGTTAACTATTAAAATATTTTATGTTTACGCCTAACTTGAAAAATCAGCTTCTGATTTTTCCTATTTAACCATTTTATGGATTTTCCAATGAATTTTAATTAATGCCCAATGATTTTTTTTGCATTTCGGCTGACAATTTTGAATAAATCGTCGAAATGGGTAAAATTCAGCTAACTTTATGTGGAGCACGTCAGCTTTAGGCGACATCTGTGGCCAAAAATGAACTAGAAGTTTAGTTTCTGCTACGCATCAATTTCCGGTTATTTTCCCCATAAGAGTTATATCTCCTTGTATAGCCACCATGGTTAAAGGGCTCATAAGGTCTCATCGCGCTTTAGTCATCGCCATCTTCATCATCTTATCCAAAAACCATATTCAGGGTGAAAACGGAGAGATGGTGTAGGCGTGCCTGTGTGGGGCATCACATATCCTATGGCAGCCTACAAACATATCAGTTTACGCTTTTCTATTTTATGCCGGATTCATCGTTGCGGATGAGTAGCGTCGCACAAAATTCCCAAAAAGAGAGTCAGCTGAACTTCGATTCATTGTTGTAGTCATAGTGTGCCGCACATTTTGTATGATTTGATAGTTTTTTAGACAATTTTCATCAAAAACATACGATTTTTTTGACAATTTTTAAAATCCGCCGCACAAAAGTTGAAGTTGGTTCAACTTTTTTTGAGAGAGAAAAAAAAAATCCCAAAAATTTCCCAAAATTGAGAAAGGTACAATTTTTTATACAAAAAGTATGCGCGCACATAAGTGCGGCGCGAATCATCCGCAACGATGAATCCGGCATTATAATCGTTAACTCAAATTCCCTATGTTAAAATTTAAGTATTAAGTAAGCCAAATTTACAATATTTCCCAAAAACAAGTCGTCACCTATTACCTCAATCCGATCAACCTTTAAAAATTAAACAAAAGCCGGCACAGGCGCCTCTCGAGCACACACAATAACCAAAAAATCCAGGGCTTAATACATATATGTATTGGAGAAAAACCAACCTACCTTAACAACGAACACCTGACGGGTTATACAGAGCAACAGTTAAAGCGACGACTTCCTTCACTCCAGGCTGCGTCCACTCAATTGACGTTTTCTAAACACCTCCTAAAAATTAATTTGAATGACAAAAGGCTGGAATCTGGGCTCTTCTCGCGATCTCTTTCAAATGTAAATCGATAAATATAAATTTTATACTGAACTAGATACCAACTGTTATCCACAAGTGATGTTTCCACGAAAATATTTCCACCTATAAAAAATTTAAATAATTTTCTTTAGCCTTGATTTTGGGTGGCTCCATGTTTTTTGATTATTTTATAGTTCCACTTCTGGTTTTTCAAAACACGATATTTAGTCGATGTATACTTTTTTTTTTATTATTAGTATCTCTCTTGAACAGAAGATGTCACTGGGGGTTTTATAACGTCTGCACGAAGTGATTTATAGCGCCGCAGGAGAAGTTGACGATATGTGAATTTTGAATGAGCACCTACTGGACTAACGTAGAGCTATTAGGTATAGTATATGTGTGGTGAAAAACTGGTCTGGGTTGGAAAATTTGAATTTCGCACTAACGTACGATAAGACGATCCCGTGTGTTATCCTAATTCGATAACATCCGAAAAACTCCATTAAATCAATTTATTTTGGTCTTTATTCCGCGCGGGCAAAGAGCTGGGCTAGGAGAGTTCACAGTTAATATTTTACAATTAAGGCGAAGAAAGAGGTCTATTCAGGTGATAATTTATTGTATAACACACATACGAATTTTATATAATCAATAGGGACACAATAAAGCTGCTTAACAAATTAATATAAGAAAAGCTGCTGATTCACAGCATTGAAATGTTAAATGTTTTATGGCCAATAAACACATTAGTTATAGATATGTAGATTAAAACTGCCGTTCGCACAATGCTCTTGTTGCTGGATGGCTTTTTAGAAAGTTTGAATTTTATTCGAATAATAAATTTCGAAATTGATTTTGAAATACGATTTTTTTTTCAGATTTTTTTAAAAAAGTTTTTTCCCCCCTGACTGTCCCCATGGTATCCACACCACATCAGGTGCTGCTGAATGGAGAAAAAAAATGAATGAATTTTTTGGGAAGAACGATTTTTTTCCAATCTTAAAACGTAAAAAAATCTTTTAAAATAGAACCAAAATCACTATGTTTGGGCTTTTTTTGGTCTTTTCTTAGAATCGATATTTCAATAAGTTTTATTGGTTCTGGTTTTTTTTCGTATTGAATTTTTTATTCTATATATTCCAAAAGCTGTTTTTTTGGTAAATTTATTGGAATGGTACTATTCATTTCATATTAGTGCGAAGTAGTTCTAGGAAAGTGATGTTTGAATATTAAGTCATGGCTCCTAGATGTCGTTTATCAAAAATTGTAGCGTATATTTTGTGTGCGTCAAGATCTTATCTAAAAGTTATTCTAATCAAGGCTATAAAGACAGTAATGTATTAGACAGTTCAGAATATACCTTCTGTTATTTACCAAAAATTTAAATATAACTCAAAATATCACGAGTTCAGTAGTGACAAAGTAAGTTATAAGTGTCATCAATTGACGTAAGTAGCACTCAAAAGAATTGAAAAGTTAAAAAGAGCGTCTTCTACTTCGATAGAATTTTCGAAATATTGTATCTGTTTTCCTTTAGAGGTTGCAAATTCACATTGCACTCAATTTTACGAACGGCCGCCGGCAGTACAAAAAGGCTTTACTTCTGAACGCTGGTGTGTCACATAACAAAAAAATCCTAAAAAGAAAGACCTATTTGTACTGACGCTGAAATTTTGATCATGCGAGGGTAGTCTAAATATTTTCCGACCTTAACGTGAAGATGGCATCACTCGTCAATAAAAGCTAGTTAATGTAGTTGCGCATCTTTTGACAGTTACTCGCCAAAGTTTCAGCCATTTTGGACGTGCAGTTGATATTTGTCAGTCGATGTGACAGTTTTTGTGAAAATCAGTAGTTGCAGTTTTTGGACGTCCCGAAAGTTCATCGTCTCCCAGCTCTCACGGGCGAGTTTAAATTTTGCTGTCCAAAATTTCACTGTGGTAAATGATGGTGCAGAGTCCCCGTACACGTACAGCCCAACTCATCATTTTGTTATACTCGCCCACTCATCATTTTATAGCGCGTCCAAAATGGCTGAAACTTTGATGAGTAAGGCTGCGTTCACATGGACTAGATGCCGCACGTAATGCTCTCTGATTGGCCAGTTATTAATATCTGTCTCGACACATGCTTTCTCTCTTACACAGCATTTCTGCAAAAATCATGCAAAGAGGAAATCTCTTATCCATGCTGCAAAATCACGGAACTTTCAAGTTGATTATTCCAGCAATGTTTAAAGTGGTTTAACATCAATATTTCACATTTAAACATCAACATTAATCGTTAACTTAATTTTTTTTATTTCTAAAGTGAAATGGATTACTTTAGAAATTCCCATTTTTTAAAATCACAAAACAGCTGATTTTTGACAACCATCAGATGAACCCATATGAACGAAGAGATGCAGTTATGCGGCAAACCTTTTGCAGCTTCTACACAACACTAATAAGGCATGTCCTACTATAAGGTTCGGAAGCGTGGACATTGAAAAACGCAGACAAAGCATTGGTAGAAAGATTTTAAAGGAAAATCCTTCGTTCGATCTATAAAAGAATACAGGTTGATGGCATTTGGAGGAGGAGATATAACTCAGAATTGTATGAAATCAGTAAGATTCCAAACATTGTTAAAGTGATCAAAATAAACAGAGTACGATGGATTAATTATGTTCAACGAGGGGCGGAACGGAACCCGACAAAAAAATGCTGGGGAAAATACCGTCAGGAAAACGTTGACCAGATCGGCCTAAGGAAAGATAAAATATGACGCCTAACCGTGGAGAATAAGACTTCATTTTTAGCTCTATGTAGTCCTTCATATAAAAAGAGAAGAGACTTCCGATTTACCCTTATTAGATTTCTTAAAAGCACGTTTATTACTAGAGGTAATAAAAGGGTAATAAAAAGGTAATAAAACAAAGAATCATATTAATGCATTCTTCATGTGCACTAAAGATGGAGGACTGAGCAGATTTTATCAAAAATTTAATTTTGCCTTACCTGCTTTGCTCTTAGATCTCCCAGAAATCTGCAAAGTCAGTAGCAGTAGAGCAACCGGAGCGATTCAATGTTAAGGAGTTAACTCAACACATGCAATAATAATGTCCTTTCTTGGTGTTAAATTTATTCCCGATTCCTTTTATCAGTTTTAAGTTCTCCTGACCGAGACCTCAAGCCTCACGACTTTCCTTGGGCCCGGAAGGACGAGTAACGCCTTGTATTAAAATATATTTAAAAAGCAAAAATAGCTTTTTGTTAGACAGCTATCTCGCAAGGGATTTATTGTTGCCAAGTATTGGAGTAAGATTTTAAAGTTGAAGATACATTTTTTCACCTATTTCGGGTGAACAGTAGCAGATGACACTTGCATGGAACTGCAGAAGGCACATGGTGCTAAAAGCTAACAAAGGCTATTATAGGTCGTCAAGAACCTAACCTTCCACCAAACTACTGGTTTATACGACGATGATCCTACAAGTATAGATGAGCCCATAAGTTGGAGTTGAAAGAAGTCAGATTATTTGCGATGTGTGATGTCGGCCGGCGGAGGTGGCTGTGGTTTTTACTACAAAAGTTTTCTTTTGGAAAAGCGAATCAATAGTGAGATTCAAGTCTTATACAGTACATTTGTGCCTTACACAATGGTAAATTGTACTGAAGCCGCAATTTTTTTAAATGTCCCGGTACAAAAATAATGTTCTACTGGGGCCTGAGCGTGTATCTAGATAAATGTGGCAAGGTGCATTGTAAATACGAACTGGAAATACATTTATTGCATTTGTAGAGGCAGTGCAATTTCCAACATGAAATTAGGCGAGGTAAAATTGTAAAATAGAAATATACTTACATTGTGGATAGCAAAGCTTTCTTACCTACTCTGAGGCAGCTAAATGCATATTATTACATGAAAACTCGTAAATAAAAGCTCTTCTTTGGTTTTTTGTTTAATTTGCTAATGCTTGTCATTTTGGCATTACAATAGCACCTCGCCTCATTTTAAGTAAGACATTGTACTGGCTCAAAAGAAAAAAGAGGCACCGGTTTCACAAGTTTCCCGGGCATGGCTTTATCGAACGAGCTGTGCAATAATATAGCTTCAAAAGCTAATCAAAATCTGTGATGACAAAGTAATTGATACTTGGGAACCGGTTGAAAGAAACAGCAAGGCTAACGAGGAGACAAAGGAATTGACCAGAGTAGGAGAAAATTTTGTAGACATTCCCCTGGAGAGATAAAGAAAACTTCGTTCAGTAGCAGGCTCCAGATAGAAGAGTTTGACATCATGAGCCGAGACGTCGAGTACTTGGCTTAACTACAGCTAGCAGAGATCACGCAACTACTTGATGGCCCTATATTTTTTTGTTTCACTTGCCTGGTTTCAAAAATGTGCCTTTCAGTGGCATTTGTCGTGCTCTGTTCTTGGACTGGGCTACTGTTTTTAACAACCACTATTGACCTGGGGGTCCAGATGAGACAGACAATTGTTAAGTATGGAATCATGACTCCATGTTCCCATGACTCATGATTGACGTGTTCCCGTGATAATATATCTAATCATGATTGACCAAAGGGGCAGACGGAAGTAATTTTTTTCTGATAAAGCTACGGCAATTGTTGTACGTTCACAGAGTAACCAGTATACTAAAGTTCAACACACTATAGTCTTAAAGATAATAGAAGTTGGTTTTATTGACTCGGTTTTGCTGTAAGATTATTTTGGAAGCGACGCTATCCAAAGCTCATACCTAATGCCTTTAAGCAATAATTAATGGTGCGAAATGATATTGATACAAACCTGTAAAAGCATTTGAACTCATTTCTCCTAATGAATATTTAAAAATATTAAAAAAGACCAGAAAACCCCTTTCCACGCTCTCTTTCAAAGAAATAAACTCATTTCATAAACCGCAGAACAGAAACAGAAAATAAATGCAAAAAGGCGAACAAATTCCCAATTCAGCCAACAGTAACAGAATTTTTAAGTTTAATATCCCCTGATTACATACCCCTGGAAAATATAATCAATTTGGCTGATAAACGTCAGCAAAACAGTGAAGACAAATCACAAACATTCCACCGCGCAGATTGCCATTCAGATAAATGCGGACTGATCATCAGTGATCATGGAAAAGGGACGTCCGTGAGAAGCTTCCACTTTCACAGAATCCAGAAGAATTATCTCTGATTGCAGCTTCGTATCACTTTGATTGGTAGGCAATCAGCGGCAACAGAAGAAAAAAAAATAAATGCTTTTGAAAAAAAAAAGAATCAAAGCGAAAAAGAAGCGTTTTGTCCGCCAACTGGCCCGGAGTCTCTGGACAATGGTGGTCCCCTTTTCGAGACTAAATTGGTACCTACAGTTGATCGTGCATGTCAGCAGAGCCGCGTACCGAACGAACACTCCATCCACTCAGCAGCATTCAGAGGGAATTTTCCTGTGCTGGTTTGATTGGCGGTAAGCACATTATTTGTACAGGAAACTCGCCCGAAGATATATAAAAGCTGACATTAAAAGAGGAGAAAAAAATGAATGGTTAACATATTACCAATGCAGGCCACTATACTCTTGTAGCGTGAAAATGAACAAAAATTGCCTCCTCGAACTTTTGAAAAGTACGCGAAATTCCGCATGAATAAGCTTCAACTCCCAGAAATCGGTCGAGCGGGCAATCCTCTGCTGCAGCATCGATCGCCCGCCGTATGGTGTACTCTGTGCTGTGTATACATATTTTCTTTTTCCCTCAGGAGAAACCAGCGATCAAGAACGATCGCGCACTGATCTTGCATTTTACAGGCATGATACCATATTCCCGAAGAGGCCCAATATACAAACACGATCGCGCGAAGTCCACAAACACGGTCGTCCAACTCCGAGCGTCCAAAGTACACACAAAACCTGAACAGACACAACCACGGAACCGTGGGAATTGAACAGTAGTAACTTTTCTTTACCCCCGCCGATGGTGTTGTTGTTGCTATCTTTTTGTGCGCAAGTCACTTAAAGGTATGCGCACGATCACACAATCCACCTCAGGCGAGATTTCATTTATATAAATTACCCGATAGCACCCATACTAGGCCGCCGCGCATACACGGAGCGATCACTACAGCGATCACTTTTTTACATAAGCCGCCGCCGAAGACGACAAAGACGGCGAAGAGTTGAATGAATGAACCTCAGGAAGAAGATGAGCGCACCTACTCGTAATTCCCCCCCCGAGAGAGAGACAGCAAAAAAAACCATTATGACTTTTTATCCACCACAAGGCGGGGATCTACACCCGTTGGTGATCATGCAGCTCGACCGAGACGTGGGGAGGGTATTGTATCGAGATTAACGCGTAGCTCCACCTTTCCTCGTGTTATTGGCTCAGACTGATAACGTTGGAAGTTTCGTATATTTTTTGTTCTAATCCGCACGATCGAAATCATGCGTCTTATCATGATCGCCTTCTTGAGACATATCGACCACCTAAAGAGATCGAGGACTCCGCCATCAACAACAGGTCCTCTTGTACTCTCGCATTCCAAATTCCATTGTCGGCTTAATGATCGTTTGGTTTTCGTCATGTTTCTTTTTTGTGTGGTGTTCTGGACAAACAAACACCCTGATAAGGCTGAGTGCATGGCTCAATTTGTTTGAGTTGCGCGCGCATTTAATAAGCACATGATTAGGGCGGCACGCTCTTGATTTTAGGAACTTAGAGCATTGCACCTTTTCCATGGACATCATCGTCGTCTATTTTTGTTGTTGCATCACTCTAGATCTCATCTTAGAGATGGTGACATTGGTGTGAAAAAAGGACTCAGAATGCGTACACATAAATTTCCCTTATCTCATCCGAAAAAGACATTAAATGAGGCTTCTCCTTTCTTGGACCGATATATAGGTCTTGTTCGGCCAGGAAATAGACCCACCAAGATCTTCATTATGGACTGATGTTGTCACTCACCCTGTGATAAGTTCATCAGATAAATATCTTGATTTTTTTCTCTCTATCCTCGATCCTAATTTCAATGGGAAAACTGTTGTGGCATAGAAGGTGTTGTTTAAATTAATTGACTACAATTTATTAAGTTGTCGCTTTTGTGCGGTGCAAGTTTTTGGGTGTTCTGCCCATTCAAAGAGATTGAGTTCAATGGCGCCAAGCAAGCAAATGGTTTTGTTGACTTTAGGGAGTTTTTATGTTGGAAATAATTAATTGTAGTTTCCTTTTTCAGGGTTTTGTTTAATTGCTGAGAATGCTATGTATATTTAGGATGCCGTGTAATTCGACAGCGACGTTTGAGTGTAATTTGTAAACTTGCCACAATTGCTTGGAAGACGACATGAGTAATTAAATACTGTTAAAATAAGGTCATGTCTATTGGTTTAAAGAATGTTTCTCATCTCTCCTCATAGCTGCAGTATAGATTCTATTTAGAATATACAATTGAATGCAACATCCTTATTTTTGCATTGGCAATTCGCCGCTGATAAGGTGGATCCTTTCCTATCCTTCAAAAAAAGATTACTACTAGACATTGCACCTTAACCTGTATGACAAAACGAACTAGAAACATAATTGGTGCTTCCTAAGTTTGATTTTTTCACATAAAAAAATCTGATCGTGTACT
Organism: Thereva unica; assembly: GCA_949987705.1. Lineage (NCBI taxonomy): Eukaryota > Metazoa > Arthropoda > Insecta > Diptera > Therevidae > Thereva > Thereva unica. The sequence continues at coordinate 95,783,373 of OX465285.1, forward strand.
TTGTTCAAATGTAAGATGTCTTCTTCATAATGAAGACACAAAATGGCCGCGATCGATATAGTTCTTTGTGACTTTTTATTAATTATTTTATATTAAGATTAAATAAATAATTAAACTCTAGCATCGAAAGCTGATTTGATTGTAAAAATATTAATAGCGTGTAGCGCAATCAAAACGAACAAAAAGTGCTGCCATACAACTGAAAATTCTTCTGTCAAGCTGCTGTCATTTTGTTGGGAGAAAATTTAAAGTCAATGCAGAAATTGGGTCTGATTCATAAAAACGTATATGCTTTTACTTGCAGATTATTAAGGATATCCTGCTTATATTCATAATAATTTCAAGCAGAACCTTATACTTATAGAAAGGAAACATATTCTTATACTCACATAAAGAACAGGAGTATTCATAAACTTGAACGTTGAACTTGAAGTGAAGATCATATCCTTCAAATTTGGTCAGTAGTAGACTTAGTTTTGAAAAAAGAAATTTACAGTGGCTTGCAGACAGATTTTTAGTGACTAATAAAGAAACTCAGAAAGGTTGTCATCTGTTCATAGAATGAAGGTATGTTTCCGTTATCTCAGTGATCCTGGCTATAGGCTCATTCAGAACCTCATGCAGCGCTGCAATCACAAGTGTTTCTATTGGCTGAGACTGCTAAAATGACAAGCAAAGCAGCACCAGAGCAGCGTGCTACATGTTCATCTCATGTCCTAATTTGCTGCACGCTGCCAATTTTGAGGTTCTGATACAGCCTTATCAAAAAGGTATCGGTGAAGAACTTGTGCTGTCAAGCTGCGGTATCTCGAACTTTTTATGCAATAGTTGACAGCATAATTGCCATACAAGTGAATGGATAAGTTCCCAACTACCATAATGAAGAAAATGGAGGCAAAGCAGTTTGGCAATGAAAATATAAGTTTCCGACAATTATTGGTGTAGTCTAATGTTCTCACATAGGGATACTATATCCATGGGCGGCGGAGCGCGTAGGGGTGGAAGGAAAAATCCACACGCACTTTCACTTTGCATGTGGATATCCACACTCTAAATATTTCATGTTATGCTTGGTCTTTTTGAACTCATTATTTGTAAATATAGAAAAGGAAAATAAATTTTGGATATAGGCTTGAAAATACGATCGAAATCGCAGAAAATTAAGTGAAAGCACACAATGGAGTTATTGAAGGAGGAGGAAGGAGGAACAACTCGAAGCAGGACAATGAATTCTCTTATTATTTTACTTGGTTTAATTTACTTAGAAATACTCATAAATAAAAGCAATTCACATAAAATTCACTCTAACAAAAGTAATTCATTGGTAACGTTACTTACCAGTTTTCTGTCGTTTTGTTCTTATCTTTGTAAATTGATTTTTTCTATATTTGTGTCTTTCTTTAAATAATATACTTTTTGGCTATAATCAACAATCTCTTTCAAATGTTCTTTAATAACTCTAAATATAAACAACATTTGCACTTGACCATCTTAAATGCCGTCGTGAATTGTCATCGACTCCATTCGACTCGGTTCACTACAATCGAGAATCGTACTACTATTTTTTCGATCTGTCATTCGTTCGACTAGACGAGAATCGTACTAGGGGCAATATTAAGTCAACAAATATTCGATACATTTGGTCTTTAAATTGTTTTTTATTTTGCACAAGCATACAATAAACTTCATGGCTATATCATCTCAATTTACCCTCACAAGCCCGCTAAACCCGAATAACTAATTTACAAACATATACCCTCCTCAACATCACAAGTCGGCAGGAATGGATCATAGTCATCATTACCTCCAGCACCATACGAGATCCAATTGTATGCCAAACAGATTTTCTCATCCTTCAAGCAATGACTCCAAATCTTCTCATTCTGATCATAAAATTTCACTCCTTTCACATCCGTGGACAAATTCTTCTTGAAATCGCCGCGTAACGAAGCACCATTCTTAAACGTATGGACACCGATCGTATATTCCGGTACCTGTGTTACAGATCCTTCGTACTTGCTGCCATCGGCGTAGGAAATCTCAACAATATCGATTAGCTTATCATCACACCAAGTACCTTTGTAGACATCTCCGTCGTTGGTGGTGTACGTTCCTGTACCGTGGCGGAATATGCCCTTTTCACCAACGTTGATCGCAAATTGGCCCAAGTATAGATCGCCATTTGGGAAGGTGAATGGCTGCTCTTCTTTGTGGACGTATCCTTTTTTTAGCTTTGGGATAGTTTGCGATGTGCGTTTTGACATTTTGAGATATGAAATTACATGAAGACTTGACCAAGTTGGGTTCATTGATGAAAATTACTGTAAGTAGACTTGCTGAGAAAATCCTGTTCATGTACACAGAAGAATGATCCTGTACCTCCTGCCCATGGAAGAGAGCTTTAGTTTTGATGCTGTATAGCCTTCATATCCGCTTGACTATATGATAACAGGATTTTGGGATAGGGATTGTTTGTATTACTTTGGAGGCCTTAAAGATTTCCCGCAGCTCCGCCCCAGTGTCGATCAGGTTGTAGTAGCAGCCGTTCCTCTGAGTCATGTCATAATCTTTGGACTTGGACTTGAAAACTATTGTGGCTCTCTTTACTCTTCCTTCAATGTTCAACCTTTGGATGACAAATAAGATCGTAGTACTTGCTAATCGGGATAGGCTCAGTGCTCGTTCACCAGTCGTGAAATCGCGGTTTTTGTCCTATTGGTGGAAAAACATTAGCTATGCTTCCTCCCGATTAAGGGGTAGCTTCCAAGAGTTACACCACGCATTCTTCTTCTTCTTTGATCCGTTAGCTGGCGGTCCGAGCGGGACGTTCCCGCAACGGATACGCTGCTGTCGGTGCCGCTTTGAAAAATGCGGTTTCTTGCCTAGTTTCTTCGGTCTTCGGAGTGACCGATTCTGGTCAACTCGGCAGGTCGACCACCCTCCTCCTTTCACACCCTGGGCTTGGGACCAGGCGACGGCGGAGTTACACCACGCATTAACCTTTCTAAAAGCCTTCGTGTTCGTGAAGAGAAACTTTATAGTTACTAGTAGCACCTTATCATCCGCATAAGCAAATGACCGGCCGATATAATGACCAGAAACGATGCCAAAACTGTTTGTATTCTATGAAACATTTTACAGAACAGGGACTTCTGCTATAGAGTTTTGGAGGTATAAGCGTAGGATGAGCCCTAGAATCTTCAGAACAAAGTATGGTAAGCTCATCAGTCTATAATAGTAGTATAGCAACAGTGCTCCCAGCACACTGAGGCACCGGTTGTGGGTTCAGTGTGAGATTTATTCAGAAAACGAATCTGCATGGCGAGCTTTTTTGTGGTGAGCTTTTAGTTGTAAGCGCCACCTGTGGGAAATTCGTTGAATTTTGCAGTATTTCTTGTGGAGGGTTTGAGGTTTGTGGGTATTTGGTGGGCCTTATTGTATTATACAAGCTAATCCACTTGTTGTTGTTGTTAGGTTGGGACCCCCATCCTCTTTCGCATCATATATGATTGCTGCGTCTAAGCCATTCAACTTATTTCTTTTGGGGAGCTGCATACCTCACCTGAGGGATCACATCCAAGACCCGCTACAGCGTGAAAGCTTGGAAAAAGCTCACACCCAAGCCCACAACCAGTGACGTCACTGTGCTCGGAGCGCTGCTGCTTCACTTCTTATAATCCTTTGTTGTTTTATGATCGCGTCCACCTACCGACGGAATGAAGATCATTTCGACTGTCCTCCAGGAGTGGTTCAGGTAGCCGTAGTGCATTAGTTGTATGTTATCCATGTTAAGTAAGAAACAATTTTCACTCTGTCCAAGCGCACGTTTTCCATGATGATTGTTTTTCAGCGTAATCACTTGATACTACTATCTCCACCTACAAGACTTAAGCCAACGAACCTCAACAAAATTAGCACACTGATTCATAGATTGCCATAACAGCTGAAGGCGAAATTTTAGCAATCTTTCAACTTAATCTCAACATCTTGGTTTCTCACGCTTATTTAAATGTTTTCCCCATAAATATGAAATTTTATACAAACTATTAAAATTAAGGCATTTTTACAATCCTTAAAACTATATTCCCACGGAAATTGCTGCCTTCTGAGCAAACGTGAAGCTATCAAATGTACAAAAGACAGCATACTGTGATAATCCTCCCAGAAAACCAATATTTCGCCAAAGTATTGACATTTTTATCTTTCAATTAAAACCAAAATTTAATAATTAACCCCAAATCGATAAATCATAGCCGCATTCAGCCTACAATGGAGGAGGTCCCGTCAGAAGAATCGTTTGTGGTTACACCAAGAAAGGGATATTGTCACAGTTCCACTATCCACACTGAGGTCCCCGCGAGCGGGCAACTGGATGGATCCTCTCATAAAACAAAATTTTACGATCGCAGCCCCAAAAGCGATTTTTGGCACATTGTCATACCCCACCGATGTGGAAAGGAGTCAATTTCATTATTATATTTCCAGTCCGTGAAATTGATTGCCCATCCTGGCTCTGTGTGGTCAACCTATGAAGGATTCGCCAAGAGGCGCCCTTTATTGTTTCGACTGTGGGATAAACCGCAAGAAAGATCCCCGTGAGACGATCCGCACTGGGCCCCGTTTGACCATCATCATCACCGTGAGGGAAGTGTGGTGGGCGCATCCCTGAGTGTGCGCTATTCAAAGATTGAATGAAGGATGCCCTGCGCGCCACACCTTGAAAGTCAGGCTTGGATCAACAATGGAAATTTTTTATTTAAATTTCTGCGCCCCGATCTCGCCAAGTCACACAGGTCGCGAGATGTGCGCGAAACAGCAATCATCACCGGGCGGCGTAAAGCGATCCATTCGATGCGGTATTGCATTTGTAAACAATGGACGACAAGCTATAGGGTGCATGGAAGGATGCCGAGGAGAGCAAAGATCCATCCAGGAAGGACAGGGAGTGTAGACGGCTTGATGCCTTCAATATTAATGATGCTATTGTCTGGGATTTAAGGCGAATCTTCCTTGTAATTTGTCTTTGGTGCAAAAAATGTGCTTTTAATATTGTAGCAGTTTTATTCAGGTGGAATGTTGTGCAGAAATACTTAACAAGCTGAACAATGGGTAATTATTAAATTATACAGAATTTTCTGATGTCAGGTGGAAATCAATATGCCAGGAAATAAGTGCAAGTATTACCTTACCTATTACCAGCTTTTATATTAATTATGGACGCCTCCGTTTATCTAGAAGTGGAATATCCGACGGTCAATGTTGGTTTGTGGCCAAGCCAGAAAGCCCCTGCACCACTTTAGCTAAGTTTAAGCTAGTTTAAACATAAAATTTTAGTAAAAAGAGTGACGTTTTTGTCGAACACGGCTAAAAGGTCAGGTGCTCAGCAAGCGAGAGAGGCCGGTAAAACCATCGTCGTATAGAGACGCAGTTTGTATGTCTGACAGACTGTGTTATTTTAGGATTCATTAATTTTGAGCAACTACTGTTGACCCAAGGTAGATGATTGTATTTCTTCTGCAGTACTCACTTATCCGAAAGCCAGGCGACAGTGCTATCACAAAACTTCCAAGGACAGGAACAGGCCATATCTTACTACAGTAGAGCGCGAACAAAATCGGAGAGGAATTGGCAGCCGTGGACTCGACTAAGCACTTCCAGAAGTATCTCTATGGGCAAGTGGCAAGATGGATCGAGAGACTTCAGTCCTTTAATTTCAATATAGGCCACAGAAAGGGAAGAAACCATGGAAATACACATGTTCGACCATGCGTACCAAATTGAAAACATGGTGGGTGTATCGAGGAAAAGGATCAAATGATAACAGTTGAACTAACGACAGGATGGGATAAGATATTTCCCCGATTCTGACAGGAATACGAGGAGAAGCCTAAATAGAAGGACATCGCATAGAGGAGCGAAATCCTGAAGAGCTATTGGGTTCAATGGGATTCATTGCACATCGAGGGAGGAATATTGAAGCACAACTGGGAAACCGCTGACAGCACCTCTCATCGATTGCAGGTATTAGTCCCTCGCGCTAGAATATAAGATATTCTAGAGCAGTGTCATCAGGAGGACATTTGGGAGTCAACAAAACGGCTTCATATGCGGGAGGATGTTACGAACTGGTGTCGTAAATGCACAGTTTTTACCAGCAGCAAAGACCCTCGAGTAAGAACAAAAAGAGAAATGCAGCAATACAACGTGGGAACGTTAGGTAAAAGAGACGGGACCTTTTCCAGCGTCAGATCGAGGAAATCGTTTCAGTTTAGTGGCTATGGACTACTTCAGTAAGTGGCCCGAAGCAAACGCCATTTCAAATTCCCTGTTGCAAAGGTATTAATGAACAATTGGAGCTGCAGATTTGGTGTTCCTCGTGAGCTTCATTCTGACCAAGGGGGAAACTTTGAATCGCAAGCCCCTTCATCCCCAGTCCGATGGACTACGGAAAGTTGTTAGCGAGCCTCAGCGTGCCTGCGGCAGTTACATACCAATTTTTATAATGGCATGTGGCAACAGCAACAGCAGTTCATAATTCTACTGGACAAGCCCCTGTAGTGTGATTTGTGGAAGACAAATCCGGCCACCAAGCGTTCTGAAATTTGGGACACCTGTGGAAAGCAACGAATCTACTACTGGTTATACAGGTGAACGCAGATATCCACCAGCTCTAAAGGAAGAATCTTAAGATAGCCAGTGACAGGATGAAAACAAGGTGTACAATCTCCGAGCAAACTGTAACGGACGGTGGCCTCGTTTGGCTGTTCAACCCTCGGCGATGGAAAGGGAAGTCTCCGAAACTTCAGCGCCAGTTGGAGGGGCCCTATAAAATCCTTACACGAATCAACGATGTTGTCTAAAGGATTCAACAAGGACCCAAAGCAAAGAAGAATATCGTGCACATAGACAGGCTGTGCCCATATCATCGGATCCGGATTAGTCTCAAGGCCCGTGGAGACGCTAAAACATGGTACGAGTAAACATGGTACGACCAAAAACCCGCAGACGGTAAGACATGTGCTAAGACCGATTTACTTGAACACCGCTCTCTTGTCAAAATATTTCCGCAAATGGTAGGACATGGTATCATCAACACGAAACTCCGCCCACGAACATCGACGGAAATCAAACCAGTTTTGATTTTAGTCGGACCGTTGGTCGGACCAAAAAACTGGTACGCGTACCGGCCCGTACACGGCTAACATCACCTCGAACATGGTCCCTGTACCATGTTTACTCGTACCATGTTTCAGCGTCTCCAAGGGCCTTCAGGTTTCCAACAGTGCTGTTAGAGTATAGAGGACAAAAAACTAGAGGTGCTTTCTCGAAAATGTACCTTTCAACAAGGCAACCGTGGGTTTACATCACGTTGTTCATAATGCGCCGTGAAGCTTTGCACTATTAATCCTTGAGCAGCTTGGTGTAATGGAGGCGCTCCATATTTGACAGATTCGGTTGGTTGCAGTCTGAGCCATAGATGAGAATTTTCTCAACCACAATTATTGAAGTTTCATTAATAATTTTACAACAACATATCGAAAGAAATAACAAAAACATAACAGCTTATATAGATTTCTTATTAAATTTCTCATTTTTCACTTTGTGCTGTGAGCCTACTGAAATCAACCATACTGGCTCCTAATTCAAATAATAGCCGTTAATCAGTTTCCATTCTTATAGTGACATCTGTGAGTTGTTTTAAGCAAATGGTTTAGTTAATACAAATCTCTACAAATGCTTTTAACAAATAAACCTTATACAGTAATTAATTGATTGAAAAACTTTGAAATCAACTTAAATCCGTATTTAATTTGCCCAAAAATTTAAAATATTAGATTGAAACAGTATTATAAATAATAAAAACCATAATTTTATTTGAATAACATGTTTTTAAACCACAAAATACTTTATCATGTCATTTTGCCAATTGTTACTTTGCTTATGGCAACTCCATTTTGTCCATTCTAATATGACCTATTCCGAACTGAAAAGGTCGCAAGCGGGGGAGCTCTGAAGCTGTGCCACTTCTATTTTATTTATATATAATTAAATAAAAATTTTTAATTATTCCAAATATTGCGAGTTTATATTTGTTTAACATACGAGTAGTCCGAGAAAGTGTCAGTTAAATAAATTTCGAGGAAGTGTACAATACAAATCGTGAAAAATGTTACGAACAATTGCCGTACGCAATGAAGCCTTATTGCGTGGAACTTTAACTAGGACGGCCAAATTGAATGCACTTAGGGCATTCAGCACGCAGGGATTGAAGAAACTTAATTTAACAAGGTGCAAAAAATGCATTTAATACGTTATTAATTATAAAATAATAGCTACAAAATAATTATTTTATCCGGTGACAGTTTGTGAGGTTAGGTTGGTTGTGTAATCGCACAAATTGCAAGGAGGAACGTCAAATCTGCACGTCAGGTGTGAATCTAGGGGAGAGTGCATGGTCAAGTGCATTTTCGTTTATTTTTAGCTGTTTTTATTTTTCAAGTTTATTTTATCTTATTTGATTATATTTATAGAATGTAAACGTATGGTTTTTGTAAAAAAAAATATTGTGTAATTCATATTTTACACGCGCGTCAAGCTTCCGTCAGGTCAGTGTGAACATGAAGTAAAATCGTGTTTGGGAAGTGCGTGATTGTGGCCTCATGTGTGTCGGTTAAATGCTCATTTATCATTTTGTTTGCGAAAAATTTGCTTAGGTTTTATTTTCTATTGATAAGGAGAGGCTTAGTGATCGATAACACATCAGACGATCACTCGTGTTGTAATGGTTAAGTAAGAAGTGACGTGCTAGGTTTTATCTTAATGCAACAGACGTGCGCGAGGCAATAAAATCGTGTTAATTTTCGAATACTGTTGGCATACGCAGCGAGAATTGCTGCTCCTTGGTAATTTCCATTAAGAAGAATTTTACCTCTTCCACAACACCTAACATAGCAGAAACCAAGTTCAAGGCGGATTTATTGGCATATTTGTTTGCCCCAAAACTCGAGCGAGCCACTCCTTATGCATTGTGTATATGTCTCAAAGAGCATGACTTGAATGAAGACACTGTCCCTGATAGTATTCCTATGGTCCTCAATAAATGTTCCTTACAGTTGACTAAACCTCTTGCCCTATCAATCTTGGCAGGAGTCTAGGGAATACGGCGCCTGGCTACCACTCCAGAGGTCATGGGTTCGAATCCCGGCAGCACCACGGTCCTTCGCTTTTCCCACTTTCCCCATCTAACTTTCCTTCTTTCTTTTTTACATTCCTGATTCCTCCTGTCATAGGGTTCCCTAGCCCTACCTCGCTCCAATAAGCGCATTTCATCGCTTGATTGAAGAGATTCAATTCGTCTCCACCTTTATGTTTGTTTTTCATTGAGCTCTTTCTTTCTGGGGTCACACGAATTGTGTCGAAATCAACGGGTTCGAAACTAAGAACTATCGCTTCACTAATAAAGTCTCGAAGATCGTCTTACCGTGACTGGACAAGGTGCAAAACTGTGCCATCAAATCATCATCAAAGATGACACCTTATGAGGCTCCCTCACACCCTGCAGTACTCCTTGTCGCGCAACCCACGTTATAGAAGCTCGTTTGCGCTATAGAACAGACCGTTCTAATCTATCTATCATATTCTCTTCTATTCTTTAAGCTAAGCTTACTACTAGGCATTGACCAGAATCAGAACGACATCACAGACTGATAGTACAAAGGGTGATTACTATAGCTGGGGGTTTCGAGAAAGATTAAATACTCGGACTGCAACGTCCGTTTTTTATTTATTTTAATATATATTTTTGGTTTAAAAAAAGGGCTGAGAAGTAATTACTAAAAAAAACTTGTTCAATTTCAGATATTCTATAATCTCCACACAGAAGAATCATCCAGCTTCATTATGGAGTACAAATTTTTGCCGCGCCTACTCCAGCTTACCTCCACACACACGGGTTGCTCTTCCAGCTCTTTCGCCAACCATGGATGCTGGTACCATCGTAAGCTGGGAGAAAAAGGAAGGGGACAAGCTAAACGAAGGTAAAAAGCTTAAATGCATTTCGTTTATTTATTACTATTAAAAGCTACACTCTTTCAGGTGATCTTCTTGCTGAAATTGAAACCGACAAAGCTACAATGGGGTTTGAAACGCCCGAAGAAGGTTACTTAGCAAAAATTCTAGTTGCAGCTGGTACAAAAGATGTTCCTGTGGGCAAGCTTGTTTGCATAATTGTTGAAAATAAGGATGATATTGCTGCATTCAAAGATTTTAAAGATGATGGTCCCGCCCCAGCCAAAAAGCCAGCTGCAGCGGCCCCGGCCGCTGAAGCACCCGCCGCAGCGCCAGCTCCTGCTGCTCCGCCTGCACCCGAACCAGTAGCTGCAGCGCCTCCACCACCACCACCACCTGCTGCAGCTGGTGGCGAAGCACCTAAAGGTAAACTAACAGCTGTTGAACAGCGAGGGCCCCGTGTTTATGCAAGTCCAATGGCAAAACGGCTTGCAGAAGCACAGCAATTGAGGCTTGAAGGTACGTTTTTTATTGTGTCACCAGACAGTCCTATTTCAAATATTCTTTCAAATTTATCATTATCTCGCAAGTGCTTTAGAACTTTAAAGAAATGGGTGTACTAGCGTACGGTCAAAAAAAAAAGAAAGAAATTTATTTATTTGGCCAAACACAATACACTTGCCCATGTAGGCATACATAGTTACGTCCAAGCGTTCACATTTATCTAAATCCAAGATCGTTCCGCCTCTTAATTCGTTTCAATAAAAGTTAACGAATACCTAGTTCTCTTTTATGAATTTCTAGCTTGAATGCCGTTTCAGAAATATGGCTCCATTTATTTATGTTTGAAACTAATTAACTAATTCCTTCCTCAATATTTTGACTCTCATAACATTTTTTCCGTCCTAACCAATGCTTACTAATAAACATGACTCGTAAGTGTTTTTAAATGTAGTTCACTGCAAGTATAGGCGTCCCTTGAACTGAAAAAGGTAATATCAAAACTGTTTTCTTTTATCTTGAATAGAATGTGAGTGTGTCTGGTTATCCTATTTCCTTAAAGGCACTTGGCGGAGGTCTTAAGCTTTTTATAGTATTTTTAATTAACATAGAAGTTAACATATCATATTTTATGTATGATTGTATAATATATTTATAATACAAATAGAATAAGGAGCCCTAACATTCTTCATCTTCTTTCAAGTTACAAAAACTATTTAGCTCTTCCAGTGTTCGTATCTCATTACTCTATTACTTTCTTCTTCTTTGATACGTTAGCTGGCGGTCCGAGCGCGACGTCCCGGCAACGCTACGTCTGTTGTCACTGCCGCTGGGCCTCGAACTTCAATCACGATTCGTTTCCATTATTGGCGATTTTTGGCGACGTCTCGAGCCTCGATAACTGGTAATCGTTTATTCTTTAAGTCGCCCTCGATATTCTTTAGCCAAGTCCCATCGCTGAATTCTCCAATCTGCCAGACGGCCTCGCCAGAGAAGTTTACTTGGCAAGCTGTCTCGTTTCGAAGACGATCGCGGAGTGAGTCACCGAGAATCTGCCTAAAGTATCGCATTTGGAAGACCTCGAGCTTTTTGACGTCCGGCTTGAGTAGTGTCCACATTTCCGATCCATAAAGAACACCTGTTTGAATCGGGAATTCCTCGGATAAGTCGCTTCGAATACGAACGCTGCGGGTTGCGCCATTGTACGACAGTGGGGCATACTTACTAGCGCTTTCCGTCTCAATTCACTAGCTACAAAGTCCCCGTTGGTGCGCCGCATAGTGCACAGCATTCTACCAAGAAATTCCTGCCCTTCTAGTTGAGCTCTGTAGTGTATTCTCGCTTGCATGTTTCGGTTTTTTTGTAGATATCGTATTCCAATGCATCATTTCTATAGAGTAGTTGTAGTTCACTGATAAACCTTTGTAGTATAGAGCTAAACAATGATTAAATAAACTTACAACTACCAGATCGTTAGAAAAGTATTTTGTATCAAGATTTAACATTTACACAGGCTATAGTTATACATACATAAATAGGACTATTCTTTACCTTTTCTTGAAGCCTCGACAGTGCCTCCTTATATTATGAATGTTTTGTAATCTTAGGTAAGGGCTCAGGCATCTTTGGATCACTTAAATCCCAAGATCTTGCAGGAATGTCGGCGGGTGCCCCTAGCAAAGCAGCAGGAGCACCAGCTGCAGGAGCCCCAGCAGCGAAAGCAGCAGCACCTCAAGGTGGACATATTGACATACCAGTCTCAAATGTTCGCGGCGTTATTGCCAAACGTCTACTCCAATCCAAGCAAACGATTCCTCATTACTATTTAACTGCCGAGTGCGAAGTAGATAAGGTACGTACCTAAATGGCTGAGTTCATTTTTCGGACTGTAGTGATTTATTTGGAAATTCTTTTTTTAGGTCATGAAGCTTAGAGAGAAGATCAATAAGAAATATGAAAAGAAGGGAGTTAGGGTATCGTTAAATGATTTTATAATTAAAGCAACGGCAACAGCATGCAGGAAGGTGCCAGAAACAAACTCATCTTGGATGGATACGGTTATTAGACAGTATGTGATTATTTTGCTTTATTATTTTTGTTATTATATGTATTATTAACACCTGCTTTTTTTTATCCAGATACGACAATGTTGATGTCTCGGTTGCTGTGTCTACAGATAAGGGCCTAATAACACCAATTGTGTTTAGTGCCGATCGTAAAGGTGTCATAGAAATATCTAAAGATGTGAAGGAACTAGCCGCCAAAGCAAGGGAGAATAAATTGAAACCTCATGAATTCCAAGGTGGAACCGTTAGTGTTTCTAACTTAGGAATGTTCGGTAGGAAGAGTTCGAAGATGTTTAGTTATTGAAGTGGCTAATCAACTTTATTTTGTTATAGGAACCTACCAATTCTGTGCTGTAATAAATCCTCCACAGTCATGCATTTTAGCAATTGGCACAACAACAAAGAAACTCGTACTTGATCCCAATAATATTAAAGGGTAAGTCTTCGCTTATTCAGTATAATTATAATAGAAATTCTATTTTGTTTATTATAATTTCAGTTTTAAGGAAGTTAGCGTGATTAAAGTAACATTAAGTTGTGACCATAGGACAGTGGATGGGGCTGTAGGAGCTGAATGGTTGCAACATTTCTGCGAGTTTATGGAAAATCCAGAATCCATGATTGTTTAAGGACAATACTGCCATCAATATAGTAAAATAAAATTAAACAATTCAATCCCATTGATATTCCTTTACCTTGGTTTCTTTTTAAATCCAGATCCCAAAATACGATATTTATCTCACTCAAGTACAAAGTGCTTGGAAAATTATTCGATTACTAAAAAGAAAAACAACAACAACAAAAAAAATACAAATTTGGACTGATCGATTGGTTTATGTCAAAAGAGAAAAACTTTGTATTTTCTCAGGTAGAAAGTACGAAATCAATATATATGTATATTTATCTAAGAATATTTTAAACCAATTTTTGGTGCGTTTATTTAATAAATTAAAAAAAAAAAACAAATTGTAAAAAAAAAGTATAAAAATTATCAACGTTTTTTGTCCATCAAGTAAAAACAAAACAAAATGCCCTTAATTTCAATTAGATTTAGAGTAAAGTTTTATATTTTAATTTAAATTAGTTGATGAAATTTCCAATGTATAATTTAACTTGAAACAAAACCTTTTCTTATATTTAAAAAATAATATACATACTTTAAAAATTAGAATCCTCAGTAAAAATTTATAGTAAGGGCATACCATAAATTAGGCGACCTAAGTTTACGACTGCGGGACTTAAATGTTTAATTATCCTCGATTAAAACTTTTTCTTAAGTCATTAGCCATACAAAAAAATTATATATAGCTTTATTTTGAAAATTGTAAATGAAAGAAGAAAAAAAAAACAAAAATGATATTGGAATAATAATGTATATTGTTAAGAAATTGGTTTTACTTATTTTCGTGCTTAATTGTTTAATACAAAATTTATCAACAGAGCAAAACGATTATTCTTAGAAAAACACATACATTTTATCCCTATACAAAAATATTAAAATCCGTTTCAACACAACCTCTTACATGTAAATCATCAACAGACTCGCCTTTCTTATGAAATAACAGCTTCATTTTATATCTACCACTTAATTTATCACTATTGAGGTAATTTTCCAAATACTCTTTCTTCATTTGCATATTATCCAGATTAAATTTCCCCTTTAAAAAAATATTTTGTTATGGATTTTCTTTTTTTCATATTTATCAATTTTATTACCGCTATTTCACCGCAATGAGATCCAGTCATAGCTTCTGATATCATAAACCATGGCCCAGAATCATCAGTTTTAAATCTTCCGCATTTTAACCCAACAATATATCGTTTTGCATTTTTGTTACATGGTCCCGAACTATCTAAGTCGCAATGATATATGGTCATAACTAACTAAAGAAATAAAAATGTCGATCTTTTGTGCACTCAAAACTCAGCTTTCTTGTACCTCCTTATCTCTAGTATCAACAGACCGGACAATGTAGGTAGCGTGTATTGTATCAACATATCCATTAACATTTTCGTAATCCACAGTTAAAATCTCAACCGGCAGAATCTCGTCCGCTCCGAGTAAATCCCTACAGTTGCCAAATTTTGTAATGTTTACTTTCTAAAATTAAACAACGAAATCGATTAACCTTCAATTTTGCGATAATAAACTAAGTATTAATTACAAATGCAAATATTTCACTAGTGCAACACCACAGAACTACCAAAGATATGCCAAAGTAATTCATGTTCAACGCAGAAAGGTCACATAGAGGCCTCAAAGTTGGCGCAATGTTTATATAGGGAGATGTCGCCAATCACTAATTAGAGCCGCTGTTGTTTTTTGCAAGTTGTATGATTATAGTTTTTCGGTAGTGAATGCGACTCGATAATATGGTGCTTATTAGCTGGCTTTCCAGTTTTAAATTATTCCCCTTGCATTCGAACCTAGACAATTAAGAGTCGTCGTCTACGCGGAATTGGGAGGAGTTGTGAATTTTTGCATTTCGGTCATATGAGCTGTGTATTTTTATTCAGTTGCGTTTAATTTTTAATAACCCATAATTGAATCACGAGGTTTCGTTAATTGTACATCAATAACGAGCGCTTGAACTGCGTTGAACTCTGCTTGATGCTTGTAATATGATTGAATTTATTTTTTTAACACGGGTCGGCCGGAGAGCAAAAAGTCGTTTGGATTATTGGTTGTCGTAGGTTATATCTCTCATGGTAGTAGAAAATGGCGATTCCTGTAAATAAGTGAGTTGTACTACCAAATAACTAATAAAAGCTGCAACACCGGCAAGGTCGATCTGCTCTCGGGATTCTGGATAAACAGGCGATAATGAGCCCTGAAATTCTGATTGCGAGTTGTTTTTCCACAGTCGCGTTGCTCTTTTGATGAACGGTAGCTTGTAATCGGTGGTGGAGTTGAAGAAAGGGGCGTTTCAGTCGAAATACGGCTTTCAGCATAGGTGCCAACGAGTGGAAGTGCTAAGTTGAGTTTAGTCTCTATGCTGAAGTCGCACAGGGGCCTTTGTGAAAGATATCACAACCCAGCACAAGGTTCGAGTATCACAAGTTCAGCACGCGTAACAACGATCCCATCATCACTAAGGCCGATCTTGATCGACCTCGTCTTCACCAATCTGCAGGAAACAATCATCACAGCCTTCGAAAGTAGTTGCCCTGCGAAACCTCCAAGTAATCGAAAGGTGGAACTATGATCTCCGCAGGCAAAGGAAAACTACATATTTAATAGCGCTAAGGTCGCTAAGGTTATGATTGAGGCGATTTTGAGGCAAATAGTTGCTACTACCAAATGGTGGTCACTTCCAGTATCATTCCCCTAAACTTCCTGACATCCCCCACAATAGTTCTACGAGTAGGAACTAATGGAATACTAGTGCGGTTCGACCCGATTTGTTTTCAATCTTAGATGTAGTGCAAGTTTGCTTCACTTTTTCACTACATCATAACGCAACACATCAATCAAACATGACGGCGTGATTATTGATTGAACTAGCGGCAAAAAATCCTCTCGCTGGTTCCATCCGCAATAATATTTTGCTATAAAAATAAGCAAAATTATAATAGCAAAACAGAGAACACATCTTCCAAATGATAGGGTATAATAGTCAGTACTTTAAGAACATAAAAGATCTTTCATAAGACTCCTTAACAATTCTATTTCAAAAATATAGTCAAAATAAAAAAAAAGATAATTACACAAACATTTGACTAAGAAGATAAAAAAAAAACAAACAGAAAACTAAGTAAAAAGCAGAGAAATATTGAAATGAAGAAAAATATAATTAAAACAAAAAGCAACAAGAACTTTCGGTGATTTACAAAATTATTTTTGTAGCTAATAAATGAAATCCAACAAAAAAACAACTTAAAAATTGTGTGTGTTCATTAAGGAAAGGAGTTTCACAAGTTTAATTAAACGCTCTTAAAGCTTCTCAATTTCTTACATTTCTTTGCTTTTTTTTCTCTTCTCTCGTTTTTCTTGTACAAAAATCCTGTTTCTATTTTCAAAAATTAAACGGTATCTTTTTGAATAAATAAGCTTATAACCAGAATTTTCAATTTTTTTGTTCTGTAATTTTACAATTCTCGAGGTAGTAATAAAACAAGGCAAAATAATTCTTATATGCATCATTTGTTGGTTAATACCCAAAAACAGGGAAATGAAAAAAAAATATTGCTGGTGTACCAAGTTTGTTTTTTTTTCGATTTTTTTTGTAGTATAAACATTTTTATTTCTCTACGCATCCAAGTCGTTGACAAAAAGTACTTCTCTATTTTTGAGGCCAGCCTCCCCTAATGTATGATTATTTGTGGAATCTTTGGTATATAAGACCCGTTTTGGAAAGTTTGTTGTGATTTCAAATGTATCTGGTGATCCTGGATGACAGAATACGTAATTGTAGACATCCTGCAGTTGAATATAAGTTTAGTGTGCATATTTAGTGAATAAATCTTGGAACTTACACTTAAATAGTCTGAATTTAGGAACCGACGTTCAATTCGCGCCCCATTAGGAAGCTTAAAAACGACACTAATTGAATCTTCTGCTAGTGGTGGTGGTTCTGAAGGCACTCTACTTGCAAGTTCAATTTTCAATCTAGCAATATCCTAAAATAAATAAAATACATTTAGATTTATTTATTTCATTTAAAACTATCCTTTCGATCTACTTCTTTTCTCTGCTGTTCAGCTCGTCGTAAGTTTTCTTCCTCCTCTTTAGCCCGTAAAATTTCATCTCGTTCCTGCTGCTTTCGCCTTTCCTTTTCTTGATCTGCTCTTAGTGACTGCTCATAAGCTTCGTCCTGCTGCTGCCTAAGCGATTGTGTAAGACTTCTTTCTAGCCTTTCAAATCTTGCCTGACTCATCCAAACTTCATTTGCATTAACGACTAGCTGCAATCGTCTTAATAATTCTTCCGGTGTGCAATCACCTTCAGAACGACCCATTATGGTCATTTTATTTGCTCTCATGCCGACCAGTACCACAACTGGGTATATTCTTGCGTTAATTGAGTGCGATACCCTATAGCCTTCTGGTGAAGCAATATCACAGCCCCAGAATAACATGTTACGATTGATATAATCAATCACAGATTGATCAGATAGTGTTTGACTACAGAAATTGTTAACATCTTGTACATATGATGTTTCTGTATGTAGATAGACGCAAAGAAATCTTAATTCACGTTTGGCATCATTTAGAGCTTGTGTGTATGTTCCTTGATAGAAAACTGGATGTCTTGGATATTTTTCGCTATATGCTTGTATAAATGACATAACATCACCTAAGGGATCCGTAACAACTGGAAAAACATATAAGATATAGATTTTTTCGTTACTTAATTACTTTATAAATAATTTACTTCGTTCATCGTTTCGGAACAGGCTTAAAAGTGCTGTAACTATTGAGGAAATTGTGTTGTAACAAAATTGAAACACGTAATTAACGAAATATCCTAGAAGTCCCTTAAAGCCAGACGGTAGAGGTCCTGAACCTCTACCGCCGGGCATATTTGCTGAGAATACAAATTGGTGGAATCTATCATTAATTACTTGAGGTGCTCGAATATCTGGGGTTGCTGCGTACATTGACGGCCTTCCTTCGCGTATGTTTAGCTGTTCCTGTATTGCTACCTGAAAATAATAAAATTATTACAGAAATTCCCATTTATTTAGTTTTATTGACTAAAGTATATCGGCCTAGCGAGAAGGTCGGCATCCCGAAGGGCAGAGGCAAAAAGGCTACTCTTGACCACCACGTAATGTTGGCCAGCGAAAGGTAGAGCGCACTGCATCATCTCTAATATGACCAGTCCACATAAAATGGGCATCCAAAGCCCAGAAGAGATATTGATGGACACAACGTTTGTTGCGGGGAGACGGACGAGAGAGGGAAACGCTTCTCCTCTACCTGTATAAATGCCCGGCTCTAGTTAACTAGGCAGTTACATTATGGAAGGCTTAAAAGAGATCTAGAGGTCAGACATAAAAAAACTCGAGACGCTTTCGCTCTACTACCAGAATGTAAGGGGTACTAGGTCAAAAACTAAAGACATCTTTCAGGTATCGATTGCCAGTGGTCTCGATGTCATAGCCTTCAATGAAATCTGGCTCCATGTGGGCATTCTCAATGCTGAGCTTTTCGATTTCTCCTACCAAGTCTTTCGGAGGAACGAACCCATTAGTTCTTCCATCATATGAATTCCGGCTTATGTTGCTCAACTTAAGCTCTCTTAAAGCGTCGTGAGGTGGCCAATGTTGTCCCAGGAAGTCCCAGAATGAATATAGACATCCGCAGCAGTCGCTCAAGCAGCTACCAACTTGAGGTACACTTCGTGACTTTCTAAAGCGAATTTCCAACTTCGTCTTAAGTGATACTGCTTTCCTTCCCATTTTTAGTCCAACTCTTAAGTTACGTATAAAACATTACCCTTCCTTTTTTGGAACTTGTTACTATTTTAAAAGCAAAGTAAAGCATGTTTTAATATTATGCGAAACTAAACTCCTCTACCCAAAAGCGCTAGTAACAAAAAAATATAAAATAAAATCCACTCTCGTAACTCTTCAACACACCAGCCAAGGCCACGTAAACGAAAGTGTTAATCAACCTATTTTTAATAAATTAGCATAAGCCTAATCGTCGGAAAAACCTTTTCTTTAAAATTAATAGCCATAACGTCCAATTTCTTAATTACGTCCTTCCTTTTAAGCCTATTCAAGGACATGCTGAGAAGTGTGTGTACATAAATTATATTCACAGCGTTTTCCCCCCAGCGACAGTTTATGTAAATTTATTACCTCCAGGTCCCATTGATGTCGTATGAGTGCATCCCGGCAAATATTGATGTCATCTATACCAGTCAAATCCTGAAATTGGAGCACTTTCTCCGTCTGTTCATTTGTTAGCCCGTCAGGCTCCATGTCCTCAGCTTTTTACCTTATGATTAACACATAATTAACTACCGCACAATAATTAAATGGATAATAATAGTATATACCTTTTGAATTATCCTAAATTCCTTTACGAAAATATATATTTTCAGTAAAAAAATTTAAAGGATCTCACGATGATCGCCTTTCTTCCGTTTGCCCCGTCTGAGTTGGCTGTCACAATTTCTGTCAGAATAATCACTGCTTGAAAAATGTACAAACTTTTTGGCGTTTTCCATCCAAAATTATAAAGAAATTTATGCAGCTAATAACAAATTGTTGTTTTTTATTTACTTCAAATGCATTTTTTAGTTAATAAATTTATTTATTCGGGCCACAAAGATCGCAAAATTAGATGAAAACTAAAAATTCCGTGTAAGTAAAAAAGTCCCTTCCTCTATTTGCGGAGACTAGGCATGACAACTCGAATTTTGAGTGTTTTGTAGAATTTTATATAATGGCAGCACTAATAATTTTGAATCCAGCTGGCGCTAGTATCGCAAAGTAAAATTTAATTTTGATTATTTTTCGATTCTATTTTAAAATTAAACTAAATAATAAAAAAATTTAATATTTATCTACTTAATATTATTTATTTACATTTTATAAATTTAGATACAGTAACTAATTCTTAAATATATGTTGTTGTTGTTGTTGTTTTTAAGTTTTCCTAACACCAAGGTGTTAGTGTACCACAAGGGTTACTAATGGTGTGAGCCTTTCGACTATAATCACCAAGATAATTCTTAAATATAAATGGCACCACTACCATTGGTTACGTCTGACATTTCTCAAATTGTCTCCTTTTGATGTAAACAAAACATTTTCTGTATTTTGGGTGTGATTTTTGGTCATATTTCTGTGCTTTTTAATTAATTAAAGATAAACATGTCGTATTTAGTTAATTTCAATAATGAATCAGCCAAGACCATCCTTATTGATATCATTAAGACTGTGAATCAAGCGGAAAACTCGAAGAGATTGTCGGAAGCCAAGGCGTCTGCTGGGAAAGAGATGATTCTTATGATGCAGTTCGTCTTTCCTCTAGTTATGCAGATCCAGATGGATGTTATAAAGTCTCATGGATTTCCTGGCAATCGAGAAGGATTAGTACAATTTGCCCAGCTAATTCGTGAGTTGGAGCGGGAGGATGCTGAGATTGCTAGGCTTAGATCACAGATTCGTGCTATATATCTGCCACCGATAGCTGTTAACACCACCAATGATGTTCTTATTTAAGAAAATATTTAGATTATAATATAAGTTAAGGTCAGTTTTTGTACACGTATTTTGCAATATATTTATTTTATAGGAGGTTTCATGGTTTTAATTGGGGAGGCGAAACGGACAATATTTGGAGCCCAAGCATGATAGAGAAGTCTGCGTCATCAGTATTTGTTTTGCATTGCATTGGACAGAGCTTGGCATATCCTCAGCCATCGTGAAGCACGGACTTTGTTGCCACAAGTCTGTTAAGCGTGAAGCATCAACCGACTACAGATATCGCCTTTCATTCATTAACCCTAAAAAGATGAAATCGGAATGTATAAGTGCTTTATCCTGGTAAATGACTCTGACAGAATGGACTCTTTCTTGCGCACTACTCGTGGAACCTTTTATGGAAAAACATAAAAATAAAAAATGGTGCCTCCATTGTGGAAACCCAACCTGCAGTTTTTAAAGGCAATAAGGTTGGCAAAGGGAAAAGGCGAGCTTTAGACTCTAATTCGAAGCCCTCAATCCATCTAAGCCACTTGCTTCGACAGAAGCAGCCCCCTCAACTGTATCCGTGCAGATCCCCAGTGCCTCAAATGACTCAAAAAAAGCTAACAAAACCACCATGCTTTCCGGCTGTAAAGGCGTTCCACCAGCAAGGGTGAAGTACCAAAAGCAACCCAGCGCCCAAAGAATCCTTGCTCAATTCGAGGCAGTTGCGAAAGGTGAAATCATCGAGAGGCATCAAGCCTCAATAAGGTGGGCGACCCAGGTTGTTAGCGAGCATCCTTTGCAAACTGGGAACAAAGCCTCAGAGGTCCCTTGAGGAACCGAATCATCCTGAGGCTAAGCGTAGTAATAAGAGCAACAGTCTATTTCCTCCTATTACTAAGACCTACAGCCAAGTGCTACAAGGTGCTAGATGAAAGCAATCCAGGCGGCACCATTCTGCCCGATAAATTGAGATCAGGCTCGCGACGATTTTCCTCCCAATTCATCAGGAGCATCCTGGCACTGCTCTTTACTGTCGCGATCTCTATAAAATAGCTATATCCAGCATCGGGGAAGCATGGCCAGGCGCTAAACTAAAGGTCGCTATGAGGGAGGAGACACCTAGTCGACTTAGAGCACTTTGCTGCATCGCAGCGAAACCAGCCGAGTCCCAGGCTATTCTGGATATTATTTGGTTGAGTAACCCATAGCTACATGCGTCATCGTGTAAGATTACGAAACTGGAGGATCCAAATGGAGACGGCCGAGCGGTTACATTCGTAACTAGGAAGGAGTTGTTAAGTCCTTTGGCGAAATCTGGTGGCGTCAAAAATTACGTATTTTCTTCCATAACACTGAGGACTTTCAAAAAAGACATCTTGTCCCTCAAGCCCTTCCTGGAGCTTATGAGTTAAGTAAACGTCGTTGATTTGCCTGGGCTGAAGCCACACTGGTAATGACCTAAGATGTTTCTGGCCTATGGAGCCATCCTGTTTTGTAGGATAGTGGAGAATATCTTATACACGGTACTCAACAACGTTATACGGGGATAATTGGTGCACGTTGTGATATCTCCTTTTTTATGTATCGTGCAGAAGATGCCTTTTGTCCAGACTTCTGGCATCGCTTCCTGCTCCCATACTTGCACAATTAATTCATGAATCGCTTGGTGTAATGTAGGCCCTCCATATTTAACCAGCTCTCGTTTCTATATTCCAACGTATAGGAAGATAATTTTGTTTATGCTTTTCTGTGCTCAAAGTTTTATATCTTTTTATTATTATTCAAGGGGAGAAGTCTTCATTGAGCAGCGATAACACATACACGTTCTTACACTATATACAGCTTATCTTCCCAACCAAATTTATCTTTTAAAATTACTTCCTTCTAAAAATAAAATGATATATGTCTCTCGCCCTACGAACTATACATTTAAAATCCACTTAGCCACGCGTCTAGCATCTTTCCTTAAGTAACTTAAAAGAAGATTATAATTTTACAGCTTCTTTGATACTAACATCCACTTTACATGCAAATCTACAAATTGTCTACTCACTTAATAAAAAAAAAGTTCACCCTGCCGCCGCGCATCGCCTATCAATGCTTACATACTACAGTGCCAATAGATACTATAGAGACGAAGCGCGCCTGCAAGAAGCAAGAATCACTTCTGCTGAGAAAGGTTCAATCTGCCAGAAGACAAACTTCGAATCGGGGGTTTATCGAAAAATTCAAATTTTATGTTGGTTTGAATATTTTATCGGAGTTTTTTTTCCAATTCTTGATAATCTTAGAAAGTTTCTTCTAGATGTTGAAGAATTTTGTTGCATACACTAAATCTGGGCAAAAAGTGCAAGGAATTTTGTTTGTAGGGTGATATTTTGTAACAGGGGGTGGGCTTGGAGCAGTTGCAAAACAAAATGTTACGCCTTTTTGTTGTTTTGTCAAGTAGTTCATAAAACAATGGTAAAGATTGCTGAAAATACTGTGTATGTTTTTTTATTATTTCGAATGGAGTTTGAAGAACAATTTTTATTTTAAATCGTTTACTATAGAATTACGGAAATTTGCATACGGGTATGAGCACACAATTAAAAATATGTATATTCTAAGCTCTGCTCCTTTGTGAAAGCAAACAATAACAACGAACCTATTTTGTACTTGAAACATGTTTGTTATTTTTTTGTTAAATCAACTTTCTAATTATTTTCCACGAAATCAGCATCTTTTTTAGACATTAACCACTTGAATATCACACGCCCGCCCCCCACGCTTGTAATCACGGCCTTCACACAGAAAGGACAAAGCTTTTAATTTGATTACATCCAACAAACAAAGGTGGGAGCAGTCCGTAATTCTTACCTTTTCCCTTAATTAATGTTAATTGTACCATAATCCTTGGAGTAACTTGTGTCTCTAAAGAAGAAGTAGGATACCCCCTTAACCTCTGCTGCTGCTCTACTACCCTCACACGTTTTCAATGGGGCATGGTCCTATGGCCGAAATCTCTTTATTCTCTCTCTCTACAAGAATTAGGCAGTAATTTTCTTTAACTTCTTATTACACCTGATTAAATACAAGTTAACAAAATTAACATTCAGCCCAGGTGAATTATGGTAATTGCCTCTTGTTTCAGTATATAAGGTACAAAAGGGGTTTCGTTCATCAGTTTAAGGATACAGGCCAATCTGGTTAAGTTTTGTTGAGAATTTATAGAGAGAATATTTAGTAGCTGGTCTGAAGGAGAATGAGTTTGAAACATCAAATTATAATCCTCGTTATAATACTCGTAGTTTGATGATATTCTAATTTAATCACAACAGAAAAGTTCTTTAAAAACCAAATATTTTTTGACTATCTTGAGACTCGCTTCTATAATTCCATTCACGTCCAATAATTCTCTGGCAGCAAAAGCTCAACATTCAAACCTCATTCCGTCATCATCAGAAACTATTTCGTCTAATGTCATCCAATTTTCCGTCATCATCAAATCCAATCAGGATAACGTGCTGCGATGAGGCGTAAAAACCGTTTTGAATACAGCCCAATGCTCCGCGAGCGGCCTTATCTCCGCTGTCATACTCTATGTTATCAGAATGTGATAAACTCCCAAGGAGGTTCCATTAGAAACATACAAGCAATCATAAAGCACGTGCTCTTTGATGGTCCTGAAAATCTCTTGATTCTTGCTTGGAATGGAACAGGGATCAGGGGAGACTGGAAGTAATTGGTTTTTGGTTGTGCGCATGGAAGTTAAAATAATTGGAATAGACTTTTTTACTCCTGCAGAGGCACAAATTTTTAAAAAATTTCCTTCCTGGAGCATTGACCAGTATTACCTGCTGAGTTAAGGTCGATGTATTCAGTTCACCTTCCGGTCACTTTTTTTATTAGGGAGATTGGGCTTGGGCGAGTTTTTTGGGAGTAGGCAGAATTCGACGGGCAATGCAATGTTGAAGGGGTGTTAAAGACCAACATGGAAATCGGGCCTTCTAGGCTCAAGAATATCAATAGGATTTATAGTAGTTTGCCTGTTGCTTCTTTAAAACTTGATTTTTGTAGAAAATTTCAATATCCAAGCTTCAGTTTGAACAATTTATGGATCTTAATAAAACCATGTTAATACAAATTTTACAATCTAGAGGAGAGCCACAAGTTCAGGTTGACGGAGCAATTGTTGTAGCAGCAAATCCAAACAACGCTAGTGCCGAACTTTCAAGTTTTTGATTCGAATAAGGAATCTTTTCCGAATTATAAGCAAAGATTTAAAAATTATGTAGAAGGGATTGTAGCAAAAGCCATAATCGGTGGAGATTAACAATTTAAGTAAATAGAATAAGAAGAACTGTAATGAATCAAAAAATCAACAAAAACTTAGTGTATATCAGCAGAGGCAACCACAAAGGTACATGATTCAAGATTTTTTTATGAAGAGGTCGATTAAAATAACTTACGTACTACTACCCCAGTCCGTCAGACAACGTGCTATGCCGGACGTTGATGGACTGGACGTCATGGACTAAACATCTGAAAGTGCGAGATGTTGCTGAAGAAGGAGTTAAGACGATCCATGATATTTTCATGACCAACGAGAAAAACGTCTGAAATATCTTCGACTTTCGACCATCAAAAAAACCTCTTCGACCTTTATTTCTTAACCGATTTTCCATTTTTTAATCCATGGCGTTCTAGCTTTTATAAAAAATGATCACAAGCATAAAACTCAACAATTTTAACGTTTCGCCTATAGTATATCCACTATAGTCTAAGTAGAAATGCAATGAGAACCTACTTACATCTAAGACCATTCGGGGTCAAAACACTGTAAATAACCCTATGAAAACCCCTTCACTCATTTTAATCCTATAATAAAATTAATTCAAATTTAACGAGGTGCTTTAAGAGTATGTAGTTTCCCTATATACATTCGCTCTCCCTCCCTACCTCTATGCCAATTGCAACTAACGGTCACCATCTAAAACTACCTGGTTGTGTGTTAAGTTACCATTAAAGCAATTAACAAAACGTAAAAATAAAGTAACATGAACTAAAGTAGTTGCATTGTGCCGTCGTTTTGTAAATTTTTGTTTAATACTACTTATACTCTACAACCACTACCCCCTATTCTACTACCCTCATGATAAGGGGTGCGGATTAAAAGATGAATTACATGCGGATATCAGGCGAGCGACTTTCGTGGCGGGGAATTAAATCTAGCAAATGGATGTTTTTCTTTGTTAATTGTGGCTTTAAATGTCTACCCCATGGGGGGTTGCACAAAGCCAGCATGTGTATAAAATTGCGTTTTTTATTTAATGGCCATAGACGTATAATTTATGCCATGTTTTTAGGCTATTTTTAAAAATGAAATAAAATCTCTGCAATCAATGTTATTACTCCCAAATATATTTCTCGAATGTGTAGTCATAATTTGTTTTATTTTATTTTTATTAAAAAAATGTCCGTGTGACTAAATAATGAAAAAAATATATGTGATGCATTAATATTTTTTCCTCTTCCGCATATACATATATTTTATTGCTTTATTCCAGTTTAATAAATAAATTACGGATAATTTCGGATATTGGAAATGCACTAAGTGACTTCGTTTTTATAAGTGTCACGAACTTTATGTCGACCACAATCATTAAAGTGGAAACTATGATGAAAAAGAACATGATTTTCGTTCATGATGCATGCCTACATAAAATATACAAATTGTGATCTACCAATGGAACTTACACGTATGATATAAACCAAAATTTCATTAGTAACATAACAATGGTTGCCTGATATGATTACAAGCTTAATATATTACCTAAGGATCTGTCGGGAGCAACTTATGTAATTTTTAGAATTAACCCAGCGGAAAATTAATCAAGCATTGCCAAAAGAAGCAAGAATGTAGCGCTTCGAATTCATATATTATGGAAGCTCTCTGGAAGCATTCACTCTATACTCCCATTGCTTTGTTTTTCACAAGTTTTCTCTTATTCCCTTTATTTAGAAAAATAGTAGTTTATGTAAAACTGCCAAAAGAAGCAAATGTAGCGCTTCCAATTCATATGTTATGGCAGCTCTCTCTGGAAGCACTCACTCTATACTCTCATATTTTGCTTTGTTTTTCACAAGTTTTTCTTATTCCCCTTATTTGGGAAAATTGTAGTTTTTGTAAAACTGCCAAAAGAAGCATGAATGTAACGCTTCCAGTTCATATGTTAAGGCAGCTCTCTGGAAACACTCACTCTATACTCCCAATTTAATTAAATCTAATCACAATTTTTATAATACACTTACTCCTATATCAAAAAAAGGGTAACGAAAGTGTTTGTTTCATGCATAAAAGAAATATTTTCCTACGCAATGAAAAAGTAATTTTTACGTCAGCAACATCTGATCAAGTCATAAAGTTGCTCGAAGAACGAATTTTACGACTTTCTCCTGCAAGAAATTAATAAAAAGTAGGGCATCAGTGATGCTATATTTTAACGTGTATTAAGGAAAGGTAGTAAAAAAGTTTTCACATATCCTTGCGAATGAGTTGCTACATATAATCCAGAAGAATCCTGTTTTATGATTATGAATATAGTTCATAAAAGCTGCGAGGCAAATTAACGCCTCGAAAAACTAAGAAAGAAAATATTTCGCAGAAAATATTCTTGTGTGTGTGCGGTAAAACAATGCTAGAAATTAACTTTTCCGCTTTCTTATGATGAAAGTATGATTAAAGGATATATTTTATTTTTTTCTTGTGTGTTTTATTATATCTAGACACACGAGTACCTATAACTTGGCAAACTTTAATCATTACAAAACACCAAACTCAGCAATTTCGTCACCACGAATAGATTCGTTACAGCATTTCAATTATTTTCACGTAGTCGAAGGGTGTCGAATGGTTTTAAATGTGAATCGATGGCTATACAGGACCTTTCGTCCTGTGGGGATGACCCTTTTGGTATCCCCGGGTCTGTTCACAGTTGCTTAATCCTAATAAAGTCCTGTCATGTTTCCGATAGATTGTCCATCGTGCATAGAATGAAATTTTTGATGTGAATTGAGATTAAATCATGCGGAAATGTGATCCTGTAACGCGCTGTAGAACGTGATATATGTATTCGACTTAATAACCGAATTTTCGTAATTGACTTTAAATAATTTATGCGAAATGTACTGCAAAAATGTTATTTAGTATTTAAGTCAATTTTATGAATAATTAATAGCTCTTTATTCTGTTGTTCAAAAAAGATGGATAGATGGTTCCTGAGGTTCCTAAGGTACTTGAAGTGGTACATATATGTACTTGTCCTGTTGCTCCTACGTTATGCTACTGGTCATTCTGATCTGGCACATGTTTTGGTATAATGGACATCAAATCCTTCAGAAGGAATCCCTCTTCGATTGGATCCGAGTTCTTTTCTTGCATTTCTTTCTTAGAGGTTCTAGGAGTGGACGGCACTGGTTTTTGGGGTCGAACATCAGTTGTTTTCTTGAATTTGGTTGGTTTTAATGCGTCGAATCGAATGCGGCTTCTATTCTATTCTATTGGACGACATCAAAAGGAATATCAAGCGTATTCGGGCTGATATTGAATCGGTATTATAAGCAGTGGTACAAAATTACAATGCCCTGAGCTCTCTGTCCTTAAGATTGGAGAGAGCCTTTGATACAAAAACACCTCACCAACACCTAACTGCGACGGTACCGAAACACTAATTATTTAAACGCGAAGGATCTTTTACCAATGCCCAATGCGGTCCCCCAACTGAGTACTAATCACTTCCAATGCTGCTTGACCTCTGTAATCGGCCTAAAACGGATCTGTAAGTATGGTAAATGACCACCTTCACGTTCCCAAACATAATTGCCTGAAATATAAAGCAATGCAACTAATATCCTTAATAAAAGCTTTTTATAAAGTAATATTAGGATTGCCCCATATAATTTGCATACATCACTTTAGTATCGCTGTTTTCTGTGTTTTAAATGAGGAAACTTAGAGGCTTGCGCCTCATTTGTCACTTGGGGTCCTCATGAGGAACCTACGGGGAAATTCCTCTTATGGCATGACCCTCATTTGCCACATGGCATGGGGCTCACATGCTGCATGAGTCAACCTGATTTGTTTTTAACTGGAAGAAAAATTAATCGAGTTAAGCCTGAAACAGAATCAATGCAGTTTGCAGCATGCAGTGTTGGTTACTACTTGTCGAAAATTACGGTGAAATAATTCCCCATCCGACTCTGACCCAAATTTAGATATTCCACAATTTCAAAACTAGTTGCGTTAAACTGTCAACTGCTCTCCAATGCGCTTAAACAAATGTTACCACGTATACATGATGAGTTGAATAGTTGTGGTGAGGTAGAGTTAAATTTTTGACTCGGGTCACAATGATGCTGCTGCCAACCAAATTCAACTACTCAACTACTGAACTCGCGTTTATATGCATAATTTCAACTCAACCCAAGTAGCCGAGCTGAGTCCTGTGCAGTTCATCCTAACTTAACTCGATTCGTGTCTACAAGCAGTTGAACTCGGGTTCAACCTGAGTTCAACTCATCATATATGCGTACTATGTGTAATGCATTTTTTTGTTTGTCGCCCTGCTCTGCGCTTACTTACAATATGTGCCTTAGCTTAAGGTGAGTCCACACCACGCAGACTTTTGTCCGTATAGATATAATTTACAAAAATAAACCAAACTTGCATTTAGTGGTTTTGATACATGAGCTTAAGCCGTGCAATTAACTACGGCTTCGCTTTCTATTAACAAACATCTCAATCTAAGACGTCTGTGAAATCCGGATACCATACATTATAACTCGAGGCGCTCTGTCTCAACCTTTAATTTTTACCTTAAAGCACTGGTATTGATTTAAAAGAAAAAAAATCTTGTAAATATAACGCCGTCTTTACCAGCCACCGTCAATCGTATCAAAAAGAATAATACCATGAAAGAGCGCAAAAACCCATTACGTCAGAGTACAGAAGAATTGTCCTTAAGGAAATTTACATAATGGCATATTGTACGTGTGGAGAACCCAGAACGGCATCATGCACAAGAAGCCCCCCTCTCCCCCTCCACCTTCGCTCACCCGCCATTTTTATTGTTGATGTTATCTCCGAAAATGTTTTCCTTCAATGATTTCTTTGTGTAGTTGTCATAACACGCACCGGTAGGTGGGTGGGTAGTAGTGACGGCAGAAAAGAACAGATAGGAGGCCAGTTTATTGTGCCATCAAGAAGGATACTACTATGTAACATGCTTGGGTTGTTGCTTCCAGGGATGCCCTAGGGTATGTCTCCAGCAGATGAAAAATGACACAATTAGGGCCACCTTGGAATTTGCCAAAAAATTTCTAACTTCCGTTTCCTGTTCCTTGGCACTATCTCGAGGGAAATAAATTATTCTCTGAAAAATTAGCCTCGCATTCTGATAAAAGTACATTGAGATGGCATGACGCCGGGGAGAGAGAGAGGGAGATGATGTTTTAATAAAGTGGACGTTCCATTATCTCTGTAACATCATGAATTTTATCACAGAATGTACATCAAGTTGTTTACTGTTCTGGTAATTTCCCGCTCCTAATTTATTCCAGTAGATAATTTTGAAGATGTACATCGAAACAGTAAAGATACCACAGCTCTCGTCCTTATGTAAGTGCGTTCAATTTCAGTAAGGATCTTCTTATTCACAGAAACTTTCTCCTAGACTTAAAACACTGCAGCAGCAAGCTGCGCCACTACCAAACCACATCACAACGGAAATCCTCGACATGGCACATGAGATCCTTAAAAATGTTTCATTATCTCCTGTTTTAGAGCATTGACAATCGCTAGGGTAGTACAAAAAACAAAATATCGAGAGCAGAAGGTATCTAGATTATGCAAGTCGAAAACCACAAATGCTGTGGTACCCAACAATTATTTATCATCCTGTCCCCAGGATCCTTTATAACAGTCGAGTTTTCGGCTCAGTGAATTGCTAACTGATGAAACAGTAATCGATGCATGGCCTGCACACTGAGAGTGCACTTCTTTGCTCTTTGATTTCATGGTTGAAGTTCAGTCAGAAAAAATGGCGAAAATATGCACAAAAACTGCATATGTGCACCCATTTCTATGAGGACATGTTAACAATCAGTTTTTGTGTTATATTTTGTCCTTGCAAAAAAAAGGGAAAGTTTTTGTATTAAAATTAATCTAGAGGCACAGAAGTTTGTTGCAAAGTTCCAGGATTAATAAAATGGGAACATTTGTTCATGAAAATTATAATTTAGGAAGGACCCTATATTCCTTAGTGTTTTTACTAGGTCATAAAACCTTGCTTTGGTATACCGGAAAAAATAAAGGAGGGTAGCTACTAGTACAACTTAAGGTCAGGTTATAGTGTTGGGGCTGTTATTTTCGGGGTGTAGGCATAGGCGTTCTAGAGGTAGTACAGGCAGGAGCGACGCTTTCATAGGTGCAAATGGTGCACTTGCACCGGGCGCAATCGGGCGAGGACGCAATTTCAGAAAATGTTTAAAAAAAGTTAAAAAGTGTTCCCGTGATTTCATTTTCATCTATTAAAGGAAATGTGTCTTTTCCATTTGCCTTCATTGCTATCAAAAAATGAGCCGATGGGGTGTAATATGGTATACTGCACCGGGTGCAAAAACCCCAAGCGCCGGCTCTGAGCACAGGTCTTCAGTGCGTTAGCCAGGCGAAGGTCGAAGTCAAAAATAGTGTTTTGGCTCTTCATATTGGACTATCAACCGTCTCGAAGTTCGACTTTGTTTAGATATGCTTGCGTGATATCACTGATCACGAAAATCGATACTCCGCAGAAAGAGATTTACCAGACTGTCCGAGGGACTTGAAAATTACTGAGAAGGCCATTCATCGGTAGGGAACTGGTTTGGTAGCCTTTGGTAGAATAAGACATGCAACTTGGCCCCAGACGATCAACAAAACAAAGAGATGTATCATCCACTAGGAACCTACCTAAGCGGACCAAAGGCACCCTATCATTAACCGGTGAAGCCGGCAAGATGCCTTCTTAGGGCTACTCAGGGATGTGCTTGCTTCGACGTTATCGTAAGGATGCAGGTATTTTTCATGATACATACCTAGAAGCTTACCACGCAAGTCCTCCAATTCATATGCCAGTTCATACACCTCGACACGGTATAGGAGCGGAAAGGATGACCTCTCCGGAACGAGCCTGTTGAAAGACTAATTTTGGCCTGGTGGTGATGCGGTTTCTTTTATAGCAAGAAAAGCTCAAGAAGCTTTAAAGCTTCGAAGGGAAGCTTTCAAAGAAGAATAACCTAGCCTGCTGAGTGAATATTTTTTTTCGTAAAGCTTTGTTAGGAGAGGGATCATTAGTAACGAATCGTGGTTCGTTACAAGATCGTCTGGGTATGCTACTAACCTTAGTTGGGGAGCCATTTCTGCTTGTAGAGAACTTTGTATTTGATTAACATCTTGGTCCCGGAGTCGAGAATTGTAACAAAAACGATCTAGATTATCATTTTGCGACTAAGCAACTACTTTTAACACTTCTAATACCGTAACTAAAAATATTGTCACAAAGTATTTTCTTATCTCCTCAGCCCAAAGGTCATTTAATAAACATACATACAATCTGTTTCCTGTTGCACCACAGGACATAATCCGAACTCTTACATAATCACATATCAAACAAACATATCCCAACGAATGCACACACTCATTTCCAGATGAAATCTCAAAACTTGCATGAAACATTTCTCATAAATAGCCTCAGAACTCTCAGTTTTCTCGCACAGAACTAGCTCAACGTGCCGAGTGTAAACCCATTAAAGTTTGCCAGAGTAAAAACAAATACCCACAATGAAGCAAGAACTTCTCTCTGCAACAGGAGCGTTAGACCAACAACAAAATAGCAAAAGCGATACAGGATATACCCCAGCAAACATTATGATTTGAGATCGAATCGAAAGCTAATCGTTAAAATGAACTACAATTGCGATCTCGAAGCCGTTTTCGAATTGAAATCGAAGTAAAAAAGAACGAAAAGGACCGCTAGGTCGAATCGCAAAAGCGATTCGAGTTTCTTTCGTTTTTTTCGCCAAAACGAAAAATTCTCGAAACCTTTTAAAGGCGAATTTTACTTTTAGTATTGTACGCGGTTCTCTTCTTTTAAAATTTCGATTTTTTTTCGTAAAAACGAAATATTACCGTAATTTTATTTCAAAGTATTTCTCTCTCGCTCTCTTCCTGTTCGAGAATTTTTCGAAGCACTCTAAACTTCGAGATGATGTTTGCTGGGACACAAGAATATGGAAGAATTGCACATGGCCAGAACGTAGTGGATGTAAAGTTCATCTTCTAATTTTAGTATAGTTCCCCAGTCAGTTCGATGTTTCTAAACTTTAACATAGAACCAAGACAGTTTCGTGTTTATGTGGAGCTCTACGAAGAGTGGAGTTGTATCCATCCAGAAGTCCTTTCTAACAAATTATTCAATGCTGTGCATCTGAAGATGGCTTTAAGGATATGAACAGATGGCTTGAATTATCAGATCTGTTCCTGCTGATGGAAGCATATATACACTGCGACCTACACAGAAGGAGTTCGGATTTATTCAATTTTCGAAATCCTGGGTGGTTATTGTAGGTCCTTAGAGGACAACTTAGTTACACACTTGTGGAGAAGAGTCTTTTCGGGGGAGGATAAAGTGGCGGCTTGTGGCCCCTTCTCGCAGTCATAATTCAAGATTTAAATTCGCAGGAAACGAAACAATTTTCGGGGCGAATAAATCAAACGATTTCGAGTGAAATATGCGACCCATAATCGTACGGCTTTTAAAGCGGCCATATTTCACCGCAAGCTGATATAATCTCACACTTTAAAGGAGGATTACTTTAACCAGCATGACTTTCGCCATTGTAACTTTGGGATGTCCTTGAAGGTGGAAAAAAAGAAAAATGGAAAAGAAAACATCCAGCCACCCATAAAACCGTCTGCTATCATGGAAAAAAATAAAAAACATTTGTTTTTCGTTACCTAAGAGCAGCAATTATTCTCCTTTCTACTTTCCAATCGTATCCTGGAACCATTATTTACCACCTTTTTGCATAATGGAAAAACCGTGGAAAAACTTGCCTCGCCGACTATTTATGAGTCCGGCATGGAAGTTTTTATTGCGCGCCTTGTGCCTGATCTTTTATGCATTGCAGCCATTATGTAGTCGCGGCGAAGTGCACTTATAGTCCTTGCTTGCTTGCATATACTGCAGCTAGAGAAGCCGGTCGCAGGACAACGGAAGGACACGCGAACTTTTCCAGTCTGCCACCCCCATTTTGAAGTCAATGAAATCGGACTGTTTCTGGTCGTAAATGAACTTTGCGGGTGGACATTCTTTTGGTGAGCCCTGAAATTCCTGAAATATTGACCAGCTGGACGTTACTAATTGTCCTGGAAATTGTTCTGTAAGGAAATTTGTTCTGAAGTTACTTTGTAGATTGTGAAACGGAAAAAGGAAAATATAAAGTAAGGATTTTTTATCTGCAGGAAATGAAATTGCTGTGCGGATTCGAGTTTATTTAATGCCAACGGAGGGAAATAATTTTTGCTTCTATGCAGTTTGGAAATTGTTATTATTTTTCTTGTTGGTTTTTTTGTGTAGGAATGCTGTTTTGAATAACCCATGTGGTAATGGTGCTTTAAGCTATTCTGTGGAATTTAGGAAGCTTAACATTGGGGTCTGCTTCGATGCCCTCTGACGTTTTGGAGTCGTCGGTGATTTTTCGTTCATCGAACTTTCGTAGGACATCTTCGTTTCTCTACTTGAGGAGGGCAGTTCGACGGAGAAGTCCTTCCTAAAGTCCAATCTAGGGGGAGGGTAGTCAAAAGTTGTAGCGCCCATACCCTCAGGTAGCAGATTCAAAATATTGCTATGCCGTTAGGGTTTTGAGGTCCAAGGCCCTCAGTCGTTCGGTACTACACGAGGCTAGATGTTTGAGGTGGAGGTCGGGGGAGTACGTCGAGAGCTCTCATGGGGGCATGTCCTCATGGCCCCTGTACCGCTATAGTGGCCGTTCTCTGGACCCCTCCCAACTTTAAGACGTTATATGCCCTGCTCAACATTAGCCACCATACTAGCGACCCATACATGAAAATTGGGCGTACGACGGCCGCGTACATCGAAAGGCCGTTTTTGGCTTAAGACCTATCTTTTGCCAAAAGTCTTTTTACAGGCCTATAGTGCTATACAGGCTTTCTTTACCCTTTCGTCGATGTTCGTCTTCCAGTTGAGTTTAAGATCCACTATTAGACTCCGAAATTTCTCTCTGGAGGATAAGGTGAGAGTATACCCCTCCAACCTGGGGAGATTGAAGGTGGGAATTTTCGTTTTCCCTGTAAAAAGCATCACCTCAGCTCCGTGCCACATCTACCGATTGGCGGATGTGGGAGTCGATAACCACTTCTAACTGTCTTAAGAACGAAGGATGTCAGGCCAATCAGCCTATATAGTCTTTCGCGGATTCGTGACCTCTTCTCCCTATATTTGGGATGAAAACGACCCTCGCCCGCCTCCAACTCATAGGCATATAGCTGAGCACGACACAGCTCTTAAAAATAATATTTTCCAAAATTCCCTTAGAGTTAGTATTCCACCTGATTGTGAACTTACTACATTTTGTTCTTTTTGTTGGCCTTAGCGTCAGGGGCGGCGCTTTTATAGGTGCGTATGGTGCACTTGCACCAGGCGCTATTGAACAGGAGTGCAATTTATTAGTAAGTAAAAGGAATTCGCGTTGAGCTTCGAGAATCACAGACCGTCTGCGAACCTTGTTAAAAAATACGCATCTGTTGTTTTGCCTCCTTGGTGATGTGGAAAATGGCAAATCAGCATTCTTATAATATATGCAACTGGTTTCACCATTTTTTTTTTGTTACATTAATTTGATGAAAGCACAATTATGAAAATTATTTCTTCCATCCACAGAGTGTTGGTGGCTTTTTCCATTATCCTTCCCTGGTATCAAACAATGAAGAGCTGATGGGCGCAACATAACATGCTGCACCGGGTGCAAAAAATCCATGCGCCGGCTTAGCGTTATGCTGACATAAATCTGCATTGAATCCCGTCACTCCACAAAGAACTTTTCACATAAAAGTAGCTGCACCATCATACTTTTCAGTTCCCGACGCCATATTTTCACATTTAGACTGCTTCTAACTGATTTATACCGGAAAAAACAAATAGAAAACTACTAAACTTTTATACTTTCTTTACCAAAGCAATTCCAAAATCTCAAGTACTTTCCCTTCAGCCCCCAACTTATCAAATCACAAACGTATAAATCAGGTCTTATATGGAAATTTCCTATTCTTTTCCCTATTTCGTTTTATGACAGTTTTCTATATATATAAGATATCACCAAAAATGGAAACTATTTTTCATTCCAATTCAAGGATTACAATCTTCGCAGCCGGGGATTTGCTTTTGTATCCGTGTGCAAAGATAGGGAGGGTCTGGTATTTCTGAGCTACTGAGAGAAACATGGATTTGTTATGTCTTGATTTATGGAAGATGAATTGAAACTTTTTTTTGGGTGAAAGGATGAATTTTCAATTGTATCACCACATACTGAGCACATGCCGTGGATGAATATTTTTTCGCAGTGAAGGACTGTTTTAATTCAAGGATTGATTCAACGTTTGCATTCAATTGTTGGTAAGCTTGAGTTGAAAATTCAAAAATATCTAATTTCCAGATGTTGTTATTTATTTGCCCCCAAGGACGCCATAAAGCAAATTCGAAGAGAAAAAATTATGAATTTTTTGTTTTTTAATGGCTCCTTTCAAAAGCATGCCTGATATACCAATCTCCTGTGGGCCTAAGGCTTATAATTTTTGAGTACTGAAGATTGACTGAGAATTTCCTCCTTGGATATTCCTAAAACCGTTTTCAGTATTCACCTCATCCTCGATGTCTTCT
Source organism: Thereva unica (assembly GCA_949987705.1). NCBI lineage: Eukaryota > Metazoa > Arthropoda > Insecta > Diptera > Therevidae > Thereva > Thereva unica. The sequence continues at coordinate 95,820,072 of OX465285.1, forward strand.
TAATGCATAACGAAACAGAATCTGGTCCCAATGGAGTCCTGACTTCGTACTTATCGAAAATGAAACGTCGTGCATAACAAACCACTTAAATCCCTCGTTGCCGATGTAATTATTTCGCAGCATGTCGCTGACATTCCGAGCCAATAAATCACGTTCCTCTCCCGGCGAAGAGACAACTCCCGGCTCCCATCCTTTTCCCAATATCCTTAAATTCCAGGATTGAAAATGTTTCAAGCGATTTTATATTTTGCTTCGGCGACGCGTCGAAGGATCTTCAAGTCCTTCCGTCAGTAATTGTATTTTGTCTGGGAGAAAAATAAATTTTCTCGAGTAAAAGTAAAAGTTCACACATTTTCAACTCCTCAGGACATTTTAAAGGGGAAAATTCGGAAAAAGGATTTTGAGAAGTCAAAGTTTCTACAACGCTTTATATAAAATTGGGGCTGGTTCTTAAGCAGATTCCCTTTTTGCACACACATCTACATAAGTGTGAAGGAACTTAAGGCGGCGCGGCAAATGTTCAAGTATTTTTGGTTAAAAATTTTTGTTGCTGTGATAAACGCCGCCCAGAGATAAGGATCTAAGGACGGGAACAATAGGGAACACTTTAATTAAATTTTCCTGCCATCACCATTGTCGGTATATAAGTGTTGCTGAATGAGATGCCGGTGTGTAGGGAACCTCTGTGGTATCCCCGGCTGCTCTCTATCTCGCTCATTGTATATTCCATGAATTCATAAAGCTTTGACCGTAGTCTCAGCAACTGACAGGGCGTGGAATGCAGACACTGTTCTGGGGGGCCTAGACAAGATTCCAGGGCAAAAGTTGAGAAATGCCACTGCTTGCGAGCCAGGTGAAAATTTGTTAACCTCCTTCCTGGTCTCTTAACTACTAATTGAATGCAAATTCCATGAAAAGGGAATTTCATTTCAAAAGCCAAAACATGAAAGCGAAATCCTTTTAGGATATGGAACGACTGTTTGTGAAAATTTTAATTACTTTTACTGTATTTAATTGAAAATTTTTATTGATTTAAAAAATTATTATTTAGATTGTAATTTTTGTGAAAGATTATTGGATAGTGCTCGGTTCATCCCAACACATAACAGCCCTTCTCTTTGCGCAAATTGCGGTTTAGTTAGAGAGACCATTTTTATTGTAACAAAATGCGGGACAGAATGCGACTATTGCGTACGAAGCACACGTAGATAGCATAGATGTCACCGTTTATACTACAACTGAACTTTAAAACAAATAACCTCAGTTTGCATACAATTTCCACATATTCAACTGAGGATAAACAAACCTAACTTCGCCCAACTGATCTCGAACTGCAGTTGAAAGTAAAATCTCTCACAAACGGGAGTAATAAACTGGAATAGTGGAATACCTGGGCTTTTGCTATTCTGACTTCTGCCGAAAACGCAACAACAATTCAATGTGGATTGAACTGAACATCATTGAACTGAGGTCGGTGAAGCCGGCATTAGGCTTTAGTTTAACCCATACAAAACTTTAGCTTTTGATGGTGGAATTGCTTCATATTTCAGGCAATTATGTGAAGGGTAGGTAGGTATACCCAATGTCTATGTTCTGGGTTGATTACAGAGGTTAAGAAGCATTGCACGTAATAACTATTCAGCTGGGATACGCTGCTGTCGGTGCCGCTTTAAAAAATGCGGTTACTTGCCTAGTTTCTTCTGGTCAATTCCGTAGGTACCAAATTCCGGGACATATATTAATACGGGACACGGGGTTTTAACCCGGGACTGTCCCGGAAAATTCTGGACGAATGGTCAGGGTCACCCTAGGTTTAGCAGTTCGTTTATAAATAGAACAACTCGATTGTGAAACTGTCTTCCGCAGCCAATGTTTCCGAACTCATAAAATCTCAGAGTTCAAATGCAACGACAATTTATCGACATCTGCTCACGCACCCTCCAGACCCTAACCTATCCTTTGTCCTCTATTTTTCAAATCAAGGCTACTTCTAGACAGTGCACCTACACCATGACTTGAACGACATTACAGACTAGCAGTACAAAGGGTAATTCTTAAGCTCGGCCTCGGTATTCTAGTAATTAAAGCGCTGCGCGATTACTATCCAGGAGGTCTGTGGTTCGAGTTCATTCTGCGGTATGGCCATTCGTCCGTTTTTTCCGACATAGAAAACTTTCCTTCTTTCTCCTCCTTCTCTCTTTATAAGAAACTTCCCAGTTCTTACTTTCACAGAATAAAATAAACGTTTTTAATCAGTAGTTTCCCACTTAGAAGTTTATTTTAAAATACGGTAGTATTAACAAATTTCATTAACAAAGCCAGTATTATCTTCATAAATTTAGGGACAACCTTCTTCCTCAACTATCTTAACCGATAATCCTCAAATATTGACATAAAAGCTTCTTCCAAATCACATATCCCCCCCATTTATTTGTAGAAACTTTCCCCAAATAGATCTAACGCTAGTAACAACAGAAAGTAAAGCATTCCGGGATAACCTTTATATGTATTAAACGATAATAGACGTCCCCATCAATCAACTAAATGGGTTGAGAGAGTCTTGTCTATATATAATCCAAGAAATCGAAACCTTCTAAGGAATGAGAAAGAAAAAAAAAAGGGAAAAAGGTAAGAGGAGGAAAACTTAAAAGAAAATCCTTCCAATAATCCCGGTCAATAATACGTTTATCCATTTTCTTCTTATTTACGAAAGTCGAAATCATCTAAAGGACATTTTTCTCCTTTTTATGAAGACAGTTTCGTTGGGTATAATAAAACAAAGTTGTTTACTAGTGTTCGTTCTGCCTGGTTAATGGTGGCTGTTTTATGTTTTTAGTTTATAGGGAGATGAAAGTGAAACACATTGTTTTTGGGGCGGAGGGTTGAAAAGACATATAGCTTCAATAAAATCTCAAATTTTATATTCATCTCACCTTTTGCCCCAGCGTTATAATTCCTTTCAAAAATTCGCAATGCGTTCCACATATTACCCATTACCTAATCCTCACATCAGTATCCTTAAATGCCTTCATGAACTTTATTCTACGTTAGGGACTAATCGCTAGTGATTTTATGGCTAGTACGTGGCAACGATGGTGATGTTGGTCACTCGTGTAAACCTTTTGCTTCTTGGGCTTCATACCCACCCATGCAACTACTACTACTACGAAAATGAAGGACCTTTTTTTTGGAAAATTGAAAGTCCTGCTCGTCCCGATATAATTCAAGCTCATAAAAACTACCCCCAAAACGCCAACCTCCAAATAAGGATATGGCTGGATGAAAAAAACGAAAACGGTAGTTTACTATATACAAAAATGGCCGGAAAAAAATGGTTTTAAAACTTAAACAATCGATTTCGGAGCAGTTCATCTCCGTCCATTTCGGCATTGCAGTCACGTTTTCAATTTTATGGAAAGGATAGAAAAAAAATCGCTATGCGTCCACACAGGAGAAGGGTGTGTGTTGTGTATCTACGGTAGCATATGTTACTTCCTGCCAGCACGTGTAAAAGCGTCTTCAATGAAATAAATGACTTTAAGAGGAATTTTTGATCAGTCACATCTGGGTACAAGTGAAAGCGCTTTCCGAACCCGCATTTTCCATTTCCTTTCGTTCTTAGATGTGCCATGCCAGCCAGCTCGCCCCTTCTTCCATTTGAATACTATATATGGCTCAGGATAATACTTTGGTTGGCTTTCTCCTTCGCAATTCGAATCACATAGATGTGAGAGAGACTAAAGGAAAGAAATTCCTTGTATAGAGCTCGGCAAGAATTGTCGATTGTAATAAATTCATGCAAATACAACTGAATGCCAACTGGGACTGGATGCTGCTGGTGGAGGCACATTTTTTCGCGCCTTCATCCTGTTCGGGTTGGTGCTGTTTTACAGCTTAATTCCGGTTGCTCCTTTTTAAGGTTCTGTGATGTTCTAAAAGATTTATAAAATGAATTAGGGTGTAAATTGTATTGTTGAAAACAGATTATTGCAAGCCTAACTATAAAATCCCAGTTGTGGAATAAGGAACGGACAGATGTTAATAATAAGTCTATCGTCGATGTAAACTGGAATAGTCAATCTACATAACTACATCGATTTTGTATTTAATTTCAATGAGCTTCATTAGATCAATTCTTAGAAGAGATTCGAAAATCAATAGGACAATGGCATCTGGCGATCAATGGGGTTTAGATTGTTCCACGATAGTCGTCCGAGAGCCTTGGCCTCCTCAAGAACCTTCTTCCATCGTATTACTTTTCCAGTTGGTTAGTTTTCTCATGAAGAGTAGAATCTATTTAATAATACTACCCATCATTCCGCATCGTTAAGCTCAGTTCTAAAATAACTAATTATCTCGTTTCCTATAACATATCTATAGTCTACGATTTTAAGAATGCTGATAATGTTAGTATTGTATGCCATTAAGAAGACCGGTACGTAGCTTCCTTGGTCAGGTTGAAACGTGCAGCCATTCCATCAGATTTCGGTGAAGTAACTATCTTTTGATGAGAATGCTCCCGCCACGTCAATCGCAATTTTTTCGAATGGCGCGCCAACATTGTACTGCTAATTTTTCGCTCTGGGTTTCGTCGACTGGCTGCGGTGCATTTGTAACATCATTTCTCGACGTCGTCCTTCATATGAAACCCGTAAAAATGTGATCTTACTTTCTCAGTTTTTTGTTGATCCCTAGCTGATCGCCGGATCTTCCAATTATTTTTAACAAAATTACTTCGAGCGATGACACTCATTTTCATATGTCTGTGTACATAAACAAGCAACCTGCAACAACCTGTAGTTCCGAAAACCTCCGAAAAGATAAATAGTCGAACAACCTCTGAACCTCATACTTTTTTGAAAGTGCTGCTGGTTCGATCGTTATTGTTTTGGCCTGAAATTGATAATATGTATGTCCCATTTTACACAAACTGTTTGCTGTAAAGTTGCTTCAAAATTTTCATGTGCTCTCAAGCCATTTCTCACTCTTCCCCCAAGTTTGCTGGAAACTTTTTGTTTCGTGTTTCATCGTGTAAAATGGGCCTATGTGGACAAAGCAGGATGGCGCTACGTGCAACAAAGCTAGTAAACCCATGGCTATATTATTCTCTCTATTTAAAATGCCTACTCCTGTTGATAGGGGCGGCGCTTTCATAGGTGTAAATGGTGCACTTGCACCGGGCGCAATTGGACAAGGGTGCTTCATCTAAACAAAACTTATCAACAGCCAGTCCCTTTGTAAAATTAGCAAATGTTCGTCCCTATTTTCATTGTCCGGGGCGCAAAATGGCATTGTGCACCGGGCGCAAAAGACCCAAGCGCCGGCTCTGCTGTTGAAGAACTTGTATATGTAGCAATCAAATCGAAAAAGTTAAACAGTAAAAAATATTGCTATTGATCGATACAACATAAATTATTTTTCAAAATCAAAATGAAATTGTAAACCGATAGAGATGTTGCTTTTGCCAGCACCCTTCCATCTGCCCTTTCCAATGCCACTCTCATTCAAAAAAGGGGGAATAAATTTTTTAATAGCATCATCAAAAGTCAACACCTAATTCCGCTCAATCAATTAATCACAAAAACACAATAAAATAATTTCCAGTTGCTCAGAGCTGTCTACCACACACGTGCCGACTGCGTCCCTAACCATCAATCAATTTCCCTGAGTCTGCCACCACCCCCAGTTTGCAGTGAAGTCTATCACCAAAAATAATGGCACTGTAAAAGGTCCCCGGGAAATGGCAAGACCATACATGGGCGCGCGTTGAGGGGGGCCAGAGTTTACGATCGGGCAATACGTTTCGGTGGTTCTAGCTTTCCAATGTGCAAAAGATTGGAATACGGCATTTATTTTGAAGCCCTTTTTTAAAATTTACGATTTATCGTAAAAAAGAAGTTAAATGGGTTTTCACAACTGGTCTAAAAGGGGATATTGGAATCGTAAACCCAATAAATTGTGAAAATCATGCCCCCGCCTGCTGGGGGAGCAGGGATGGGGCCAAATCTGTGTAAAATGATTGATTTACTTTACACAAATGAACTGAGGGTTTAAAGTGTTATAAATACTGATTTAGTGTGCACTGTTTTTGTATAATATCATCAAGGAACTTCTTTTGAGTGGAGTTTTACGAGCGTCTTGAATGGTTATCAAATAAACTTAAGGACTCCTGTAAATCTCGAAACCCTACTGCTTCCTCTTGTCCATTATTCACTTAGGGTGCAGGGGGGAAACTTTTTCAACATTTCTCAAGTACTTTTCATTTAACATTGTTATTCATAGAAATTTCCTCTTTTTTCGGCAGGATTCATAGAAAAAAATTAATTTACAATCCAAAGTCCTTTTTCTTAAATCTCAGGCATTCAGTCGGCAGGACAAGCCCCAGGGTAACTCTAAGTGATATCGTAAAACCACCACCGTCGTCACAATGGTATTCTTCCTTTTGTGTATTCTCGTATATTTTCCTATGGCGCTTCTATCTACTTTGGATATGCTATCATCATCGTTTTGTCGTTTCTGGCAATCCTTCAGAGTTTATCATAAAATTTACATAAATTCTTACCGAGGTCCTGAGGATTCTATCTTTCTCTCGCTCTCGAGTAATAAAATAAAATTGACTTGAAGCTAGCAAGTGCGGCAGTACTCTCGGCTCGGCGCAGTTTATTATTCCGATAAACTTTTTATGGCAGCGATTCATTATTGCATTTTTTTAGTGTTTTAAATTTTTCGCTGAATGGAGGATGTTTGTTCTCCGATTTCTCGTTGCTTGTTTTAGGAACAGATGCTTCGATAAGAGAACTGGGTTTAGGGTTATTTTCTCTGCTGATTGAATATGAATTTTATACGAGTACTGTCCTTTTAGTACTAGAGCCTATGTTGTTGGCTGAGATAAAAAACAGATGATCTGATTCTAACCATACCCTCGGAATACACTGCGCTGCTTGTAGATATTACGACTTGACTATTAAATGCCGTCTATTTTGATCGAACTTCTTCACGCCAAGACGATTGCTTGCGAAGTTTTCTTTGGCTTACAACATTGGGCTACATTTCGATCGGAGAGTAGATGTGAAAACAATGGCAGGGATATACAAGGCATACAGGACTATACTACTATAAGTATCTAAAATAAATCTAAGGCAGGCCATGCACCAGTAAGACCTATGGGGTGCGACGCGAGAGCCAACCTCCACTGGAAGGATGGCGTAGACTAGGTCGCTCACAGTTTAGAGATGTCAAATTGGATCACACGGTTCAAAATCGGGAGCGTTGGAGAGAACAGTTGCTAGAGGCCAAGACCGTATCCAAGCTGTAGAGCCGTTAAAGAAGAAGAATACAAATAGCATATAGAAAACCCTTCATATATAGTTTAGTAATATCCACACCCAAAAGGATTATTTTAGGCCGACATTTATGCAAAACTACAAAATCCGGATAGTCCCCAGCACAATCCGAATGTGTGGCATTTTGTAACAAGAAATTAAAAAAAAGAGAGGACGGATGAAAATCGTACAAACGCCTAAAATGCATTTTAAATTTTCAGAGAGATTCAGCTATGTTTTATCTACTTTATCCCCCACACGGTAAACCCTCCATACCCATCTTCCTCCGCTAGTAAAAAACTTCTGTTTTCTCTAGTGAACGATTTTCAATGAAGTCCAACTCTACTTCGTGTGGAAAAGCACCTGCTCGTACCTGTTTTTCTGGTCGAACTAAGGGGCAGCCTAATTACCTATGCAAATTGTTTTCTGATCCGCATTGATACCACAAAGCGGTTACTTGTCGGAAGGGATTTTGTCCTTAAAAGGGTCAGGTGAACTGGTTCAGGTTGAACTCCTCCTTTCAAAGGGTATAAATCCGCCAACAACAAGAGAGGCGGTTTTTCCTTTTATATAGAGAGAAAACTTCTACTCGTGTTATTATGGTGTGGGGGTCGTTTTTGGGGATTGGATGCTGAAAGGAGTTCCATTTTTGGCAACATACGTTTATCCATTCCTCGTCCTCTCCCTCCCGCAGGACAAAAGGGCGATTACGTGTAGTTATCGCACTGTGACCTGTTTGCTGTTGGGAAATTTCGGTCCAGAATTTTCACATATTTTCCGAAACATCTCAGGGCGAAGTAGTATCTTTGAAATGCAAATATTTGGCAGGTAAATGACAGCAGGATTAAAATGTAATTAGACCAGGATCATATCCATTTCACTTTGTCGAAAGCGCGCGCTCTTCTTCTTGATAAAGAAGCCTTCGTTAATCCTGGGGCTCAGACTCATTACGCGTTTGAAAAGTTGCCTCCTGCCTCTGGATCAGAAAAATAATTAACAGCGCTTCTCGTCAACGACGTTGCTGGAGGGTGGTGCTGGAGAAAGGAGCAAGAGATTTACTTAAGTGCTTTAAAATTCTCTATTTTTCTCTGCTCCGTAGAAAAATTTTTGATCTTTAAGGAGCAATTGACGTCTTCAATTGCAATCATCTTAAGTGGCCCAGTCTAAAAAGCCACACACAAGCCGTAGAAAAACTCTGGCAAGGATCTGTCTCCTGTATTGCTTCTCCTGTGTGGCATTGAGCAATCCTGTTCATTTTTAGATGAGGTTAAATGCAAGTCATTTTCTTAAATTGGTTTCGTCTTTTCCCTGCGAGTTTGAGACAAGGGTTGGCAGCCAGTCGTCTATGCATTGATTTTTTTTTGGAGAGAGGAAAATTCAAAGCTGGGAAGGGGTGGCTCTTTCGAATATGATAAAAATCAACGTAGATGTGGAGTCTTTTTTATTACAAGTAAAGGGAAAACGAGAACCTGGTCTGGTGGCTTTGTCTGTGATACGATACGTCAATACGATTAGAATTTGGAATAAATTTCTTCTTTGGGGCTTTCTCTAGTAATTGGTAATTTTTTTTTATAAAATTGAAATTTTTATTTATCAAACTTAGGGCTTGATTTTTTATTTAAAGAGTGCAGAATTAAATTTAAAATTTTGTAGGGAACATTTGAAAGGAGTCGAGTCAAAAGATGGAATAGAGAAAACGCCAACGCTGTGAAGAAGTTTACTCGAGGGGTTCTCATCCATTAATACCGAGACAGCTGCTGATTTAGGTTATTAAATAGGAGTTGGTTTCATAGCTGTGCTTACAGGCGAATGTCAGAGGAGAGATGCAACCATTTTGGTGTAGGAATGTTATCTACGTGATTTGCGGATTTTGTCAGGGAATGGAACTTTACAACCTACGGAGAAGCAGATAGATAGATGCAGTCGGTTACGACTTTTGTGTAGTCGTATCAAACTCCGCGCCGACCATCGAATGCTTCATGCATAATCGTGTCGATCACAACATCGAACGGAAGTGACGATGCGATACGTTATTCCGGTAAGTTTCTCGTTCCGATTCCATTTTCTGTCGAACTTCTCTGTTGAATCGTCTGTATTGCTCGAAATCGGCGTGTTTCATTCGATTCCGCTGATCGACTTGAAACTCCCGCCCGATGGTCTGGTCCTGTAGACACGCCCAATTCTTCTTGGTTAGTGGTGGCTCCGTTTTCTTCGCTCTTTGTAATCGCATCTGTAATTTCGCTCGAACAAGATAATGGTTCGATCCGCAATCGGGCCCACGCATCGTACGTACGTCTTTGAGCGTACGATGCTGTTGCCATGGATCAAATTGTTTGACGCTGAGAACGGAAGAAGACGGTTCTGGGTGAAAGTGACAATAAGTGCCAATGGAAACGCGGATGGAGTAAAGTTTCGTTAAATCCAAAAAACTCAACGAAACCAGTCCGGTTAAGCTGGGTTTTGCATGTGGGTTTGAGTATCTGTACTGAACATATACCAACGGGAGACATTTTACATTTTCAGAGTAAACTCAACTCTGTATGGAAACTCAGTAATAGCCAAGGTCAGAAGAGAGGACACAGAAGTGCTATAAAGATGGAATATTTTCTTGGCCATGGCACTGCTTGGAATCGAACCACGGACCTCTGGGCTGGTAGTCGAGCGTCTTCACTTCTAGGTTGCTCTTACCGCGTCGATGGATGTTGGCTTCGGAAATCGAACAGAATCCAGTCTTCTCGATATATTGGGCAATGGTAGAAAAGACAAACAAGGAATTTAAATTAAATATTATAGTTGTATAAAATATCACATTTTTCAGGCCCCCTCCCCTTCCGTTAGGAACAGGACCAAAAATGAAATAATCTTTTAAAATAGCGTACTTTAAAAACTTTTCGCGTTCAAGTTTTAGCCCTAAAATCATTCCGATTACTTTTGCCATATTCTGAGTTAGATAACTTTTTGCCTGAATAATAAAATTTCCTAAGATAAATTCTAAACATGTCTTAACATTTAACTAGGGTACGAAAAAAAAACATCAAGCAATTTGCATACGACTTCAAGTTGGGAGAAAATTTAAATTTAACAATCCTGATAATAGGGAACCTATGTCCTTACGCAATTTATATCTGTCACAGTGGAAATGTCACCTTTATACAAGTTTATCTATACAGGTAGAAAAAAAGGTAGAAAATACGGAACAGGATTTACGCCACCAGCCACCGGTGATTCCCCCCTCCGCCCCGTCTATCACCCCCGCTACGCTTACCCAATGTTGATGGGTGGTGCGGCGGGGGAGTAGAGAAAATTGAGAGCCACATGTACACACTTCTAAAGTTCAGTCGTGAAGAAAAGAAGAAAGCCGAGGAAAAGTTTACCCCTAAAGCCTCCAGATAAATAGCGTTCCGTGATAAGAAAGCATTAGCAAGGCCGAGTGATATATGGGTACACCGTATTAGATGTCTGATGCCATTTACTGCAAACAGCCTTCCAGAGCCGTTTCTGTCGCACTTAATCCCGTGAATTCGATTTGGGGAATACAAATTCGAAAGTTGGATATAAAAAAAAAACACAGTTCAACATCCTGCCAAGGTACAGTGCCGGCGGCAGGTGTTAAGCGGATTTGCGCAGGGTATGAGGAAAAGTTTTTAGTTCTAGTTCTAGGATTTTCTTGGATATATAGTAGTCAAGATTTATCAGTGAGGTTTGGGGCCACAAGCCCCAAATACAGGACTCAGCCAATTCCATTTTATTATTCACAATAAGTTCCCTATGGGCAATTCTCATAATATCCTTGGCATTAATGCGATTTTGGGATGTGAGTTTTTTACTACGGTTCTGCACCTTCCTTATTGGGATATGCAGGCACGAACCTTTTACTTTCACTATTAGAAAAGCGTAAAAAATAAATAGTATTTTCCTTTCTATTTCGTTAAACACGAATGCGTGTAGCCCGGCGCAATCCGCGATTTTATATAAGCGACGTGCAATCGTCTCCTGAATATGAAATGGGCACGAAACCATTAAAAGTTGATTTCAAGCATTCTCTCGCCCCTCTGTACCCCAGGAGCTATTTAGAGGACACTAAAATCAAGGATATCTTGTTAGAATAACCAAAGTGAACCCATAAAAGTTTTTGGGATCACAACTCCTTACCTTCGATGGCTCTTAGCAGTCTTGTAGCATTCGACTTGGGAGCAATAACGGTTCAGATTTTATATCTTCTACGTGCATAATGTCTCCACAGGTGGTTCGAGGTTGTTCGAGGCTTATGAACCTTTATACCTTGTCGAATAAAAATGTGAATAACTCTACTTTGTCATCGCCCAGCCCTTTGAGCAGTGCGCTTCCCTTAGAAGCTATCCTTTCTTGGGCTTCCGTTAACCCCAAACACAATCCCATCGGGGTAGGAGCTTTTCTCTTTTTCGTGTCAGTTGGTGGTCTGTGAGTGTCAGGGAACTTTCCCATCAGTTGTTCAAAAAAAAAGGAAAACCCGGGAAAAACAGAAGAAGAAAAATAAAGGATAAGGAAGGAGCAAGGAGCTATGATGGGGGCTAGATTGCATTTTTGTTTTATGACTCTGGGGGATGATCATATTTTAGTAGAATATTATCTTTGTAGAGAGATTTTAGATTTGTTTTGAAATGGCGAATGCAACTTTTAGTTTGTGATTTTAGACACGTTCCACAAGCTCAATTCGAGAGACAGAGATTGAGAATGGAAATTATTGCTTTAAGGGCCAATTTTAAATGGAGTTTATTTGTTCAAAATCATATGGAATTATTTATGTGATGTACATTTAAAATGGATAACTAAATCGGTTCGTTCTTTGCAGTTGGTTCGTTATCAATAAATCCGTAGATGATTCTTTATGACTTCTTCTTCTTAAATCGAGTTGAAGCTCTAGTAGGACGTCGGCCCTCTTGAATTCTATTTTTCCAGTCGTCTCTACGTTTTGCTAGTTCTCTGCAGTTTCTTTTACGAAGTCGGGTTGTCGAATTGTTCAATTTCCAATAGTTTTGGCGCAGGCCATTGTAAAAAGTAACTCGAAATCGAAAAGTCAAGTCTTTAAGGTTATTATTTATAGTGTCCAGCAGGGTAAGGCATGAAATATGCATTTGTCTCTTCCCCGACAGTGACATGAGATCCATAGTTTTAAGCCGGTCCTCGTAAGATAGTAGGTAGGTTTCGAAAATCGTGCGGATCGTGCAGATGTTTTAAAGTGACGAATGGGGGAAATTTATTTTGAATAGATTCAATCCTGGCTCTGTTAACCTCAAATATGGGGTCTCAGATTGAGAAAGCATATTCCAGGAAAAGCCACAATATCTTGTCATTGAGATAATAGTTCTACATCTGAGTGGTATTCCTTCAGGAGAAGGTAATTGGATGGCACTTGCTGGTGTTAAGATGTAGTTTATTGGCTATGCAGCAATCTTGCAGTACCTTGAGTTTCGATTGGAGTAGTCGGTTTGGGATTTAATGATGCTATATATTTCGAGGGCATCCGCGTAGAAGAGATGAGGAATATTCCGTAATTTTTCAGATAAATCAGAGACGAAGATATTGAAAAGTAGAGGGACTAGATGGCTACCCTGAAGAACGCCGATAACCTGTGATCTTCCGTCAAGGTATGATTTTATTCAATTCAGTGGAAGTCCTGAAATGCCAAATTTTGAAAACTTTGCAATTAGGGTATTGTGGTCTTGTTTTGTCTTGGTTTTGCTTTGGTCTTGCTAAATGTGCGAGAAAAGGCAAAACTGCAAGACCAGTCTTGCTCATCACTAGTATACAGTCATTTACATTACCTTGTTTCCAAATTCCACCTGTCAACTTATTTCACTTCTTCTTCTTTCTGAGTGGCAGTGGAAAAGCTAGAGTATTGGGTGGGAGCCGCATTCTTTCAATCGTCTTGCTACGCTCTCTCTAACTAGAGTCTTCAGTTCGACATTGCACTCTAGATGGAACCGTCGACAGAACTTTCAATAAGCCCTTCTTTGAGCTCATTGATTGAATGGAGGCCGCTTGTGTTACCTTTAATACATCGTTCATATTCTTTCAATCTACGTTCTACTAGCTTTCGAATAGAAGTTGGTGTTAGATATTGCTTCCCATAACGGAAACGAAAATCACAAAAATGTAAGCACACCCGATGGCACTGGTGACCCACATACTTGAACATACTTCAACCAAATTAATTAAGCCGAATTCATTTTCCGTTGCCTCCCAAAAATATCGTTAATTATATCCGGTCTATTAATGCCATACCTAACCAGCATACCTGACTGCCATGCATTAAATCCCAGATACCAGATCTCATTTTCCCAGTAGGGTAAACACATCACGGGACCATATAACGTAACCACGTATGAGCCAACATAAAAGCATCCAGCTGCATCGTTCTAGCAACTGCGCTATAGTAGTATATCCAGTAATTCCCACTGCTGGGAACTATTCTGATCAACAGTAAATCCCTACATAGTCTACACATATTTCCATACTTTCTAACCCTTTTGAAACTTTTTTAATTACACGCTTCAGCCACGGATGTACGACTGTAAACAACTTGACTTGTGGTGCCGCACTGCCACATTCGTCCCTTTAATTACTGACTGAAGCGGAGAAAGGACGAAGAACCAAAGGATTTAGGGGATGGGGAGGGTGGTTGTTGTTTCTTTTTTCTAGCCCATGGTAGATGGCTCCATTTCTAATTACAATAGCATGCTACGTTGCTGAAATTAAAAATTTAAAATGGGTCAAAGTTAAGTGGGCCCCCGCCCTGCTTTTTGGCGGCGCAGGGTGGGAATTCGCAGTGCCGGCCGCCATTTGTTTTTCGAGGGAAAAAGGCAGCCGGGGAAAATTTTTATGAAAATTCCCTAACAGCCCCGTGAGCAGCAATGAACTAGGTCTCGTTGATTATGTCATTAAAATTGACTTTTTCCCACGAGATAACAAACGAAAGAAAAAATTCCTTTTGTACTTTGGCTGCTATTTAAATTTATGGGGCGCGTAAATTAAGTTACAAAAGATGGCGCTGTAGGAGGAATCTTGAGGAGGAGATCAAGCACTTGAACAGAAAATTTGTTTCTCTCTGGTCCCAAGGTGAGTAATTTTCAGGGATGACGATACTAAACAAAGGATAATAAGGATGATGAGTGTATTAAGGAAATTCTTCAAGGAGAGAAAACTCCTTGCCTCGTTTTTATTTATGAATTTTTAAAGCAAAATTTTAAATTCCTGTCGTTTTAAAGATGGCGTTTTTAAGGGTAAAAATTTAAATTAAAAAAATAATCCACCATCCTCTAACTACTGACAGATCATAAACGACAAAATATTTGAAAAATATCCTCGCAACAACAGTCTACCATCACCTAATCATTGACCCAATGCCAGAAACTTGTTTACGTTCATTTTTTTATCTAAATAACGACACCCCGAAGACATTCTATCAATTTGGCACAGTGACACCAGGTGAAATACGTAACGGTGCTTTGGTGGCCTAATTTATATAGAAACGGCACACTATCCAGCAGTTTCAATAAAGCTATCAGGCATCAGCAGTTAATGGAACTGAAGGGAAGAAAGCTTTCTTCAATGCGTACGAGTCCTTATGGCACCTTGATTGATATGAGCTGGTCATGCCACTTAACCTTAAATCATGCTCTTTATAACGTTTAAGGACTCCAGCAGTCAGGATCTAGGTTGACTCTGCAAATACCCTGTCATAACGCCGTCTATGAATCCTCAAAACGGGCAATTTTGTGTGGAAATTAATGATATCAACATATGCTTACGTTACTACATAGGGGGAAGGATGGTATCCTGTGACGAGTGCGGGGAGCTCAGCTGTTGCCTTAAGAGTTGAATCGATATCATCCCCTTACGAAAAAAAAATGTTACACATCACGAACTGCAGTGTGACAAAATGCACAGCTAATGGCTAATGATGTCGTCTAGACGTCCAAGATTTATTCCAATATTTCCGTCCACCCAGCAAGCAAAACTCTTCCTTGCTATGTGGCACTCGTGACACATTCTGCAGCAAGGCAACTGCCATTTGTCTTCCAGGTTGTGTAAAGGAAAAATATTCCTGTCAGCAAAAGTCTTGGTCGTATTGCATTTGTTTCGCTTCGTACCTGGCTAAATGCATGCATCCTGGGAAATGATGAAATGGATGAAGCAAAAACCCACAACAACAACAACAACATCAAAATGAAGTCATGTTTTCCATACATATGTCTCCAGCGGTAAATCCAATGTCGCCTTAGTGAACCATTTCTGGAATCATGTTCTCGAGAGTCCTTTGGCTGGTTCTTAAGCACTATGCACACAAAGGCAGCGATAATTATTCTGCACTGTGAATGCCGGATGCAATCTTTAAGATCATCGAACCGCGGTAGGGAATTGATTTTTAAGAGAAGATGGTTTCCTGATGAATTTTTCAAGTGGATTCTTTGATCTGATAGGAAATTTCGCTTTGATACCGAACTGTACTTGAGAACAGAGACGAAGGTTCAGTATCGAGGGTGGATAATAGTTCAAAGGATTTAAGATAAATTTCAAAGAGGACTGCAATATTAATTGTTTATTTCTGAGTCTTCAGTTTGGCTCCAGTAATCACAGAGAAATCTTAAAAACAATCTCATATTGTCGTATAGCATGCCATGTCCTTTAGAGAGGACCGTTGAAAAGAATGAACTAGCTGGAATCCGGTGCGCCTCGCAGAACCCATAAGCTAAAAGTATGGCGTGCGCCAAAACAATTAGGAATCTTAAAATCGTTTTTCCATGGGCAGTGAGAGTATCAAATCACACTACGAAAGTACATTCGAAAAGAAAAGTGTCACTCCGTCTGTTTGAAAAACCCAAAAAACCGCGTTTTTCATATTCCAATTCAACGGTCCCACTCTCTTGCCGAGGTCAAATGCTATGAGGGGATGTTGCTAAGACATTAAAGTAACTAATAGTCTTGTTTGAGTTTCCACGAAATGTTTTAGCTGATTTAAGTTGAATTGTTGTTCTCGCACCAAGTCTTTGTCTTGCACAGCTTTTCTGCCTCATGTCGATTCTGAGCTGAGTAAGAACTTTGTTGTTGATTGATAGGGATAAGTCCTCAATCAGTATGTAATGGACGCCACCAATTGCTTTATCATACCCAAAAACCCATCCAAAAACCCTTAAATACAGTGGTCTGAGCAGCAAGAAAGTATATTAGAATGTGCTGTATCGAATTTTCAATAAGCGCCCCTAGCGGTGATTCGTGAGGTTCTTAAAAGTAATCACCATCACCAACCGCTTTCTCTCATCTAAAAGCCTCAAATCTAACGGTATATTGAGTATACTACATTGCTTATTGTATTCTACTTATCATACCCTTTCATTTGATACCAATGTCGAGGGTCCTGTGAATAAAGTAGTAATCTCCCCTTTTGAGACGGCCGCCATAGATCTAACGGTATATTGAGTATACTTTATTGCTTATTGTATTTTAGTTATCATACCCTTTCAAAAAGCCATACCCATGTCGAGGGAGCTATGAAGAAAGTGGTATTCCGCCCTCATGAGACGGCCATGGATCTAACGGTATATTTAGTATTATTCCTGCACCATTCTGTACTTGCTATTAACCAATGCTATATTTTTTTTAACAATTCCAATCATCAAAATCAAAATAGTGAAACTACTCTCAATAATTTATTTACTAACATAAATATCATCCACTCTACACTGAACTGCCCAGCTTGCATGATTCTAGGACATAAATCCTGTTAAGGACGATGTTAGAAATTCCTCGTAACGAATAGACACAAAAGCAGAAAAAAATATATATACTCCTCTTTCGGGGTGATATTTGCAAAGAGGTTTTGAAATATGTTCCAAAGGTGGTGAGCGCCGCAACTTTCCTTCCAAAAAATATCCTTTATATTTTCCGCTTTTTCTAAAGGCGCACAAACAAAAAAAAAATATAAGGAAATCGACGTACAATACAAGAAGCAGGCCGTAAATCACAGGGAGAAATACTTTGCTTTCATAATTAACTCATTAGAGGGCTCATAAATTCTGATTTAACTGTTTTATCGTGTGTCGAAAAGCTGTTTAGGGCTGGCAAACAAACAGGCAACCTGGTGATAATTAAGAAACTGACGTTACCATTAATATCCTTCGAGACAGTGAAGGAATGCAATAAGGAAGAAAACTTTTCAATAGTTAATAAGTCCGGAGGAAAATGAGAAATGTTCGAGGATAATACCTTGCTAGGGGATGGAATGGTATTTTTTTGCTTTCTTAAGGCTTAAAGTTGCTTTCTTTATTTATGAGTTTAATTATTTCGCAGATTGGCAAGCGGCAAGGAAAAGGACTTTTTTGTAGTGGTCTCTTATCAAAGATGGATAATCACGTCATGTGCTGAATTTTTAAAATTCATTTAACGCACAATATGCGTTGCAGGTATCGAGAATTACTTACGCCTTTAGCAGATGAAGATTAGTGTTTAAATATTTGTTTTTTCTTAGAAGACAAATTGAAAAAATATGTTTCTATAGAAGGTCTGAAAATTCTGCACTAATAGTTTTTCTTGTCCGCAACATATTTTCAAAATTGTTTATGGATTCTGTCAACAGCATCACATGAAATTTTTAAAAGAATAATACATCACTCAATAAGTTCATAGGTTGACATATAGATGGCGCCACTATTGGCAAATAATTTTTAGATAGTACCAACCTAGTATACCAAGGAGCAATCCTCCTCTATTTGTGATTCCATCTTGACTACGATGAAGTCTTAAGGCAGGAGGTTGCCCACCGTTGCTCTAGACAACAGGTTGAGAATTTTTAGTAAATTGTTATTCTACTTCTTGTCTGACTTGAATCCGATTTTTTTTACTTATGGTGTCCGATAATGCGTGGATTTGTTTGGCTTGAAATATATAGAGTGTAGTTTTTTTTTAATAATCTTATGTTTTCCATTTAATCGAATTCCCTTCAAGAAAATTCACTCACTTGTAATTTATTCCAAATTCTCTTTCACTTAAAACAAATCGATCAACCAACAATAATGTAAATATTTTCAAACATCTGTTTTCCATTTAACCATCGCAGAACATACAAATCTCGAACCCGAAAGAAAGCCCTTACTTAGATGAGTAACCCAATGACTGAAAATCAATTAAATTAAATCACTTGCGGCATAATTTGTATTTCCATTAATTTTCCTTTCGTTGCGCGCATCTCTTTAGTATTGCGCTGCTCCTCCTCCGCCGCCGTCTGTCGACTTGTTGGCACCACGATAAATATTCCCGTCAAAATGTCCCAAAAAATTTTCAGAAATTGCGGAGACATTTCCTAACCACGTCCATTTATAAATCAATTACGGCCTTTATTTATGGTGTTTCACGGGCAGTTAATCACACAGATTTCATCACTTTCCCCCGAACAATTTCTAGTGGGGAGTTCTTATGCGGTTCTGCGTACATAAGGAAATACTTAAAGCTATTGAAAATGTGGAAGAAGATGATGTGGACTGGTTCGATAAATTTTCCAAGCTGATGACCTTAATGAAATGTACATATATGTAAGTACTGGAATGTAGACTACAAGTACTCGTAGTTTTTGGTGTGGTTGAAATTTTGCCGAAATTCGGGCTTTCACTGAATAATAGGGTGTTCGGAAAGATATTCAATAAGAAGCTGTATTTGGGATTTTCTCATTCCTTAAATCCCAATTCCATAATACCTAGGGCTGCCATTCGTCCGGGTTTCTCCGGATTTGTTCTAGTTTGGAGGGCGGCCGGGAGCCATCCGGGAGGGGTTTTAAATAGTGTCCGGGCAAAACCCGGGCACTTTTTGTGTCAGGGGTAATCCGATCAATTGAATAAATTCAATAAATTAAAACAACTCTTAGTTAAAAATTGACTCGTAATCCGCATCCATGGCAAAAATGCTCTCGCTTCATTTGAAAGTTCCAATGACAATTCAATTATCAAACGTACACCGATCCGAAACGAAAAGAGGACTTAACCCAGTCGTTTAAGGAAACCAAATTTTGAGTTATTAAACGACTCAAGGTCCGACCGACTTTTTTCAGATCAAAATCACCAAGCAAGTGGTCTGTCAGACACTTGGCACCGGCACAAATCCGACAGACCATTGTTTTCTAGCATAAAAATGTTCAATATTTAATTTTATTGTATGTTGAAACTCTTACTCGATAGGTCAGTTGCGGTCTGCCAAGACATTAGCTCTAAGACGGACATCCTAAATTTGCTTACCCCCCTTATTTGCTCTACTTTTAACTCTGGCGCATTGATTTTCCGTCTCTGTTTCCTCTTCTTACTTTTTTTATCCCGTTTATGACTAGTTTCAATCCAGTTATAAACGGGATCGAGTTGAAACTGAGTCCACTCCCCTCAACTTAGCTCGTCTACCTGGATCGAGTTGATTTTTTACCTAATATACCCTGGTTGAGTTGTAATTGGGTTGAGTCTATAAATGAGAATTTCACACAAAAATTTGAGGTTATGTTTTGATTGCCGGTAAACTCTATTTCAACCCAAAGTGAACTCAACTCGACATCATATACGGTTGTCGAATTTTCAACTCAAACTCGACTCAACTTTTCAAACGGGGTTCTGGATATCTTTGCCCTAAACTTCCCAAGGTTCTGTACTGTCCGAGGTTGTGGCGTAGGTTTCATAGCAAAAACTTCATGTCAGAAAGGGTTGTTAGCCCGTCGCTGGTAGCTGAATGCATATATAGTTGGTTATCGATTCGATACGCCGGCTGTATTTTAACTCCCGCACTTAATTGGGTGTCCCGGAAAAAAATCAATTTCATCCAAATATCTGGAGTTTTACAAGTTTTTGTTCGGCAATTTAAGCGATACCAGTCCTAAATCTTACCAGATCTTGCACTAATGTATTCCGCACCGAGAGTTATCAACTCGGCTGTAAACTTGCTAATCAACTGCAAAATCGTAAAATAGGCACTCCCGAAATTTAAACTCCAAAATTAAGCGCGATTACAGCACTAAATTTTAAATGAAATTCCAAAAAGTAAATCGAAAATTTCTTAAAATCCTTCACATCCGTTTCTGCTCAAGAGGCGCGTCTACGACGGTCTTTCAGATAAAGTTAAACGAAAATGTCACATTAACCAGAAAGCTCCAGAGGGCGATATTGCTGTTGAATTATTCATTAAGGGTTGTCGGCATGGCGGGGTACTAAATCTTATCAGATAACCCTCAAACACATCCCGGCTCAGCGCAGTTATTGCGGGTGACAATGGTTTTCTAAATACGATGGAGCTTATGTTAAATCTGTTGTTTACTCGTTACAGTAGCGGAGGGCAGATTGGAAAATGAGAGTGGTACAGGCGGTAGTCTGGTCTGGTGTATACACTGCATCGAAAGCCATTATCATGGGAATCATTCCCCGGCTAAGCTTGCCTTAAGTAAACGCACCGTCGTCGCCTTATCCCTACAAATAGTTAAGTTGTATAAGAGACAAAAGTCCCTTTAAGGATGTGCTTTCAAAATTATACGAGAAAAGGAAGATGTTCGAAAAGTGCTGTTGTACGTCTGGTATTGGTACCTCTAGCCTTTCCATTTGGTGTGAATCAAACAGCTGGACTATTTTTTTTTCGGTCGTTCGTTCGTTTGTTCGTTCGTTCCACTCACTTCTCTGGTGGATTTCCTTAGGCTTAACTGGAAGCCCGAAAACCTTTCAACGGTTTCATTGTATCAATTTGAACTAAACATTGAAATGCTTTTACCGTGATGATAGGACGATTGCATAAAAATTTTTATAACTTCTCTTTCTGGTCTTTGGGGCCAAGTGTTTGCTTTTCGTGAGATGCAAAAGTTTTTTTTTTATTTTTTTTTGAGGTAAAACTAAGCGAAACTATCAATTTTCTGAGATTGTGTGCATTGCGTTGATGCAAAGTTTAATTTACTTCAAGAATTACTTGGAAAGTTTGATTTGAGTATACTAAAACGATTTCAACTTGGTAAAGCTTCTTTAGAGTCTTTTTATAGAGGCTAAGTAAGTCTTTTCAAAATTTGTATATTTACATAGTCAAAAGGAATTGGTCTTAAAAGAAAAATACTGTAGAAGTAAATGTTTAATACCTCCCAGGTTAAGCGTAAATCGATCAATTTTGGCTTGACTTGATTTATGCTCCTTTAATTCCTCAGGGGACACCGGCGAAAACAGTTGCACTTCAGTGTACTCTGTTTTGCTCTTAGCTCTGACCAGCATCCACCCAAGAACTGTTAGAGTTCTGTCGCCAGCTGAACCGACAATTCGTCAATGGTTGTGACCCAAATGTTCACCACTCTATTTTGGGGATTGCCGATGTAAACGAGAGAGGTGAGTGTCTCCTAGAATTTTTTGTTACGAATAACATAGTTCGGCATACAAATGCAGCTTTATCACTGGTGGTAGGGAGTAGGTGCTGCACCTCCCATTCACTAGCAGGCTACTCTATGACAGTATCCAAAACTGCCGTCTTCTAGATGAGGCCTTACTATCGGACCATTTGGAGATCAGGTTATATACTGTCGGCCTCCAACATATACGACCTTCTTCCTGATTCTTAAAAAACCAACTGGTCTAACTTTCAAGGACTTCTGGCCCCAAAATCCGGCCTGCTCGCCGCCTCTATCAGCTCAGTGTGTGAACTAAAGATGGCTGCAACGCAGCTCACTGTGGTGCTGATCTCCTCGTAACATAACAGCAGCACTGTTTCTTCCTCCCAGCGGTCTCGTAAAGTTCCCAAGTGGAATGACAGGCTGGAGGATAGTTCGGAGATTGTTCGATAGGACACAACCTGATGGGCAAAGGGAAGAATACAGGTTCACTATATCAGGTTTCAATAAGTAGTTGATAAGTTCCAAAAGGACTGCCTGACTGTTGTGAGAGCTTGCAACCTCTACCACAGATAACTAGACTCCAAAAGCTCCTCTCCAAGCTCCTTCAATGGAGTGGGCCTTCTCAAAAAGAAGGACGGCTCATACACCTCTAACCTTTCCATCTCTCTGAACCTTGAGATGTCTGCTCAGTCCGTTTATTCCTAGGATGTTGTTCCAAACCGGTATTCTCGGAGCCTTTCTGGGAACACTTTCTACCGGGATAAGGTTTAACGAGCAGTTATCTCTTTTCAACCCGTTGCAGATGATATCTTCCAGAACTCCTTTAGAAGTTCCTTGATCTTAGTCTCCACAATTTTGCCTCTCTTTTTAGAGCCAGCTTCAATTGGAGATGCATTCCAACCTTAGGCTGTTGGTTGGGATATATGACCGGCCATGCATGGCTATGATATTACCTCCATAACCTAGAACTGTCACAGCAGAAACAGAGTGCCAACTCTGATTGGAAAGCGAAAAGATCTGGCTTAGAAGAAAAACAATGATCAGAGAGCTTATAATCCCCGTTCAAGTCCGACCACTAAAGACCTAGCCTTCGTTCGCAAACGGTCGAGGGCAAACGGTCTTTTTCGTTCCTGGGTTGACCCCTTACTCACATAATAATAATAAAACGGATCCTAATCAGACTGTCCAAGAAAATAACAATGTTAGAGCTATTTGGAGCTCTATTAACACAAGTCTGAGCACACCCCTGGATGGTGAGTACCTCAGCCTAAAAAATAGTAGGGGTAGTGCCCAGAGCCATGGATATTTTGCTCCTTGGGCCATAAAAACTTAGCCCTACCCCTTTGTCGATTTTGGAACCGTCCGTGCCACAAAAGGCCGTGCTTCCTTTAAAGAGAGGCCTGCCATCTTGCCACTCTGACCTACTTCGAATGTGCTCCCATTCAAAAATGGTTAAAAATTCCACGGCCATCATATCCCCCTCAAAAGCCAAGCGGCCGTGGTTCGCCCGCTGTAAGACCAAGACAAAATAAATACCCCATGTAGGTCGGTCGGTAGCCTACGGCCCAAAACATCCGGCTACTATCCCATTATATCGATTAGTAATAAATAAATCATCGAGACTTTTTTTCTCATCCTCAAAACAACAAAAAACTGGGATAACATCCCCGCAATCACTACCAACAAAATCTCCCCCAAAATAAAACAGGTCAAATTTAATAAGAGGAGAAAATCTTAAGTGAAATAAAATCAGACTTGATTCACATGAAGCGAACTACTATCTCTCCTCGTCCTTAGCAGAAACTTATATAAAACAAACACAAAAACTACCGTGTCCTTTTTGATAAAAGTCATTAATCTTACTTTACTGTTTGTTTATCCTTTTTAGCCACTTTCGGCAATACAACAACCCGAAAACGAAAGACTACAAAGTATATATGTACGTCGACAGAAGCCAAACTAATCGAAATAAATGATGTAATTAAGCAGAAAAGTTCCTTTATGAAAGGATGTTCAAAATAATAATAACAACAACAACAACAACAAAAGTCTCATATGTGCAACTTTGGGGCACACATCCTGGCAAGGGCATTTTATTACAAACCATTAATAATAATACAAGTACGCTGGAGAACAGGCTTGCTGCCTTCGTGTTAAGCATGACATTTATTTACCCTTAAGGCAGCGGCGCCGCTTCTGGGGTGTTTTATTAAGTTTTAAGGTAAATGCCGGGCTTAACCCGGCATTAATTTTATAAGTGCAATCGCTATTTTTTTTAGTTTTAATTAGAATTTTCATTTATTAAATACTTGCTGCTTATTTTAGCTGTGAACCTGTTAGCTGGCTAAATTCCATAAGTAAAGCGGATTTTTTTCGTAGATTGAAGGTAAATTTCCTTGGAATTTTTAATTAAAATTTTTGTTCTATGCACATCTCGGTTCCTAGGCACACACCGCATTAACCTTAACAAGCTGCAGTCTTTCATAAAATTCTATTAATTTGAGTGCAGCCGCGCTGCAGCTGTGTGTGCATATTTTTCATTCGTGTTACATTATTTTTGCTCCAAAAAAAAGACTTTTAAAAACATGGAGAAATAAAAAGGAAAATTCTTGGTAATTTTTTTTACTTTTAAAGCAAGAGGCGCTGTAAGGCTTAGTTTTTGTTTAATCTAGTTCATTTTTAAGTGGTTTGGTGTAACACACATTAGCTGACTAGGGTATAAGAACGCTCAGTCAGGCACTTTCCGGGTCTCACAATCACACAGACATGGCGGCTGCCTATACCCGACTACATCTACAATAATACCATAAAGTCTGTAAGAAAATCCCAGCAGGAAATTTATCAAGCGCTGCCAAAAGAAGCAAGAATGTAGTGCTTCCGATTCATATATTATGGAAGCTCTTTGGAAGCATGTACTCTATACTCCCATTTTTTGCATTGTTCTCCTCAAGCTCTCTTTTATTCCTCTTAGTAGGGAAAATTGTGTATTTTATAATAATGAATTTGAATTTGAATTTGGATTTGTGATTTGTGATTTTTATAATAATCGCATCAGTTATGAAACACTATTTTTGGTGAAAACAAAAACTCCATGAGCTACCCAAGAGCTTCAATTTCCCAGCTTCGATTGCGCTTCTTCAACAACAAAATGTAAGCGCTTTGCTCTGATGACATGGCTGTGTTAAAAGGAAGGGAATTGGGATATGAATAAGAAGGCATCCCTTTTCAGCGATTCAAAATCTGTTCAAAAGCGCTTCAATTCCAGAGATTTGCGTGGATAAGGCGTGAACTGCGGATCATGGAACTTTCAGTGAAATAGTTTGCTACAATAGCATTGCACTTAGAGTATGTACATATAAGGGTGGTCCGATAAGTACCTACTTAGCGTACAAAAGAAAAACAAAATTTTGAAACAGTGGCGTCTACTTTTAGCTCGATACACTTGACCCAGCGATGCTCCATTTTCTTTAACCCGTCCGAAAAATACATTTTCTGGGGGTCTGCAAAGTAGGCCTCCGTCTCGGCGATAACTTCCTCATTCGACTCAAACTACTGCCCGACGAATGACTTTCTTAAGTTTGGAAACCAAAAGAAGCCGTGCGGGTCCAAATCTGGAGAATACGGTGGATGGGGCAGCAGTTCGTCGCCTAATTTGACCAATTTGGCCGTGGTTGTCCGGAGTGACAAAACGCGGCACCCATCGCACGGACAGCTTTCTCATGCCCAATATTTCATGCAGAGTATGAGTATGAGTCTTTTGAGATGCCACTGTCTCAGCTATCTCGTGCACTTTCAATCGGCAGTCTGCCAATACGAGATCGTGGACTTTTGTTACTTTATCCTCCGTGGTAGCCGCTTTCAAGGCACCTGGGCATGGCTCATCAAAAACTGAAGTACGGCCACGTCGGAACTCGTTGGACCAATTTTGACGGTTGCCATCGAAGGAGAATCGTCACCGTTCACAACATCCAAGCGCTCTTTGATTTCGCTGCGAGATTTCCTTCCCAAAACAAGAATCGAATCACCGACCGATATTGCTCTTTTTCCATTTTTCTAAAATCCGCGGACACGCTTGCTTACACGCGGTCAAAACAAAACTACGAGTCCGATTCGGCTGAAATTTTGACAGTAGCCGTCTACGAGAATGTACTACACGATAATAAATTTCTCTTGCGATAGTGGTGCCATCGGGCGGTGAGGCTAAGTACTTATCGGACTGCCCTCGTATGTAGTAGCTCCTCCGTCCGACGCGTCGTCTAGTCCCAAGTCCAGCTACTGTATCCGGGTGCGCCAGAGTTGGGGACCAGGGAGAAATGCGATACTGGCCGACCTTAACGCGGCTCAGCAAAATTGTAAACGTTTTGCTCGTCTCTAAGATCATGGAGTAACTTCAGAGCTGATGAAATGCCATCTTCCCCCTGTTGAGTTTAAAAGTTTAAAGCTTAAGACCATCTTATCCTGCCGTGGGCGAACAAATGCCTCACTCGCCTACTTATTCTATTAACTGCTCGTTAGCAGGAGCTCCAAGGCCGCTCATTCTATCCTTCGAGTTAAACTCACGACTGGAATTTATTGCTTAACGCAGGATTTGATAATCATCTAGGAGCAAAGTCTTTCTTAAAGATGTACTTTGATCCTTCACCTTTTGCATTGGTCCATTCTTTCGGTCGCATATGTTTCATTAATCCAATCCCAAAAGCTTATCGACAAATGAATTTAATTGTTTTTATCTGCGGAATTAATCTTCTCCATTCACCTGGCTCATAAGAATATCCCTTAAGCCTCATCATCATCGCTGGGGCTCTGTACTCCCCCGCCGGCCCCCCGGTTCCGAAAAATTAGACAACAAACTGCCGCAAGTGTTAATTATGCACTTGACAGATGGTATTAGTCCATAAATTGTGAAAATGACAGTATAAATGGTCCAGAGACTCATAAAGCTCATCCAGCCTCATCCTTCCGCCGAGGACTAAGTTACTGCCTTTCCCTATAGATGTTGCCATATATACTGTATAAATAATTCCCCCGGAAAAATGATTTAATGTGGCCATGGTCCGTTTCACTGTAGCTTAGCGCGGCGAATGCCATTTTTCCCCGGCTGTGGATAAATGTCGGCATACGTTCGCCTCGCAGAGTTTTTGTCCATTTTCGTCCTGTTTTCCACTGTTATGAAATTCAAGGATAAGTGGCAATCGAATTAAAGTCAGTATGTGTTCGGTTTTGATAGGGATCGGTTATAGTCGCATAAGTCTATATAGCTAGTCTAATGTATTCTTGCTGGATTGGTTGGTTGAATGGTCATTGTTTGTTTGCTTGACCGGGAAATAATTGCATGAAGGCAGCCAGGGTGTGGCTTTAATTGGTGCGGTGGGCTGCAAAACCACTGATTGAAGGTGACAAATAACACTCATTAAGCCGGCAGAGTTGAGTTATCGAATGAGTTTCGATGAGATGAGAATTTTCAGCTATTTCACTAATATATACAGATTTACAGGAATCTACTTGTACAAAGCTTTGATACTTGGAGTAGATCTTAGGTACGTTTCTATGTATATAAATGAGTGTGTGTATGTATTTATGTATTTACATATGGTCGCAATAGGCTCCGACACCGTGCAACCGATCTTAATGAAATTTTAACCATGTGCTACTTACATTAAAACTTAGAACATAGGGTATTCTATTACTATGGGTGAGCCTTCGCACACAAGCGCCTTTATGCTCATTACCACTTCATCAGCGATGTCGTTCTCTCATCTGATGGCAACTATGGCTTATCCGGTCCTGGATAAAACTCTTCGTCTATAGGATTTGGCTGCTGGAAAAACAGCCCGAAGCTTTGAAGACCATACATAGGATGAGGTCGCTTTCTCAGCTGACAACAGGCAAATTGTCTCTGGTTCTCGGGACAAGACCATCAAGTTGTGGGATACTTTGGCCGAATACAAAAACACCATCCAGGAAGATGGCCACACCCATTGGGTTCCAAAAGGGGTAGGTCTCGGCGTATATGGCTAAAGGAGCAAAATATTCATCTATGGCTCTGGACACTACCCCCACTGTTTTACAGGCTGAGATACTCGCCATCCAGATGTGTGCTCAGACTTATAGTAATAGAGCTCCAAATAGCTCTAACATTGTTATTTTCTCGGACAGTCAAGCTCCTCTGTCGGCTATTAAATCTTACATGGTATAATCAAAGACTGTCCTGGATTGTCTCCTATCTCTAAAATCCCTCAGCAGGAACAACGGTGTCATGTTGATGTGGATGCAATGTGGGCCACTAAGGTCACATTGGTAATGAAACTGCACCCACAATGATTATGCTCCGCCGCCCCTGTCTGGGCATCAAGGAATTGCGACTCTGACATCGGGGCATCGAGAAACAACTAGCTTAAGTGTTATGCCTCCTAAAAACGAAGGCTATGACAGGAGAAAATGTAAAGAAGGAAGAAGAACGAAGGAAAGCTTACATAATGGGCAAAGTGGGAAAGGAGAAGGACCGTGGCGCTGCCAGGATTCGAACCCGGGACCTCTGGGATGGTAGCCTTCCCTAGACTACCTAGACTACCGAGGCCTCCAGTTGGACACGTTTTGAGCTCTCGTATCCCAAATTACTATCAAAAGGCAAAGTATGCTACATTTCTGCTGGTTCTGTTTCTATAATAAAATTATCAAAAGAATAAATAAAGCAAGAAAATTCACTAAGAAAAACTAAATATAATTTAAGGATCTCGTATTCTTGAATTACATCAGTAAAAGAAAGGTGAAAGACGTTGAATCCCTGTACACGTCCACAATAAAATAGAGACTTATTTGCACTCTGCTGCCTGCAGCTACCGTTCCGCTTGAGATTATTATTCATGCAACGGACATTTGCACTACATTTGCATCGAGCCCATAACAGAGATCTTCTTAAATATTTACAAATGGACTTCCAACTTGCACACTGTGCACATTTCAACCCCGAAAAAAGAGACACTGGCCCCTGATGATGGTGGAAGAAAGTAGAAAACGACCGCCTCCTCTTTTTATGAATAATTTCTTTCCATCCCAGGATATACAAAATTAAAACTTTTAGTTTGTATTCATGAGGTTTTTGTTCTTAATACAGAAACTGGGTTTTTGTTGCTGGTTCTTCTTCTTATTTTTTTTAAAGGTGCTCGAAATTCACTTAAACCGATCCCAGCTTCTTTTGTTCTACCCCTTTCAATATCTTAAAACCCTTTAGTCGGAAATAATTGTTTTGAATGAAGTGAACGGAGCTCGCCTTACACCTCTACATTCTCACATGGCAAAAGGATTCCCACAGGACTCCTTCATTGATTTCCTTCGTTCGAAAGGAGAAAAAAATATTTTTTTTTGTACTCTCAAAGTTGGTTCAGACATCCGTCAATCAGGAACACGGATCGCAAATATTTGCATGAGAAATAAATTTCATCGATTTTTGCCATTTCGATGTTTCAGGACTTAAAAAAAAGATTTCCTCCGCCCTGGTGCCCGCAGTTCCTGGCCCTGATGCTGGCCCTTCAGGCGCGATTCGATTTCCAAAGCCCTCGGGATGCTTACTCAGTTTCTATATTTCTGCTCTCCTTCAATTGTTTATGCTGTTTTTGTTGTTGTTGTTATGGCTGCGAGGCTTGCCATGTCTGTTATCCTTCTTGATTTCCTTTTTTTTCCATAGAAAATGAATGGGATCCTCTCCGAGTCGAGTCCAAAGGGAAATACACAGGAACACGCCGAAATGGAATGAAATTTGAATTTCTTTGTCAAGCCAGAGACTTTTCACAGAAGGCGAACCATGGATTACCAATGAGAATGAGGAGGTCTCCTGCGTTTTACAAGGATACAGGAGCAGGCCACCGCCAGCCCTTGGAGCTCTTCTGCAATGTCCCGATAGGCATACAGCTATTTCAATGCAGATTACACCGCAAGAAACACACTGGAAGCTGGATAAAATCAATATACTGCGGTTTTCGTGCGGTTGACTTCCTTTGTCGATCCTGACATGGGAAACCTTTTCAGAAACAATTTCATATTATGTGATTGAAATCCGGATACAGGCTGGTAGTGCAATTTTACAGCAGACAGTGCTTATCCCGATAAAGGCCGGTGCTTTGTACAGGATTTCATCCAACTAAGTGCGAACCAGCAAAGACACTTGGAATCGAATACAAGGTATGTATGTACATATTTCGAAATTGGACCCTTATCACGTTCCACAGCTAACCGAATCCTTTTATTTCAGCAAAAACGCTTAGGATTGCCTCATACCTCGCGAAGTACAAACTCGAATTAACAAAACAAAAAAGTATTAATAAAATCTTAAATAAAACTTAACTCCCCTCGAAACTCTGGGGTAGAGTAATAACAAACTCCGGTAAAAGTGGAACGGATTTATTTGGTAATTAACTTTGAACAGAGTTTAAGCTGCGTTAATTGTTATGAGACGCAACATCAACCACCGTGGAATGCCATCTTTTTGTGTGCAGAACTTCTCAGCCAGAAAATTACTTCAAAGCTTTATGATGCGGAAATATGAAAGTCATGGTTTCATTTTACCCACCCCGCGCCGCCATTTGCCATCATCACGATGGTCGTTCTCCTGGCTACCGCCCCCTCTAAAAACAGAGTTTCAACTAAGGAAGTTTTTAAATAAAGAAAATCTCATGACCATAAATTGAGAATACTTTTTGCCCCTTTCGTTTTATTTTACTTTGACTCGAGTATTTTCCTTCCACTTTCTTTTTTTTTTGGTGTCTTCATGGAATTATAAAAAAAAGGATAAGGATTAGAAATGTTTATGTAGGAATAGAAAAAAAAACGAGCCGGCCATTATTATAGCCTTATGACACTGGCTTCATCGTAGGCTGAAAATTTTGTCTTGGCTAGGCTGAAAACTGAAAGAAAAAATTCAAAGGAGATATTCCCATATGTAAGAGTGAGAGGAATATACTCAGACTGTTCTTGGCTGAATTTTAAGTGTTATAAAAAGTCTAGAAAACTGTTATAAAAAGCATAGGAAAAGAATGAAATTCATGTTCTTTTTTCTATGCTTTTTATAACAGTTTGCTACATCTCGAGACTTTTTATAACAGTGAGTGAGAATCAAAATAAATTGAAGTAATAAATTGAAATAATTATAATTGAAGTGGCAGCAAATATAGTAATTATAATTAAAGTGAGAATAAATAATAGATATGTATGTTATTGAAGGGTAAATTTTTAGAATTGGGGCTCCGGAATAAAATCGCTCCAAACAATTTTTGATGTGTTTAGTGTGATTTTTGATTGCCCCAAAGTAATTTCAAAGTGTGGGAGACATATTTTTGTTATTACAACGGGCGGGTCGTGTTGCGAATTGGGGGAGTCTAAAAGAAAAAAATATTTTTTTTTATCTTTTTATACATATACATATAGTTGTCGAAGTATTTTTGAAAATATTTGAAGCTATTATTTTACTCTGGAGGACTCAGGTCAAACAAGATTTTTTAATGAGGAAGTAGCAAATTGAAAGGAAGAGAACAAAGAATTTTAATTTACCTGATGTTGACCATGTTTAATATTAAATACAATAAATTTAAATTAAATTAATTTTAATCATAATAAATTTGAATATTTCAAATATTTCCAAAGGATTTCTTCTCCCCATAACAACTATCTGTTATAATAATCAGATAATCGTTCTTACTCTCACATGCTATCTCTGTCCCGCAGTATAACAGATTTCGTCATTTTCAGCCTAGCCAAGGCAGCATTTTCAGCCTACGATAAAGCCAGTGTCATAAGGCTATTATGTACAGAAACGTTAATAAGGATATTTTGAATTAATTTTGATGAGTCCTTGCATTTTCGTATATTCGACTTGATGCAGACTTTGTATAAGTTGCGAAGTTTCCTAGACCAGTGTTCGGCAAACTCGGTAACAGACTAATTTTTCTAAACATTAACTATATAAGTAGGTACTTCTAAGCTGGCCTTTGATAACGTCTTCAATCTTATTGAGGTATGTTCACTGAGGTCGATTCCTTGCAACTTAACCATCCATTGTCGGTTGGTATATTTGTTTCGTCTAACTTTTTGCGTTCATCATTGTTCGTTTGTCATCAAACAATCTCAGCATACCTTTCTCAATTCACACGAATCGGATTATGGAATGTGAGAACACTGCTCTCTGATGGACAGCTGGATGAAGTCCTCAACAAGATGAATCGAGATAAATTCAAGACTTAGCGAAACCAGACGGAACGCCCAGTTGAGTTTGCCAAAAATCCAGTTGAGTTTGCCTGAATTCAGACCAGTTGAGTCAACCCAGGGGAAAATCTACTCCTCAGAGGAAAATCTACTCACCTCTAGCCAGGGGACTGAGACAATCCCCGGGCGAACCGAGGTCGGTTGGTATGCGCATGCAGACGCAGTACCAGAGAGAGCGAATGCTATGAATGAGAAGGCCGTGGGACGAAATGTAGTCTCAAGCTAATCCCAGCTTGCGGATACCATGAAGAGAGTTCTAGGTCTGGTTAAAGTAAATTTGGAGCCAGGAAAGCTTCTCCAGTGTCTCCAGGCTCAAAATCTTGCAGTTCCTATGGATGTCATTAAAGCAAAGGAACCGCTGAAGAAGAGCATTACATTCTTTCTCCTAAATCAACGAGAAGTCCCTCGAGATATTGGAGAAGAATGAGAGCCGTCTAAGATGCAGCCAAACTGAATAGTGGCTAGCCGGTGGCGGCAACACAATCGAAAGGCTGCTATGCTACTTTCTGGCGTTCGCATAAAATTTAGTGTGTAGAATTTAGCCATATTTTAAGGCAACCTTTCACACACAGGTCGACCGCAGGCCGTGGCCTGAACTTTTTCGCCACATCTCCCCGGCCGCCAGCTGGATGGGGCCTGCAGTCCAACGAAACTGAAAAAAACTTTATACATATAAGTGAACAGTTGTCATCAGATTGTGCCTGAAGATTTGGGGTGGTAGCACGTAAGTTGCCTCAATCGACCACTTCTTACAACAATTTTTGAAGAGGTCGACTGAAACAACTTACGTGCTACCACCCCAGAACTTCTATTCAGTCTCAAGCCGCGAATTAACCGCATGAATTCCCGCTGTATCCAGTCGGACCTGAAAGCAAGGCGCGAAAACGCGGGGTCCTAACGCCCCTCCTGTGGAACATCACTGTGGACACTCTGCTCAGGCGGCTAGAGGTAATGGGCGTGCATCCCGTTGGGTATGCAGATGATGTAGCGATTGTGGCACGTGGCAAGTTTATGAGCACTACGGCAGATATCATGAGGAATGCACTCCAAGTGGTTGAGCAGTGGTGTACGGAACAGGGCCTCACCATAAATGCCAATAAGACAGACGCGATAATCTTCACTAGGAAGATTAAAGATCTGGATTTTCAGCCCCTCATGCTTTTTGGATCGAGGATCAAGGTGTCTGGGATGGTCAAGTATCTGGGTGTATACTTGGACTCGCGACTAACCTGGAAATATCACGTTGAAGAGAAGATTAGGAAGGCGACAAGGGTGCTTCACCAGTGCAGAAGAGTATGTGGACTAAGGTGGGGTATCTCACCAAGGTTAGCATACTGGACATATACCATGATGGTGAGACCCATCATAACTTATGCCTCGGTGGTCTGGTGGACTAAAGTCACACAGAAAACCGTCAAGAGGCATTTGGACAAGGTGCAAAGAATGGCCAGCGTAGGTATGAGCGGTGCTTTCCGCACCACACCCGCCGTGGCATTGGAGGCGCTGTTAGGTCTGCTGCCGTTAGATCTCCAGGTGATGAAGACTGCGGCAATCTCAGCGATTCGGATGATGGCAGACGTCAGGAGCCTTACATAGGCACATGAAGATTCTGGATCGCATCAAAGGGATTAGGGAGCTCATGATGCCCATGGAAGGGATCACAAAAATGAGGGTGACCGAAAGGTATCATAAAACCCTCATAGGGAACGGAACGCTTCCGGAAGGGAGGCCGGAAGACTTATATATCTTCACGGACGGATCCATGATTGACGGCAGAGCAGGTGCGGGAGTCTTCTCAGAGGACTTAAATCTGACCTGCTCTCTGGCTTTGGGGAATTACACCTCAGTCTACCAGGCGGAAATGCTTGCTCTGCTGCACGCGCTGGATCACATAAATGATGGTCAGGTGCAGGGAAGAAGTATCCTTATAGCACTGGACAATCAGGCTGTGATTAAGCGCATGAATCAGACAGAGATTAATGCGTCTCTGGCGTTGGAATGTGTCCAAAAACTGAACAGGTGTGCGAAACAAAACAACGTGACGCTAGCTTGGGTTAGAGGACATACAGGCATCGATGGGAACGAAAAGGCTGACAACCTGGCAAAACAGGGGTCAACCTCGGAATTCTGGGGACCGGAGCCATACTCTGCCATTGGTAGAGGGTTGGTAAGGAACTGCATCGAGAAATGGGTCGCTGAGGAACACCGGAGACGGTGGGACGCTATGACCACGTGTAGGCAGGCTAAGATGGTGATTACGTTGCCGATTACCGCAGCCAAAAGAATGATCCTGCATATGCAAAGGAGAACTCTCAGATGGTTGGTGGCACTGATTACAGGACACGGATGTTTCAGGTATCACCTAAAAAGAATGGGAATTCTGGAGGATGACACCTGTCGGATGTGCCTGGAGGAACCTGAGACGGCCACACACATAGTGTGTCACTGTCCGGCGGTGGCGAGAAAAAGGGCTGTCATAACTGGACTCCACTGGATGGAGGACATGAGGCAGACTCCCTTCAATCAGCTGCTTGCGATAACTAGGGGAGTCGAAGCAAGGGAGCAATGGGACAACCCACTGCAACCCCAATAAGATGACTCTAGGCGGAGGGACGAAAAGGGATCCGCAAATAGTGGTCTGATTCGGTATCCCTCGAAAATCTATATATAAGGCGCGAAAACCATTAACACTCGCATTCGCGCTGGTTCGCGGGTGTTCACAGCGTGAGTCTGGAGCCGCTTAAGACACAAACGTATTAGCGCAAAGGCGGTGTCGGCGGCCGCCTGCCAGAGAATTTCCCATTTATTTTTCCGCGCCGCCGCCTGTCCATTATGTCAGCAAATATGGTGGTCCGTGTATTTTAAAGGTTTTTCCAGTCATCAATGTGTTTGTGCTTTTAAAGTTTTCCTTGAGGCCATGCACTTGTTTGTATTAACAACCTGCTACGCTAGACTGTCGTCTTCGCCTGTGTGTCTGTAGGGAATCATGACGTTACCTGCACGCAAGTCAGGCGGATACCTGAAGTCCTCAACTCCCAGTCAGACTAAATATTGTATTGCCTTCATCGAGCCGGGCCTGCGGAGCTGTCCTGGCGGCGGCTTGTAAGTGAATGCGGGTCGTTAGTCGAGAAACATGTTTTACTTAATTTAACCCAGTTTTCTAATAATTTTACACTGCTTCTTGAGAAAAAAAAAATTACTTGATATTTGCCGCGACCCCCTTTCCTCTACGCGAGATTTGGTGAGATTCGGCTCGACCGCCTCCCCCTTACGTAATTAATGGACGACCCCTAACGCACATAATATCCGATAAATATAAATATTAGTGTATAAAGCAATTTTTCCAGAGAGAGCATGCCAAAGTTTTATAAAAAACACAAACACTTCTAAAATTAAGATAAAAAGGATCTGGGGTTTTTTTTTAATAAGAAAATATTGAAGGTATCACTCTTGTAATCCCATAAGATTTACCTTCTTTACATAAAAGGGTATCCAATCAAACATGCTCTTACCTCCGAACCACAGAAGCTCTCAAAAATACCTTCGTCCCGGACAAATAGCAATCTTCCTTTAATATGGTAAGCTTATGCAAATTGTCCTTTCAGAATGGTCAGACTACAGATGGTAAATTCATAAAATAAAACCCTTAAAAATGTTAGAATCAATATTTCCAGCATTCAGACGTGACTCGAGCATCTAATGTTTAATACTTATTGAAATTCTATAAAGCTTGAGGAAAAGATGAATCTTTGATATAAAAAGAACGAGCCGCCATTGGTCGCACTGCAAGAAGTCGTTTATATTTAAGTAAAGCGCTTTTTAATGCCTTGCTGATAGCATTTCTCAACAATGGCCATAAAGGTAAGTTTATTTTATTATAATTTGTTCACTTAATTACATCCGATTCATAAAAGGAATGGAAGATTCATTCGAGCATTTAATTATCATAACGCACGCATAACAAGGCGAAGGACTTTTGTTTTTTTGGTTCGTTTATTATTATTATATTTTTGGTTTTTTTTGCTAAGAATTTCCGAGTCTCATTCAAAAATCACGCAACATGACGTGGTTTAATATGAAAACAAGCCCACAAAAAAACCCCATGTCTAAAAGTGGCTTCCCCTCGCCCGCTGCCGCCGCCATTTTTATCGTAAAGGACTATAAAAAATAATTTTTCCACAAGATTTTTGCATAATTATCGCGCGGTTAAAGGAAAAGCATTTTTACTTTTAATGATTTCTAGCGCGTGCTCCTTTGATAAGAAGCAATTTCCCATGGGGCCGGGCGCTAGTTCGCACTTTAGTTAACTTTTCAACGACTATGCTCGAATCCTTAATCCTTATCATCCCATTGGCCAGAATTCTTTTGATTTTGTGCTAAGTGCTTTAACATTTACGACTTTCAGATATCGCGCACGATTCCTTTTTCTAAATGCGTGTGAAAACCAAGGTCCTGAGGATAATTTATCGTTGCATAAAACATAAACAGGACCTCCAGCACACCCGCCGTCGTCCTGTCCCGCAGAATTGAGTGAAAGGTCAATGTTCCTGATAACAGAACCACCCCCACCACCACCACCCTATTATATGGCATTGTTCATGGATCGTGGGTGTTTGTATGCACGGTATGAGGTGGGTGATTCAAACAGCGGATTTGGCTGCTCCTTTTATTTTTCCCTGTCGACGACAATCCTTGAGTGGAAGATGTTAGTCTAATCTTGCTCCGTGCTTGCATAAAGTTCGAAAACTCGATTTATCCCAATCTTTGCATTGCAATCCAATTCACCCCCAATTCCCATTCATAAATCACTCTTGAGCGCATTTTTTACCACCCACCCGACCGCTATCAATCTAGTTCCACGGGACCCACACCCGGGGGAGGGAGAGTGGAGCGCCCAATTTACATTTTATGTTCGATGCTCTACACTGCAACAAAAATTTCCCCTTCCATTGCGAGTCCTGGGGGCATCCCGATTGAAGGCTGCCGAAGGATATAAATTCTCAACTTTACTTCCAAGATTTCGTTTTCGCCTCCTGGTTACCCTCGAAATGGTACAGAAATCACTGAGTAAGGGGAAAGCGCCGTAAAAAGAAAGTTTGAGTCCTTTTGGGGGTTGGTATTTTTTTTATTTTTTTTTGCTCAAGTGCTTTTTTCTAGCTGAAAAGTGAGAGGGGTTCATTTAATCGCGACGGTAATTTAATTCGAATCACTTCTAAGCATTCTTCGCATTTTATTGCTACCCGGATCACCCCGGATATAAACCCTCTGGAAATGAGCTGTTTTGATTTTGGGGAGTGAAGGATTTTTGCGGAAGTAGTTTTGTGGGGAAATGCTGCGGTTTCCCTGCTGATTTAATACCGCAAAAGGACTTGACGTTGGTGTACGGGATTTTTCTTGTTAATTTATTTCGGGCAGAATTGAAATGAAATGCCAAAAACGGGGGGTAATCTGCCATAAAAACTACTGTGCACTCATGTTACATTCCTGATGTATCGGAAAACCACCATAGTCATAAGAAGCCTGATAGCATACGGGGCATGGTACCACGAGCAGTGAAGACTGTACTCAACTTAGTTCAGCTCAATTTTGTACCAGGACATTCTTTAGTTGTCAATATGTGTATTTCGGAAGGAAGGTTTCTACATTGCATACCCGTGAAGATTTCAAAGATTATTGAACGAACGTACGCACCATCGATCTACCCACCATTCAGGTGGACCCAGAAGAGGTACCTGCGATAATAGCAGATGATATTCTGGATGCCGCAAAAAAGCTAGCCCTCAATAAGGCCCCTGGCATGGATGGCCAATACCCAATAAACCGGCGAAGGTAGCAGCTACGATAGCGATGGAATTTGCCTGTACACTTCGATTCGATTATATAGGTCAAGCAGCATTGGATGTGGCTAGTACTTAGTTGGGGGACCGCTTGGTAAAACGACACTCGGTTTTTGGAATGTTCGATGCCGATCGACCACAAAGGTGATTTCTAAGCGTGGACGTTCACATAAAAAAAGAAAAAGAAGGGAATTTTTGCATAAAGGGAAGACAAGAACGACAGGAATATTATCTGGTGGAAAGACAAGGAATCATGCTGTCTAGTGGAATCGAACCACGGATCTGTATGATGGTAGCTAAGCGTTCACTCTTATGTAGACAGCCGAGAAATGTTCCCTCTAAGCTGCGCAGGTGCGCGGCGCCCACTAATTTTTTAAGAGAGCTGCGCAGCCTGTTTTTGTACTTTGCGCACAATGGGCTTGTTCACCATTTTTCTTATTATGCTTCATAAAAATGCCAAATATAAAAAAAAAGAAAGGGACTTGGTTTGCTTTAGGTGAAGAGGGGAGTTCGTTGTTCGACACTTTAGGTAGGAGTTACACACAGGATTTACTACAGGCCAAGGTGTACCTGGTGAGCACCCTTTCACGAAATACAGTAAAGTTGTTGAAATGCATAAAACAGTCGGAGATATATTCTGTAATCGTGAGCATAACGATCGTCTATTGGCATACAAATTTTATTATCATGTGCTGTTCATATCTTTGTAGACTTTAGTCCTAATCTTTAAATAATTTCCAAAATCAATAAGTCTTGAAACTAATTTATCAAAAATTAGATTCGATTGTAAACTAGTTTTTGTGTAAGTGGCTCTATGTAGAGTGTAAACAAAGCTGCCATCAATATTTATTTTATTTGAACAGTTTGACTCGGTTTCAAGCTAAACCCGCCAGAATTGGCGCTCCACCATAAATGTTTACTTCCTACGAAATACGAAATCATATAGCCGACGACGGGTTCCTCGCTCGTTATCAACGTCCGCAGCTAAATTGTCAACTCGAGATTTGGCCGGGTTCTCTCCGAGCGGGTGAGTCAGTTCGACGGTTTTTGATAACTCGGTTTTGTTTAGTAAATAAACTACTTTTGTTGCACTTCCATACCCATACTTCTTGGTTTATCTTTCTTGAGATAAGTGCGAATTTTTTCTTTGAGCCTTGGCTGAGTTCTAGTCGGAAGCTTTCTCTGTTAGTGTTCGCTTCGCTGCTGTCAGTTTCAACACAACAATGGACTTCAGGGTGGATCAGGAAGAGGACGATTTCACATTAAACACACACTGCAAATTTGTCGAATGCGGCTGGTTTAGTGACTACAGGACCCTACGATGTCACGTTGAAGGATGCCATCCCTCTAATGTGATTACGGCTGGAGCTAGTGGAGGATTCGATTTGACAATTGAACACTTGTATCAAGACGCCCTGCTGCTATGTGGATGTGGTAATCAATATTGGTTGTTGAATAATTTTTCGGGTTCGTTTAATTGCGTCGAAAAGGGTGTTTTCGCAGTTGGTGATGCCGAAATCACAAGCTACATGCTAGAGTTAAGAAAACGATCACCACCTAGTGTTGAATACTTGGGTCCATTCGAAGTGCGAGAAGAATCGTCGACTATATTCGATGTATACTTTGCACATCAATACATGATTGATAACGACACAAACATAACCTTATTTTTAGGACAATCTCAAGCAGCAAGCGCCGAGGCAAGTGTTGAGCGGGCGCGAAATGCACCGTCTAGTTCTAGATCACAAAATGAAACTAATACTAGTGGTAATAGAACAAATACGTCTAAGAAATTTGAATGTGTTGTTTGTTGGGACCAGATTTTGCAAAATGCAAGATTTTGTGGCCGTGGACACTTTCTATGTGATACTTGCTTTAAGGAGGTCATGAGATCCCCGAATAATGTTTGTCCTGTTTGTAGGGAGAAGTTTTTAGATGTTACCCAAAGTGCAGACATTGAGAACTTATTGCGCGGCTTAAGACTTGGTAATAACTAAAAAAAATTTAAGCGAATTGGATAAATAATAAGAAGTTAGTGACAATAATAGACATATTCTGAATAAGA
Source organism: Thereva unica (assembly GCA_949987705.1). NCBI lineage: Eukaryota > Metazoa > Arthropoda > Insecta > Diptera > Therevidae > Thereva > Thereva unica. The sequence goes on from OX465285.1 coordinate 95,859,912, forward strand.
AACATTATTATGTTTGTAGAAAAAGTGGCGAAGCTGTGAACCAAATTCATTTCATTGTTAAATAAAAAAGCACTTTATATTTAAAAATTTCATAAATTAGAACAATTAGAGATTTGTTTATAATAATGATTATTAATTCATCATTAAAGATAAAATTTGAGCTCGAATATAAGTAAAATTTAATATAATATAAGGCGAACATTGAAATGTATCATTTTAAGGACTCATTGTTTGACGAATGCATGAAAATTTAATCTCGATCCTTTTAAGTTTTCAAAGAAATTCTCAGTTTTTTTTATTGGATATTTTTAAGGGATTTTATTCAGATGTTTTAATAAGTTTTGTGAAAGGGAGAATATCTGAAAATTTATTTTTAAAATAGTTTATAAATTAATAGAGTATTGGATAATAAAATAAAATAAATACATTCGCAAGAATAAAAGTAACTCAAACATTTTTTAAGTCTAATAACTTATTTCTCTACGATTTCTATAAAAAAAGTAAGTATTGCAGTATTTTAATTTCAAGTTTCAGCCATTTACAGCTTTTTTGTGTTTTCAGTGATAAACATATCGTCCAGGTCCAGTAATGTTCAGGTTTCGTCTGTTCAAGCTTCCAAGGCTTGCTGATAACAGTACAGTTCCTGGACTCTTGTGTGACTCCAACAAACTGGCACACTTTGAAGGCACTGCAGATAATAGCTTATCGCACTAAATCTTTCATATTGATAACAGAAAAACGTTTATATTTAAGTTTTTCCCCTAAATTTATTTAGCCAAACAAAGCACTCTTAAATTATTCCCTGATTATAAACAAAAATAATTCATTGACAAAAACCAGATTTAGAAAACTACTGAAAACTTGGACTACTCAAGAAAAGTGGTAGTTTGTTATTACAGATCTGAGTCATGTGGGTCAAGTAGAGGAAGGCCAGAGTTTACTTCGATCTCACTAGATAAGAATCCTTGGAATCTGATAACCTGTGTTCTTTCGTTCAGATATGATCGCTATAGCACAAATATTGCACAGTTAAGAACATAAAAGCAGAGGAAACAGAACAATCATGAAAACAGCATCGAGTTTATTTGAGAGAAAAGGCTTTCTGTTTACTGATCTCTACCTACTCTACCTCGGCTCATGGAAACACAGTAATTTACTGAGTTTACATGAGAGTTCAATCCGAGTTGAAATCGAGTTATGTGTCATAGAAGCAGACACAGTTGAAAGTTTTCGTGAAAGGTTTTCAACTCGGCTCAACTCAACGAAAATAGGTAGGTTAAACTGAGTTCATGCATACAACTAAAAATGGCACCCTGGCGAATGTACAAAAAAGTAAAATTTCGCGAAACTTTATATTTAATAAATGCTTTTAAAGAAAAATGTATAATAATATTAATTGATGGTAAACGAAGGAGAAATACTGAAGGCAGAAATGCAAACGTATAGAGTTAAATCGTTGAGCTGAAGTGTTATTTCAACTCAACTACAACTCAAATCGACTCCAATGGAGCTTCGGAATTTTTTTTTCTTGTGTGAGGTATTAGGCCCAAAGATACTGCGGCCATTAATTTGGCCTATTGTACTACAGCCCCTACACCTCATATTTGTAGGCCAGACCGCTTGAACAAGTTCAGCAGTCTTCCTAGTGGTTTGTCGCTTAGACTAGAGTGTTCGAGTAGGGACTCCTCGAACAAAGAGACCCTGCTTCTCGTTATTGCGGGGTACTCACAGAGAATGTGGAGGGCAGACTCATCCTCTTCCAGGCAAAGCCTGCATGTATAGGGTCCTCCGCCCTTCCTATTCTCCATAAGTGGTAATTTAGTGCACAGTGTCCGGTAATCAAGCCAACAAGTGTACTGATATCACTTCTGCTGCGACAATTCCTTGGCCGCCTTAGGGGACAGCACAGCAAGGAACCGCTTCGAGTTAGCCAGTCCAGGCGCGGACCTCCAGCGTTCAGTATGTTTCATCAAAGTCCGATCGGTCAGGGCGCTTCGCAACAAGATGGAAGGTGCTCCGGCTCTGGACCAATGAATGCAATATAAAAGCCCTGTTTAGCCAGGGCATCCGCAACTTTCGTTGCCTTTGAAGCCCCGGTGACCCGGGACCCAGACAAGGGTAATTTGATTGAGAACACCCAACTCATGAAGAGCACGTTGGCAGTCCCAAACTAATTTCGATTTGATCCTACGGGACCTTATCGCTCTAATTGCCGCTTGGCTATCAGAGAAAATAAAAATCCGTTTATTTTGGTAGGCCCTTCTTAACTTCTCATAGTACATGCCAGAATAGCGTACACCTCTGCTTGAAAGACAGTTGCTAGAGTGCCTAGGGTTATCGCCCGGCTAAATCTGAGGCTTTCACTCCAGATTCCGGCGCCCACACCTGTCTCCGTTTTAGAGCCATCCGTGTACCATACTAGTCCGCCCGGCAATACTTTAGGAAAAGTCCAGGTTAGCTTCGGTAATTGATGGCTTCGTTTAAATCAAGAGGTGAACTGAATATTCATGGCTGCTTATTTTTCTCCAGCTGTACGTAAACATAACCCCGACGAGTAAGATTCTGTTTTTGAAGTTTTCGTGCCGTGTGCAATATGTCGTTATTTTACAAAGTCATGTTGTCGTTGACATGGCAGAATTTCGAGCTCTAATTTATATGTATGTACTTAATAAAAAAAAATAAATGAGTTCTTTCCTTAAGTATACTGGTACATTAGCATTTTAGTACCGGTTTGATTAAAATATCAAATAAACTGGTTCCCTTCTTTCCTCTTAAAAATGCTGATATTTTTCTCCTTAAGCAATTGTTAAATTTCCCATAATAAAAACAAAAAAAAAAACAAAATTTCTTTATTTCTCTGACAATTTTCATTAAATACTCTTCTTGTGCCCCAGTTCCCGAGTGGCCAATAAAATACTCAAAACTTTTTAATTTCTTTTTCCATGAATTTTAATAGCCCGCCGGCCCCCTCCCCCGGTTTCGCCTTTCTTCCTTACCGTCCTTATAGCCTAAAAGGACGAACAAGAAAAAAAAGGATCTCAGATCTGTGGAGTCCTTCTCGCTGAAATCTGCCCACTGACTGTTTTCTTCATTATCTATTCGTAACAGACTCTAGCGGGAAAAAATTGCCGTAATGGCGATAATCAAAAGCCCTGAAAGCATTTAAACTGGAAAACAGCGAAATAAAAAAATTAAAAAACTTCCATAAAACTTTTCGTTTCTTTCGTGGCTCCTCCGGGAATAAACGCTTTTCTGCAAGATTTCACGAAAAAAAATCATTTTTTTTTTGGTTTTGTTTTTTCGTTGAAATTTTCTGGAAGATTTTGTGAAAAAAAAATAAATAAATAGAAAGAATAAAACATTCACCAGAAAAAACAACAACAACGAACAAGGGGGTGATAAAAGTGTTTGAATTTCACCCCATTGACCAAGGCATGTCCTTTTTTTCGGTTTCTTTAAACAACCAAAAAAAAAAACAGAAAAGAAAACACCACACAAAATTTCACCACGTTCGGTTCCACGTAATATTTTTTAAGGATGTCTCCTGAATTTCGTTAACAGCACAACAACAACAAAAAAAATACACATCTGGATTCTGGAGGATATTTGGGCGATATATGTATGCGCAATTCTCCACCTCCCAGGATCCAGGAAGAGGCGACACAATATGTTAAATTCTTGACTGTACGCAAACACATACATTTTCAGCCAAATTAATTGAATACATAAATGTCAGCTCGAGCTTTTCCATTTCGTTGAACGTGAATTATTAGTCTGGGTGCCCCGAGCAAATGCACCCCCACATGACGAGATGTTTGCGTGCCCATATTTAAAAAAAAAAATAGTAAAAATAAAAATAAAATCCTTAACATACACGAAAAAAAATACCAAAAAGGATAAATTCAACAATCTAACGAGGAAACTAGATTACCACAAAATATTTGTCACAAAATTGCGACTTTTTAATTAATATGAAAAAAAAATCCTCGAAAGGATCAATTCCACCATAAGCCACATTTTCCACCACCCACCCTCAAGCAACAATAATTTTCACCCTTTTTTCTGCATCCCGCTCTAATGAGACTGAAACTATTCTGTTCACGGAAGGTCTGTGTTTGTATCGTTATGAGATTGGTGTATTACATATAGAAGTCCTGGATTGCCCGGACTCCTTCCCCTCGCTCTCGTCCAGTCCCCGATGTACATGTATCGCTGTTCTAGCTGGAGAACGTGACTTGGTGCATTATTAATATCATAAACACTTTTAGGATATGCGACAGGATCCTGCTCGCCCTCAATGCGGGAAGCACATACGACGATTGAAGGTTTATGTTCCAAAGTTTTCGCGTACTTGCCCTAGAGGGAAGCGATTTTGCAGTGGCTTTAATGTCCCGCTACACGTGGAAATTCAAAACCTGGGATTTTTGTGTTCAATTAATTTCGATATTCAAAACTGATTAGCCTCAAGCGAAATTGAAGAGGATTTCGGATTGAATTTATAACACTTAAAGGATTATGTTTTGCGGTCTTCTTCTTAAAAATGGCCTTGCGTGTCGTGAAAAGTTGAGCACCACATTCTAAAACTTGCTAGACATGCGCTATTTGTTCCTTCTTATCCCAAATAAGCTACTGATGTTGCAGCTTTGGAAAAGTGTCATCGCTCTTGTGATCTCGCTAGGCTAGGAGTTAAAGCGCTCGACTACCAATCCAGAGGTCCATGAATCGATTGAGAATGTTACATTTTTCTTGTCTTTCCTCCTTACAACCAGGGCCGGGTCTGAGTATATGGCTGCCTGCGTGCCAGGATATATGGCCGCCTTGAAGGTAACATCATATACAGAAGAAATAAATTTTAAAGATTAGGGCTGCAGACCAGAAGCGTTCAAATATTTTTTTGAGTTATTCAGAGTGATTTTTGAGTGCTGCCAAATTGAATTTTAATGCTGCGCCCAGATCAGGTGACGGGCGGAATAGGATAAATCACTTAGAATTCCTAAAATATATTGTGGACCAATTTTGGCTTGGGGTCCCACTTTGCAACCTCCCTTCCGTCGCATTACTATTGGAGCACTCAAAAATCACTTTGAACACTTGAAATATTTTTGCAGCGGATTTGGTTTGTGGCCCCCGGCTAGAGATGTCCTAAAAAGACCAAGGGCGAGGTCTGGTTCCCAAAAATGGAAGTAGAGCCAGATTCTCGAGTATCTCTGCCGCCACAACAGAGACACCCCTATGGACAACTAGAAGATACTCAAGGTCTAGGAACCCCAACGAAATAGCCTAGAGGGGCTCCAAAGAGTTGACTATAAACTCCATAAATTAACGTCTAATTTCGCCATTGTTTTCCAGCCAGAATTTCTGGCAACTCAACTCCAAGGCCGGTAGCCAGGGTAATTCTGTTACCAGATAGTCAAGCGGCCATCAAGGCATTAGGTTCGGTTCGTATAACTTCTAAGCTGGTCGACAATAGCCAGAAGAAGCTCTATTTCTTACTCGGGATGCACGGAGTCACTCTAAAGTGGACACCGGGTGACAGGGACATCGAGGGCAACGAGAAGGCAGATGAATTGGCCAGACTGGTGTCAACTCTTGCAGACACACCGGTGGAAAATGTACAGAAGCATGTACTTTCTCGCAGAATGTACTTTCTCGCAGTAGCTGACTCCAGATGGAGGAACCGACCATTGACCTATCGTATCCCCCTTCGAACTAAGCTTACTATTAATTTTTACAACATAATCAGTACCATCATGATGATGGGCGATCTTGGCACTCCGACATGATGGGCGATCTTTTAAGGCACCCGACTGTTGTCTCAGAGATCGTGGGTTCGAATAGAACTCAGTGACTACCACCAATTTATCCTTTTTACGACGATTTCCTTGCGTGTTACTCCTACGATCATTTATTATAAATTGAATAGACCATCTCCTATTGGTTGATTGACCCGTCATTGATTGAGATAATACTTGAATCAGACATAGCTTGTGAAAATCTAGATATAGTCTATCTGGGATATAGTCATTCAATTAAAGAACTATAAGTAGGTAATGGTTCACTTGAACCTGGGTACTAAGAGCCGTGGCTGGGCGTGGCAGTGAGTATAGTAATAGGTGATATTTACATGTCATTATCATCTTCTTATCACCTATTAACTACCTGTCATTATCACTGCCAAGACCCTTGGTTCCCTGGCTCAAGTGTCCCATAACCTACTGCTAGCATTAACAGTATGGTTCGCTTTGTTTTTGTTTCGACCCATTAAGTCTTCGGAGGGAATGAAAGGATGGGCACTCTATTCATTAGTCTAGAAGCAGATATTGGAGTACCCACTAATTTTATGGACAGTCCTCGAAGATCCTCGGTCCTCGGATCCTCGAAGATCGGAGCATACCGAACCCTAGAGATCCGTAACTGATATGGTCACTTCCAAGCGGTTTCTTCATATTGGCCAGACAATTGTTAGGCCTTGGTTGTCTTATTAGCCTGTTCCTCTCCTTTTCTGCTATAATCCATACAGACCCCCCAGCTTATGCTATAAACTCATAAAAATCTGTTTGTTTTCGCCACTGTAAATCACAGTTATCAAAAATCCTTCTCACCCCAATCTCGACCCCAAAAAACTGATTAAATTGAATCAGTAATTAAAATAATAAGTGTCATCATTGGTTGCTGCGACAAGCATTCTGAAAACCCAAAAATTGTAGCTTAGCCCGCGCGAACGCCGCAATTATTACCACATGGGCTCTAAAAGTTTGGACCATTCTAAAAAGACTTAACGACTTGGGTTGCGGGCTGGGCTGGATGGTTTGGGCCGGGCGGGGGGACTGAGGCATCATCTATGAAGGAAATTCGGGAGAGGGGCTGTACCCAAAAGTGTATAAAGGCGTATATTTCCGGGGTGGATGGAGGCTATTAAGTGGTTGCTGTACATCCGCTCCTTCTTCATACGCAATAATTTTTCCTTTACTTGTACAACACTCACGAGTGCTATGAGTACCCTTAACCGTTTTATGGAGACACCAGAGGCTAAACATAACTAAAAGGGATAATGGAAGGTGAATGGCACCCGAATGAATCTTTATTGCCAATTGAAGACTAAGGGGTTAAGGCTGGCGGTTATGGGGAGAGGGCCTTCAGTGCTTTGATTATAAGATGAGAAAATTTTACTTTATTTAAATTTATGACAATTGTAAACTTTGCTAATGAGGATGAAGTGTTGTCGTAAATACGTAGGCGGGAGGGATACATACATACTCGCTAGATGGCCAAGGCTCATGCTTGTCCTTGTTCACTTAATTTTCGATTTGATTATTCAAAATTTTGGATAGGATTTTGGGTGGATAACATTTATTCCAGGGTTGACTAGGCATTGTGGAAATCATAGATATATATGGGATCCTGCATGGGTACTGGGATGAGTCCTTTAAATATCAATTTTATGCTCTTCATAAAAAAAACACAGCCGGAAATTTTTATGATTGTCCCATAAAATATGTACGTCAAACCTTATACCCTTGTCACTAAAACAGATTCTGTTGCATATAAGCCAAACATATATAGACCATTTTCCGAGATACAACAAATATCAAACCTTAAGCCAAAACATGCACGTATACCATAGTCCTCCTGCCCCCTCCTTTATACATTCGTAGATAAAATAATACTCGTTGGATATTGAAGTTAAGGGGCATGGGGCTTGGGGGTGTTGGGTGGTGGCAGAAGTATATTTCCAGAAGCCAAAAGGCTCATTTCCTACGTTAACTGCTGGACCCAACAAAGGGCTTTATCTGATCGAATTTGTTTGCCTTCTCATATAATCCTGTCAAGTGGTTAACGAGGCGTTAAATTCAGGATGAAATTTTGATAGAAATTGAATTAACTGATACGGCACTCTCTCTTCTACATCGGGCTCCGGCTCTCCGCTCTTCTAGAAATATTTAATTCATTTGATTTATTCATGTGTTTTTGTGCGTTTTGATAAAATTATGTGAAGTAATTCGAGATTAATTTGTTAATCTTTTTGAGCATTTTTTTCGAAGCCCCCTTGTGCTTGGAAAATGGGAAAAAGGTAACTGATATTTTGCGAAGAGGAAAATTGTTTGAAGGGAAATATTTGTTGTGGAAATTTTATTATTTATCGTATTTTTCCGCTTGAATATAAAACAAATATTTGGCACAGTTGAACTCTACTCATTCACGAAAATTAATTTTGTTATTGATTTTAGACCAGTTGCTTCCTGTTTAAATATGAAGTCGTAAACATAATTTTTGTTCTGTCAAGCTTGCAATCACTGTCATGGTCATATTCAGCTAGCTCTATAGTGCGTCGACCTGCATGCATTGGGGTCTGATTCCTATTCCACTCCTCCAGCTCTTCTTATATCTTGGATTAAGGCTGCTATTAGTTCCACAATTGTCGCCGAACGAGACGACCATACTATTGAATCCTTTTTGATTTTCTAAACGTGTTAATAATATTTTTCTCGAGTAGGTTGTCTAGTTCAATTTTACACCTAATTTTGTAGAAACCATCATCTCTAGACAAACGATCCACATGTATAGGAATATAGTAGCCTAGTCGGAGGGCCAACCGGTCGCTGGCGACTAATGAACGTGATCGAAAAGCTTAAAATTGTATAGCCTAAGCATTTTAAACCCCACCCGACTAGCATTTAAAAAGGGAATTGCCTCATTTATTCAATAGACCGGTTCTTGTTTAAGGTCAAGCAGCATTGGACGCGTTTATTATTCAGTAGGGGGACCGCATTTATGAAACGACACTGGCTTTTAAATATATAAAGCTTTCGCCACCCCGGACACGCCTAATCACACATCCACGCTAAAATTCTCAAATCGCGATCGGATGGCCTGAGTTTTTCTCAAGGGATACAAATAGCGCATTCGTTATGACGAGGCGCAAATGAGGCAAGGGGTTAGATGCCCTTTGTGGGTCCTATGGGACAATCCACACCTAGTCGACATGAGGAAGTGGTGCTAGCCCAATAGCGTCCCTATTTACGCCGCTCCCCCCTTCCAAATTCTAATCCTTAAGGCTCTGGGGAACGACAAAAAAAGAGCTACCCAAAAGCTTCCGAGTTAGTGTAACGGTCCCTTCGAAAGACTTGGTAGGAGGAATCGAAACGTTCAGCATTGAGAATGCCCACATGGAGCCAGGTTTCAGTGAATGCAATGACATCGAGACTACTAGTCATCGATGTCTGAAGGATGTCTTTAGTTTTTGACCTGGTCCCTCTTACGTACTGGTAGTAGAGAGAAAGCGTCCCGAGTTTCTGTGGAAGGCTCGAAGTGGAAGCGTTTGCATGATGAGCTCGATTACGGGTACGTGGAACAAAAAGCTTGGTAAGCGGCAGCCGTCCAGAAACCAGGATTTAAGAGTATCTCGGCAGTAACAGGCGGTGTAGACGGGACACCATTGCCAATGGTGGCTTGGCGATTTCCACCATTCTCATGCCTTTTTCAGCGCGCCTTACGACCTGACGCGATTGGGATGTTGGCATCCTGTTGGAGGATGACATTTTGCGAAGGGTGGGTGAAGAAAGAGTCTGCCGTCGGGTACTACCTCCGCTGAGGTGGAGTTTTTACTATTGAAGACGCTTTCAAATTTTAATGACAAAGTGATTTTGTGACACTGCTGTTGACAGATATTCTATATCAGCCCGATCACGCTTCGTACTTCTTTTAATGACATCTAATATAGGATGAAGAAAAGCAGAGGAGTTGGCAGTGCAGGATGAAATGGCGGCATGATTTAAGATTGAGGAATACCTGTACTCTACAGGCCGTTACAACCCGGGAAAAAATTTCCTGAAATTTGATCTTCAATGAACCCGAGTTAGTCTCAACGAGACCAAGGGTGTCGGACAACGGGTCAAACCGGACGTTGGTGGACTGGACGTCATCGGCTAACATCTGAAAATGCGAGATGTTGCCGTAGAAGGACTATTTCAAAGCGGGTAGTGATGTCCGTCATCAGTCTCAGAACATGGCAGGGCTTAATTTCAGAACACTCACTTCACTAACCCTCTAAAGGCCGAAGAGATGGAGGTAGGGTATCACAGGCAGGTATCACATACACCAGGTATCACAGGCAGGTATCACATACACCATCGCAACAAATACCATCTCGGATGATCTCCGAAGAGCACAGCTTGCATGATTGGTGATCCGCCATGAGTGAAAGACGATTAGTATGCGGGAATGGAACTCTCTTAAGTTGACTGATTCTTGAACTACAAAAACAATTCAGCGATTGAAATTGAAACTTATTTGCAGTTTGAGAACCAGTTCTCGAGGTTGTGGTAGAACACTTCCGATACCATTTTCATTCTTTCTTCCTTCTTCTACTCAAGTTCCATTGAAAACATGCTCTCAAATATCTAAGAACCAAAAACCGTACTATCTTCGAATCAACAAACAAAATTTTTTCCACAAATTTACACAACAAATAATAATTAATTGTATACCACCCCGAAGAAAAAACCCTCCGTGTTTTCCCATCGCCCCATGTAGAGAGCCACTGTTGGGCGAAACGCAGATTGAATTAAAATTAGGAATGATGCAACGGAAAATAATAACTCACGTAATACCTTTAATGACTTCCTATTTCCCGTGGCTGTGGAAAAGCGGTGGAAAAGCCGCTTTTTTCCTGCAGACCATCATCTGCACGTCGTCTTTAGCAATTTCTCTATGCCGAAAAATAATTTTTGCACAGTTTGTGACTGGAATGTTAATTATTAATATGTATTTGTCCGCCTTTGAAGGCGATTCATTCAATTTTCCCAAGGACTCACGGCATACCGAAATTTATTAAAGGATCTGCGAGGATGTTTGTGCGAGTGTGTCCTCGTTTTTTTTTCATTCAAGTCACATTCGAGAAAAGTGGTAACTTCAAGACGATTAAATTTTTTTTTTGATACTATATAATACGTTTATAGTTTTTTTTGAAAACGAACTGAATCGAAGATGACTCTTTAGTGAGTCCAGTGAAAGAGTAGTTTAAAATGTTGCCAGATGAAGTTGGTATAAAGTTTTAATAACTTTACTCTTCCTTTTTTTAGATGATTGTCCAGACCAGAAGTTTTCCTTAACGAGGAAGATGTGGACGAAACCAATGAGGCACCAGTGTATATGAAACAAACGTGAGTGGAACCACTTGTATGTTATTAATGGAAAACATCGACGAACTTGGAGATGCTCTGGTCTGGTAGATGCGAGTAGATGCACTTGCACGAGGAATCAATAAAATAATATGGAAACAGTTGTTGTGGTGCAAGCATAAGGTTTTGACACTGCACAATGCACTTAAACGTCAATTTATATCCTCGTTATGGCGTCATACCAATGAACTTGTGCAATTTGAGATGCTTTCATACTATCCAAAAAAATAATACAAAAAAAAAAAACATTCCAATTTATCCTTGATAATGTTCCAGCACTCGAAAACGCTCAAAATAATTGAATGGCCTCCAGCAATTCACCATCGAAACTGCAATTTTCTCCGTGAATATCCTTCCGGGGCTCCAATCATTTCTGTTGTATCCTTTCAGTTCGCCTGCAACAATATGCAACTTCTTGTAAGAGGTTCAATTCACTCCGATTAGTTTGATTGCAGATAAAAGTTTTACAACTAACTTTTGGAGACCATTTAATTAACTGCACCATTTCATTTCGGTGAAACTTTACTCGCGTTCGTTAAGACAGACATTTCCGCCTGAATCTAATCCCGTACAGGACGCAAGGATGCCCGTGCAACAACACCACCGCCAGTCGAGAGTGGTGTATATTTCGGCATCGCCCACTTTATAGCAAGTCATTAGAGAAAATTAGTTTCCCCTAAAGTATTCCCCGACGAAATTGTCAATTACTCTGCTTTTTAGGGGAAATTTTAAAATCCGAGTCATTCATTTGCGTTTAATTATCATTACATCCTGCAAAGACAGAGAGAGAGTCCTTTAACCTTAACGAATTACGAAATTTTTGCTCGAGAAAGTATACTCAAGGATATCTGTACCATGGGTATGAGGAAAAACTTTCGGGAAACGCTTTCTGGATATGTAAGTGTGTCCATGTGTGTGTGTGCTCCTCATGAACTTTTAATGTCGTCCCTATTTTTATTGGAGTCAGGATTATTTTTGCAATAATAAATCATTTAGGTCCTCATCGAAGGCAAACTGCTATATAGGCAAGGCAGGATCAAGCCACAATCTGACAGCAGGACAGAGGACCGAGGTGGGGGGCGTTGGGGAACCAAACACACTTAGGAAACCAATTAACCCGATCGATATCTGCCATAGGACCACATACGGTATGGCAGCAACAGAATCAGGACCATAGAAAATGGCCCACGTTGTATGCGTGCCTGCAAAACTTATGGCACGTTTTCCGTTCGCCTCTAATGAGAGAATTATAGCCATCTGCATTGCAGGATATTCACTAAACTCGTCGTCGGGGGACAGAGAGAACTTTTCCTATACATTAAGATAAGAAGTCCTAGTTGCTAAGGAATGCTTCTGATTCTTTTTTGAAAGAACCTATTTTCCGCAGGAATGTGTTAATTTATTTATACTTTAATTGTCGTTCCACAATCGTTCAATAGGCAGAGGCTGTATTGATTGGGATGGAGCTAGTTAAGGAGAGTTGTTTTGATCGAGAATGGCGACAGCTGAATGATGGGCGATGAGATGAAAAATGAATATTAGAAATTATTGTAAATAATTCGAAAGGAATCTGAAAAATTACGAATGCTTTGAAAACTTGTAGGGACACAAAAAACTAGTAGAGGCCGCACTATAAAAGAAGGTGAAGGGTCTCAAGTTCGCATAACCGAACTCTGTTTGTTTAAAAAACGCAAATTTCCGGCTCATACATATTTCTAAACATGCATGTCATTTCCCTTCTTTTATGGTGTGGCCCCTAAAAAACAACATTATTTGTAGAGTCTATGATGCTGACCACCCTAAGGGGTCATAAAACCTTGCGAACTTCGAGAGGATGATTCGCTTAGTGAAGGAAGGTTGGAGAAATTTCGGCGGAATGTCATAAGTGAAGCAGTCCTGGAGTGGCGACCAGCGCAATCCTAGGGTCTTAACCGAATTTTCTTTATTGAGGAGTACGGATTGTCGGAATGTAGGAGATTAACTCTTTGCAATTAGCGGTCCATTTCCTCAACTCACATTTACCCCGTTTCAGAAGAGAGTCTATTTAATCTGTGGCCAGCTTTGCGTCTTCTAAAGTGTTGGCTACTCACCGAACATCGTCTACATATAGATCGTTGAGCAGTATTTGAGCTCCTATCGGAAAATGATTTTCTTCAGCGTGCGCTGGTTGATGTAGGGATGTTATCGCAAGGAATGGCGCACTGTAAACTCCAAAGGTTAATAGGCAGTAATACTCAAAGGGGTCACTTGGTTTTCGACGCCAAATGATTCTGTGGCTTTCGGAAGGGAGGGTACGCACTTGACGGCACATTGGCAGTGCGCTTTCATATATGCAAATGGTGCTCTTGCACCGGGCGTAATTCGACTGGGACGCAATTTTTCCATTATCCTTTACTACGATAAAAAATGAGGAGCTGTTGTGGTGCAATATGGTGTAATGCACCGGGCGCACCGGTCCTGAGTACGACATGATGTACTAGTAGGGTGATTCCTAAGCTTTGACTTCCACATAAAAACAAACGAGCAATAAATAGGGATTGGTTCATCATTGAATCTTTACCAAAACGAATGGTAGATTAAAACAAACGAAGAAAATGCACGATAAACTAGCGAAACCTGGAGACAACTGGAAAAGGAAACTTCAAGTGGTGCGAGTTATACAAGGTCGTTTGTTGCCATTTAAGAAGATCAATCTTGTTAATATATTTTTTTCCTGGAAGTAGATAAGCAAATTTTAATACTCTTGAAGCCTGAAGTTATAATAAAATACTAAAACTACATTCAAACAATTCTTTAATCAGCACAAAACCAACCACTTTTTGTGTATAAATACACTATTCCCGAACTGCCAAAAAATACGAGCCAAAAAAGGGCCTTGCGACCACACCATACACCCCCAAACCAACAATGTTTAGTTCAAAAACAAAAGGAAACTTTCCGCATCCTTAAGATGAACAAAACCAAGAATACAAAATTCTAAATAAAGGGCGAAAAAAAAATAATTCCACACAAACGAAACATTTTCTTCCTTTACCTCAAAGGCATGAAATTTGCACTTCCTCTGGAGCAACACCAGAAGGGAGGGATTAAAACCTAATTACTTAGGACTCTCGTTCTCTCTTAATCCCTCAAGTTTAATTTCGTCTGAGATGTTTATCTGAAGGATTCAAGAAGTACTCGAGCGCAGAGTAAATCCTTTCCGCAATTATTTCCTTTCCTTTAAGCATCGTCTTAAATGGTTGAATTAGCAGTCAATTCCAAAGGATCCTGAATAATACAAAGTCCACCAGGCAAAGGCAGAAATGGCCCACTGATAAGGACTTTAAATATCGCAGCTTTATTAGGTCGGTGCCCGCCGCCGCCGGAACGGGACAAATGAAATGTTCCAGAAATTAAAGTAATTATGCCCGATACCTTGCGGGGCATTGCTACTTGCTACAGATGGGAGATAACATGGATAGCATGGATATAGATATTTTCGATTAAGTTTAAAATTGAAACAAAATGGGAGAAGAAGATCAAGGAATACAATATCCTTTATCCTTGTATATTACTTCTTGTATATGTGTGTGTGTATGTGGGTATAAAATCGTGGAACGGGGCTCAATCTAGAAATTGTTTACATCGTGAAAAATCAACAAAATCCGTCGAGTGTGCACTGGAAATTGGTAAACTCCATAAAACCTAGCAGTTCCAGATAAGATGGCACAAGGCTCTCTTGACTTTATGACATGTGTGCATGCTGCAAAAAGGACATAAAACGGAACAAAATTGAACACAAGAAAAACACCTGATGTTGAAGGCACCGCTGAAGGTACACTGGAGTATCTATCCCATCAGTCTACCCACACACTCACACACGTTCTACCTTACTCCCATGTAGAATATATTTATTGAAACCCATAACTCCAATGAATTCTCTGGAAAATGTTGTGGAAATTGCACGCACACCTGATAAATCAATATCGTTGGCCCTTGCTGAAAAGTGCTGATTCGCACCGGAATACCTTACAAGCTTGCCGGGGGTACATCGGGCCCAGGAATGATGTTCTTGGTCCTTTGGTATTTTTTCTTATCCTCCCGAGGAAACGGAGCTGAGCATCTGCTCGGTATGCAAAGATCATCGAATTTTTTCGGTTTTTGATTTATGTCCTTTACAACAGGTGATGAATTTCGATTTTGACGCCGCCGCCAGGGTATCGAGCGGCGGGCCTTGTGCCGCGTGCGTCTACCCCGAAAAGAGTTGAATTTCGCTGAGCCATTGCTGGGATAGGGTGTGAATTATTGGATTTCAGGTGATTTATGAAGGACTTTTAAGTTAAACATGCTCCGTGATCATTGTTATTTAGGTAGGTTTTATTAGGGCTGTGATTTTTACTATTCACCTTTTTTTTGGTGTTGTGCGCCATTTTTATGCCAATAGCATCTTCTAAAATATGGCATTTTCACGTTCGCACAAATGCGTGACTACTTTTGAGGAAGAAATTCTTGTAAATGGCACTTTCAATAAAATTAATGTTGAAAATGTTGCGAGAAGCACGTGCTCGTTTTATATATTTGATAACCGTTTAGATTTGCTGAGGTGCGTGGAAATCACCTGATACATCATTTTCACAAATATAATCATATTTTCTAACGCCTAGGATCTTAAGGTATGAGTAAGCCATTAGTTTTAAACCGACTAATGACACGGATGGTCACGTGAAGTAGGTTTTGTTGGAAATAAAATAGTACTTCGTTCTGGAAGCCATTCAATATGACACTATTCTTGCGGCTCCAATCAAGAATGAGTTCACGATCACGGTTGAGTCAGACAAAATTTCGTGATCGTCAAGACAGGTTAAGTGCTTGCCTTGCATTATCTAAGGCGTGGGGTGAAATGACGACGACCTCCACATATGCGTGACGAGTCCATCACGCTGGTTCACCCTGGTTAATGTGCTCTCGAACGTAACGGGCAGACATCCACCTTACGTTCGTCTCCTTGTTTTCAACCCTTGCTACCCATACCCAATCCATATTCGTCTGGGTCGGGTCAAGGTGTAGTGTGAACCGGGCCAATGATCAGCTTGGCAGCGGACCCAGATTAAAAAAAATTGGCTAAGGTGGCTTTGGAGATCCTGAAGGACAACCCGGGACCCCCACTCATGCCTTGATGACGGATAGTATCAAGGCAGCATAAAACCTACGGCCAGCGACAACATCAGATCCGCAGAGCTATACAAAGGTGCGGTAGCTAGAGTCGAGGAAGTATGCCCCGGCGCCCGGCTCAAAGTAGTTCACACTAGTGAGATACCATTACGTCTGAGGGTCAGTGCATGGTTTCCAGAGGCTCCATCGCTACCTGAGGAAATCCGTACTAAAGCCTTCAAACCCTACATCAACACCCATAACTAGAAGTTTATCCAAACGGAGCTGACTAACAATGCCACTATGCAAGTTATTTTGCTCCTAAATGAAGAATGCTTGGACCAGTTGGACTGGTGGAAGAATGCGGTGAGCTTTATGGCTTCCAAAAGATCTTACCGAAGGTCTATAAAACTGATACGGAAGCTCTAGTAAACCAAGCGGCCTGCACCAAGGCCTCTGGCGATGGGGACGATAACATGGAAATCGATGGTGAAATCGCAGTTCACAGCGAAGTTCGCATCGACAGGCACCGAGCTATCGGTAACAAGTGCATGGAGCACCAGCTCCTCATCTCTGACACCGACGATCTTGCTAAATTAGCAAAAAACTAAGCAAAACTGCAAGACCAGAGTTGCTCATTACTACTGGCGGGATGGTGAGTTCGATCCTAGGCTAAATTTCGGTTCGAAGGGCCGGCCGTAAGTAGAGGCACCCCGCAAGGAACAATGAACTAGCATTTGCATGTGGCTAGATTGAGAATACCATTGAACCATCAGGACCAGGACCATAAATTGTGAATTTGAAAACTTTTTCTTGGGAGAAGCCTAAAAAGCGAGATTTGACTTAGTAACTGAATGAGCTAGGATGGACTTAATGATGCTCCAAACAGACTAACCATATACCTGCCTTACGCAAGCTCACAAGATGGTACCCTTCATCAGCCCAATTGTGTACCCATCCGCCGATATTGGACGAGACTGTTGCCTATACCTACTTTCACTTTTAAGAAATATGTACCACAATAACCCCCAAGTACGTCATACCAAGAAACTCTTTCGCATAAAATAAAAATACATAATCTTTTCTTTAAAGGAAAGAATAAAAATTTACACTTAGCCCCCCCCCCCCCCCCAAAAAAAATCTTCACATATCCAAAAGTGAAAATCCTTTACAAATCCCATCATAAAGTAGAATTTAAGGAATTACACCATCAGGACATCAAAGTTAATACATAGTAAAAAACCAAACTTCGCTGGAAGCAAGAATTTTACCATATTTTATTTCTATGGATTTGTGTCTACAGGACATGCCAAGGACTATAAAACAAAAAAACAAAAATTTCTTTCTGTGCTAATTTTTTCCCTTTTCGCTTCTCATCCACCGCCGCCACAGCAGCACACACAGAAAGAACAAAGCGCAAAAAAACGAGGAAATAACACAAATAAAAAGGACACAAACAAGCCGGGCAAAGGACTAAAGGACTGCCCCGTGGCCCAGAGCAGTCACGAGATAAGCTTATTTAAGGGATTTCCTCCATTGGGCAAGTAACTCTGGGGCTTGCCTCCCTTTTGTTACATTTTACGGACGGATGTAGTAAATAATCTAAAATCCGTTCCTGGAGATGTTTTTTTTTATTGGAAAATACAAAGGAGTTTTTCTTGAGGCCAGGACCCGGCCTCATCCTTTTGTGATGAGCTGATAACCACGTTTAACATGTCGCTCCTTCAATTCGGGAATATCAAAAAATGGGAATTGAAAGACCGTCAAGAAAATTTCTAGGGAAAATGTCAGATTTAATTAGGATAAGACCAGGGAAATCGATTTGCCTTGTAGGTTTTATGAAAGTTCTATATTTGTGTGTTTTTAATTAAAACCGACGTGCCACTGAGAGACCGGCTCCACCTGCAATGAAATATTTATAAACAGGCTAATTGGGGCCTGTCTAACCCTCATTCTCAGCTGATCAAAAAACACCGCTTTCGTGTTTCGGTTAAAGGGGGGGGGGGCAGAATTTGTGAAAATGCGAAAATTCCATCACATATAAATAAAAGTTATCCTGAATCCTGGCGCCGTATGCATAATTCATCGGGATCGATTAGTCTCGCTGAAAACTTAAAAACATTCCCAGATACACCTCTTACCTGGGAGCTGCCAATCTTAATCAGAATTTCGTCATTAAAAATTCACAGATCGGCCGTACGAAAATGGAGCACGAATTGGGGAAAATAAATTTTCAATAAGCCCTCGGATGGGGAGGAAACAGGAATAAAACCCCCATCAAAGGAGCAGGAGGACGAAAGCCTTTCGGAAATTCTAAATTCTGGGTACTCGCTCTCGGCTAGACGAGGACGACGAGGACGACGGAACAGATAACATCCATTTACTTGTCAAAATTTCCTTCTAAGACGGAAAGTTTTTGTCCTAAGATGAAATCAATATATCGAGTCCTTTTTTAGTAGCTTTTCATGTCCTTTTTACAGGGAAAAATGTAGAGCGTGGAATTTGGCATCAATCAAAACAAGCAGAGTAACCATGGAAGTTATTTTTTTTTGCTATCGATTTGGTATTCTCGGGCGCTGCTCTATTTCTAACTCAATTAACATTTTGTAATTCTCTTTCTGGGATCAATTGAAATGTTTTCAATGTCCTTGTGTAATCCTCTTCGATAAGTGAATGTTTCAGGACGTTTTTCTGTTGCTAGGTAGTAACGATTTTTATAAGTGCCATCCTGTGGCATTTTTTTTTGGTTTGGGGAATGATTGAAGAATTTTTAATGCTTTCGCAACATTTTGAATGTCATTAAGTGAAGTTCTAGAGCGGTAGGTACATAAGCCCGAAGGACATCGTGATGTATTTCTGTGTATTTTTAAGGAAAATTAAAATTATTTCTTTAGATTTTGTTCCTTGTAAGTAGTAAGCATCGTTCCAACTAAGTTCTGCCGAAGCTAGAACAAGTCTCTTCTCTCACTCTAAATCACCTACTACGAAATTCAGAGCACTTGCCGATCGGGCTTCGATAAAACACACTGAACCCTGCAGCTGTAGAATTTCTCTTGCTGACGATGTGTCTGAATGAGGATTATTTATACGAAACCATACTCGAACAGTCGAGTCTTAGCCGCAAGCTACTAGGCAAACTGCTGAACCTGTTCAAGTAGGCTGGCCTACAAATAGGAGGTACAGAGATGTAGTACAACAGGACAAGCGAAGTGGTCGCAGTACTTTTGAACTAAACGCCTCATCAAAAGAAGTAGAAGAAGACAATGGTCAATATACAGGATCCGTCACTAACCAATGAATTAGACTCACTTAAAATTTTTTTCCGAAACTATAGAAATAGAGACTGTCTGAGAACGCCCTTTAAGCAGGGTTAACACTTAGCTGGCTACTAGCGCTGGTTTTATCTTCCGCTGGCTCCATCGACATTACCTGCATAGTAGTCTACCCTACCAGGTGCTGGCTCAACCAACTCGAGAATAATTAATCCAAAGTCCGGATGGCCGCCAACTGCTGGCTACAACTCACCAGCAGTATTACCAGCACAGGTAGCCAGCTATGTGTAAATCTCACTTTACGGCCATTAAACCTAAGATAGTTCTGGATGGTATCAAATCCAAATCTTACCCATCTCTGCCGAAGTCCCTCAAGGGTCAATTCAGTTACCTGTACTATTTCTAATCTTTATAATGACCTGCTCTCAATACCCTCCAATCCACTTCACAGCTTTGCTGATTACGGTAATCCGCATTGCTCTCAGGTTAAGTTAGATATGGTTGAGTTGTTGGTTTAAGCTTATACACTTAGGCCAAAAGGATAGGTGATGCCATACTGATCCCACTATAAAACTTATGTTAAAGTGTCGTTTTTTCGCTAAACTAAACGAGGAAGTAAAGAATCTTCTAAGTTGCGCGATCCCAATCTTCAAGATTTCCGTAAGCTTGCTTAGAAAGGGTTCACCAAATGTGGTTAGTCTCCTTCTGCTTAGAGCTGGGTAGTGACAGAGGAGA
Source organism: Thereva unica (assembly GCA_949987705.1). Taxonomy (NCBI): domain Eukaryota; kingdom Metazoa; phylum Arthropoda; class Insecta; order Diptera; family Therevidae; genus Thereva; species Thereva unica. Next base: position 95,880,229 of record OX465285.1, read on the forward strand.
TGTAGTACTTTCACTTTCCTCCTTTTCCGAATTCTTACAGCTTCTGCAAAAATCGCAGGTATCAAGACCTAACCTATCAGACTGTGTCCGGTCAACAGTCCCACTATAGCTGAGAGGTCTTTTCTCCCAAGGCTAAGTAGGGAAGTCATCCAGGTTAATGTTGCATTTATTAAGATTCCTTTAATGAAGAAAAAGTTCAGAGAACCCAACGGTTAAGGTACTTTCGCAAATTATTGGCGACTCCTTCACCATCACGTCCCTCCCGATCGTTTCGAAATAACTTGTACCCCTCAGTGGTAACCACAGAAGAGGGAATGGAATCGTTGAGCCAACTTTCACTGATGACACCGAAATTTATGAAGAGCTCTTTCAACTCGCCAATTTTGGAACGAATACGAATACTTAGAGAATTTAATAGGCCAGAGTTAAAACCACTATGTTACCCACTAAAGATTAGGTCCCCATACACTACAAGGTTTTATGCGTACAAACATGTCCCACAATCTTTCTGACAAACTTGTTTGAACGCCGAGCTTACCCATACACTATTATGGTTTTCATTTTCCTTTAAAGATTTCAAATCGAAATGAGTTCTTTAACTAGGAATAAGTTGTAATCAATAGCCTTTGAAATTTTATGTTATGCACAGAACTGTCAGATAAAACCACGAAAAAATCAAACCATTTTGATATTTGGGACAAACTTGTGACAAACATAAAACCAAAAACCAAATTCACCATACACTGTCAATCTTTGTTTGAACGCCTTGTTTGTACGCATAAAACCTTGTAGTGTATGGGCCCCTATTGACTTTACTCCTACCTAAGAAGAAGAGCTTCGTCTGGCAGGTTTCGATTAGCTTGTGCGTTATTCTGCTCACATCAAGTGCTTTGATTGTCCCTTTGCTATCTGTTAACAGTATTTCCTTGACTCTTGGGTTTGAGTTTGTCGGTTTTGTGAGACAGGCTTTGGAAATTGGCTTCATTCAGTTCTATATTGAAAACTTTGACAAAATTAACGAGAGGAAGAAAGCCCCAGCAACTACATTTCACTCTGATTTGGGACCATTTGTCTATAATCATCATTGGCGCTGCAGCCCTCTGTGCGCCTTGGCCTCCTCAAGAATTTTCTTCCAATGTTTTCGGTCCTCCGTCTCTATCATCCAGTTGGTGATCTCAACTGCCTATTTCGATGTCGTCTTCATATCTTTTTCTAGATAAATAAAATGATATAAAAAAACTGTAAATAAAAACGAAAATCCCGCATAACCAGAATATTATAAACAATAATTAGCGGCTAAACATCCACAGAATTTGGCACAACGTCCACAATGTTGTATGTTCTCTAACTATCAAGCTGCATCCCCCAAATAATTTCCTAATGGAATGGCCATAATATTGATAATGTGGCTGGACAGAATGTTGGGAACCAGCTCAAATTCGACAAAATGGCATGTTTATAGTTCGCCATTATTTACAAATTTGCGGCTAATGTTCACTGGGCCAACTCTAAATTTGGCTTCCGTTTTGTTTATTGGGTATTCCAGCAGCTTTAGGGTCTCTTTACGGCTGCCCAGCAAAATTCACTGTTGTTCACTCTCGAAACAAATATTACCATTGCCCAGATTTGAGCATTTAATTAGGACTCTTTGTGCCTGCATAAGCACACACACAGTGGGCGAAACGTGGATGTTCTTTTTGCCAAACAGAACCTGCAGTGCAGCATCAGCTCTCGTCTGTACTTATATACGACTTAATTTGGGCTCTCCTCTACACACACCTAATGCGTGAACCTAGCCACATGCCCGGCATTGCTCCCCAACGAGTAATTAGATTAGAGCAAACCCTTGTTACAGGAGGGACTGTCTGGTATGTCTCCGTATACGACCTAGGAATTTGTATTTGTCTTTCCCGTTCAAGGATCCCTTTCGGTGTTTAACGAATCGCAAAATTGGGGACATATCTCCTATGGGAAAGGTCAACTTTCTTTTCGGGCGGCCCAAGTTTTAGTAGGTCAGAGTTCCTCATTGTTCGATTCATTTAACCTTAAGATATCCCATCCACCCATACCCGGCCGGATCCATCCTTAAGACGATGTAAGTCTATGATCGTTATGTTGACAAAGCCGATTGTGTTGTCCAAATAATGTGAGACCTTGTTTCTGTGATATCCGTAAGATAAATGACGCTATGCCAGCCCAGGGAAGGGGCAATCCTCTGCTAATCCCGGGAAATTTATGAAAGAGGCAAAGAGATAAATTTCCCGGAGTGTTAAGATAAAGAGTTTCGAGTATAGTTAAGCAGTTCAAACCTGGGTAATCTGGTCTTATCACATTTGGTCCACTCTAACAGATTATTGCCCTTAAATGGAAATAAAACTACCGAGAATTAGTTCTGTTCATGCAAGTCAAACTGTCCCACATTTTATCCCGAAAACCTAAACACCCTGTAAAATTCGCACTGAACACAACCCAAGGAGAATAATAAAATAAATAATCCTCATTACAAAAGGCACCTCCACATGCTCCCCCGGAGCCGGTTCGCGGGGCTGCTGTGGCAAAAATGTACCACACGTCTCCAGGTTACATGTGCCAATAAGCATAATGCCTTGAAGCGTGCTGTTTAATAGCAGCCACCCTATGGCCTATTTGGGACTCCGTAGACCCGCACCCTTCGGGTAGTCTGCCGCAGATTTTTGCTGAGCTACGATATGGATTAAGTGCCGGAGTGCCAGAATGGATCATTTAGCAGAGAAAAATGCTTCAGTGACATGCTGCTGAATTATTCATTCCCGAAATATGGTTATGGGGTGCATTAGGAAACTCATAAAAGATACAGAAACTCGGGGGTGTCCTGCTGGGTGTTAATGTCAGGTTCACTTAAAATTCGAGCAGGAATAAATTTCAAATTGTCGAAATTGTTTAAAAAAAACTTTTTTCTGTCGCTTTTTTTAAAGGATGAATTGCTTTATTTTTGTTTTGGGTAGTTAGTCAGGTCTAGTGGTGGGGTGGATTTAATGGTTAAGTGCTTAAAGTGGATTATTTAAGAGAGAGTTGTAGGGATGGATGGAGGGACTTAGAGAATATGTTTTTTTCGATATACAGAGGTACTCAGTGTCGGATCCAGACAAGTACAGTAGGTAATTATTTCCGCTGCAGTGCTTAGACTGATCTTAGAAAGCTAATCAAGTGATTTTCAATACCTATTGTAAACAAAAATACTGGAAAACCCTGCAAGGACTGTTTAAGAATTTACAAGATACATCAACAATCATCTAGGGAACATTGACAAGATGTGGAGGGTCTGGGCGAATCTGCGAGGCTAAGCTTATAAATCAAGCAGCCTAACCTAATCTTACGTCAGGCGTTGGAGCATTAAGTGAGTGAGCCCTCTGGGGAAGATCTTCTCTGAACACCCATTTCACGGTCTGTGAAGAAATGGCCCCGACAGATGCCCAAGGCTGCAGGCGGGGATAGTTCATGGGAAGAAGCCGGCCAAACTGACACTATGAAAAGGTGCGCTTTAAAGAACATAAGCACTGAGGCTATCAGGGTGATCCTGGCAAAAATTTGGGCTTTACAATGGTGTTAATCAGCAGATCCTCTGCGTGCTGAAAACGTGCTGTAGGCTGACCGTTAACACGGAAAAGACAAGGCTTGTGCTTTCCACCCCTGAGTCTATCTCGATCAGAGATTTACATGAGACTTACATTGGTCTCAGAGATTAGGGGTTGTCCGTTTATTTACGAGAGGCGTTTAGGGGAGAAGGGGTCGAGCAGAATCTCACCTAATCTCATGACTCGAATAAAAAAATGGGCTTATGGCGGGCGAATCAAGGCCGCTTGGCATTTTAAGGGGTTATGACGGCCGTAAAAGTTTTACCCATTTTTAATGGGAGCATATACGGTCGGCAATTATGTAATATGTATGATGTAATTTTTTTTTCAAAAATAGTGTAAAATTGCGATAAAACTAGGTTAAAATAAGTAAAACGTGTTTCTCTACTAAAGATCCCCATTCACTACAGGCCGCCGTCCTTTCAGATCAGGTCGGCCGGCACGGCCCGACGAAGGCCACAGATTACTTAGTCTGATTGAGGGATGATACTGCAGGTGAAGTCGTCATTCCCTTCAGACACAAAAGCGAAGACGATAGCTTAGCATAGCAGGTTGTTAATTCAAGTGCAAAAATATTCATGGCCTCAACGAAACCTTCCAGACTCACGCCTTGAAACCCCGCGAACGCGAGTGCGGATGGTTTTCGCGCATAGCTCATGCATTGCTTGGATACGGCGTGAATTTTTGGTGTGAAGTCATGCCGTAAATTCTTGGCGTGAATTCTTGCCGTAAATTCACGGCTGGAGAGTGAATAGAAGTTCAGATCTTCAGGCACAAACTGACGATAAATGCCCCAAACTCATAATTGTCAGTTTTCTTGGACTGCAGGCCCCATACAGCTGGAGGCCGGTGAGGGTGTGGCGATACTTCACCTCAAGGCGAACACTTTCAAGCCATGGCCTGTCGGCGACCTGCGACCTGGGGGCCTTAAGATATGGCTAAATCCACAGCTGTTGCTTAGAGAGGCTGTATGCGGCTACTGATGCTCCTTAGCTCAGCACAACAAAGTCATGCTAAAAGTGCCATTCGTAACTACTTTCATCACTTACTTGATCGTTGCGTTCATAATCATTCCCCCACTCTCATATCCCACCACCACGTTACAACAACTAAGTTTCTTCTTACTTTTAAATCTAGTTAACCTAAATTTCCATATAAAATCAGCGTTATCTCTGTAAAACTTTAAAAGAAAATTCACAACAACAACAAAAAAATCACAGAATCTCTCTCAAAAAAAACAAGAATTAAGTTTAAGAGAAAATTTTCTTTTCATAAAAATCTTTTCACTCCTTGTTGTTTGCTCCACTAAAGCACTGCTCTTAGGTCAGTATCTGCCCTTTATTCAAAGAAGTTCGTTTTAAGTTTGCAGTTTGTTATTAAGGCACCTCTGGAGAACTTATCTCCTTCTTCCTTAAAAGTTCATTGCTGTAAGGATCCTTTGATATTTTTCACGTTTTTCGAAGGGAAACGGATGAGGAAGGGATGAAAGAATGAAGTTGTTCCTTTGTATGGAATTTCTTTTAGTAGTAGGAAAATCTGCTTTTTTTTGTATCTTAGAAAATGGAACGAGTTCATGGAATATATCATATATGAAATGAAGTGTTTTTTTACAAAATAAAAAAAAATATTTATAATGAAAGGGTTAAGTGATAACAAATTTGTGCCAGCTAAAGACAAGTTGTTGTGAGTTCTCAGGGAATCTTGTTGTCTAGTTCAGTATAAAATGTATTATGTGTTGGAATTATGTGTTATGTGTTATGTATTATGTATTGACCCATATATTTTATGCGCATACATTTACGTAATAAAATCTATATGTTACTTAGAAACCTGCTAATCCTCCCCCCCCCAACTACAGATCGATCATTTACATAATTTAGTAAGATGTATTTGTTTGCTTAAGTCCTTAAACTATATTTCCCTTGTCCTGGTTGGGCATTATCCCAAACTCATCAAAATTTTGTTCAAGACTACTAAAAATATCGATTTTAGTCCACCATCATCATCACCTATTTTAACACTGCCAACACAAATTGCTATCGCTGCACAAAAAAGGACGAAATAATACAAGGACAACCAGCAAGCAGGAAGAAAAAAAAAATAACGACGAATACTATAAAATCCTGTGCCAAGCACCCAAGGAACACTTAATCGAAGAATGTAAATCAAGCTAAATCCTCCTAAATTGTTTCGCATTATCAGGCATGTAGCGCGTATCCTTATTTCTTAGAGAAGTCCTGAGCTTTTCCTTCGTTGAAGATCTCATCTGTTTTCTTAAGCTTCCCCCACTTATCAGCGTTGGGTGCGTAAATATTGCCACCCGGTTTTTGTATAACGTGTATATACACCGCAGCCATAAGAGTCTCAGAGAGCCAGTCCTCCTTGAACTTTTACGTCTCTTTAATCCTGCATTAAGGACATGATTTTTAAAAGTTGTCAGCGGCAATGTTATGTGGTTTAAATTTAAGCCAATTAAGGCGGGGTTTTTTTGTTACTAGGAAGGCGTTAAGGATTCAAGAAGAAGATTTGCGCCACCCCCGCCGGTACATATAAAACTAACGAGTCCTTTATCCTGCACAAGGAAAATCAATGTGATTCGGGGAAACCAGGATCTAAAAAAACAACAAAAATATTGAAGTTACCTGCACTAGAAGGATGGTGTGCAGTACCGCTATAAATAAATGCCGGTAAATAGGGCGGCATTTCGTTACCTTTCCCATTGTTTGTTTTATTGAGTTATAGGCTAACAACATGCTCCAGTTTCGCCCCCAGGCCCCTCCGGAAAATTTATTTCCTTCAATAACATTTTCATTCCCCTAGGGAACAACGGAGCTCATCAAGGAACTTTAAGGACTGTAGGCGTTTACCGTTCCCCCGTTACTAATTAACTGCCGCCATTTGTCAAAATTCAAATTTCCCAAAACTCACCGGGCGCCGCCGCACGGTTGCCCTGGCAAGGACTCTCGGCCCATCCGGCCTGTTATTATTACAACGGGGCCCCCTTGCCAGGACACAAAGGAAAGAATAACAAAATTTCGGTGGAGAGATACACACGAACTCAATTTGTGCGATCAGTCTTTGAGGGCCTGGGAATAATCTCGCAAAATTCAGTTACAGTAAGGATTACTTCCAAGGAGTTGCTAAAGTTTCCTTTTCATGTCCTTTCAAAAGGATCCGAGCTTTGAAGTCCCCGACACACTATACCTATAGCTAATGCGAGGCTGTGTCTGTGTGTATACACGAGACAGGAATAAGTGGAAAATTTAATTTTGGCTACAAGAGAGGAAACTGATAACCGAGTCCCGGGCTCCAAATCCTGGGGCTTAATACCCCCACACTATTCCGGCGAATTTTTTTTGTTGTATGTTTTGTATTAGTATTAGAACCACTCTGTGTTTTCACTGTTTGGGAACCAGAAAGGACGAGGCTTCATTTAGATATTGAAAATGTTAGCCCGGGATGAAGCTGCTGGGAATGGCTCGGGCCTCGAATACAGATGCATAAATTAGCGGCAAAAATTTACAAGGACATGTGGTGTGGCGCTGCACATGCCCATGTAATTATCCTTAATTGCAATTAATTGAAATTTGTGTAGCCGTTTGATATCCTGAATACCTTGTCAATGATGAGCCTTTTGTCTATTTGTTTTCGTGGTGATGTAATAAATTGTGGAATTCAGTCAGGTGATTATCAGGTGGATCTACTTTATGGGTTTGGTGACACATAGGGATTTAGTATGTTATTGTGGAAAGGGGTGATCATTTGTTGCTCTATAGGCTTTGTTTGCATAGAACGTTATTGCAGATGCTGGCAAAAATTTAATTTTAGTTGATTTATTGTAGAGAGGATAGAGAGGAATTGTTCTATTGTTATAGAGAATAGTATAAGCTAGAAAAGGTATAAGGGGTGCTGCGAGAGGAGAAGAGGTACCTTTCGTTTGATTGTATAAATTTTACTGTATTGTTGATTATTACACTATTTTCACTATATTACAACTTTATCCTTTTTTAATTAGGTCACTAGATAAAAGCGGTAGACACGTCCAAGAGCCAAGCACGGGGCCATAATTATTGGTGCTGAAGTGACTTCTTTTGTAAATGTTCTTGTGAAGAAAAAAAGCTTACCTAAGCATAGGATATAATCCACAATGTTCACTCCTAACCAGAACTGGAGAATTGCAGAAAAAATATTCGGTTGTCTCTCTCTCTCTCTCTGACCCGACTAGAATTTAAACGGGGACATACCTTATGTAGCATGTGGGCCTCATATTAGATTAGATATGACTCATCAATTGGTGTACACAGAATCTGAACTGAGCCATGGTGAAGTGCGAGCGTGTCTTGTCGCCAGTCTTATTAAATCGATTGCCACCAACAGGACAACAATTGAAGGACTGGCGAAGAACAAGTAAGTCCCCTCCTGCTCTGACGCTGCAGTCTAGGCCCATTTATATCGGCAGACATCGAGCGTGACAGACACGCACCGCGCCAGACACCGACAGACGCCGTTTATTCACATCTAGCGAGCCCTATAAGACGACAGACACTAGCTATATTTGTGTTTAAAATGTTCCAACACTTTTCAGTGGAAGGTACCAAGAAAAAATGTTTGCACAGTTCCGATGCTCTATTCATACTTCCCAGCAGACACCCACAGACACGTGCAGATATGAGCCGCGCAGACAAAATATTCTTTCCGTGAATATTGGCCGGGTACGGCTCGTGTCTGTCCACGTCTGGGCGGTTGTGTCATGGTAGATCTAAATACATGTGTCATGCACACCGTATAGAAGAATATTATTTTGTATGGCATGGCGCATGTCTAGCACGCTTGATGTGTGTAGATATGAACGGACCATTAATCGGTTGGTTGATGGGAATAGTCTTGTCTTAGCAGGCATAACACTGCAACAAGCCTACTCCGCACTTTTCTATGGCAAATGAGCCAAGGTGGCAAATGGTGGGATAAAGGGTCGGGGTCCTTTGGTTGTCCGAGAGTAAACAGATGTGGGTTGGCCAATACTAATGATCAGTTGAATCCATCCCCAATCTTCTTCGGAGCAATATTGGAAAAGGGATTTGAAAGTCGGGAGTGGTAAGGGTGGGGGACGAGTAGGGAGGGCTTTTGACCTACATGAGCGTTAGATGGTCAGAGGTTGAAGTGTCAGTGGTTGCCTACGTGGTAATTCAGTAATCAGGAAAATCCATGTGATGGGTGGGGGACGGGGCATGTGAAGGTTTGGATGATCGGTGGTTGAAGGGTCAAAGGGGTGGACTACAACAATAAATTATTTTGCATCCAGAAATCAGTTATATCCCCCTAGCACCTTGGGGTTGTTATTGAGGGCAAGATGGATGATGGGGCTTTGTGCCCATTGAGACTTTTGATCTATATGTTGAGAACTATCAACCTGCAAAATTTCAAGAAAATTAGCCGAAAGCCATTTTTTCATAGAAAAAAAGATTTTCTAAATGCAGCCCGCTACAGGCACGAACGCAATAGTCTAAATTATCTTAGTGATCATAAAGGATGCTACTAGCATACTCAATAGACCTATTTGCGTTAGATTGCGTAGGTCAAGCAGCATTGGACATGGTTAGTAGTTATTTGGGGGACCTCTCAATTAAGCGGTTTGGAGCCATATGAATAGTCATAAGACTATATTGAGAAGGAAATCCAGCTTTTAAAAAATACTAATCTGACACACTCAGATCTAATTACCTGAGTAATTGCTTCTACTTATCAACCATCGTCTCGTTGCATAAACAAATGTCACCATTACCTCCCAAACTCACCAAAACCCACACAAAAAAATTACCATAATTGAATCTCCCAAAGAAAAATGAAGTTTAACATTAAAAATCTAACAAGGCATATAATAAATTTCATTACCAGACATCGTAATGAAAACTTTAATTATTACCTTAGTGCCACAGGGACTTTGTTACCTTTATAGCCGCCACAGCATAATCCTATCAGATAAACTTTTCCTTTAAATTTAACAAACTTTGAATCATTCAAGTCCAAGACAGTCTCATCAGGCCCAGTGCATTGCAGTGTAATATTTAAACCGAGCTCCACCAGCAGCAGCAGCAGCAGCGGATGATGGTGGTGGAAGATGTGGCATTCTGAAAGATATTGCCCGGCTGAACAGGTTGCAAGGATACTTGTTATTCCGGGAGAGTGCGGTTGCGAAGCCTTTGCCTTCTATACACCCAACCGACCAACATTATGCATAGCTGCCAGGATTCTAGAATTAATGTAAATAGGTAAAGTTTTAAGAGTTTTACGATGCAGTCGTAAAGCTCCTGTGCCGGGGAAAAGTGTTTCGTGCTATTGACTGCTTTTAAATAACGAAAGTTGCAGTCTTATTAGTTGTAGATCGACGCAGCCAGAGTCGTGCTCAGTCATTGTTTAACCAGTGGTAATAATGGTCTTGCAGAGCTGTCGTGGTTTGTTGGAATGTTAAAAAGGTATCAAGGAGCAGATGGTTAACTAATCACCACCTACTAAGTCTGTCTGTGCTGAAGCAGAATAACATGAAGCGTGCGTGGGTGATGTTAAACTTATTTCCACTAATTCATAACAATTTTAAATTCAATCCAATCTCAATATTTCATTAAATTCGCTGTCGTTCAAAATTAACTATCACTTGACTGCTTCCCAGGGCGGCGAAAATCAACAAAAAAAACCCCAGAAAATTCGATCGGAATCAAGCTCCTTTCTTGAGGGCAAAAACCATTAAATAAAAGTCAAGGAAAATCGGGTGAACACGACAAACAAAGGAAGGACACGACAAATTTTCATGCAAATCCAATTCAATTTTCACCTAGTAATTATTTGTTTTTCCTCCAGAGCTAATATATTCACCCCACCAGCTGGTTGCCATCGATCAGGTACTTCGCCCCACCGAAAGACAGGCTCCTTTCTATTTTTTTTTTCGTTTGTGCTGTTTAGATACCCCCAACAACAACAACAACAATAACAACCTTCGGGAGTGCCTTCGTGGCAGAGATTATGTAAGGACGAAAAATGCGAACCTGCAATGCAGAAAATCGCTATTTCGTGAGTCAAAAAATGCGTTTTCCTTGCCAGCGACTTCCTTACAAGGCATAAAAGCGGAATTAATTCAAAGAATTCCTTTTTTAGGGTCACACAGTTTGAAATTCCCGAACAGGACTAAATAGGCACAAAACCAGCTCCTTGATGGATAAAGGCCTGCTGATATGAGCAGAGGGGGCACAAACTGCTCCTTTTATGCTGGTAGTAAACCTAATTACCACCACCTTATTGCCAGGATAATTAGGTGTTTTTGTTCATTACTATCCTGTTCACAATGCCCTGAATGAGTATTAATGAGAGCTACCCTCTCGATATTGTTGGCACTTGGGCGAGAGCGGGCATCACATGCATGAATCGAATGCCTTAATCCTTTGCCAGTTGTGTGCTATTGATCCTCGTTCTGTATGTATGATTGCGGAGTTGGTAAATCCGATTTGCAACTTGTGCATTCAATATCGAGTTTATAACTAATTAATGGTAAGCGACATTGCTTGCGGAGCGTGTTGTTGTCGGTCTTCATTAAATTCTGCAATTTCAGCTATGATAGTGCTGCCTGGATGCTGACCTCGTTCCATGCGGCGGCTGTTGGGAAAGGCAAATATTTGCTCTTCTCTTGGCAATTATGGTTTAATTGACGATAATAGCATCTTCATGTTTGGGCCCAATTTGCAAATAAATTATTTTGTGTTGATTGAAGGAATGCCAAATGATAATAATAGTGGAATGTTGGTATAAACACTTTGACGACGTAACGTAATGAAAGCTTTAAACATAGCGGAGAAAATTTGGATAACGCTGAATTTTGACAAGGAGGTTTTGTTCAATTTTAAAGCGTCATTTTGCAATACCAATATCACTGGGAATGGAAAAGTCATTTGACTATATGATAACGAAGTTCAACTTCAATCCAGGTTGCATTGTCTAGGTCCCCACCGGAGCGGAATGGGAGAACTTTAACACCGACAAGAACTGCGATTTAGTTCTATGAACAGATGGTTCTAAGTGGGCGCTGGAGGTTTCCCGCTTCACACAATTTCTATAAATTTTCCTACTGCCTATTTCCTAAAAAGCCTATCTATACAACTATCTACTACAACTGAACCTAAGGATTCTGATGAATCTTGTTGTCTCATATCAAAGCGGCTATTGAGGCTTGTCGAAACCTGTCAGAAAGAGATGCCTTTATTGACTAAAGTGCCGCCTCTGCAGGACGAAAAAACGGGCAATTATCTTGGTGATCACAAAAGGTTCCATTAGACCTTTGTAGACCAAATGTTGTTTGATTGCCTAGGGCAAGCAGCACTGGACATCATTAATACTTAGTTGGGGGACCGCTTAGGAAAACGACTGACTGGTACATTCTTGATTTTCGTGACTGTATCGGAAGCGTGCATACCTCTGGACAGAGCGTGCATACCCATGTAGTATGAGCTTTCGGGATAGTTGCGTCCGTGTGCATGCTTTTAACCAACTAAATTACTTCTAATCGTGACAGAAACCCCTTGAAAATCTTTAAAGCTTGTGTCTAAATTCCAGATCACCCAGGTCTACAAGGTACCTGTCAGAAAATATCGCTGGGGGTCTGTCCGCACATCAAATTCCTGCTGACCAGAACGGGACGAGCCATACAGACATAACTTCGGCCTGGAGTCACCAACAAGACCCTTACAAGGGTCCCTCAAAGGAATTCTCACAAGAGCCGAAACAGTGGGACACTTGAATCAGCAACCTACCGAGTCTGCTTTCTTTTGGGAAGGTGGCTTCACTAAATTCCGTAGCTTCGCCGAAATGTAGACAATATTCTACCGAAAAGCCTTTCAGTTCTGTGGGTTTCTAGTCCATCATAAAAACAACCTCCCTCGCGTCACGGGGCTACATCAGCTATCTACCTGCAATCTCTTCTTACAGGTCTTTGCCTTTCGCTGCTTCTTTGAACTTCGTATTACTCAAGCTTCTGGTTTATAGCCTTCAGCTATACTCAACGCTATTCACTCAACCATATTCCAAGAGGACATAAATTTCGGTTGCTGGTCCTCCTGGTAGACAGTTGGGCGAGAGGTTGACAATCTTTCATCTTAAAACAATTGTTGCTATGGAATCGAGAAGGCAGCCTCGGAACAATCAGAAAAGATGAGCTGGTAAAAAAGTCCAAGAACGAATAAGAGTGACTCCAGAAGTACGACGAATCAAACGAAAATGAAAACAGAATGAATGAACCCCCAGCTCCACATCTAATAATACCACGTCAAAACGCTGACAGAACGATCAGTGATCGCGACATAGCGTTGATCAGTGATAGAGCAGGAGATGGATTCTTCAGTTATTATGCTTAAAGACAATAGCAGAAAAAAGAGCAGTCAAATTTTGGCGAAGGGAAATAAGAAAGATGGTACTATATTTATTTACCTATATGACTATAACGTTTTAATCCAGGGTAAGAAAATCTTGACTCGTGTGCGACTCATTCAACTCACTCCTCACTCATGGGCGAGAGCTGTTTCCTATAAAGTAAGCTCACTCGTGTGTGAGTAATTTGTTCAGAAATTCTGGGTACAAAATCCTGACTCGTGCCCGACTCATTCAACTCTCTCCTCAATCACGAACTAGAGTTGTTTGCTAGTACGCTCACTCACTTTTAACAACACCTCTTATTATTAAGCATTCCTTATCCAAGTGCTTTTCTTTTTGGATACCTAACGTGAGTGAGCGAGCGGTGAGTACACTCATTATACGAGCATTTACGCTCCTGTGCAAAATGCCAAAAGTGTTATCCTCACTCATGGGCATGTGTAGTCTATGTACGCAGCCTCATTCATGAGTGAAACCTTTTCTTCACTCATGAGTGAGAGTGATTTTATTATGAGGGATTTATTGGTTCCTCATGAATGAGCATTTTTAAATTTGTACCCTGTTTTAATCCTAGGAAGTCTTTCTAATTATGCTTTGAACTTAAAAAACATGATGTTCTACACTATATCCAAAAAGCGACAAACTCGCTCTCTCCACCTAATTTACTTTATAATTCAAAAATCACCTCACATCTCTCTGTCTATCTTCTATCTTATGCTCAATAATTTAAAATATGTCACCAATGTCCCCCTTCTTGCTTAAAAAAAAAGCATTTTAATATCCCCACTAGAAGAAAAAAACGCCAACCGTGAACACATATCCGCACATCTCTATATTTATATTCCATTATTCCCCTCACGGATAAAATATTTTCCCATCCAGATACACAATAATCTGTTTTTCGGATAAAAATTCCCAGATCCGTTCTTGTAAGATCATAATTTTTCCATCATCTTCCGCAGAGCGATTCCCAGCCCCACGGTCCCTCCGTGTCGGGGTTGTGGGGCCATAATCTACTTGACATGTTTTTTCACGCATAAGTCAAATCGAATTTTATAACTTGTAGGAGGGTGAAAATGCAAATTTTTATTACATACACAAACACACATAGAGAGAGTGAATTTGAGAATATACAGGGTGTCCCACATAAACTTACAAAGCGGCCGGCTGTGGATAGGTCTTGGATAGACGAACAAAAAATCGTATGGGTGGGGGGGGGGGGAAATCGTAACGGTTTAGCCGCTAGGGCGTTTTGAAGTTTTTTTGCTAGAGTTTTACATATCACCCTATATTTTTGTAACCGTCTAACCTATTGTCAAGGTTTTGGTACCAGTGCACGCAGAATTCCTCCACCTTTCTACAACGGTAAAAATAATGGTCCTATCTTATAAACTTTTGGAGTTATGAGTCGCCAAAGTCAAAATTTTGTATTTTTTTCACTAAAATTTCAACTAAAACCACCTTTTTCTCCAAAAAATACGTGATAAACCTAAATTTTTTTTTCCAAAATTAAAAAGTTTGGACAATTTCCTATAAATAATGTATTACAAGTTTTATTCTAGGGCCTTTACTTTAGAAGTTATAAGCAATTTTAAAGTTAATTTCGATGCTTATTTGGCACTTTTCGACAAAGTTCAGATGGAAAAGTACTAAAAAAGGACGAAATAGAGCCAATTTCAACATTAAAAATGCTTATAACTTCAAAAATAGAAGCTGCGGCGTAAAAGTTGTAATACATTATTTATAGGAAATTGTCCAAACTTTTTAATTTTGGAAAAAAAAATTTAGGTTTATCACGTATTTTTTGGAGAAAAAGGTGGTTTTAGTTGAAATTTTAGTGAAAAAAATACAAAATTTTGACTTTGGCGACTCATAACTCCAAAAGTTTATAAGATAGGACCATTATTTTTACCGTTGTAGAAAGGTGGAGGAATTCTGCGTGCACTGGTACCAAAACCTTGACAATAGGTTAGACGGTTACAAAAATATAGGGTGATATGTAAAACTCTAGCAAAAAAACTTCAAAACGCCCTAGCGGCTAAACCGTTACGATTTCCCCCCCCCACCCATACGATTTTTTGTTCGTCTATCCAAGACCTAACCGCAGCCGGCCGCTTTGTAAGTTTATGTGGGACACCCTGTATAGAGAGAAAGTCCTTGTTCGCATCACCAGCAACAAAACAGCATAAAAGGTTGTAAAATATTATTGGTGTTGCGCGCATATGTTGGGTGTTCATAGTGTGTACAACATAAAAAATCGATTTAAGAAAACAAACAACAACAAAAAATCCTTCCTTCTACTAAAAATATCCTTGTTCCTGGAATCCTAATTATGCAGCTAAGTAAATTATGCTGCCCCGAAAATAGCGTACGTGTATAATCGATCATGCGGAAGTGTGAAAGACATGTTGTCGTGCCTACCCCAAAAGACACATTTTTCCAATTAACTTTAATTAACTTGACATGAGCTTCGATGTTGCCCCGATAGATGCGGACATGATTTCAGTGAGCTTGAATTACATGCGACAGAGAAACCCTGGAATTCAATTACTTGCGGCCGCTCCGGCCAGAAACGACCCACCTGCCACCATTGTTGATTATAATCCTTAAAAAAACCGAAACTAGACTATCGAACCGGACACAGGATCGGGTGACTCTGGGCAGCAGCAGCGGCCCGGCATTAATTAGAACGAGAACAACCAAAAAAGTTTCCATTTCAAGGACCCAGAAGTTTAGGCAACTCACCCACAACTACACCAATAAAAAGAGGTCAAGGATTAAATTTGTCGGAAAGGAATTGCGGGGAAACCTTACTAAAAATGTCCTGCCGCTAATTTTGATTTCTGAATAGTCAGTAACATCATCCCCGCACTCTACTCCATCCAGTCTCATGTTGCCAGCTAACAGTTCCCATGTTTACATTATTACGAGGGCAATCACGTCTTGTGATAAGGACAAGAACAAGGACTAAGCAGGCTCCATCAGCTGCTCCCGTCTAGCAGGAATCCTTTTGACATAATGAGCGCCTAATTAGCTTCTATTGAGATTGATAAGCCCGGAATCTACTCGGTTCGTGCTCCTTGGCACGTCATGGGTTACACAGAGTCAGCCGAGGCAGCCAGGATTCATCCTTTGAGTTTCACTGACAGAATGTTTCAGGACGTGTGAAAGATGTCTTTGAGGTGGCAAGAATCCATGTCGCAGCGCGAAAGGTGAAGGGTTCAGCATTTTCGGGGGCTTTTGATAATTGCTAGACGAACACAAGACACCCCCTCCCTTTCTCCTGTCTCTGTACTCTGATAACAGGATGACGTGATAAATACAATGACACCCACCGTATGAAGTCTGATATCCTTCCTGGCTGTGGCGGAGTGATGGCGGTGGATCCGAGAAAATATTCCCTCTTTGAAATTTATCTCAAGTGGATTCAAGTAATTTTGCGGCTGCTTACTCCAGATACCATAAATTCTGACAACGTGTCAAGTTCAGGTTCAACAGCCTTAAGACAGATCCTTAATATGCATGAATATGCGTTGTTTATCTTTTCTAATCGAATTTAGGATATGAATTTCATTTTCATTCTTGTTAAGTGGGTGGGCATGGGTGACAGATGCTCTTCCACTGGCAGCAATTGTGGCAGCTTTAAGGCAGCGAAATAAAAATAAATAAACTTTGCTCAAAATTAGGCCAGACTTTATTACAATTGTGTGTGTATGTTTTTTCTTGTTCTTTGATTTGTGGTTGTAGAACTTTGGTTTGTTTGTGAAAAGCGCGTCTTATTAGTTTTTGGTTAATTATTGTTTTGGTTTCTGGATTACATTTACACCCTCCCTTGTTTGGATTGACATAATGGTTTGGATTGGAATAGATCAACTATTTTCAATGAACTTCGTGAATTGGCACATAGCTTTATTTAGTCTTCGGATTTTTAACATATGTATATTCTATAAAGCGGCAATAAAGCAAGAACAACTTTTTCAAAAAAAAAAAAAAAAACTTACATGCTTGTACGACAGTCTAGTAAACAACTTTCCTGATGACACGGTAGACCAAGTATTATTCAATAAGCATGACAGTAAACGTATGTTGTAAAATCCACAACGATCATCATTTTCAACTCATAATTTTTGCTATTTTCATTCAATATCATTTCCGATAACTAATAGCTTTATTCGAATGGACTCCACAACTAGCTTTAACATAGTGCATTCTGTTAGTCAAATAAAATCTATCGATATCTAGAGCTCCAAAGTAAACCCACTTTAAAAGTCCGACCAAGCGGACATCACAAACATCGAGTTCAATTACCAAAGTCAGCAGCAGATGCTTAAACCATTAAGGCTATGTTAGAGGGTTTTAAGGGGGATATGATGGCCATAGAATTCTCAGCCATTTTTAATGGGAGCACATACGGCCTCACGACAGCCAAACTTGACCTGTAACGCATGAAACAAGCACGGTACCCCTAAGTAAAAATAAGACCCGTCAATTCTAAGCATCCATCAGAAACTGATAGTATCAAAACGCCTGAATAGTACTCGCAACAACCACGGTAGGCCTGAGTAAAATTCGACTTTTCTACAGGCATGAACGGAATAGTCCAAACGAAGCACGGTGCGCTCACATTTTTTTAAATTAAAGAGAGACAAATAGGGGCTTTAAAAAATAGAGAAAGGGTGCATTAAGCATATTCAGTAGACCAGCTTTCGTTCGGTTGCGTAGGTCAAGCATCATTGGATGTGGTTAGTACTTTGTTAGGGGACGGTTTGGTATACCGACACCCGCGTTTGAAATGGTTGATAACGAATGCATTCATATCTGTAACCGAAGTGTGCATACCTCTGGCGGCCGCATATCCAATACGATCCAATACAGCAGCCACGAAAATCGAAATCATTGTTCACTTCACCGTAGTGAGGGAAGCTACCCACTGGAGTAATTGATTCGTCTGTTAATTTGTTTTCCTTAGTAAACGCCTTCTTCTTGCTCTTGTACCAATTCTCGCACAATCAACGACGGCATTCTTTAGATAAACGCTGTGTCCAAACAGTCTCGGAGTCGGAGTGTAGTCTCGATGTAGCCAACAGCTTCTACAACAATCATTGGTGGAGTTTCCAAAATTGTTACAGCCTCGACGACATCCTTCTGTTTATTTTTGTTCCAGGCCTATCTACCTTTCGGACAATGTGAGGCCATCTTTGTATCCCACGAAACCTGTGAGATGTACAGGCTTGGATTGATCATGTTTTGGGAAAACTTTCACTACCACGATGCCCCTGCGAACGATTCTTAGGGTAGAAAGCCATAGCGGGACGCAGAAAACTTACGATGAGATATCAAGAAAAATTTATTACGCTAATCTATTCACTTCAGACGACGAAAGTATTAAACATGGTTAAAAATTCACCATCGATATGTCTCTCGATCATCATATGCCTCTTAATCTAAGTGGCCGGTCTTCGCCCGTTGTAAAGACATCTTTTATTTTTAGTCACACAGTAATCCTTATAGGTTGCAGTGTACCCAGATGCTCGCTGGCCTTGGTAACCAAGGATTTAAGGTAAGGAGGCATCTCCCATTTGATCACTGAAGTCCGCGTACTGTCGCAGTAGCGTACGAGCCCGTGCAATAAAACCGTGTGTTGTTTCATTCTTCTCTCTACTATTTTTAACCGACTTAAAAAAAAGAGGAGGTTATAAATTCGACGCGTAGGTATTGTTTGATCCTGTTCACGCCTAAATTTGTAACGCAATGACTTTTTTTCCTGGCTAGAGGGTCAGCCATTTCACTCAATGATAGAATCCTCGACAGCACTAAGGACCTTTATCTTTCAGTAGTTCAGTTTTCTACGTAAAAATTGGCCTAGTAGAGTTTATTTCAAAAGTTTGTGAGTTATCCTTGTCCGAAAGCCTATCATGCTTATTGGATTACCTATAACTAGGTGAAAACCAGAAAACCAGGTTGATTTAATTTTGAAAGTTCTAGTCACAAAACAAACTTTCTAAACAATTCAGTAGAGGTTTATAGTCCATATTTGTCGAAAGTTCGCCTTTTCACAAAAACAGGAAACATCCTGCTAACCTCATAAAAATTTAGGATAACCTAAATCATCTTTTATGGAGTTAGTTTCGGTTATTCAGAGTTAAAGTATAAAACTAGCGTGATCAACATTTCCAAAATTATTACATTTCTAGTAACGACTTAAGTTATAAATCATCCCTAGCATATATTCACATATACATACATCCAAATGAATTTCCCTACCAGCCGCACACAATCGCCATTCGCATATATCCCTAAGTGAATAACAAACTGCGAAATCTTTTGTCTCTCCCATGGGAAAAACTTTCTACTTAAATTGACGTTTCCAAGGAAAACAATGAGTTTATTTCAAAAGTTTGTGCGGTTCCACATTTTCCCATCCATCCATCGGGAGCGAGAGCAGAAAAAAGTAAGAAAGGAAACTGTTTTTCCTTTTATCCTCGTCGGACTGAATTATTATTTTTGGACGAAACTTTTTCAAATTATGGCCGAACGTGTCCTGAACTTCAAAGTGCTGCTCTCATGCAGGGAGGAAGGAAAGCAGCCGAACAACTGGATCGAAACCACTTTGGGATGTTCTTTTTAATTTCCTGCCGCAAACACACAATGCACACACACACATACACATACACTTAACATAAATATAAATATAAAAATAAATTTTCTGAATTATTCGCAGAAACCGACAATTTCGTCCTGGCTAAATATATCCTGGCAACAGGGGTGCAATTCGTCGGGAAGCATGTGTATAATAACCGAAGCTGATATTGCCTAGACTTGTTCCTAGTATTTTAGTACCCAATTTTCTCTCGTTGAAGTGCAAAACCGACGACAATGGCCATTGTAGACATATAAATTAGAATTGACCTCCAATCGATTACAGGCATACCTTAATGCCATTCCGGGTATGTTCCAGGGTGATTTACAGGCATCAGAGCTCCAGCGACGCTAGGGTAGGGTGGGGGGAGAACACAGGTTATTATTTCCGTAAGGAATTGAGCATTGAAGATGGAAAATGATTGGAATTGAAATTTCTGTTTAAACGGATAAGGAATTTATAATAGAAATTATTTTAACGAGATGGGTGGGCAGCCATTGTGTTTAGTTAGCTAACGTTATTGTATTTTGCGGTGTTACAGGGACCTCCTGTGTGCTAAGTAGCTACCTTGATTTCAAGCATAGATTTAACAGCATTCTTCAGTACGATTACAATTTTACAATCACGCAGTTCTACTTTTTCATACAGAAAATCTAAACTTGGGAAACACCCTTTGTACTATCAGTATGTCATGGTCCAATCAGGGATAGTGAATAGGATGAGTTAGGACAGTTCCGGTGGATATTCAAGCAGATGACGATCAATTTTACGTTTGAACTCGAGGATATTGTGCCAGTAAAAGGATGTTGCACCAGACGAAGACCATTCAATTCGGGCGATCCCCAAGAAACTGTTACAGAATTGCCTCTAGCATCTTCGTGATACCGCCGATCTGAATAGTGCGAGGGAATGCCTTGTCGACTTGGAGAAGGTTTTCGACTCTGTGTGACTCGAGGGGCTACTACTAAAGCTGGCAAGGTATAGAATGAGCGATTCCTTGCTTCACGTAATCTGCGACAGGAAGAAATTCCACGTGAAAAGGGGGAATTTTACCTCACAGGTCTTCGAAATTAAAAACGGTTGCAACAAGGAGCTGTGAGCTCACCGCTGCTCTTCAACATTTATATAAACGATCTAGTTGGATCCCTTCCGAGCGCTCTGGCTTTCGCGGACGACCTCGATCCAGGGTAGGACCGAAGATTGACGTGATCCTGACGCTACTACAACACGACTTCGAGGAAATCGATTGTTACGCTCATAATTGGAAATTGAAAATCAAGGAAGGAGGAACTGAGAAGAGTTTTATATACGAAGCCATGCGGGACAGACGCTGGTAAAAAAACCTTGGTATATATCTAGGAATTTGGCTGGATCAGTACGTGTATTACGGGAGTCATATATGTGCTGCTATCATCAAAGGCCGTAGGAAAATGACGAAAATGCTCTTTTTTGGTAAACATCTTCCCTCCAGAGTTAAGATGATTTGCTACAAGACCTTAGTCTGACCGGTACTTACCTACGACAGTCCCGTATGGTGGTATATATTACCATCATATGTGGAGAAGATGAGGGTGTTCGAAAGACAATGCTTAAGGGCATGCTAAAACATGTATAAAATACCTGAGTGGAGTTTCAAAAAATTCCATGCCAATGATATCTTCTACGGAAAAGCAGCAACCATGAGAATAGTCAATCCCATAATCAGACTGGTCCGAAATTACGTTGTAAGAGCGACAGAGAGCGGCAATCCCCTTATTATTGGGGCTTATTACCCCAAACCAGACTATTATAAAAAGACAAGACGGAGAGGACAGGTACCACCAGAAGCATTCCCGTGGCTCATTAGGTCTGATACAAAACAGGGAAGGAGTACCCCTAATATTCCACGTTTATTGCCCGGCGCGAGATAAACGTGTGTTACATGAGCGAACCGATGGGCTGAACGCCGAGCTCCTGCGATACAGCACCCGAGTCGGCCCTTCAGATAGAGAGGAAGTTCCAGAGCCAGTTCGAAGTATTGGTGGCTAGAAGAATCAAAAAGTTGAATCGGATTAATGTGTGTGTTAATGTAATGTGTTTATGCATGGTGTGAGTGCAGGCATTAGCCTAAGTAAGGTCTGGATCCCAGTTCCCCTACTGGGTAGCAGGTATAGTCATAGAGTAACAATTGTAACAAGTTTAGTTATAAGATAGGTAAGTAGATTTAAGGTTCGGCTTAGCTAGGGGTAGCCTTGAATGCTGCCGCACGCGAGCTCTAAGGTTATTATTATTGAACCTAAGCCCTCGTGGGCGACAAAATTCGGGCTAGAGCCACCAGATCCTGGCGCCTGATCGGTATAGACCACTCCAAACGCGAGTATGGTTTCACCAAGCAGTCCCCCCGCAAATGCGCAAGTTGGAGCATATTAGGGACTGAACTTTAAAATTAAAATTGTCACATATTGAGTCAGGATAAAACAGATCTCAGTTCGCCGGACTGGACTCGAACTGACGGAAAACTTAAAATCTCGCTCACTGATCTAATGTAATGCCATTCAAGTACGAACTGAACTTGAACTGAATTTTAACCGGTGAAGCCACTTTTGTTGATTGCACTGAACATTGTTGAACTGATACCGTTTTCTGGTATTATCTGCCCCGATCTCACACTAAGCTCATGTCTTTAACAAAGATGGACTTAAACAATTTTTGAACAAAGCAGTTTAATTTTATAACAATAATGCCGATTTCATAAAGCGAGCACCGAAATAGACGATTATACTTTTTTATGAAATTTGGAATTTTTTCAAAGGAAATTCCTATCAAAAAAGTTGAAAGTGAACAAAGTAAAGAGTAACGAAGTCTCGCCGCACTTGACTAGCATATTTTTATTACAAAGGCCTTTAGCTGTGGAAACGTAGTAGCATCACAAAAACGAAAGAAGAGTAATGTCGACCCCAAAAAAGACTTTTTAAAACCTTATCAAATTCCACATTGCAGTTCAGTGTCCAGGTTGTTGGGGCTACAACCAAACCGAAAAAAAAAATATCTCATAAATTTTTCAGGTGTCGGAATTTACATTTCGGACACAATAAACCAGAATAACTTCCCCCATGATATTTGCACGGGTATAGCTTTAGGCTATAGCGACAACTTCGGCCGCCAACAACGCCCCGTAATAATCCAGAAACTGTTTGAATACACGCCGTGCCGTCCGTCGTCTCTGCAGCATTGAACACGGCTAGAAATCAGACGCAAAGGCATCCTCTCTCTCTGGAACATGCCCGCCCCCGCAAAGGACCGCACGGTGTTGGTATGACATGAAAATAACATTATCGCAACAGACTACCCCCAGAATTGCGAAGGGTCCCCCTATATACAGTTGAAACAGTCTCTATAGGCTCAGTTTTCCGCCTACATGCCACCCCCGCCCCAGCGCCCGGGTCCAGGGGGACGACGACTAACCCTATTTGGAATTTATTTTGTCGGCTCGTTTAATTTGCAAACAAGCGCCGGATGCAATGAAAATCGAGCTTTTAAATATTTAATTACACGACACACCCCCGCACGCCGCGCTGCGGCCTAGCGCAAACTTTAAGCTCCCTACCGACACTAGGGATCTTAGGGCCTGAAGTGAGTGGCAATAAGCACTGAAGTGGGGTTCGCCTGAGATGTTCGCCCTTGGCAGGTGACAAGATAATTTTCTGCTTGATTGATTTCTATACTCTGGAGGTGAGTTTTTTTTGCTTCTTACCTGCCTGCCGTGTGGGTGTAAATCTGGGTTTGAAGTGTAGAAACCCCGCACCAGGTGAACAGCAGTGGGGAGGCAGAGGAGACGGGCCGAACGTTGTGCCGTATAAGACATCCGAATTCATTTGATTAGATTTTGAAGAAGAGATTTTGATAAGAGTAGGACTTTTTGACACGGGTAAGTGACAAGCCGGAATTTAATGGATGAGAAAAATTAGACCCACTTTCTAAAACTGTTAACTAAATGGGAAGGATACACAGAGCATGTGACGTTCCACTTCAATCTCTTAAGTACCCAATTTCTTGGGAAATTTTAAGATTAGAAGGAGCACAAATACACCCGCACACACACATACTTTGGGCTTAACAAGGGGCTGTTTAGTATTCTATTAAAGTCACTTAAAGTGCAAACAGGATTTCCCGTTTTCAAAATCTCAATTTCAACCTTCATCCACCACAAAATTTGTCATCCAACCCCAATGGCCTATCATCGTTCTGAAACGCAAATCAACCCTTTCGCTTCCTTCCTACACTACAGAACTTCACTCGAAAAGCAGGGGTAGGAAAAGTTGCAGGGCATATATGGTAGCCAGTGAACCCTTTTAGGGCAGCTCAGATGGAGATTCCATAGTAGTCATTAACCATTATATTAAGCAGTAAGGACATGCTGGTAGAGATTTTATCTTCGGTACGTGAGATTGTTGTCCTGGAAGGAAGTTTCTGATAAGAATGCGGCGGAACGGGGAGCCCAGATCTTCTCTGGCAAATGAAGGCGGATGGTGGGGTTAATGTAAGATGAAATTATTTAAAGTTTTCTTGGAGCCATGCACGAATGACCTTTGAAGTCTTTAATAAGAAAAATATATCCCTGCATAGCCATTTTCCAGGACTCTGTTCAGTTGATTTAGGTGGATAGGACATCCCTTGTTCTTTTTGGGGAGTCGGTGCAGCTTTTTTGTTCACATTTCTCATTATTCATTCACCCACAATTCAATTTTTACCTCGTCCTCGAACTTTCTAAAGTGGTCAAGAAAAGTGGGCTTCTTCTCCCGAAAACTACTGCTGTGGGGGCGAAAGTTATTATTTCTGATTAAATTGGTTTATTGTGTGTTGAAAGGCTGTTAAGAAGTCCTCACTAAAGCAAGGACGACGATAATTAGAAAACTATGGACGCCCGTAAATATCAAGTGGAGAAGCTTGTTGAACTGGGAGTAGCTTACTGCCAATTGACGGTTATTTATGTGTTGCATGCTGTTATACAGTTGCAGCCATGGGAGAGAGCTTGAAAATCTGCTATATATAAACGCTGGTGAAGGGAAAACTTTTTCTGGATAGTACCTAGTGCATAGCGTAGAAAGGAGGCAAGGGCTTCCTTGGTAAAATGATTGGAATTATGGAAGAAGCCGCCGCGTGCGGAGAACTTAATTAAAGGTGTTGATTAAAAGTTAAAGTTTAATGGAATTGTTTTTAATGCGAAAGAAGTTTGGGTGGAAAATATGATTAATAATGGATGAAGACGTTGAAATTTGTTGCGACACTGAAAGACACCGTCTTTTTTTATTTAATGTTGTTCGTCGTTGTACTCTCTAGTTTACGACACTTTTTTTAACACCTTACTTTTCTTTATAGGACTCTAAACTAAAGCAGCATGTAAAGTTCCTGAGAGATTGTACAGGGAGTTATGTCGTGCCACTTGCTGGTTCAGCAATAACGAATACAGTTGATATATTCTACCTCCCTTTCGAGAAAAAACATGTTTAGTAGTGACTTACACGCCTTAAGATATACAGAGGATAGGCTACTATGATCGGGTTAAATCTCAACAACCAGTTGGTAGGAGGCTAATATCTTCCTCCTTAAAACTGGCTAATACAAAACGAGTAATAAGTTCCGGAGCCCAGCTTAAACGACGACGATCATGGAAATTAAAATGGCTTTAATACTTCCTAATGAAACATTCGGCCTATGTATAGAGTTCGAGCTACACCTCAGCTGGCTAACACCGCATCTAAGTATAATGCTGTCATCCAAGAAATGTAATGTCCAAGGAGTGGTTTCATGAAAAATCAGATTATAACCAAAATTCGTCGTTAAACAGAACGAAAGGACAACAAAAGCAAAAACCTATTATCAATAAACGAGAGACTATGATGCACTATTCGCGCACGCTTTCAGAAAACTTCTTGGTCGACCAAAAGAAGATTTCTTCCAAGTAAGATGTAAAAATCATCCTTCGAGATGTGAATGAAAATTTTGTCGGGAGCCAATATATAGACCCAACAAACTGTAGAGGTGGCCGCAACCAAGAACTTGGGCTTACAGGTACATAGGTTAGCGCGTAAGGATATCGACAAATGCACCTGGCTATACCCTAGTGGACTCTCTAGAAACCAAATAACCACTTCACACTGTCTCGACGGAAGAAGCTTCAAGCTTCAAGAACTCTAAGTTCGGGAAGACAGAATATTTCACAGTCCACAAATCTGGGAGAAGAATTCGTATGTGAAGTAGATCAGCACAGAAAGCGTAAGTCGTACTAGACTCGAAAGTTCGTCAATCCCAAAGACACCTTGGAGCGTTATTAAGAGCACTTTCATGAATTGCATGAGCCAACCGAGATTAGTCCGGACGCGAACAAGGACGAATTTTACGATCGGTAGTCGTTTTTAACGATTTCAAATGTGCTTTCGATTGCATCGATTGGAACAGCTTGACCGAACCCGTGCCATTGGAACTCATCCATCTTCTCCAAGCGTCGTACGATAGCTCAACCAGCAGCGTTCCTATTCAAAGCGACTTATCAACAGGTGTCCGACAAGGAGACGTCGCTTCGCCATTTCTCTTCAACATTGTGGTCGACGCAATTAGAGTTCGACGGAGTTCGATACGACAACTTCGTAACTGACGACGCTGGCTGACGATAGCGCCGTCTTTCCGGATAAGGATGTCGAAGCAACAGACATCTTATACGACATTCCTCGCATCGTCCGGGTGTACGGCTAAGAATTAATGCGGAAAAGACCAAAGGTCGTGAAGGACGGACCGACGGATCGAAAGCCAGCCAGTGTTCACGTCGATGGAACGCAAATCAAACAGCTTCCGATGTTCAAATATTTAAATATTTGGGATCTTTGGTTGAGGAAAAGAAAGTGGCATAGACGGCCGACGTTCACAGCTGCATCGGCAAGGCAACAGCGACATTGGTCTCGCTCAATTGGTGCATATGGAAACGAACAAATATTACCATCAAAACGAATGTACGCCTTCACCGAACTTTGATCCTTACGATTCTTATTTAGGAGGCGATGCTTGAGGCAGATTCTTGGTGTCTCAATCCGCGATCGCCTTCGAAACGAGACAGTAAGACAAAGATGCGATCACCGTCGACTACGGTTGTTTGAACATGTTTGCCGAATGGATTACAACCGCTTGAAACGTAAACTTCTCTGGCGAGACCGTCCGGCAGACAGGAGAATTTAGCGATAGGCACCGAAGAAAACCTGGCTAAAGAATATCTAGTCTATATCGTCAAAAATGGATACAAATCGTGAATGGAGTTTGAGGCCCAGCGGCACCGACAGCAGCGTCTTCGATGCCGGGACGTCCCACTCGTACTGCATCAAAGAAAAAGACTCTCATGAAATGATAAATGACGAGCAAACTAAGAAATTGAATGCTCCATTAATATTTGATTATGATTATTCATTGCCACCACCGACGTTTGAAGAAAATTGCAAAGCTATAAAACGACCTAAAAACAACAACGTCTCGGATGTCGTCTACATCTCAGCGGAACTAGTCAAAGCCAAAACTACACCAAGTGATTCATTAAGTTCCCAGTTGCATACGCAACAGTTTTGGACCGCGCTTATGTACGGGAATGGGACGGTTCCTCCGAAATATTCATGTTTCTATGGATGATTCCGCTACGAACGTTACATCGACTTAGATTTCGTAAAGAACATAAGGTTTGGTTGGGTGCGGTGAGTAGGACATCTAATTTACATAAGTGAAAAGGAACTGGCTCGGTAGTCTTTTAAGCTAGGATTTAAGGAATAAAGCAAGGACTAAACCTAACTGCGATTATTGGAATGCAACAAGAGCCTAATCAATACTGGGATGTCCAAAACTTTAGGATGCTAAACTGGAAGAAATCATCTCAGTATCCGTACGTGTTACTTAAAATCATCTCCTCGTACTCGCGACATATATTCCACAAAAAACTAAAATTAAATCAAAAACCAATTACAATCATTTTTAAAAAAAGTTTTTTCATTTTCATTTTATTACAATTCGGATCATTTTAGTTTTATAATACAAATATTAATTTACACCTATGTACCCTTAAATGAGAGTTAAATCTGCATTTTCATATATAATATAGTATTACCACTTGGGATAAACTGTAACTGTTTAATAATAATATCTGCAATAGAAAAGCTATCTCGAACATCATGACCTAAACAATCATCTGAAGTCTTACTCTGTAGATTCATTATTATTATTATTATTATTTTTACTTTCATTAATTCTCATATTACTAAAGTTTCAATTTTGCTTAACTACATTATTTCCTGTTCAATTTTACACCACCTTATCTTATCATTTAACACCATAAATTTACACACTTTGACCAGATTAATCCGTAATAATTCCCAGGTAACATACAATCATCATCAGCATTTTTTTTTGTTAGCATTTAGTTTTAAATATATATTTACTTTGTTTTTATACTTTATACTTATTATTTGTAAATAAATAAATTTAATTCATTTATTTTATTATTTACTTTTAATAACGCAAGGGCAGAAACAGGCAATAATAATGTTAAAATTTTTTAGCTAGCAGCTTTTACATTTTTTTGTTAAGTTTTGTTAGTTTTATACTTAATATTATATTTTGTGTTTTTTGTTAATTTTCATTTTAATATTCGATTTCTCCTAATTAAAATTTTTCTTATTATTTTTTGCACAGCATTTCGGCAAATTACACAAATTCCATATTTTTTTTTTAAATGTTATTAGTTTTAATTTTTAGTAACAAAACAAATTTTAAATGCATGAAGGAGGAGCAAGTTTTTATTTTTGGCTATAACAGTTCGAAACAAATTTATAATTTTAATAAATAAATATTTTTAATCATTTTATTTATTTACTAATTTGAAAAACAGAAACGGTTTCAGTGTGTTTGTTTTACATTTTAACTAGCTCGCATCCCCTTAAAAATGACTAACAGCACAAACAAAAGTTTTTAACAGATTTGTTTTATATTTTTATTTTTTTTTATTTTTTTAACAGCAAAAACATTTTCGATATTAATTTTCATATTTCTTTTACAATAATAATAAATTCTCACTAAACTGAAAGTATGAAAGAAAAGAACAATATTAAAGCACTCTAGACGCGCACACTATCGGAGCGGACAAAGACCTATAACAAAGAAAGCACACAATGCATCTTATATATGGATAATGGTGGACTCGTCGAACGTTACCTTGAGTCCAGGTGGGATTAATGTTTAACAATAATAATAATAAAAAAAAAAAAAACTTAAGCATCTTAAAAATCACTGATTTCCCCCTCAGTTTCTGGATATGTGCATGTAAAGGGGTTCCTGAGCCAATTGCACAAGGATTTGTCTTGTCGTTTCTTCTTCATTGTTATCCTGTTATGGTCCTTTGATATACCTGACGTAAAGCTGGATTCGTCACTGTCTCGAGCTGTAGCAACACTATGATATCCACTTTCAGCACGACGTGATATACCGGAATGCTTTGATGTTCTCGGTGTGGATGAGTCGTGTCCACTGTCATAAGCTTCTGAGGTAGATAATGGTAGGAGCGGCAGCTGGGTTTGCGAGATGATGGGCAGATCGGTTATCATGCTACGTTCCTCTGGCTCCATGGATGTACGCTTTGATAGCAGGGCCGACTTTTCATCTTGTTGATCATCTTCCTCTCCAGCACTCTTTTCAGCCTTTTGTAGATTCGGATCCGATGCACCGTCAGGATGGCGTAGCGATGCATACTGTTCCATGCCGGCTATCGTCATAATGCCATTCAGACTAGGAAGTGATGATTGACTAGGAGTCCTTGAAGGGTTTAAAGATTGCCTACAGCCGCGACACCTGTTGGTGATATAATATCTGATTGAGGGGGAAAAAATTAGAATTTGTTTTATGAGTACCTTGGGCTTGGAGGACGATATGCTGGCTCACTGCATACACTACCCGGACCAGTGTTGAAGCGGAATGCTGGCTCACTGTAAACACTGCCGGCATCGCCGATCCGGAATGATGGTGTTACCTCGGCCATTGCCAATTGTGATGTGAAAATTTCTCGAAGACGCGCCAGTTGGTCGAATTGGTTCCTGAGGGAGTTAAAAAATGGTTTAAAGTTAGTTTAACAACTTAAAGCAGTGGTTTCCAAACTTTATGATACGCATACTACATACTAGGTGGAGTGCGCCATCTAGACCTTCGGTATTTCAACATTGAATAACTGCAACATTTTTCTGCCGATTTCGACAAATGAGCAAGATTTATTTAGGATATTCGGTACCATTTATAAGAAATCAGTTTTTGAATACAATCGATTAAATGGACTCCATTCAAAACGCAAAAGACAGCTGTTTACGGGCGTTATAGCAATTATTTCGACAAGTATGTTAGCTTTGAGTTCGTCAGCGGTTTTTGGCTTGCATTTGCAACAACTTTATCGTAGTGGCTGCGGTATGGCAAGAACCTTTTTCACGCAACATCCAACTATAGCCAATTCTTCACCAAACTACGAATGTGTTGTCTGAAGGCGGATTACTCCCATAATTTTCAAGCAGTCTTCACTATTGAACGATTGTTTTCACTGCAAAGCGCTACAATTTCAGCACGTTTTTTCGATGTGAATCGACTCATAGGTGCATATCGAGGAACAACAACACGCCAGGAGTTTGGGAACAAAACATTATCTGCCCAATATAAAAGAAAGGGGAGAAATTCAACGGTGTAAACTATAGAGGCATATCTCTTTTAAGCACAGTATGTAAAATAATGACAAATATAATTAAAGCTAGACTGGAACCTTATGCAGAAGCCCCAATAATTGAATA
The DNA here is from genome assembly GCA_949987705.1 of Thereva unica. NCBI lineage: Eukaryota > Metazoa > Arthropoda > Insecta > Diptera > Therevidae > Thereva > Thereva unica. The sequence goes on from OX465285.1 coordinate 95,910,726, forward strand.
CCAAGCTGGATTCAGAAGAAATAAATCAACAATGGACCAACTTTTTAAAATTAGGCAAATCCTCCGAAAATGCTGAGAATACAACATCGACGTGAATCAACTTTTCATCGATTTCAAACAAGCATGCGACAGCGTCGACAGGGAAAAAATGTATGCTGGATCTAAACATATCCCTAAAGATAGTAAAACTGATGAAAATGACATTGAAAAATACAGTCAGAATACAAGGAGAATTAACGGAGTCCTTCACAATCAAGCAAGGCTTAAAGCAGGGCGATCGGCTGGCACCCATGCTTTTTTAATCTCTGCCTAGAAGGAGTAATTCGCAAAATAAACATTGATGCAAACGCAACCCTGCTTAACAAATCAGAACAATTGGCAGGATATGCCGGATCTGCCTTGCCAGATCACTGTCATACCTCAGAGAAATATTCATGGAATGAGAAGAGGGAGCCAAGGATATAGGGGTGCAAATAAATGCCGACAAGAGTAAGATTCTAATTCATTCAAAAGTGGAAAGAAGAAGAAATCACAACACCTCTCCCCAGGTACCTCGAACAGGTAAGCGAATTTAATTACCTGGGGTCCACAATGAGCGAAGACAACGATGAAAGGATAGATGCACAAAGAAGAATAATCTACACATGCCAAGCTACTGGGCCGGTCATGTCCACAGAATGGATGACTCAAGGATACCAAAAACGCCCTGTACCTACTACCTGTTGGCAAACCACAGTCAAGGTTGGAGACAATGTTAGGGCCGATGCCGAAAAAGGCCAAAACTGCTCAATATTGCAATACAAGGAACTGGAGACAAGCTGCGGAGCAGAGAGATGTCTGGAGGAAGAAGCTGATGGAGGCAAGGGCTCGAATTGGTCTGTAGAGCCATCAAAGAAGAACACTCATAGCTTGGCTAAAAAGGTATTGAATGATGTTTCAGAATCGGGCTCATTTGTCGAAACCGGTCAAGATGATTATGAGATGTATAATAAAAAAGTTTGGAAACCGGTGGCTTAAAGAATTAAAATATTAGTCTTAATTACCTCGTCCTTTCACCCATCGCACAATCGCTGAACGCATCTCCAATATTAAAGCTGGACACAACCGATATATCTCCGTGACTTAAAGCAGCCAATGGATGTTCACTAAGCAAAGTAAAATAGAAATTAACCTTGAGAATACCTTTAACCTATCATCAAACTCACCATCCCATCGTCCTTGCAATTTCCTCCTCCGTTACCTGTAATCCACAGTCTATAGTTTGAACGTTATGCTGACTAAGCGGCAAACTCTCTCTAGAAACATGTCTCGATATAATTCTGTGCAAACTTTCATGAGAAATCTCTCTCGATCCAAGCGGCTCAATTAACGGCAGCGGTGGTGGCACCTCAGAAGGTCCACTATCCTGATCCTCTTGATCATCTTGACCATTCAGTAAATCTTGGCAGCTTTGTGCGTTTCCAGATAGTCCAGACTTTTCTGATTGCGCATCAGTCTCATCACGTTGCAGTTTCAGTACAGACCGTACCGAGCATTCGGCACCGCTATTCCCTTGGCTTATTGTAGTGGACAGTCCAGTAGCAATTGGATTAACCATTTCGGCATTGCTTCCAACTGATTGCTGGTCATCTTCAGACTTTTGTTTAAATTGTGTAAGGTGATATGTCATTGTGCGTAGCTGTTGCTGTATTTGTTGCTGCTGTTGCTGCAGCTGTGCTTGGTGGGTGGGCGATCCTGTTGGTGACTGGAACATATGGGAAGACTGATTCTCAACCCATTGTCGTATCATTGTCTTCTTATGACTATCCATAAAACCATATCCTGCGGGCTGTGCTGTTCCCGGCAAATTACCAACTGTTAATGGCTTTGACGGTGATGAACCCATAGACTTTGGACCGTCAATCCATGTTTCACACTGCTTCACATGGTTTATTTCTCTTAGCAAATGCCTGGCTTCGGCGACTTTCGCTCTGGATACTCTAGGACCATCTATCCATTGTTCTTCGCTTATTTGTCTCATTGGACTTTCGGGATTTTGCACGGGTGCTCGTCGTAGGGGGGAGTTTTTTGGAGTAGGAACGTTAGAGCCTTTATTTATACCCGAATGCCGCAAGGTGCCCGCTACGATCTTTGGTGAAGAGGCAGAAGACACCATTTTCGGAGATCCATGGCTTGGGGAGTATATTTGTGCCTGCATGTCGGTGGACGGTGGGGTTGGACTGGAACTAGGAACATTCATACGTTTCAGGCTATCAGTTCGGTTCGGTACAGGACTTTGAGCTGGAAAAGGGAAAGTTTTAATAATTATTTTTGTGTAAATCCTAGAAATTCTAGATTTGTCTACTAGGACCCTATCAAATTTGTTAAACAAATCTGAATCGAGTGCCCATAAGATAAATTCCCGATATAAATTTCAACCTGAGATAAAATCCGACCGAAATATGTACTTACACTTAACTGATCCCTTTTTGGCTGGTATCTTTGATGGCTTTTCAGCTCCCGTACCTTTCAGTACTTTATTCATGGCACATCGATTATCACCACTACTTAAAGATGGCAAATATACTGGGGGATGTTCCCCGTCTGTAGCATCATCGCTTGGCCCCATATAAATAACGGTATCGGCTGATAAATCAGAGCTTGATGGATCTGGTCCCTCCGATGAGCCACCAGATTGATGACCTGAAATTTGTTGCTACATTATAACGACAAAAATTTTTCTAACCCCTCTCCAATTTGTGTTATATAGGTGTATATGCTATATTACTACTACAACACACTGTACAGGGGACAGATATGCAGAATTGGTTTGAGGGATAGACGACAAATTGTCGAGCGAGTCTGGCATTTTTCCAGACACATCTCTATACTCTCTCCCTCAAGGGGTGACACATTAAGATTTATACCTGCATTATTGACGCCAAGTGCTTTATCCGATGAGATTGGGAACCTGTGTTTCCTCCTTCGCATCCTGTGTATCCTAGAGGCTAATTGGATTGTCGTTAGTGCATCTGTATGCGACTGAAAAATTAGAGTAATTTATTTTCGGTCTAGAATCTTATATGTATGTTCGCTTGCAGCTCACCTGTTTGTGGGAGACATGAGCCATAATCGTCACATGACACGTGAGCGGTGCTAAGCAGTCTTTTAGGAGTGGTGTCAAGGGATGGTCCTTATTTGGCGGGTGCCTTTGGCCACTGAGAATTGCTAGTAGAATGTTTCCTATCCCTGATAATGGAAGACCTCCGTTGCGATTTGCACAGCCCCCCAGATCGATCAGATGGAGGCGACTCCTTCCACCAGCGACTGTGTTTGCAGGAAGAAAATTAATTACACTTTCGAGTGCTTCTTAGCAAGGGGAAACCGCAGCTCTAATACTCACCCCCACCCTTCCTTGATAGGCTGTATTGATAAACATGCAAGGTGAAAATCATTGCCGGCTCCAGTCCACTTTGGGGGCGTCCTGCAAGCGCTGCGTCTAGAAAAAGGGCGGCACGCTCCGCGGTCGGAGCTCGCAATTCCGTTGGACCACCGAGGAAGTCATCACGCAAGTATACACCGGGTGAGTCGTCAGAATCTGAAAAGGAAAACAATCACAAGGTGACATAGTGAACTTAACCGCCAACGTCCTCCCCTCCATTATGGATCCATTCCCGATTAAAAATGAAATTCGCCCGCAGCTAGCACGCAGCTGGCATGCACTAGCCCGCACGGCGCCCGCAGCTAGCATGCACGCCTGAAGACTAGCCCGCAGCTAGCATGCAGCTGGCACGCACGAATATTATAAATCACGAGTAAAAATGAAATTCGCCCGCAGCTAGCACGCAGCTGGCATGCACTAGCCCGCACGGCGCCCGCAGCTAGCATGCACGCCTGAGTGAAAATAACACTAGCCCGCAGCTAGCATGCAGCTGGTACGCACGAAACTCAAATTTAAAATGAAAGAAAAAATTTTTTTTTCGTAGAATAAAAATTCTACGCCTCTTAAAAAAGATGGAGAAGAGTATTATATATGTATGTAAAGTCGTCATCAGGCACATTTTGAGATTTTCGTGCGTGTGGCGGGAGAGTGGATACCTGTGGCGGGAGAGTGCATCCCTCTAGCGAACAAATTTTTAGATTTTCGTGCCAGTGGCGGGAGCGTGTATCCCTGTGGCGGGAGCGTGCGTACCTGTGGCGGGAGAGTACGTACTTTTGTGGCGTGCCTGTTTGTTCGCTATGCGTGCTAGCTGCGGGCGCGTGCGTGCTAGTAAGGAAATTTACCATGAAATTATTTTTAATCGGGTTCATAAAATCAATTACTACCCCCACTTAAAATATCATGTCCTAAAGTCAAGCTGGGTATACCCTCAGCCCCACCCCTCATCACCTTGGCTTACGGAGAGCAATCAACTAAGAACCCGGGGGTGACCTACGGCTGCCAGTCAACCTTTAATTAATTATCACACAATCAGTTTAATGAGGGGGTGGTGCAGTTTTCATTTTTCTTTTTGGGGCTTCAAGGATTCGAGGCGCTTCACGAGGAGATGAGTAAGACTTCAATGGCACACAGGAGCGGGGGCGTAGGGGGCTGCTGTTTGGTTGACAGAAGCCATAAATTTCTTTTCAAGTGGAATTGATTTGTGTTGATGGTGGCGGGGATTAATTTGTTTGGGTTGATAGTCTTTTTCAGGTTTTCCTAGATTTAGTGAAGCTGTTGTTGGGAGTAAATTAACTTGCTCCTATGTTCATTTAATTTTATCGTTGCTTGAACAAATGAAAAGTAAATTGGTGCTTGGTGAAATAGTTTATTGAAATGTCAATGATTGGTTGTTGATGGAACCGAAAGGGTTGATAGATTCCCCTTATTTCAGATTAAGAGAAGTTAGTTTGGTGCTTTAGTTAAAGAATTGCTAGAAATTGATCCTAATGGGGTACTTGAGTATAGAGTAGGTTAGATGGGGGACCATTTAGTGCCATTTTGACGCCGCAACCTCGGGTAACTAAAGCCTGAACCTGATGTGCCTTGCCGTAACCGTACGTATCCTAACGTACAAACCTGAGTGCTCATATGGCACCCACCTAAATTGACTTAATGGACTTGCATATGCTCATTCGCTAGGGTACGTACGGCGACGGCACGGGACGTTATATTTGGTTCAGGCTTTTTTTGTGTTTCGATGAAGCATAGGAGTCACCCTTTGTACTACTAGTCCGTCATGTCGTTCGAGTCATGGTGCAATGTCTAGAAGTAAGCTTGATCTGAAGTTTAGAAGAGAAGGGATAGGTTAGGGGTCTTTTTTTTTTTTTTTTTTTTTTATGTGACAGACTAGAGGCTTAGGGAAAGCCCCTGGAACTGGGGGTTCTTTATTTCAGTGGTAATAGTGGTAAAACTTGCTGAGCGCAGCTACTTTCCTTCGGTAGCTTAAAGGGTCGATGGAGGAGCAAAGTGTGCTATCGCCAATGAGTTTATGGTGCGGTTTTGCACCTCGTCCAGCCAAGTCAAGGTGCTTTTAGGGGCTCCCGCCCAGTTATACGAGTTGTATTCAAGTAGGGTCAAATGTAGGATTGTAGTTAGGGCACCTGGCTGAAGCAGGACCTTGCATCTGTTAAGGAATCCGAGGCATTGATACGCTTGTTTGGCGATTTGGAATATGTGATATTGCATATCATTGGATCGAGTCACGCCCAGGATGTTAAGCGATGGGTAAGCTGTTAGTTTATCCTCGCCCACTGAAATAGTGGGAAGGTCGGTAAAGGTTTTGGTGGAGATAACCCAGTACTTTGTTTTTGATGCGTTGAATTCGACCCGATTTTTGGGACCTCAGTCAAGAATGAGTTTGATGTCCACGTTAAGAGAGCTGGACATGAGTTTACGATCTAACAGACAAGGTCTGGCACTTGCTTGTCTAAAGTTGGCGTAAGAGTAACGCAGAGTACTGTCATTGGCGAAACTGTGGAGTGGGTTGGAGGGAATATGAGGCAGATCGTTAATGAATATTAGAAAGAAAGCAGGTGAGAGGATCGACCCTTGGGGAACACCGGCCGAGATGGAGTGTGGGTTGGATTCAACACCATCCAATACTATCTTGATTGAACGGCCACAAAGAAAGCTTTTAATCCAGTTCCTTAGAACTGAATAGATATCAATGGCTTGGAGTTTAGACAACAGAGCGGGATGCCATACTCTGTCGAAAGTCTTGGAAATGTCCAGAGCAACCAGACTAGACTCACCGGAGTTATGGATGCTTTGGTTGAGATGCTCGGTCGCTGACTTCATCTGTTTTGGAAATGGGCTTAACCTGAGCTAGTTTCCAAGAGTTGGGATAAACTTCGGAGAAGTATGACAGGGCAAAAAGATTGCGCACAGGTTTAGCTAAAGGTGAGGCAGAGGCTTAAGGGTAATTATTTAACTGACTCTGGCGAATATCTAAAGCCATCGCGTTTAATAAGCTTAGCAGTGCTTTGACCTCTACTCCGGAGATCTCGTTTAAGCCTTCCAGAATGTAACCGCCTGGTTCAACAGTGTCCGATGATAAAGAATCGTGTATAAACCTGTCCTTAGTTTTCTTAAAGACTTCTGTTTCCTATAAATGTAAAGAAAATCAATATTTTACCTGTGGCATGGGCCGCCAACAAATCCTTGGAAGAAGAATCAGGTTTAGTTGCACTTACACCAAGTGCACTAACACGAACAGAAAATCTTGCTCCTGATTTCTGTCTCCTTTCATTTATTCCCTTATAAAGCCACGAAATGGCGCACGGTATTGCTCCCAATTCACTGGGAGGATTAACTGCACCAAGCATCGTCCTTGACTGACCTGCAATAGTTGAAAAAATATAACAAAACACATTTCAAATGTCAAAATCCTAATTACCTGAAGTTGGATAACCAATCGTCATCAAACAGCCATCAGATCCTTCAAGGACTGCAGGAATTACTTCAGATAGGGCCGAGGAGCACACGTCCGACTGACAACACGGAAAAGGAAGGAAAAATTTCTTATTTATTACATAACAACTCCCAAAAGGACTAAAGGGGACACAAAAATCGAATTTTCTTACCTGTTGGTCCTCAGCAGTCAAGAGTCCATCGAAGGCGAACATTTTTGGGGCAGCCACCATGGGACCTCGTTCCTGGGAGGTGGATGCGGTCGCTGCGGTAGTGCTAGGATCTGTTAAAGTAACTTGACGTTTCTTCTTATCAACAGACATGAAATGTGGACTTTCTTCATTCTCTTGAGTGTCCGAGACACGCAACATGACTTTTACCTGTGGACATATGAAATAAATGACAGAAAACAAAAACGGAAAATGAAGAAAAAAAAATACTAGCTCGGACTTCAGGGGTCAGAACCAGAGCTATAACTAACGCGCACGGTATGGCAGCTTGGGGTTATGCTAATTAACTTTTACGGGGTGAATAATACTCTCGACATGCGTTTTAATGTGGCTTGTAAACTTTTGTAAATGCATTTAGACTTGGGGTGTTTTTACAATGAAGTTCCGGCTTAAGGGTGTCACAACTGACGGGGAAGTGGAGAAAATACTAGGCATACTGTGTGTGTGAGTGAAGAATTGTACACCGAACAACGTGCATGCGAAATAAGTATAGTATCAAATTATTAAGGCGACGACAAGGGTAAAATAACGCGACGGTTCTGGCGGGATTATTAATTTTTTTTTTCTAGGTATTTAGGATTATTAATGGGTGTTGTACATGTTTAGACAAGGGTACTTACTTTACCGATGCCGTAGTTCTCCTTGTTTGCAAGCCTTCTTGCAAGTCCTGGCGGCATTGCTGGTGGGGCACGCTGAAGTGCTCCGCAATATCCACCATTACGGCTGGCATTGCTCATGTCTGTTGATCTGCTTTTAGATGATTGTGCACCCTGTGCCATCTTTTGGGCAGCCCTAAAATAAAGATAAAGAAATTTTGATTTTATCCATCTGTCAATAATTTTTTTTAAAAAAGAAATCGGCAGGACTGGTTTTTTGGGAGGTTCGTTAAGGTACTCGACTACCACCGTAGAGGTTCTTGGTTCGATTGCGTGCAGTGCATGGTTCTTCGTCTGTACTCTTCCTTTAGCCAGATAGTAGTTTTTTTGTCTACCCCCACCTGCAGGCACCTGCACAATTTTTGATCCTAATACCGCACCAAAGAAGAAGAAGAAGAAAATATCTCTGCGAGAAGGTGCTTGATCATGGCCATAAGCAGTACGAACTTTATGAACCGTTTTCGCGCTATTTTCACCCTTGTTATAGCTGGAACGAACCCGGTGCGCCTCGTTGCACCCATAAGCCAATAGTATGGCGTCCGCCAAAACAATTGGGTATTTCGAAACCACTTTTTTCATGGGCATGGACATTCGAAAAGAAAAGTGTCACTCCTAAATCACGGTCATTTATATTCCCAATAACAATTCAACGGTCTTGCTGCCACACTAGTCGTGGTCAGATCGATGTTATGGGGGAGTGTTGTTGCCCGTAAACAAATTTCGAAGGGGAAATTACAATGCACGGGCGCTTGTATTTATCGAAATGTTAATGTATGTGGAATATCATAACATATAAACCCAACCGGGCCCAACGAGTAAACAATGAGTATATGGAGTGTACTACCGTGAAGCTTGCTTATGAGTAAGGACGGGTTTTGGCATCGTTGAAAAGGATAGGACATACTAAACGAGAAGACCTATATTTTTCAAGACAATATATTTTGTTGTTAACGTTCTACTCTAGAAATATTAAGGTTGTGTTGATTTGCAGTCATGTGATTCCCGTTGTTGACGGGCATAATTGTGATATTTTTGTACAAAAGCGTCTTGGTACCAGGACGGGTTTTTTTGCAGGCCCCATAGGAAATAATAATAAGTGGATACGAGGTTGGCCTCTTCGGGTAACCAACCCCCGGTCCTCAGTACAACCCTTGACACTATGAGTGCAGACGATTAATACGTTCAATAGGCAACGTTTGGCAAGATTGGGCGAACTTTTTAAATATTTAACGTCATAATAAAGAGTCATTTTGCAACAAAATGGTACGGCGACTACCGGAGGCTCGCAAGCCGTTCACGAGTCGTTTCCGAATCTAAATGTTTGCAGGGTAGATTTTAGCTGCTTCAATGCAGTTTGTGAGTAGGTATCAATCCATGTCTGAAAATCTCCTAGTTTGTACTTCTCAAATGTGATCGTTTGGACAGTTGCATGTTGACAGTTCAAAAATGGCGCGAGATTTAAAATGACACTTCTTGTTGAAAGGCCCTTTACAAAGGAGATGAAACCATCGACAGTACAGTATTTCTGAGCTCTATAGCCTTAAAAGGTTCAATAATATTTCCTGTGGAGCAAAAGACTGATATTACGATTCCTTTCCTTCCCCAAAAGAAATCCCGGCACTCTTCATCCAGTTACACGCAGCGGCATCCAATAAATAAATCATAAGTTACTCACGCAAATTTAGCGATTCATTAGGAAAGAGGAAATAAAACTCTGCTAGTAAAAGAAGACAGTTAAACCGAATTCATCACTAATTAAATCGTCACTAAAGCCATCTTCTAACCTTTTTGTGCAAGGATCTGGCACATATATACACAATCCGTAATCGGTGTAAAACGCTTTAATGATAGACTTTACAGTCTGTCTGTCGGTTTTAAGTGCGCGACCCATTAAACGGAACGACTTCTACACCTGTTAAACAGCATCAAAACGCTATGATCGCCGTAAAGTGGTGGTAGTCTTTAACGTTTGCATTAAAATCCCTACAAATGGAAGTTGGATGGAGCCTTCTCCCGTTCTATCTCGCTCCGTCTGAACGCTTACTAACATTGCGGTGAGGTCGACAGGATTTGGGGGCGGGGGAGCCGGAGGTGGCGCGAGACTGGGAGGGTGGATGTTCGCACAAGAGCCTGAAAAGGCGAAAAGAGGGGAAACATCCCCCTTTCGAGTGTTAATGACGCTCTCGTAAAATGTCGCTTTAGTACACGGCGCGCGGCCTTTAACTATTTGCGTCATTTATTATGCATGATATTCGCGTTTTTTATGATTTTCCTTCTTCAACGATAACAAAAAATCGTAAAAATGGAAAGAAGGAGATAAAATTATAATTAAATTTTTCCAGGTGAAGTGGCAAGAAAAGCGAAGGGGGGAGGCCGGGGCCTGGCAGGGACGGGAAGTTGGCGGTGGCATACAGTACATAAAAGGTAAAAGGACACGACAGAGGTATGACATTTCAGGTTGTAAAAGAAGTTCTACTATAAATGTCCTGAGGCTTGACATCTATTAAATTATAAAAGTGAGTGCCATTTACCTTCAATGTCGGAAGAGCAGTCCTGAAATATGATATCCTTCAAAGTTGCAGCAGTAAAACCGGAGCAATACATTGTCCTTACAATATTGTGTGCTCTTACCCGCCCGGAATGTATTCACTTAGTTCTAGAAACAGCTCTGACATTTAAGTGACACACTTGCTTAAGCTGATGAGGATAAAATGAAATATGACAGTAATCCCTTCCATCCACCACCACCAACCCCCTCCAGCCATCGTTCAACCTATCCAGAATATACACATAGAAATGCCATAGGAGCTGAAAAGCAAACGAAATTTCCTGTTAATTCGGAAGCTCGACGGTATGTCTTCATTAAAAACCACCTGAAGATTACCGTTGGGACAAAATTTAACCCTTTTCCTGGCGCATCATTAGCTCATCTCTCTCTCTTTAAAAAGGGTCTCAAAAACCTTAGTTCCTGTGTGCGGTGGGAGGCACATCCGAGATTTATGAGGTTATATTGCTTGCATATAGGGGGGAGCATATTCCCCGCTGTGCAGAGCCCGGAGAAATGTGTGAAGATGAAGTCTTATATTCGGGCCTGTTTTGGGGATTTTGCTTGGGATTATGTTGATTTTTTCATAACACAATCACATCCCTCCATTACAGGGCAACAGCGCTGTTTAAAAATTAAAAAAAAAAAAGCGAAAATATACAACAAGAATTCAATCAACAATTCTCGCAAATGTCTAACAAATGTCTGCTTGTCTCATTGTCCATTCTGGCCGGGGGTTTAAGTTTTTACTCAGTTTCACCTCTTTTTATCCATTTTATCCATTCTAAACTGTTGCAAAGTTTCGCCATAAATTTTTCAAACTTGAGTCTACAGGGAATGCGGTTGACAACCGTCTCTCGTCCCTGTTCTGTAGTTTGGTGAAAAACTTTTGATAGACGCGCATTTCTGCTGCATCCAGGTTCCCTGCTCCCACTCCAGCTCGGCTACCTGCCTAGTTACCACCACCCTGAGAATATGGGATTGGGCTAGGATACTAATGTTTTTCATCCATCCACCTCCCATCAAGGTGAAAGTTGCTCGTGTTGATGGGTTAAATCCTTGCCACAAGTGCTCGGCACTTCTAAAGTAGATCCAGGAAAAATCGTGATAAATCTTTTTTTCCAAATTGCTTCTCCATCTTCTAATGTGGTATGGATGAGGTTAGTCTTGTACGGCGACAGCTGCTTGTTAAGATAAAAGAATAAGTGAAAAATTTGTGATGGGGTTTTTTCTTCTTCTTCTGTAGAAGAAACATTTAGGGAGTTTTTTATGCTGTTGGATTTCGTAGTTAAAGGAAGTGGAGGATTACACAGAGAAGAACTTAAGCAGCTGTCTTGAAAATAAATGGAAAAGTGGTCAAAGCCTCGTGTTGTCCTCTACTATACTTTTAGCTTAGCAGACCATTTTAAAACCAAAGTTAGAATAGGTCGAATGAGACATTCCCTCTTCTTCCTACAATGCCACTTCAGTCCATTTACAACCTCAATCTCCTCTATTACTCCGGTAGAGGTTCTCCAGCTCAAAGTATGAAGAAGGGACTCCGCGTACACTGTAACCGCATCCGTCCACCTTTTTCTCTTTCTATCTATCTGGTGCCATTGAACTGAACTGATCTCCTTTTTTAGTGCGAGCATACGTTCAATTTGAGCCAGCCCAACCTCTTGTTTGTGTTTGGATGGTATCCTTTACACCCTGCCTACGCCGGCCGAGCGGCGAACGCTGGAGCAAATTGGCGAACTGAGCTTTAAAATAACCTCAGTTCGCATACAATTTTCACATATTTAACTGAGGATAAAACAAACCTCAGTTCGCCCAACTGGACTCGAACTGAATTTGAACGTAAAAGCTCGCTCAAAAGAGAGAAATCAACTGGAATAGTGGAATGCCATTCCAGTGGGTTTTTGCATTTCGGATTTCTGACGAAAGGCAACAATTTTAAGAACGAACTGAATATGAACTGGACTTTAGTCGGTGAAGCCCCTATTGAACTGAACATTATTGAACTGAAGTCGGTGAAGCCGGGGTAGCCGGGGACCATTTAAAATTTTAACCGGGCTTTTGTGTTGATGTGGACTAGCACACCTTATTCGAGTAGGATTTGAAGTAACTCCGTTGTTTGGATGAAGTCGTGTGCCTTCTTTAAGTCTACCAAGATTTGTGATGTAGTAGTGGCATGTTCCGAAGAAAGCCACACATTACTTAGGCACGGCATTGACACGAGAGGCCATGGTTCTGGGAGCACGAGCTTTTTTCAGAGGGTCCCCGCACGCATCCCTTGAACAAAAAAGCTCGTACTCCCAGAACTATGGTCCCTCGAGTAAGAATCGCCAAAGACTGCGGCAAGCTCATTGACCAATTAAGTCGATGGGGTTTTTTGACACTAGTATTCTTTCTACAAAATGCATACCGGATTGACAACAACCGCGATTTCCACACCCGTGATCTTGCAGGGGCGTAAGCCCTCATATTCCGATCAAATGCTTGAATGTGTGCGTGTGCTTTTCTGATCACTTCGAACTGAGTGGTTGACTTTTTCGACCCCCCAAACAATTTCTCTATTTGTGTTAGTGAGTTGAAGCTCGAGAAATAGGTTTAACATGTTCTGCACATTTCACTCCAAGTTCATCACTTTTTGTATAGAAGTCTCCTTGATTCTCTTACGCCTTTCCTAAAAAACGGGTTTGAGTACTGCTGCAAGAATACTAGTGTGAAAACTCTTTGAGGGTATCTTCACTGGTATTCTTTCAAAGGACAAGAGGTAAAAAGGAATGTATGTAAAACCGGTTCGATAGCAGTTGAAAGAATACCAATGTAGATACTTTCATTAAGTCTGTTATACATACATATACCAGAACATAACAAATTGGCAGCGCTGCTCAGGGAAGCTTATTTGGAGCGTTGCAAATATGCTTCCGAAGGAGCATTACTGAAGCTTTCATAAAATTTATAGAACGAAGAAAACGGTCGATTATCTTCGTGACCATAAAGGGTGACATTAGCACACTCGATGGACCCGCTGTCTTTCGAAACGGAGGACAAGCAGCTTTCAAAGTGGTTAGAATTTAGTTGGGGACTGCTTTGGTCTGCTTTCTTTATTAAAAAGATTTTTTATAATGCTCCTAAAACGCTTTTGGAGGAGCATACAAAGGTATGCTCCCTTGATATGATATGCAATGTTAAAAGTATATGGAACGGGAGCGCTGTAAGCTTTTTAAGGAGTGCTCAAACAAGGCTATTGGAGAGCTCCATTTCCCGCTGAGTAGCTTGCCAAGCTTACTATACCTAAATTTTCAGTAAACTTTCAGAAAAGCTTTTGTTTTTTGATGCATACTTGCTTGCTCGTGGCGAGCTTTAGTACGCGATCTTAAGGCCTGTTCCACACTATCGTGCCGTTCTCGGTCGAGTCTCATGCCAGTCTCGGTTTAATAGGTTTTGGTTAATAGAAAGCTTAGCTCGAAGGATAGAAAAAGGATAGGAGAAAAAAGAGGAGTTTGGAATGGTGCGCGATGGACCTTGTGTTTGAACAGTTGGATGTTGCATACGTTCGGGAATACTGGCTGTGGAGGGCCGTGCCATAGTCGAATTCTAATTATAAGCGTATTTCTAGAGCAAAATGAGCACGAAAATAAGGACTAGTAGCCTGAGATATTGAGCGGACATTTCTTGTGATGTTTTTGATTCCTACTCAACACTTTCTCTAGCAAAACAAATTAAATTAAAAAATAATAAAAAAATACTTTTCTCATACCAAAAAATTCCAATAAACTTGACAAAATAGTTGACAAAGTTTTAATCAAAAATGATTTTCCACTCTGTTTTCACAGAACAACAAAAAAAATCAACAGAATGAAAAAGATAAAAACAAAATTTCCCCAAAAAACAAAAAATATCCTGCAAAAGAAACTTTTTCGTTAAGCCGAACCGTTCAAAAATTAAAACGCCAACATCCTTGTGAAGTCAACACCGTCGGCCTAATTTGAATTTTACATCAAAGAACCAAATGCAAAACAGGAGACGAACGTTGGGAAAGCTTCACAGGTATCCTTAAGGTAGAGGCAGACAGGTAGATAAGGCAGTTTTGTACTTTTTTATGCTTTTTGTGTCAATGTGTATGTATGTATAGGGATGTATAAAGGCATATATACAGTTGTGCACATGAAAGATCCTGTCACTTTAAGTCTTACGAAAATTTTTTTTAATTTACGACACGAATCAGTGGAAATGTGAACATCCTGCTGTCAACACAGCCCAGCATAAGAAGAATAGTGCGATAGTAGTTGTTTGCAGTGATTTAAAATGGGAAGGAATTTGCCGGTTACTACTACTAGTATTGCTGGGCTGCAATTGACTGCACCGTGTGTGTGTGCAAAACGGGCCTGAAATGCCTGGACAATTCACCATTATTCTTCGTGCATAAATTCCATTAAAATACGTTGCATGGAAGCCTTTCTTTATCCTTTTAAATTCTATACCGTTTTCTCTAACTATTGTTGGGTTGACAGAGTCTCTCAGAGCCGCCACCACCACCACCCATGCAATGGAACGACCTTATCCTCGACGCTGAAGGACAATTTAACCGTCCAGGAAGAAATTAAAATACGGAAAAAAATCATGTCCTTTCTTGCCGTATTTATCGTTGCTGTTGTGAAACTATTGTTTAGGGCCAGTAGTGTGATAGTTTCTCGGTTTACTTTTATTGATTCCTAGGACGACAACAATGGACATAGTGCAGAGGCGTACTATGTGTATATAGAGCGATCATGCAAGCCCTACCACTGGAATAGGATATACGTGAGAACTTCTGCAGTTGACTCCAGGAAATTTGAATTTTTTTATTTTATCTTTCCAAGGACTTTTGTTCGCAGAACCAGGAAAAAAAGGATCTGTTGAGGAAATTTTAATAAGGGCGTTTCTCTACAGAGCTCAAAGTTCTCAACTTTTTTAATTCTTTTAAATCTAAGCCTTTTTTGCACGCTGCCGTAACTTAATTTACTTGAAGCATGCTGCTTTTGAAAATACCATTAAAATTTCCACACAAGCCACTTGCATACACACATATTTGTCATCCTTTCAACACAAACAAGACATTATTAAATTCGTTCCAGCATTTTCATTACACTTAAAGCCCCGCACTTTCTTTCTAACACAGGCGCCACGTCAAATATCCTTTTTTTTTACTGCAGAAATGCTTAACTTTAACATTTTTCTTTGCTCAAAGCCAACATCAGTGGTTACGTGAAGAAAATCCTTAATTCCATCGTTCATCCTGACGGGATCCTTTTTGGTGTATAAGCAGCACCAGCAAGCATCTTCCGAGAGGAATCTTCGCATTTCGGGGCCTTCCCCCCAGAGTCATATCCCAAAAGTTCTTCTTCTATACGTCAAATATACCTGCCCAGAATATCTGATAAGGCTTCTCCTCTATTCATATATCAAGGATATGTCATTTTTCATATGTCAAAAATATTGTAATGATCATTATATATGATGATTGTCTGGGACGGGAGGCTCAAGAATTGTCTCTGGAATTGGGAGGGATGTTTCGGAGCATTTTGCCAGAAACAGGCCGGGCTGTTGGGGGGTGGTTTTTGCTTGCTTGTGTAGGTATTTAGCATCAACTACTTTTAGCCCCCAGGTAATTTCATGGGATAAGGAGATGGATGAGAAGAATAACTGTGACATGGTTTTGAGTTTGGAATTTGGGGATGGAAATAACAAGGGAATTGTCGTTTTTTTTTAAGAGGAGGGGTGGGATGGAGTGAAGATGTGCAAATAATGACAAATGCGTATTTTTTTGTGAAAAGAAAGGTATTATATGTACAAATGACTCCATTTCTTTGTAATGAGAGTCAGATTTACTCCATGTAAACAAGCTGGGGTAAGTTAATAATAACATTGAAAATTTCAACCATATCTATGTTTACAAAAGACTTCTAAAGGCTCCTAATTACAAAATCGTGGTGGTTTTTTTTACGTATTAAGTATGAAAAGGAAAGTATATAGCTCGTTACTGGATGTGTTACCAATTTTAAGCTGGTTTCTTTAATGGTCCATCCACACGACACACTTTTTGGTTGCACACTCTTTTGTACGAATTTCATGTATTGCATACACATAATCCGTCTTTTTAGCGCATGCTTTTGGTTGCGCAACTGTGATTGCACTATAAAAATTTCATAAGATTCTATGGGGGGGGGAATTGGCAACCGAAGAGTGGAGTGGGAGAGGCACAATTGGAAGGTGGGGTTCTTCGCTTTTCTAATGCTCCATTGGTGGTAACTTTGTGTATGGTGCCCAAGCCAACTAACGGCACGCCTAGTGTCAGGTAGGACATGATTATAAAATGAGTTTGTAAGAGGCACCTCTTTTCTCTTTTGAGCCAGTATAATGTTACTTTAAATGAGGCGAGGTGCTATTGTAATGACATCGTCATCGTACTCTCAGTGCAAAAGTTTTTGTACAAAAAAACTTAGCCGAATTGCATCAAGTAATTGAAAGCAATTAATTAATTTATTTCACGTCGCTACACGCTCATATACCAGTAGGACATTATTTTTGAGCCGGGACATTTAAAAAAAATTGAGGCCTGCGTACAATTTATCATGTACTGCCTCGTGTAAGACCGGCTCAATAGTCCTGCCATTCTTGTTATTGTGCCTCAGTAGTTTAGTAGTTTTTCTAGCAGCATTGCGAGCCAGCCCAAGAATAAAGCTCTTGGAGTCCACCAGAACAGGTATAGCCTCCAGTGTTTGGGTTTCTTCATCAGCGTCCTCGGAACAAACAAAAATACAGGATTTAATACCGGAACATAAGGCAATTTGCCTTCAACCGCTCAGTCTAGGGCAGCCGTTTCCAAACTGTCATAGCTCAAGGAGGGGGGGGGGTGGGGAAGGCTTGATTATTTCATCTCATTTCATTTCAGTATCATTAAAAACGCTAAAATTGTAGCGCTTTACATTGAAAACAATCGTTGAACTGTGAAAGCGGTGCGTGCATGGAAGAAATTCGGCGTCTTCAGACAACATAGCTCGTAGTTTGGTGACGAATTTCTTTAAGTATTCGTGTCTGTAGACATTCGCCAATTTCCCATTCGATCGCGTTTGCAACGCTCCAATCAAGTTGTTGCGGTAAGAGAGGGTGCTGCCAATAATCCAAATGTGTTGTATCACCGCCGATCTGTGAAGTTAAACGTGATTGGAACGACTCAAAGGAGAATTATGAAGCAATATTTTCATCTCTTCCCATACAAAGTGCAACTTACTCAAAGATCGTTGCCAACGAATCAGTCTCGTCGCTTGAAATATGGGAATGCCGTCGAAAGAATGATCGATGCCGAGCCAGATTTTTGGGGCAAACTTTTGAAGACGGACGAAGGTCATTTAACACCCTCTGGCAGAGTCAATCAACAAAAAGGACGAATTTGGGGAACAGAGAGCCCACACGCCATTCACGAAACCCCCTGTACGACGAGAAATCCTTGTTTGGGCCGGAGGGTGCTCAAAACCCACAATTGGACCATTTTAAGTTGGTGCAATTTGTGTGTACAAAAAGTGGTGAGAAAAGGTCTGTCGAACTTCTATTTTCAACAAAACGGCGAACCTTGCTACACCGCGGGCAGCACGACCGAGTTTTTGGAAAAGTAAAGCTCATGCCAGCAAGCCGAAGACCATTTACAAACTCAAAACTAACATACGAGAGCGAAACAATATAACGCCCGCTGCTACTTATAACGCCCGATATGTTGGCCAATATTATGGAGGATGTCCGCAAAAGAGCTGCTATTTACACTGCTTCCCTAAAATAGGGGTGTAATGTGTTCAGGTTTCATTATGGGATGTTTGTTTCTTTGCTCCACCATACTTCTAAACGCCTGAATGGATTTAGATGGCTGTAGTGTCGTTAGAATAATTTAATTAGTCAATTTAAAAAAAAAACAAGATGGCGGCCGTCAGACGTAATTTATGCCAAACTCGATTTCTTTTCTGATTGGGTAATGAGCTGGCCAACGTCCAAAATCAGAATTTATACCTTCAGAATCCAACAAAATTGGGAGGTTTTCGTAATTCTATGAAAATTGGAGTTGAGTCAAGAGTTAATGCTCAGAAAGAAAATTAACGTTGGTCATGGTTTGGTCAACGGATCGATGAGTTTCATATGGAATATTGTGTGGCTTGCACTACGTCGGGACCAACTTCTTTGTAGAATTTGATGACAGAGCAATACTCTTGGTGTGGATGTTAAAAT
This sequence comes from Thereva unica, assembly GCA_949987705.1. Lineage (NCBI taxonomy): Eukaryota > Metazoa > Arthropoda > Insecta > Diptera > Therevidae > Thereva > Thereva unica. The sequence goes on from OX465285.1 coordinate 95,929,272, forward strand.
TGAGCCAACTACTACCGAATTTGAGTCTTTTAGGGGGCAAGGAAAAGTAGAGCTGTCACTAATTTTGTGCTGGGCTGGTAAAAGCTTCAAGGCACAACGCTAGATAGAGCTGTTGTAGATCTAAGCTATACCAATTTTGCCAAGGGGCACGCTTACGTCGCGCTCAGTCGCGTAAGGTAGTTAGAGGTCTAGATATTTCGATCCTCCTAAGGTTATTAACGAGCCCCATTGTGAAAAATCACTCTCAAAAACTTAGTTCGGCTCACAAATGCTACTAGAATATGTAATTAAAACTATAGTTATTTGATATTTTCATTTCTCCCACACAACCCAGCTAGCACAAAATAGTAGCAATGGAGTTAATCTAACTAGTAAAAGAGTCGCAAGATAAGATATGTAGTGCGACTTTAGCTCCATTGCGACTGAAAAAGCAGATCTTTAATGTTTATTTTGTAACAAATCTGGTCACAACGAGGCGACAAATATGCTCTTGCTATGCTTTAAATGTGTTGTTGCCACAAACTGAAGTTACACACAACAAGATAAAACATTTTGAACATCCGGAGAAGTTATTATTCTTTATAATATATACATATTTTTAACAAAAAAGAAATCGCAGTTTACTTAAGTTTAAGTAAAACTTAAGTTCGCACTGTGAAACCGGCCCTAAGTGTGTTTCAAAAGTCAGAGACATAATGACAACGAAAAAACAAGACACTACTCACTATGTAGTACTTTAAAATTAAAACATTGTAGGATTTCACACCAAAATTATAAAACGAATGCCATTTTGTTGATGAATGTGGGTGACTTACCTCTGGAAAATTCACGCGCCACCCGAAAAAAGAAAATTCGGAAAATATTTGAGAAATTAGAAAAATTTCGATTTTTTAATATTAGCACGGCACTCTGAAAACTACAGCTAAACACATTTTTTTAAGCTCCTAGTGAAATATTACACTAAAAAATGGTTAAAGAAAAGATAAACATCATAGAAAACCGCTTTTGTTTTTTCTTAAATAAAACTGAATAGTGTAGAAAAAACTTAGAACGATGAAAAATATGGCGAGTATGGAGCTTTTGACAGATGTTTTCCAAAGTCCTTGTAACTGCACAAAAACCTCCCTACAGCCTTTTGAACCTTTAAAATGAAAATGAACTTAGTCACATTAGGCAGGGTGCACACTGGAGAAACCCGTTTCAGGAAACCAGTTTCATGAAACGAGAAACTTTAGTTGCTTGCAACAGATAGATTAGTTTAACACAGGGCTGTGCACACTGCGTTGCATGAAATTGTAATTTCATTGGTTTCTTGCAACTGGGTTACATGAAATCCAAAAAAAGGATTTCGCATAGGCTTCAGTTTCACGTTTCTAGTGATCTTATTAACTACGTAAAATTAAATAAAGTTTTTAGCGTGTGCTGTTTTTAGTATGGCAGACATTTGTTTCCAAGGGAAGTTAGCAGAAGCTGTCGAAAACCATCCCTGCTTATATGATTTCCATCTAAAGGAGTACAGCAACAGGGATAAAGTACAAAGAGGTTGGGAGAAAGTGGCACAAGAATTGAACTCTTCAGGTATTTATATTTATAATATATTTCAATAAGTACAAAACGATAGACAATATGTCAACTTTAAGTGATAGATATATTGTTAGATAAAGCAGTTAAGCCTTTGTACATACTTCTATAACAACACCATGGTCTGTACCTAATCCCTGTTTTCATGAGTTAACTCCCATTGTGGTGGAATTGCCATGCCTGGAATCAAGAAATATGCCTTAAGATAGTTCCTGATAGCCTTTGCGGGTTTTAAGTTTTTGTCCACGATACGGTGACATACATTTTCATCATTTCCCTTAAATTCTGGTAAAGAAGGTTTATATGCAGCACCTTCCGATTTCCGGATGTAATTGTGCAAAACACAGGCACTTGTAACTGTAGGCTTGACCACTTTCTCAGAACAACCAATAGGGACATCAAATATACGGAACTTTGACCTGAGCATTCCAAAAGCGCACTCTACTATCTTGCGACCTAAAGTCAATCGGAAATTGCAAATTCGTTGTTCATCTGTCAAAGCAGCTCTTGGGTAAGGCTTCATAAGGTACTGTTTAAGAGTAAATGCTTCGTCGGCAACAAAGAAATATGGGAAAGGAGCCTCATTAACGTCAAAAGGTAGAGGATGTGGTTGTGGTACATTCAACTCATCTCGATCCAACCACCGACCTAAACGTGAAGTACGGAACACACCCCCATCACTGTTTCGTCCTAGATCTCCCACATCAATGGTTGTAAAACGGCCATCTGCATCAGCACATGCCATAATATGAACAGAGTGATAACCTTTATAATTATAATTAGCGTAAGTACTGTGTTGACGATCCCTGATCCACGGGTGAACCCAATATTTCCTTCTTTTCGTTTTCTTTAGCCACCACCACAAAATAACCACATCATCATCATCTGAATCCATCACGAAACTGATGGAAACCCGTTTCTTCTGTGTGCATGTTTTAAACAAACGGTTTCCTTGAAACCAATTTCATGAAACCAGTTTCCTGAAACAGATTTCTCCAGTCTGCACCCTGCCTTAGGGTTGTTAACTAGTTACTCTATTTGTAGCAGTTGCAATATAAAAACATTTCTGAAATGTGATACTAAAGGAAATGTTTCAATAACTATAATTTAATTTAAATATGACATTTTTTTGCAACTGTTATGGAACAACAAGTGCATTTTTCCGTAACAAAAATAAAACTGTAGTGTAACTGAACCGGATGATTTGTTGCCAAGTTTTAATTCGAGATAATAATAGAACCTACATGTGACTACATTTGTTTAAAAAAACTGGAATACGACCCAATTGTAACATAAATTTGTTACAAATTGAAATCTGTGCTAGCTGGGAAGTAACATTCTATAATGATGGAATATGATTGAAGGGCAAGTCTAATGACAACCAAGTTGCTTGATATAAGCAAAGATCTGTTTCTTGTATGAGGAACGTCGGAACGATTTTTGCCGAAGTTGAAGTTGAAAAAAAAAATAATATTAAAAAACTGGAAAAAGTTTGCAACGAAATTGATTTTAAAAATAAAGGAATGAAAAATTTTATTAAATTTTTTGAAATATTGAAAACAATCGCAAAAAACGTTGAGGAAATATTATATTAAAGAAAAATTACATCAGAAACTTTCAAGGTTCCTTTTTTCTTTAACAAAAAAATAAGAAAAAGGAAACAATCACAGCTTTACGTATGCATACCAATCAAGATCCAACAACAACAACAAAAACATTATTTTTTATTCAAGCTTCAAAAAATACTGGTGGCATCCCCCTTTTACCGACCGACAAAAGGTTTACATTTCACCCCCAAAAAAGAAAAAAAAAATAGGAAAATTTGCGAACTTTAAAAAGATTTCCCTTCATTACCAGACACCGGGGTGCGGGGTAGGCCCTTCACATCGATAACATCGCCAAGGGCCCAATTTAAGCTTAACTAGACGCTCGCTAAGGATAAAGGGACACACCATCGTCGTAGACCAACGAAATGCAAGTCAATAAGGACTAAGAGCAGGTCCTTCATAGAGCATGGAACTTTTCCCGTTTCGCCCGTAGCACCAAAAATAAATTCGATTTCAAACTTCGGTACGTGATCTGAACCTTGAGGAACGTGATTAGGCCTCTTCGGGTGTCGACCTTTTGGGTGTGTACCACCAGTTCAGTGTTTTCCGTCCGTTCATCCCCTTCGGAGAGACTGGAAAAGACTTTTCGAAATGTGTTTTGTGAAAAACACGAGATCGAGAAAGAAAATCGAAAGAGAAATTTCCCTTCGTTAAGTTCCGCTTCCTTTTTCCTGTTCCTATTTGGCCGTGTGCACTTTTGGCTATAACTACATCCACGACGGCAGCTGTCAGGTTCGATATTCGTGGAAACCAAAAAACTAGGATAGCAGGAAGTGGAAACTAATTTGTGATTATACTAGATACATTGAGTCCTTGAAGGACAAATCGTGTGCGTTGGGCGGTTTGTTTGTGTGCACATCGATTGGGACTCCCCGGCTGTCTGTCTAGGCTGAAGGATACACTCGTTGTAATGAGATGAAATTGGATTTATTGCAGGGAATCTAGAGACAAATTACATTACGTGGCTTGATTAACCTAAATTCCCTAAACGAAAGCTGGGATAACAACTACAGAGAGTAGTGTGTCCTCTTTACCTTTTTCCTAGATTTGTTGTCATGCTGAGGTCAAGATGTCCTGCGGCCAAATCAATGGATGCGACCTAGGTCCTTTCGATTGTTCTGCTAATGACCGTGCTGACAAAGGCGATTCTGTTGCTGACAAACACAAAAATCCCCAACTGTTAACATTTTAAGCAACTCTCGGCTCCGGTCACAGTACTACTCCCTCTGGGCACCCTTGAGCCCCCCTTTATCACTTTTTTCCCTATTTGCTTGCTGCGGAATCCTTTTTTTTTAATTTTTTTTCACTGTGTTCACTTAATTTTTGCTTTCATTTTTCACTCACTGACACTTTTTCGTTATTTTTCCTGATGCTTGACGTTTTCCCATTTTCAAACTCACTGCGACATTATTTAACCCTTTTTCGGTTGGTCCTCATTTTTTATTGTAGCAAAAGTTTCTCTCTTTTATTTTTCACCAAAAAAAAGAAAATACTTCCAGCAGGGCTTCCTTTTTTTTGAAATAAAAAAAAAAATAGAATTAAGAAAAAATACAGAGAGCAGTTCGTTAGGCGATAAGACATGGTTGGCTGATTGATGAATGGTCAATGAATTTTGAAAAATGAACGCGGGGCGGGATCTCATTATACGAACCGATAGGGTTACTTATAATGATTGATTTCTTTGACTTTGACTTTGAGGGGGAGTTTTTTAACTTAATTAAATCTAAAGTTTTAAGCATGTTTGAGGGAAAGTTGGAAGAAGGGTTTTAATGGTTGTTTAGTCTGCGGGAATTTTAACGAAATGTATTTCAAGTGGTTTAGTTTAATGTTTGGACAAGGACAACACATTTGGTTAATTGTAATTTGTGTTAGGATGGTCTTTAACTGTAACAAATTGATTAATAGACAAGATAATAGCAGTTTGTGGGTTTGACAAGTCGCATAGAGTTGGATGCACTGTATCATTCTTTACTCAAACTCAAAATACAGTAGGTGGTCTATCAATCAAGGCTGAATTACTTTAAGAAACAGTTAATATGTTAGAATCCTTATTCAACCACCAAACCTAAATTTAGAATTATTTAAGACTTTTATACCCGTATTCTAACGACAGTCACAAGTCACAACGCAATCACAAGTCTGTGGTGAGTCACAATTTCAGGCAATTTGATATTCTAATTTTGCAGACAATCTTCAAGCGAATACTTAGAATATCAAAACAGCTGATAGTCACAAGAAGCAAACTCTCAATGACAAGCGCGAGTCTCCAAGGCTTGTGACTTATGACTTGTCGCAAATTAGAATAGAGGGGGGGGGGGGGGGGGTAAGGTACTTCCTAGAAGTTGTCATCAGTGGAAAAAAAACTTACAGTGGCTTTTTTGAAAGTATGGAACTTTTCTTTTTAATCGAGCACTTCCTAGACACCCTCTAGCTGATTCTATTCTGTTCTAACATTCAAACTAACTTTATAACTAGGCATTACGCTATGACTCGAATGACATGTTAGTTCTCGAGGGTGATTCCTAAGCTTGGTTTTCTACATTACACAACTGGTGATTTAACCAAAAAAAGGCTGCTTCTACACCTCCTCTAGACATACAGGCAATACTCTTAGGTATAATACTACAACTGAGACGATTAAGAGCAAATATTCCTAAGGAAAAAGGAAAACGACAACCAGGACTAATCGGGAACTACTCCACAGCGAAGACAACAGATCGTGCCTTGTTAGAGGAGCTAAATCAACAAGAAATAAACATAACCTTGAAAACATAGCTTTGTAGATTTTATGAATCCAACTTAAAAGACACGCGCTCAAATTGACACAACGCATGAAGGGAAGGCTTCTAATAAGAGAAAAATGCCATAGACACCTTAATACCCGTGACAGACTGGCTGTACTGAAACCATGGTTAACGATGAAACTATGAGTCTGAACTCAAAAATCACGGTTGTACTAGGTACAACTCTGGTATTATCATCATGGTTTCGAAATCTGCATCTGCTGCATGGTATACTATATTTGGAAGTAACTTCAGCGCCAATTTTCAGCTACGGAAATTAAAGGAAAGTTAAATTTTCAGTTTTTTGACAGAAATTGGTTGTCATAGAACAGTCTTACGCCTCCTGAATATGGTCGCTTTCGTTAACCAGCTCACATGGGCTTTGACGCCGGCAGTGCCAGACTACCAGGCGGAACAAGGAGGTGTGTCGTCCGATTAACCAGTTAAGTCCCCAAGACGTGTAAGCCTGCCGGCTAATGCCCCGGGTTCACCCACCTCAGTTCAATAATGTTCAGTTCAATCCACATAGCATCACCGGCTAAAGTCCAGTTCATGTTCAGTTCGTACTTGAAATGGTTGTTGCTTTTTGCCAGAGGTTAGAAATGCAAAAGCTCACATTCCCTTATTCCAGTTGATTACTCCCTTTTAAGCAAGCTTTTACATTTAACTTCAGTTGGAGTCCAGTTGGGCGAACTGAGGTCTGTTTTATCCTCAGTTGAATCTGTGGAAATTGTATGCGGAAATAGTATCCGCAGAGCCAATTATCACACCGTTAATATTATATGAATAAGAAAAAGAAACAATAAGACGATAAAACGAATATTTTACAGTGGATTTAACTCTAGCCTTTTTGCCTTGCACCACGAATAAAGGGTGATAAGTTCCTTCTGAAGAATAATGCAGTCGGATAATGAAAAAATTGATGAAAAGATCTTAAAATTATCAGCAAACATTTAAGTGCTAGCACGCGGAAATATGTTACAAACATCATTAATAAAAATAATAAATAACAACGGACCCAGATGACTACCTTGCGGCACAACTGATTTGACAGATAAGATTTACTGATTAAATAAAAAGCGATGAAGAAAGTGATATTCTCTATGAAGTCTTTTAAATTTAGGTAAATTGTACGAATTGCAATGAAACCTTAAAGCTTCACGAGGTTTGTTTTTAGCGTTTTTAAGTCTCAGTAAACCTATATTAAACCAAGGAGGATGATTGGAAGAAGAACGAACAACAATTGGAGTGAAACTTGGTCCAACAATTGCAAAAAAGTGATGCGAGTTCTTGACAAAGCCCACCAAAGAAGGCCTATGTCGGCAGAGTCAGTATTGGTATGGAGCTAAGTACTAACCACAAGACTGTTTTGAGCCATTTACATAAAGCTGGATATAAAAAGAAGCTAGATGCATAGAGTTTCTCATGAGTTGATTCAGGAAAACCTAATGAAATCGAACCATTTCAAAATGTTGACTTCAATTGGCTGCCGAAATCGGGGGTTTTAAAACCATTCGACCTTTTTCTTTAGGGCTACGTCAATACTCTAGCAACTCAAGAACTCAAAGACAATATTAGAGCCGATATTGGCAGAATGGAGGCGCTGATTTTATCAAGAAAATATCGATTTGAGGGAAGAGCCGAAATTGACATTTGCCAGATATTGTGTTCCATTATTAACTCGAGAGTCACTTCATTTTTTTTTACGAAAATATTGCTCTTTTCTGTTGATTTAAAATGACACCTCTTCTCGTTGAAAGACCTTTATGAATATTTTTATTAAACCTCCTATAAACAAAGAAAATACACCCTGTAAGTACTAGGCATCCTATTACCAAAAAATAGACCCCCTTACGAAAATTTGCGACATTTTAACGTGTATTTTATAACATCATATCCAATTTTAAAGCAAAAGAAGTAGGTTATGACGATCATAAACGTAATGGGCTGGGGTTGTTAAGAATACTGCTGGTCGGTTTTTCTATAAGCACATAATGTCTCAAAGGCTTTCAACACAAAGTTCCACCATCTTATGAAATCTTTCCATTTACAACAAGCCCCCAATAAAAGCGTAGATTTCAAAACCAGTGCTTATTTTAATGACATACTTTTTCCGCTTTTACAAGCCCGTCGTAAGTAGTACTACTGAAAACCCATATTTTTTCTAGTCTTATCTGGAATCTCTGTAAAAACGGCATCATAAACCCCCGTATAAAATCGCTACATACGAGCGAGAATGAGAAATGATTTTACATAGTATAAGATTCGTGCAAACCGCATTTAAAAAAAATATATATGTTTGTATGTATAGAGTATAGAGGGAGGGAGGGAAATTTCCTTTTGGCTTGAAAGAAATAAAAGCTAAACATAAATTCCCAGTAAATACTTTTATAAAGGCCCACTAAATTTTCGTTTCCATTGATATCATCATTTCATGGCATATAAGTCCGCCAGCCCATACCGGAACTCGGAGCGGCAATCTAGCCATCTTAATATCCCTTTTCCTCCGCCTCTGGATGGTGGAGGCAACAACAACAACAAAAAATCCTCCAGATAATATCTTTTCAGCTGTAGAAAAGCCATTGAAGGGATTCAAGAATTTGGGTCACAGAGATTTTCCTCCCTTATTTTCCAGAGCAAAGTCTCGCACTCGCTTTCAGGTATATCTTTGATTGCACTGAACTGATAAAAGGTCGCCGGAGCGCCCCCTCCTGTTTTCCTGGACGTTTTCCCCTTTTTACCGAGCATAAGCGATTACACCAGCAGTGGTATGCGTGTGACATATCCAGAAAAAAAAAACTTCGTCTTTCACATTTAATAGGGCCAAAATGCCTGGGAGCCAAAATCAAAAACCCAATCAGGGAAACACGCAAAAAAAACCGAAAAAATTGGGTCTTTTTTGGCCCAGTTATGGCGGAGTTTATCCTAAAGTAATAAAAAAAGAAAACGAAGACTGGCAGTGGCACATGCTGGTGGGGGTGAGCTAGGGGGGTGCACGGGTGGCCCCTTGGAGCCTGCCATGACAGACGAGGGTGAATCCGAGCCTCACTCCAATAATCCTAATTCCCGAGCTTTTCTTTTCTGCAAATCGGAGTTATTATTGCGGCGGTTTTCCTGCCGTTTCATGGCTGTAAAGGGTTTCCGTTTCCGGGTCAATTACTCATAGTTTTTACGCCCGGCGTTCCTTTGATGGGGGCGCTGGCTTACTTTTACCTTTATTAAATTTATGACAGGTGAGGTCATGAATGGCGAAAGTAAGCAGTTGCGACGTTGGTAACTGACACTTCCACTCTAGGCCCGTCACGTAATCTCGTTTACTATCTTCTATTTTCGTCCGGTTTACTGCCGGCGAATTAACATTTTTGCACACTACTTTACCTACCAACTCACCCCACCCCTGCGAAAGTGTTAAATTACAATTACGCGAATATTACAGACGCATTAAACCCATTAAATTCATTATAGCTGGTCTGCGTGTCGACGTCCCTTCACCTCATTTTTTCACCATTTTTATTATTTTTTATTACATTTACGTTTGGGAGGCACCTCGTTTTTCTGTACGATTTAATTCAAAAAAAAAAAAAAATACAACTAGCGAAATCCAATGCGGCGCAGCGTATTCATTGCACTGTGTTTTTCTACATTTATTTAAGAGCAGCAAACAATGATGCAGCATGCACCTTGTAATCCCCTGCAGTTTGTACAGTTGTTGCAGTTTGTTGCATCCACACTCTGGTGTAACCTTCAGAGTTACGGCCATGTTATGGGCCGTTGGGTGATAGGATACTAGCATTATTAACTTTTATTATGATTGCGATTAAGCTGGTGCTAATTGATGTGGTTTGCATCGCAATTTAGCGCTGCAGTTGCTGCTGCACTCTTTCATGCTTAGACCATTTTAATAGTGTATAGTGGCTTTACGCAAGTGGATGCTTAGTTACTGGTAGAGATAGGTATGCACTTTCATCTACAGTAGTTATATGTTGGTACCTACTCCCAGTTTTTATTGATGCTTCTGTTCAGTTGCTTTTAGCATCATCATAAAATCTGATTACTCTTGATTAAAATTGTATTAATCTCATTATGTTCGGAGTGGTTTAATGAGGGCTCATTACTGGGTGCTGTTTTATAGCTTCATTTTTAAGCATTATTTCAGATATACCAGTTAAAGTCTATATCGATTAAAGAGAAAAGTGGAATACATTTTCCTTCATGTTTTTTCCGTAGTTATCACTTTTTCCACTTTTTCACTTTTCGACGCGATATGATTTCAGTTGATTTCCAAATTTGGCGCTCTAAGGCATTGTCCCAAAGATAATTGAAATTCACGTTGGAAGCTTTATCAAAAAGAGTACTCAAATGGTGTAATAAGTATCGGAATTTATCCAAGAGGGAAATTAATAAAGCGCTGCCAAAAGAAGCAAGAAAGTAGCGCTTCCAATTCATATGTTATGGAAGCTCTCTGGAAGCACGTACTTTATGCTCTCATTTTTTGCTTTGTTTTTCTCAAGTTTTCGCTTATTTCGCAAATTTTTATTGGTTGGATTTCAGAAAATAGGTAGGTATAATATTGATACTATGGCTGACAAAGGCTTTAGGAGCTTCCCAACAGCTTCAATTTCCTACGCTTCGTTCTGATGACAGGCTTGTGTTAGTTAAAAGGAAACGATTTGGGATATGACTAAAAAGCTGTTGGCACTCCTTTTTAGCGTTTCAGAATCTGTTCAAAAGTGTTTCAATTCCCCACTGGGCTGGTGTGCTGTTTAAGCAAAATTATCGTTAACATTGGCAGTCACTAGATCACCCTCAAACAATTTCCGTAACATTTTTTAGTTCTTTTTATATATTCATAGTTCCTAATTACTAATTAAAAAGACTGGAAAGATATTCGATTTTAGTCCTATTTACAAGAGAGCACTTGATTACCCTCACCTGTAAAATATACAGGGCGCCTCGTCCTGGCTCGCCAAGCGGATAATTGGAGTTTATGTTATTTCAAATATTTCCCCTTCAAAATCTTCCAAATACTGCTTTTTGTTATCTACTTTTGTTAACTTCCCAGTTTATAGGGAAGTTATTGTATTCGGTCCGAAAATCGAAATCGTAATTTTCCACGTATTTTCATTTCTTAAAGTCCCAATAGCATTTTAAGCATAAATTTGAGAAGAAGGATGTACATATGTGTGGGAATACGTATGCGGTCATTTTTGCCTGCGCGATATCCAGCGAACCAAAAAAGATTCGACTCCGCGGATCACCGATCGTAGCGTATTACCGAAGTTACAATCTAAAATTTTTTTCACCAAATTCGGCCGAGCCGTTATTTTGTTTAAATGTGACTCTTTACAAACAGCACGAATTTTTCAGTTCTTAGATCAGCACTTTTTGGACGGGGAGTTGTTTTCAATGTCCTACACTTTCTAGAAATTGAAGTTAGTCAAGGAATTTCCCGTAGTTACGAAACATTTGGCCTTTTAGGTCAAGTCTGACAAGTCTTTTAAATTGATTAGTTTTTCTAACATCTCCTGAAATCGTTCCATATGAAGTATTTGCCTGTCTCCCAGTTTATCAGCGGCGCTTCATCTCATTCAATACGAATTCGACGACGCGCTCTAGCTTATCGAACGAAGTACGAAGGAAATGCTCGTTCGAGAAAACCTTGTGAATTTACCACTATGATAGTTATTTGAACTAGCTTCTCTCTGGATTACTTTGGTTGCCACAAGGACTAGAACTATTACTATTTTCGAAGTAGTCAGATTTTTCAATATTATATTATAGGTAAAAGGTTGGTTTGAAGCACCATTATTTCGGAACAAAAAAAGTTTTCACATACAGACAGAGGCATCTATATTGACACCGAAAAAGTTGAGATTTTTCCTTTGTTGAACAGCATACTAGGGTTAAGCTGGAAACTCTGTACAGAGTTACCCCCGGTAGGTAGTTGAGCACCATCTACTACTCAGTATGATCTTGGCAGTTGTTTATATGTATTAACGATACTGATACGACTGGTTCAGATCAATTTGTTTCCAAAGAGATCATCAAAAACAGGTCTCTGAAGATAAGATTTCCCGAGCTTCCCAGGACCTCCTCTACTTGAAACGTAATGTAACTGGCGAGGAAACACATGTATGTGAGTACGACATGCAAACAAGCCAAAAGTTTTGCAGTGGCGCCTTGAAGACTAGCTGAGTTGAAAAAACAGGTCGAATTTGTGCCATTGTCAAGGTCAATCTGACAGTGTTTTTTTATGTGGTAGTGCTAAGCTCAGGAGTCACCCTTTGTACTACTAGTCCGTCATGTCATTTGTCACGTCATGGTGCAATGTCTAGCAGTAAGCTTAGTACGGTGGAGGGGGGGGGGGGGGTTACAGTAGTGCGAAATACTTCAAAGAGACAAGCGATGAATAAGCTACATACACTATTTGGGTATCAGGAAACATTTGCACGAAAATATCGGCCAAAAAAGGCCCAATTGGTGAAATTGGTAATTAATACAACAGCAACACGGTAAAGCCCTGGACAGACATGTGATTTCGATATCATAGGACCATCGCACAAAATATCATTGAATGTGAATTTTTGACTAGTACCATCTTGGGCCAGATCTGGGCTCATGTGACTTGTTTCTGTTCCCTAGGCTAACATTATCACCTTGGTATTTTAGGTATTTTAGGTCAACTGATAAAATATGTTAAATAAAGTTTCTTTGAAGAAACTAAGGTCATATCTCAGCCTTAACGAAACTAGAGGATTCGATAATTTCGAAGTATGTGAAACGCAATCCTAAAGGTCATTTTAATGAAATACGTTTCTGTCTTCAATGGCATTGACCTTTCAAGGTTAAAAACGCACACTTTTCATAATTTATTTAGATTTGAAATCCTATCACACTTAACGCATATCATTTCAATTAAGGTGCCAAATTTATTTAAAAAATCTCCTAGCTTATTTATTTTTATCTTTATTGATTCAATCAATTTTGTCGAGCTTTTGACACAGTACCCCTATGTTTGCCAGAATTTTAATAATAACTTAATAGCGTGTTTGTACATATGGTAAAAGTAACTGCTGAGTTTGAAGCTAATTATGTCGAGATTGTATCGTTGATTCAACCTTTTCAAATTTATGATAATGCGACTAATTAAAGAACAGGAACAATTTCATTATTCACCAGGTATATCATAACACCAAAAGAATTAGTGAATGATTTGTGAATAATTAGCGAATTTATTTGCAATATATCTATGTAGGTAGGCCAAGTGATTTTATAAAGAGTTAGAGTATTTTATTGGTTCAAATAGTTCAAATACTTAACTTAAAAATATAGCTTCTCTAATATACAGATGTCTTTAAAAACATTCAGATTTTCGTAGGGATATGCTAATATGATAATTTATAGCCCCCACAATCTACGAGTATTTAAAGACTTTAAAGTTTTTATTATATTTTTAAAAATAAATCCCCCTCTATGAATATTATTTTTCCAAATACTTAAATAATATACTCAAACGTTCAACGACCTAGTAATTCTATTATCAACATATTTAACAAACATTTTCCACCACCATAAATAATTTCAAATTGCCTATTTTCACTCCAAGAGCAAACAAAAAAACCATCATAATCTTACATCATCCCACATAATCATCGAAAAACATCTATAAAATATTTTCATCATCTGTGTATAATAACAAGTACCACCAAAAAGCAGCAGCCACTCTTAGTCTAATATTCATGAATAATCCATCATCAACTTATCCGCCAACCAACTATATGTTATCGCGACAAACACCATATGTCTTATGTCGTTTGACTCATTTCATTTTCACCACATCTCTCTCTCTCCATAAGACAAGGATTGAACGAGGCGAAAAATAATAAATTTTTCATATATACAATTATTATATTCACTAGGGTGACATGTTGTTCATGATTTTAACCCTTCATCATCACTTTTAAATAACTTAATTACAAGATATACACTATATATGGGTAAATAGTAGTAGTAGTAGTAGGATTAGTAGTATTAGTAGTAAAGGATAGTAGGGTATGTAGTATAATTTGCGAAGATTCAGGTGAGGAATAATTAGTGGAAAACGAGGAACACTGTCAACACTCTTTACTATATGGGCACACAATAGAGAAAATAAATTTCATCCTTACAAGGATAACTGCCGCACCGCATAAAACGCGCACTCACGGAAACACCATAAAATTTCAAGAGTATGAGATTTTTTTTTGTTGCGAAATCCTTAAAGGGAATAAACTGCAATAATAAATGGGTGTGTGCAATTAAATTTTTACGGAAGAGTTTTTCCTTGTAATAATTAACCAAAAAAAAAATTAAATTATTTTTTTTTTTCAATTTACTTTGAGCTTCAAACTTCAAGGATTTCACCAAGTTTTTTTCAATTATTTTTTTTTGTATTAAATTTAAATATCCACGGTTAATCAGTAAATTCGTTACACATCCAGAGCATTGCCGGCTCTGCTGCTGCTGACAACACGGCAGTTTACTTGCGACTGAAACATTTTCATGAAAATGCCATCATCCCGTCTACAATCCACTTCCGTCCCCCATTCACTTCACTCTGGAAGGTTTACGCTAAAAATACACAAACATGTTCGAATTGCACTTCAAACACAAACAAACACCATTCGAACAATCGCGCCTGAGAATCCTGGAAGGATTTTCCCCAGTCCCAAAATCAAAACAAACCATTTTCCAGCCGGAAAACTCTTGGCCGTTTGTAAAGTGCAAACCATGTGGCTTCCACCCCGAAAAAAAGACGACGAAAAATCCCATGCGGAACTGCTGCTGTCAGAAGGAAGCTGGCGGGGCCCACCTATTCCAGGAAAATAGCTTCTATTCCAGTCACCCAATTCGGAAGAGTCGGGAAATTTCTCTCTCTCTTTCAACTAGGGAAATTCTGGTGTTACTCCTTGTGTTTTCCCTCTTCCGGCTTGACTCTGGAAAACTCTCAATGAAATTTCCTCTCTCTTCTATGTTTTTACCGGCTTCAGGCATTCCACCCCCGCAAAGGGTGCCTCGCTGGAAGGGATTTCCTTGTGTGGCTACGACCGCCGAGGGGCTGGCAGATTGGAAATGCAGGAAGATTCTCAAAGAAGGATACATGTGGCCCTTGATTGAAATGTTAGCCGATATGTTTACTTCTTGATTGAATGGTGGTGTATGTGGATGGCGGAGGATGGGTGCTGCTGAAGAGCACTCAGTGTCGAAATTTCAATAGAGGGTTGCTTTACCATTTTTTTTTCGAACGCCGCCATACACAAGGATACATACTGGCACCGCACTGACAGAAGGGTGTCAGTTACAATTCTATACGCTTTGTGATTATCTTTTATGCACAGTTTGAAGAGGAAAATGAGCCTAATTTGGGGGTCAGTGATGAATATGTGATACCCGCAACACTTCTCGTGGTTGAGTAGGCAAATTAGAGTCGTTTTGATGCCAGGATATGGTTTGATTGGCTTGGTGTGTGTGTGTGGATGTGCTATTTTTTTGAATTATCGCTATGAGGGTTGGATTCGAATTGATTGTCTAATTTTTTGCTCTATTCAATTATTCTGATTGAAAATATGAAGATATGTTGGCAGTAATTTCATGGCATTGGTCGGGGAGTTAATAGTGGGTCTCACGCCAAGGGCAGAACATTATGGTGAAGGGAGAATTAAGCGAGTTATAAGAAGGAAGGATGTTGTTTCTAAATCTGACTGCAACGAAATTGACTTGATTTGTAAGCATATGCTATCACGAGTGTCTATTTTATGTTTATGTTGACCAGCATAGGAAGTAGAACGGAGCAGTTTCATACTTTTGTTAAAACAGATTTTCTTGATTGCAATTATAGAATTTAATTTTTCGTCAGAAGATGCAAATTTCTAGAACTACTAGCTGCCCAAAACTGGGACAAGGTTCAGAATAGCCCAGGTTCCTTGACTGAAGTCCAGTGCCGGCTTTAGAGAGGAGCGGAGGGGACAATCCCAGGCGACCGCCTGAAGGTTCCCTGCCCCAATGGACGTCACAGCGATCAAGTAATGTGTTCATTTACTTAGTTGTTAAATAATGATAACACTCCAACAATACAAGGCACAACGCTCGCTAGATATGCACAGTAGGTAAACAAAGCATCATATTTCCTTTATAAACCCAATTGCATGCAACTTGGCCGACCACGACGGTACTCGTACTTACTTTCTCAATTAAAAATAAAAGAAGGCTTTACAGCGGGCGAACACCGACCCTGATTGAAGCATAGTCCTCGGATATGTGTAGGGCATCAGAAGGGTTATTAGCGGGACTGTACGGCCGTCCATCACACGAAAAAATGTGTTCTTACTTGGCCGCCGTGGACCCATGTACTCCCAAGCGGCCGGTGTTTGCCCGTTGTAAGGCTATCTTTTATTTTTACTCGGGTTATTGTATAATTTGTGTAATCTACCTAAAAGAAATTTTTTTTTATATGAAAAAAGAGAAGGGCATGAATTTAAAAACATTAGGATATTGTTCCCTTTCCAGCCCTCTCCATTTCCTCCAGCCAGTCATGCCATTCTTGATTTCCTGTGGGCACAGAATCCTCATTCTCTTCTACACTGACACCTTAAATTTTCGAACATATACAAAACAAATTCCTTATAGCTTCCTAACTTCGACGTCGTCACGCCAATCAATTCAAACTCTCATCTCCATAAAAGCTAAGCAATTTTTGAAATTAAACACGACAACCCCATTCCCAAAACTGCACTCTAAAAACAATAAAAACAAAACCCTGTTCAAATTGCAACATTGAAAAGATTCAATTGTCTGAATCGAAGCATAGCCAAGGCTCGAATTCATCCCAAGAGTATTAATTCAGATCTGTTGCAACTGTCCATGGATATAGAATGGCACACCATCATCCCCCCGCGCGATGGTCTCATCTGTTGTAGGCTGTTGTATGACCAAATCAAACAAAACGTTTCTCACTAGGGACGATGGACAGACAACAGAGACAAATTCGATGCCATGCAGGACAATAAGGATACACTCCAGCCCCGGGAATTAGGAAACAAAAAGTCATCATCCGTTGATAATTCACGTAGTCTACAATCTCTCTAACAGCAGCCTTACAAGTCATGCAGCGCTACAAAACTCCCATCTAGTCATCAGCCCAAATGTTTCTATTTGTCACGTGCCCCCTATCCACACCCCGAGATTCCAATCCCGATTCAGGGATAAAATAAAAACAGGAAAAACAGAAGAAACAGGACCAGGAAAATCTGTTCCACTTATTAAGTTGTCACACATTTTTTGCAGCAAGTGTTCCACAGGAATGAGTTATGGCATCAAACAAATCTCTTGAAAGTGTCCCCCGAATTGAAAAAGGCCTTAAGTAAGGCTCTTTCGGGAGGGTGCTGTCCCGGCTCCGGCTCCATGTCTTAAGACACACGACTCGCATGCGATTCTTTCCGGGTAAATAAGATGCGGCTAGAACGCGCTAAAGTGGTTCTGAAAGTGGAAAAGATTTCCCCCTGAAGGGAGGAAGCAGGCAGATGATTTATGATGTCCCAGCCTTTGTGTAAGAGCGTTGATGGCACACCATAGCGAGCGCAGTCCAACACTTGCGTTTATAGCACTGCTTTATGCCGGGATTCAGGGATGATGATAAGTCCTCCCCGGCACTCAAGGAATCTGTCCCTCCAGTCACCGGGAAATGCATCATTCTTCTCCGATAAGTGATTTCTTCCGTACTGCATTGAGTGGATTGCCGAAGCATCTATATACCGCTTCCTGCACACCCAGCGCTGGCAATAAAACCGATCCAGGAGATCCTTGTGTGTTCGTTTGTTAAATACATACTTTTAATGGCCCCAGGACATGACTGCCTTAATGACTTCGGGTTGACGTAACAATTCTGCAATGGCTAGAAAACGTGAGGCATCCAGGGGCTGCCAGAACATTTCAGCCATCTGCCATGGCTGTTTCGTTGTTGACTGGTTAAGATGAGAGTTGCATTTTAGTGTGAGGAGCATAAAAACGAGGCATTCAATAAAGTTTAATGACTTCAGGCACTTACTATCCATTTACTACCTTTTTAGCCTGTTCCCTGGGCTAATTAAGGGGGAGGAGCTGGAGGTCCGACGGGATGCTTTTATTCCGTTGCGAGCAATTGTTTAATTGTGGCCCGCTTTATGATTTTTATGTCAATTGCAGTGAATGCTGGTTTTATTACATTTTTATCTTAGGTGTGCTTATCTGTCTTATACAGAAGATACCATCTTAGAAGCAGAAAATGGAAATTGCTGGCACTAAGTTTGTGTAAAAAGAGCCATGATTTACACAAAAATCACAATACTGGAATTCATAATCATCCTAGTGCTTGATAAGGACAGTTGGGTCAGTTTAAGCCTTAAAATTTCTCGCTCAAAATTGTTTGGTCAAGCAAAGTCGCGCCAAGAAACGAAACCTTGCTCCTCGCTGTATGTGTATGTGGGGAATCCACGGCGTCAAGTGCTCATCCCTTATTCAGACTAAGTAATGTGTGGCTTTGATCGGGCCGTACCTGCCAACCTGGTCTGAAAGGCCACGGCCTGTCGACGGCCTGAATGTGAATTCGGTCTTTGAAGTTGCTTTGTGAAAAGTTTTTACTACACAAATAAAATTATCTCCATATACAATGGTTTTTTTTGTTGGCACGCTTAATGTTCATTAGTTTTAATTAGGGTACGCAATCCCGGAAGTTTTTCCCAATCCCGGGATTGCGGGATTTATTTTCATCAATCCCGGGATCCCGGGTTACCCCGGGACTATGCCTGTTGCAGAAAATTTAATTTTTTCGCTATCGAAATCGCCATGTGCAATTGGTCTTCCATTGAAATTGATTCTAATTCAGTTTCAGATGGGTCAGTTACCTTAGCGCTCTCATCTTGATCAGGATTTATAACGGACACTCTTTTTGGAAGATTATGTAGACCCTTACGTATCGCAGCTGTCGATGGTATTTTAAAAAGCTCATCATCTTCCGGAACACAAGGGTTGTAGAGATATTACAACACGTAAACACGTTGACGTATACGGAATCTGAGTGATGCTGCCAATTTTGGAGTTCTCCTGCAACCTAATTTCTGCATCAAAAACTGTAATGCTAATTTTGTGGTCAAGCAATTAGAATCTTTACAGCCCAATGCGTCGACAGTCAACTTGACGTGCTTCAACGATGAAATGAGATCGGTGATGCAGATGAAATCTTGTTCTAGCAAAACGTCCGTGCATTGAAGGTCTAATAGACATTTATGAACAGCAGTCAGAAGACAAAATCGTTCCAATATTATAAATAGAATATTCCACCTTGCTCTGCAGTCTAGAGTCAGTTATTTCCCTTGTTCTTCCCGAATGTAGGTATTTTTGTAGTGTATCATTTTTAACTGGTGATCGTTTAAACACACGAACAATCTTCCGCACTTTTTCGATGGTAGGAGATATATTTTCCGAGAGATCTACATGAGTTTCCTCTTCAACACATAGCAATTAAACCTCCACAGTCTTGTTGATGCTGACTTGGGACATCTTCTTCATAATCCTCATCGTCTGATTCCCGTAAGTTCTCGGCTTCTGCTACTAAGCAATCATCGGCCTCTTGATTTTCGAGCAGTTTTCTCTTATATAACACATCCAAAGCTACATATATTCTATGAGCAAGGCAAGTTGTTCCGCAGCAATAATTTTTTTAAGTTTGGCCAATATGCTAGTGCCATCTGTGGAGATGCACACGTTGTCGTCAGTGAGATACAAATGATATCCCTTTAGTCTTTTCTCAAGTATTTCTACACAAACTTCAGCAGGCACGGATCCAGAAATACGCACAAGGCCTAAAATCCAAAATTTGGATTCATTTCCATGGATATTGACGTACATGTATCGAAGACCAAGCACTGACGTCTATTCGTCTAGCGTAATGCTGAACTCCCAACCTACCTTGCGCTCCACTGTACTACATGTCGAAAATGAGACTGACAGATCTCAAGAGCTGGATAAAGGGTGCGTAATAGTATATATTGCACCATAGCAAGGAAGGAAAGGAAAGTAGGAAAATACTTTTTTCGAAGAAGGAAATGAAAAACGAATCAAAGCTTTACACCCATTGGATGATTCGCATGCACATCGGTTAAATTCGGTAAAAGCAGAGGCACACACGAAAGAATACAGAGAGCACAGCCGAGCAAAATAGAAGCTGCAAAAAGAAATTGGATTTTTCGTTGCGTTTTTGCTTAAAAAACGTTTCCGGGATCCCGGGATTAGGCCGTGTCAATCCCGGGTTTTCGAGACCGTAAAAACAGCCGGGATCCCGGGATTCCGGGATATGGGATCCCGGGATTGCGTTCCCTAGTTTTAATTACTTGGCTTAGAGCTTCAAAATCCAATGTGTATATGAAACATTGGCCTCGATTCCCAGATCCGGCGGCGGGGAAGTGAGTGCGGATTTGACATTTTGCGATTCTCAAATCCGCAGTCGCGGATTCAATTAAATCAAAAATTCGGAGTGAAGACTCACACGATAATGAAATAACCGATGTCGGATTATCTTAGGCGCATTTGTGGTTTCAAATCCGCAGAAAATTTGTTGCGGATCACACTTGCAAAGCGCGGAAAATGTCAAAAAGAGATTCGCGGTTGCGGATTTGAGAATCGCAAAGTCTCAAATCCGCACTCACTTCCCCGCCGCCGGATCTGGGAATCGTGGCCATTATAAATTCACCAAACCGCAAACTCTTCCCAAGACAAAAACCGAAGCTTCAGCCCAAGGCAAAAACGAAAAGCTCGATTGCGCAATAGCTGGCATCGGACCAACATAGCTATACTTCTAAGCATGGCTTTATGGGTGGGGGGAATACAACACAAGTTGAAGGAAAGCTCGTGCCTCATAATTTCCCGAAATCTTAACTTATTTCCGAGCTTCTGGTATAGTTTGAAAGATCTTGAGTTGAAAATGGTCAATGGAAAATAAAGTCGGTCTGTTATGTGGGGAATTGCATATACCTAATATTTTTGTATGTGGTGCGGCCCCTGGGTGAGCTCAGCTCCGGTGTTGCCTATCCTTAAATCTGACCCTGATTAAGAGACAGTGTAAGAAGAAACTGCTTGAAGTTCACCAGACCAGGTATGGATCTCCAGCACTCGATATAATTATGTATGCCATTAGGTTTCGATCATCTGGAGCCCGTTTCAAGAAATTTGTGAGTTCCAAACCGAAATAGTCTTAGAGCCCGTCCGCCGTTTAAATGCCCTCAAAACCCTGATAACCGGGAACTCAAACTCACGGTAACCTGATTGGGAAGTCGAAGTCCTCAATGGTGTCTTGGAAGTCTAAAACTATTTTGGGTTTAGCCTACCAGACGTTGGCCCATATGCTGAAAGTCGAGTCGGCACGACACGACAAGTTGTTTGAGTTGAAGAAAGCGCCGTTTCAGTCGAATCCCGACTATCAGCACAGGGGCCTCAACTCAACTTAGCATTTCTACTCGAGACCCCTTTGCTGAAAGTTGTAATTCGACTGAAACGTCCCTTTCTTCAGCCATACGGCTTGTCGTGTCGTGACCTTCCGATTTTCAGCACAGGGGCCTTTATCGATCTGATAGCCGTGGCATGGCTAGAGAGGATTAAAGCCTGGTTCATAAACCATGGTTAGAGCTCCCAAACTATACCAGTTTTAGAACGCGTAGGGCCTTTTCTACTTGCAATTTCAGTTTCGTATAAGAACTCAAAAATTACGAAATCGTTTAAGTTCTCCTTACATCAAACGATTTGAAAGCGACAAACTTTTTAAATCTAAATCAATCATGTTCTCATCAATCACTAATCAAAATAATTTTTTTTTTTTTCAATTTCCATTTCATTTGTAATTCCCTCAATCACTTAAAACCCTTTCATCTTGAAATTTCTGAAATGTCGATCATTCCCCCTAAAATCAATCTAAACTATGTCAAATTGGAATTCTCTAGACTGATTCATCAGATGTGCAGCACATCACTAATCACGTAAACAAGTTGTGAAAGTATCTCAAGATGCTGCCGCTTCAGCTTCCGCCGCTCCTTTCCGCGAACCCACTCAAAGGAAAATTGTCAGCCGCCTTTCAGTAAACGAGCCCCCAGATATCCTAGCGCTGCTGATAGTGTTCGCGATGACAGCGCTTGTCAGATACTTTGTGCTGCCGAAACCAAAACTGTCGAGAAAATCCTAAAAATAGCCCCGAAAGGGCTGAATCAGTGCTAATTACTCCGGTGTTGAACAAGTGTTTCTCTTTACGATTGACTGAAGGAAATATTGAGGAGTTTTCGTAATGCCCCATTCAGGTTTTTTATTCAAATTCGCCGCTTGTTGGGAGTTTTTCACGAAACCCACGGCAGTAAATCGAGTTAAGTAAATCCTTTTCCTCGGCACGTAACTCGAGTTGGAGAAGCCCCAGAAAGTATCACTGACCCTCACCCGCACAAGAAGTAAAAAGTTGCGAAATAAATGATTTCGAAAAGGCAAATCCCCGCCGATCCCTTAATCCGTTTTTAGCGCTCAATTGTTGGGCGAGAATCCCATTTTGCTTGCAAGGGATCACACAGGACGAGATTTTCGCTGTTACTAGGAGGGCGTACAAAAAAAAATTGAGGAAAATCTCACAAAGTTCCTAACCAATGGAAATCAACCACTACACCACCGCAACCACCACCAACAGCAAGAGTTTGGACAATTACGAAACGAAATCCTCATCGGGCGCTCTAGCAAGAGTGAGAGTGGATGACGGATTCAAAGGATCCAATTTGTTTATTGGAGCCTAGAGATGAAATTTTTTTTGTGAGTGGAATAAGCGATTGGAAGTCAATTAGTCGAGAGGAATTGAAAACGTCAACAGATATAGATGTGGTCCCGAGATAGATCGGAAACGGAAGACGAAGTTAGTGAAAAGTTGGTTACCCAATCCATGGCTCCCTGCGGAGGGCTTAATTAAGGAAACCTTAAGTTGTGATAAAGTTGCAGAGAAGTTAACTCTATGGTCAGCCTGTTAATTGGAAGGGTCAAGAATGGGCTGCAGATATTTGGGCCAATTAGAGGGAAATACTCCAAATTAGAAGTAAGTAGAAAATTTATGGAAATGGCATTCAAATTGCTGATGTAAATGGGAAGTTATCTGTGCTCGATGGAACATTAAAGAAACTTTTTATTGATGTTCTGAGATAAGATATGATTTCGTAGTAGTTGGCAGTGCGCAATTGATCTTTGAGAGTAACTTTAGGTTAAGGGGCCTGCCTATCAACCCAAAGGTCCAGGGTTCGACTCTACGCAGCGACATGGTCATTCGTCTTTTCTCTTGTTCCACCAAGATAATATTCCTTCTTTCTTGACTTTCTTCATTACAGTAATTTTTTGATCTACTTCTGATATAGCCCGCACCATAAAAGAAGGGAAAATTAAAATCGCTGTTACCATGCCCGGTGAGAGTCTTAAATCCCCACAAGCGAGCAAAGTCCTTTACATATATTTTCTATATGCGCGCCTATTTCCCTTCTTTTATGGTGCGGACTCTATCGCCTATAAGGTTGAATCGTAAAATATGGGCTTGAAGTTGTTTTCTGTGGTGAGATACCTTTATATATGTGCTCGTCTAATTGTTGTTCTAACTGAAACTCAGAATTCACCAGATCCTGACTTATATCGATGTAAATCTCTCTACTTATAGGGGGATAGCCTTGTACATATATTAAGAAAAGCGTGAAGCTTTCCAGAAGGGGTATAGTAATATGTTCCCACATTTTTTAAGATTGAGAGGGAAACCCATATGGTACCCCACTAGCAACCCATATGCTACCCCTCATCCGGACGAAAGCAAGAAGATTTTTAATTGAAGAAGTCCGGTCTTGAGGGGCTCATAAATTCTATAATAAACGTTTTTTTTCGAAGCCAGATCAGAGCAGGACAAGGTTTAGTCCCTTAAACCACTCCTCTCTCAGAGACTTCGAGGGGGACCAAGAGATGCTACAGAAGGGTTTTGGGCCCTGGACCAACCTTTCCATTGCAATCGAGACCTTGGAGTTGGGTTCCATCTTTGACCTGTCGGTAAACCAGTGGATGTTTTGGATGCCTAGGAAAAATAAGTACCTCCCACTCAGAACGATTCTGTATAATCGCCCTGATTTTACTTTAGAACCGCAATTCACCAAGCATATGGTCAGATATGAAACAAATCGAAATATTTGGAATATTGTTAAGGATATCCATATGTCCTTTGAGTGTTAAGGGCCAGTTGGGTGAGATCCAATATGAATTTATGCAATGAGTTCAATCCAATGACTGCCTCCATCGAAGCTGTGAGACAGGTCCGCATAGCTCCGGTAATGAAGACGCAAGAAACCCGTTGCAGTTTTCTGCACTTGACTACAGGTTAAACGGCCGTATTATACATCCAGTACATCATTTGGGGTGTAAGACCCCATGTCTTACCCAAAAGCCTTTTGTTGTCCCACATGGCTCTTGTCTAACTTTACTCCCAAAAATTTGGTTGTCTGAGTACTGGTACCCTGGATGCAGATAGGACCCAAAAACAAAAAAGAAGGAAAGTACCTAGTACCCCGCCTTCGCCGGCCTCAGTACAATAAAGTTCATTTCAATTCGCATAAGTAGCTTCATCGGCTGGCATGTTCAGTTCGTGCTTGCAATTGTCGTTGCTTTTCGGCCAGAAGTTAGATATGTAAAATCTCACTGGAATGACATTCCATCCAGGAAGTTCCAGCGCTCTTTTGAGCGAGCTTTTACTTTCAACCTCACTTTCATGTTCTATTGAGCGAACCCAGGCTTGATTTTTTCCTGAGTTCAATATGTGAAAATGTATGGGAACTGAGTCTTAAATTGAAGTTCAGTTCATTTGCTCTAACTTGCGCAGTTCGGCCGGTGAAGCCCGAAGTATAAGGGAAAAAATCAAAAAACGAACGACCATGGTGCAGATTCGAACCACGGACCCGTGTAATGGTAGTCGGGCGCCTTAACCACTAGCTGGCCTTGCTAATTTTAAGGCATTGCTTGTTTTCGAGTTATTTCTTGCACCAGATCTGTCTTCGTCTTGAGACCAATTACAGCTTATCACATTCAAAATACGAACGTAGGCCTTTATCCCAAAAGAACATGTCTTAAAAGGTTCAATCGTAAAATATTTCCATCGTGTCTCCCCTCAGCTATTCTAGGAAAATACCACCCTCAAAACCCCAACAACAAGTCAGGCACGTTATCACTTGTGCTAGCTGCACAAATTCGTTATTTCGGATCCATCGAAAAAAAAAACACACAGGATAAAAAGAGACGAGAAGGCATAATAAGGCGATGACAGCTATCACACCCAATCTCGGGGGATTTAAGTGCCTTATTGCCGGTTGTTTTGCATCGGCTTAGCACAGCACCGCACTGAACGGTGACTTTATATCATCACATCCATCAAGTTGCGCCGTCAAAACATAGCATTCCATCACCATCTGTTGTCACATTCTGTTGTAACGTAATGTCGCAACTGACAACTACCTCCGAAAAGATGCCGCAGGGGTGGGTATCGTGCCTCTGTGACTTCTAACATATCGGTCGGGATGTAGAGTATCTATTACTGCTCCTTCTACCCTTCCAGTCACCCGGCGTTTACCTTCCGAAATAGGTGCAGAGTGTGCACTTGAAAAAAAAGGGAAGCAGAGAGTCTCTAAAAATAGAAAAATCGGTAAATGATCTGGAAACACTAGACAGAAGCAGATCCAGCCAAGTCAGATAAATGTCCTGGACCAAATCAGGAGGAAATTGAAGTTTACAGCGGGAATGAAAATAGTTTTCCATTGTTGGTGGAGCTCGGAAGAATACACAGGGCCCGTGCTTACGACTCGTGAAATTGTTTTATTGGCCATTCCATCCGGTGGGGAAATTTCTTCAAGATTTCGAGGACATCCTTGGACCAAGTGGCCCAGGATCTGTGCGGGTTGATTTATATCAGTTGTGAGAGCTACTTCATGCAATTATCCACACTTAAAGTCAGTTTTCAATTTAAATTTTGAAATAAAAAATGCACTAAAAGAAAATCTCAGATTTATGACGCAGCAGATGCTCGGTTCTGCATCGGTTATGGAAATATCTTGCCATCGATGGTAATTTCAAGAAAATCCTCTTAACTTGGTCGTAAATTAAATTAAGATGAACCCACCGTGACTGGCTGTGATGACAGCCAGACTCGCAGACCTACACCTCATCTAGGGCGGGACGACAGAACCTTGTACTGGGAGTCGCGTGCCTTTTCTACTTTATCCAAAAATCTTCTAGTTCTTGTCTTACAGGATGTTGCTCTGCCTTCTGCCTCGGAGTGTATATAAGTGGAACGTGTCTAATTGGTTTTTCGAGGACGATTTAGCAGGTGACAAATTGCTGTAAACTACTTGATGAAATTGAAATGAATAAGAGTGAAGGCCCTTGAAAGGGTCCAGGCCGTTAGTGAGTGGCTGTCGTTTTAACAGCGCAGATTTTCCAACTTCTATGCGATGTGGTTGGGGGCGGCAGGGGGGGGTTCTTTTCGGAGGGATGAATTAGGAGAGCCTGTGGAAAGGGCAACACCGAGTCAAACATAATCTGGATGAAATTATGAATAACGAGATTAAGTTACCGTGAAGTGCTGGCGGCGACACGATTTAATCAAGAAGTCAGAAAGCTGGAACTAATTAGGATGATGTTAATGTGGCTTAGTTATGGAACGTTTAGGATAACGTCTTTGATGCTGTTCGAGCTTTTTTTTTTAATCCAATTTCTTCTACAACAGGTTTATGTTTATATGAGAAGCTGAGAAAATAGAATTGGGAAATTAATATGCGTGGAAAAATTCCTGTTGACGGTATTCGACTTCAACAAACGAGCTAAAGTATTTCAATACATGCACCTCGAGCAAAATTAAAACTCGCCCGCACCTAGCATGCACACTCCCGCCACAGGCATGCACGAAATCGCCTCTATCCATTTTAAAAAATTGTATACGACGAAGAAAAAGGACAATTATCTTGGTGACTATAAAGGATGCCAGTAGCATACTCAGTAGAATAGCTCTCGTTCGATTCTGTAGGTCAAGCAGCATTGGACGTGGTTAGTGCTTAGCTGGGGGACTGCTTGGTAAAACAAAATTCGCGTTTGGAATGGTATATGCCGGTTCGGATGCATTTATAAGTTTTAGGGCCTGAATTTTTAGATTTCCGTGCCTGTGGCGGGAACGTGCATGCCTGTGGCGGACGTGTAATACGTCGTTGGATGGGTTTTTTGGAGCTGTTTTTTTTAAACAAAAATTTCAGTTTCACTTACGTATTTTTTGGAGAAAAAGTTTGTTAAAAAACCCAAAAGTTCGACCTTGGTGACTCAATTCCAAAAGTTGGTAAGATAGAACCATCAATTTTACCATCATAGTTAGGTGGAGGAAAACGCAGGTTAAACCCAATCATCGGAGGTCGAGTTGAAACGTCAAATATAAGTACCAAGCTAAGGTACCCCGTTCATGACTAGGTTCAACCCAGATTCAAGCCAGGTTCAACCCAGTCATAAACGGGGATCGAGTTGAAGTGTCAAATGTCAAATCGCTGAAAATAGGAGAAGACCAAAATAAATTTTATGCGGCAGTTCCAAGCTCAGGTACCTCGTTTATGACTACGTTAAACCCTGTTTCAACCCAGGTTCAACGAAGAAATAAACGGGGGTCGAGTTGAAACTGGCTCTACTCAACCCAAATCAGCTCTCCTTCCCGGGTCGAGCTGATATTTCGCTCATATACGCGGGTTGTGTTATTGGGTTGAAATTTCAACTAGACCTCGACTCAACTTTTCAACCTAGTCATAAACGGGGTAAGGAATGTTAGTTTGTACTACTAGTCAATTATGTTTTTGGTCACGTGTTGATGCAATGTTTATTAGTAAGCTTAGTTTGGGGAGTAGAACAGGTTGAGGAGTCACGAGGATGTTGGAGAAGATGGCGATGAGCCCTAGATTTGAATGAAGTCTTGGATGTTGAAGGACTTTGGAAATACTGACTGTGACAGATTGTCTCACAGTCGAGTTGTTCTGTTAAAGATTGAATTCCTGGTCTGTCGGTATAGTTTTGTCATGGCTGCTCCATTTATACGGTGGTTCAAAGCGTCGATGCAAGAGGAAATGGCCTCGTAACTGATGAGTTTGAAATTTTGTATTGACTGACGGTATGACTGTTACTTTGGGCATAAAATAAGTAACTGATTTTTTTAACTAAAGACCATCAAAAACAGGTCATTGAAGATATGAATTTTATAGCTTATACGGATTCCACCTTCTTGAAACACATTATAACTGGCGACGAAATATTGGTATCCCAGTACGACATGCAAACAAGCCTTCAATCTTTGAAATAGCGCTTCGGAAACGAACTGAAACCAAAAAAACCATGACGAATTCGTTCCAAAATCAAAATTATGCTGATAGCTTTTTTTGATTAGGTTGGCGTTGTGCCAAGTCATTGGTCAAGTACCCTGCTAGCCTCATATTGCCCCGTGTAACGTTTTCCTGTTTCCAAAGTTAAAATTGCAACTTCGACAAAGGTGTTCGAGTCAGTCGAGGCCAAGTAAGTTCGTTGGAAGAGCTGGTGACCAAATCGCAATCATCCTACGAAAAGGTATGGAGGACAGCTGTGTTGGGTCGATTGAGGCTGCTAAGAAATTGTATGTTAGGACTTCCCACAAAACTGTACATGTCATTTCAAGGCTTAAAATTTTTAGTCGCTCTTTTACTAAAATTAATATAACTCGAAAACAACCCCATGAATCTCAGCTGTTTCTAAGGAAACATCATAATTTCTCTTGTTCCCCGTCCACAATTTCGCAGTGCTTTTCATTTTATAGCGCATTCAAGCAACGAGCCCCAAAGGTGAGGGAAGTAATTACCCTCATGGCGGGGCCCGCAGTCCTTCTGCCACTAATAAATCAAAGCCTATTAAAGCCGGAATCTATTCAATCTCGGCCCAAAGGACGCAAAAAGACATTAAAATGATGAACGAAGACAATAACCAGTCGACAATGGCCGACCCACCCACCGGGCCCGGCTTAACACCAGCAAGGAAGTACTGAAAAGGTCCACTCACCTGGCGTAGTAGGCGGCAGCCGCCATAGCTTGCGCTGTCTCCAGCATTAAATCAATTTTGCTGTTCCGGTACTGATACTTGGCGACCCCCGCTGTGAATTCCGGCAAGTGCTCCGCAGATTCAGGTGCCCCACAATCCTTCTGCGCTGCGGCGCTGCCTATCGGTGCTCCTCGAATGCTCTGGATTCCTTCAGCGGCGGCTGCATTTGGTGCTGGCTTCTCTGGAGGATACTCAGACGTAGGCTGGGCGGAGGGCTGCTGCGTGGGAAAGAGGGCCTTAGTGGCACAGGACGAGCTCGTATCATTTTCGCCGTCGGCCCTTGTCCTTGGCTGGTGGTTGTACGGCGGCGGGGGCGGCGGCAGCTGGTGGTGCTGCTGCTGATTATGCTGCTGGACACTGCAGCTCGCCTCGAAGTAATTTTCGTCGTTTCCGCCAGACACATGCTTCCTTTGATTTGACGGATTACTCTGTTTGTGCTCAACAGCCGAATTTTTGCTGCTCCTTTGAATTTTTCCGGGCGTTCGCTTCCTTTGCATCCTGGCCGGCGGCGGCCCAGAAGCCCCGGCAGAGGGCGGGGGCCCGTCCACGCTCTCGTAGACGTGCTGGCTGGGATCATGTGGCAGGACTTGGGGGTGAGCCGCCAGCACCACTTGGTGGCTCTGGCCTGGCTGCGGGGGTGGTTGATTGTGATGATTTGAAATATTCGGCGGCTGCTGGGGGCCCCTGTAGAGGTGTGGCTGGCTTGTGGGGTGCTGGGCGTACCCTCTCGCCGGCAGTTGTTGTTTTTGTTGGAAATTATTTAAATTAAAATCGCCGTCAACGCCGCACATTCTATGGTTAGCAGGCTCCGCGAATGCAGCGCTCGCGAGGGCCACGTTCATAGGGATTCCGATGGCGGGCCTGGCATTCAGGAGCGTTACATTTTCGAAGGTCGTCTGACTCAACAGGTGCTTCTCGTAGATGTCATTTAGTAAATTGGTTGCCGTTTTCGAAATTTGATTAAAATTCTGCTGCCCAATTGGAATTCTAGTAGAAGTCTGGTGTGTAACCTGCTGCTGGGGCGCCGGAATGAAGTGGCCACTCTGCTGTTGGTGTTGTTGTAGCTGTAGCTGCTGCATTTGCTGGCGTTGTGGTTGAGCAATAGGCCCAGGAATAGACTGGACATGTCCATACCATGAGGATTTGCTGCTATCAGTTATCCTGGCACCTCTGGCCCCAGGCAAATTGGAATTCCCATTCTCGACGGCGTACATCACATCATAAAACGGAACATTCTGCTGGACCGTCCGATGGTATGCAGGAGCACGATTTTTAATAGTTAATAGCTGCTGCTGCTGCCCACCTACGTCTCGCCGTACAGCTGAGATGCTCGCCTGCCTCGGCCGATGGACTGACGCCTGGAAGATTAAACAAAAATTTCTTTACAGCTCTGATCGTGTTATGTACGGAATCAAATCAACAAATTCTAAACACAATAAACCTCCAAGTTGGCGGAAAAGATTTATCTCGGGGAATGGAGCGCGTGGAAAGCAGGGAAATTTCCCGAATTCAGATCGGTGGGTGAACAATTCAATTTCGTAGGATATTTGCCGACTTTGAAGTTGCTCCTCTCAACCGAAATAACAAACAGAGCAACTTGGAGTCGGTCCTGGCATCCACATATAAACAACTTTACGGCCGCCCTTTTATCTTGGGAACGTGAAAATTTCAAAATGAATAAAAAATATGACGTGCCGGCCTTGTACTCCCAGATAAAAGCGTTGCTCGGAGCCATGGATAAAAAGTATTTTGTTGCTGCTGCTATAGGGCGCACACACATAAGTGCTGGAAGGAAGGAAGGGCCGCGGCGGAGCAGCGCGGAGGGCCCTATTAAATATAGCAGCACTTCCGGCAGGAATGCGGAACAGTTGGAAGATTTTCGTCGTGTTGACTTTGACTACCGCAAGGAATTTTATTGTTTAGAAGGTCTTTGAGAGCGCTCTAGAATTTATGATTTCGGAAGATTTATTTTTTATTGAAATATTAAAAACTTTTTCGGGTATTTAAATGGAAATAACTTAGGAACTGACTTAATGGAACTCCAAATGAACATTTTACGAGTGTTTAGGACAAGAATTTGAATATTGCTAAGCAGGGGAGATTTTTTTTTAGTAGGGATTATATTTATTGTTCATGGGCCTACATATGTAACGCCGTAAACGAAAATCGAGCTGGAGAACAATTCTGGAATGTTAGGTTTTATAGCTTTATATGGCTGTGAAGAAGAAACTAATCAATAGGGGATCAGTAGGGAGTGTTTTACTACTATCCGAATATAACACAATGTTTAAGAGAAGAATAGAAAAATCTGTACTTACGAAAACTGGTGTTGATGAAGAATGGATGCTGTATTCATCCTCTTCTCTGAAATGACAGAAAAAGAATAACCATTAATTAAACTAATTCATCTTCAGTGGGGCTTTACTTAAGATTTAAAACTATATACTATTTACATCATAAATACATATATCGTATTCTAATGGCATCCTCAAATATACAGGGTGTTTTTTGCTTGGATAGAACTTTCTAAAGATTTAACTGTCAAACGAGCTGTCATACTGTTGTCACTTTTAGATATCGGTATACTCTGCCAAATTATCATGGATAGACTGACGCTTAAACAACGTCATCAACTTATCCAAATTTACTTTAAAAATCAGTCGTTGATTCGCGCAACGTTATTCGCGATTTCGTTATTTCTTTAAAAATTAGAACGGAGCTCACATTACGGTCTATAGAGATCGTTATCGCACCATGATCAATAATTTTTTGTTTGAAAATTCCATATCATCATTGACATCGATGCGGACGATATGTGGTTTCAACAGGCTGAAGCTAAGTGCCATACGGCGACTGCATCCATCAACTTATTGAAACCAAAATTTGGCGTTAATTTGATTTTGTCGCGCGATTTAACACCTCTCGATTATTTCATGTGGGGTTACGTTAGGTGACTGGATTATGTTAATAAACCAGCAACGAATGACGCCTTGGAGGCCAACATTGTTCTTGTTATTCCTGACATACGGCCAACAACACTCGAAAAAGGAACCCAAAATTGAAAATCCAGAATGAACTTCGTTAGGAATAGCCGCGATGACCAGCCATATTTCGGCATATTCCCATACTTCAAAAACATTCTATTTTTCGTGCTAACTTCTCTAGTATTGCTGACTTTTAATCAATAAGAACTGTCGGCAGAGTACCACCCAAGAGATCGCTGATTCGATTCCATGCAGTGATATTGTCCTTCGTCCTCGTTTCTCCCACCTAAATAATAATTCTACTTGCTTGTCTCTTCTCTTTACAGAGGATCCTTCTATTCTACTATCGACTGTAAGCACAATTATCGGAGAAGCTGCTGCGAGATAGTACTGAAAGTCGAGTCTATCCAATACTGGAGCTGGAAAGTCGAGTCGTGATTCGTGACAAAGTCGTTTGAGTTGAAGGAAGTGAGGTTTCAGTCGAATTGCAACTTTCAGCATAAGGGCCTTGACTTAAACGTCGCTTTTTTCA